>JAMJFZ010001815.1:3260000-3860000 GCA_026225945.1 Cricetomys ansorgei | reverse complement strand
ATTTGAACTTTCTCACTGATGATTTGATTGTGTTCTCCTAACCTCTTAACATATTATGCCATTAAGTGACTTTATTTTGGGGCATCAGAAGAATTTCCCACTCTAGAATTCAGCTGCACGTTTAAGAAAATATTCAAGAGGGACTAGAAAGATGGTTAAGAAGACTCACTGCTATTGCAGAGGACTGGGTTTGGGTTTCCCAGCACTCACACGAAGACTCACAAACACCTTTCACTCCAGTTCTGGAGAACCCATTGTCTTCCACTCCACGGGCTCCTGCATGTATGTGGTACACATAAACTCAGTCAAGTACACACAGAGAGACATAAAAGCAACAAATTAATTAATTTAAAGAATTTTAAAATATTAAAGTAATTGCATCAGTGCATTCTAGTATGTGGGTCAAGTAAACAGTATTGGATTCTGATTGGTTCAAGTAGTCTCGTTCATGTCTTTTTTACAACAAGATCCAGACTTCTGAGGATCCCAGAAGACCTCAGCCTGGGCCTTGTTTCAGATGACATGATATGAATTCAAAGAGTAAGGTAGCCTTCTATCTTAGAATTCCATTTCTATGTTCAGTGATATATTTCAGATGTGTTTTATTCAAGTGTGTATAGTATTCTACTTATCGATTTCTAGATAATTTGTCTTTGGCTGCTTGTGCATAGAGAAGTTACAGAGTAGGAAACTGGATGACTGTGGATCCTTCTGTCCTGTGCTAGGCTCCCCACATAAGCCACTCTCGAAGAAGTGCTGCTGCTGCTGCTGATGGCGAGGAAGATGATGATGACGACGATGACGAAGAGGAGAAGAGGGATGGAAATGATGACGATGCCTTTGTTTTTAATCACAACAGTGGATCGCTTCCTGTCCCTACAATCTATAAAAATTGCTGGAACATAGATTATTTAAATGCTTGTTGAATAACAGGTTAAGTCAACAATGATACCGCAGCACAAAACACCCCGGGAAGGTGAAAACCACGCACAAACACAGAAGCAGGCAAAACCGCTTCTCACCAGAAAATTAACATAGGTAATTTTGAAAGGGGACAAAACAGAGACATTTGTTTGGCTAACGATGAAAGCACAATGTCTACAAGCAGGGATGGATTCTAGGGCTTAGATCTTGAGGAGAAAGAAACATCTAGTTTAGAGGAACGGGCCAGTACTAGAGAAAAGAATTTGTTGAGAAGAGAACGTTTCCAGGCTGGAGAGGCCAAGCCTGACTCTCACACAGGAATAGTCATCAGTCAAGGGGGAATTGGAATCTAAGAAAAAAGATCTGTTGTCGGCATGTTAACACCAGGTATGACTTGATATAAAACACTGACAATGCATACAGCTATGTGAGAATCGTCCTTACCATTTCAACTGTGGTCACCAGCATGATCTCAGAGGCTCTGCTTCTTGGTAGGTGGCTCTTGAATGAAGGCCTTGGCATGAAAGAGTCTGTGAAAAATACATTTAAAAGTGCTTGAGTGTCTTTTTTTATTTGTTTGTTTTTTGTCTCTTTTTTTTTCCGAGACAAGATCTCCCTGTTTTAACTCAGGCTGTCTGGGAACCACCCAAGGACACAGCAGCTCGCCTTGAAGGTCACTAGGGAAACTTTGCCAGCCACCCCACTATTCTGTTCTCTAATTCAATGATTTCAGTCATTTTCAAAAGTGTTCTATGAACAGAGTCGTAAATTAGCTAACCCTTCTGAGACTGGATTTTTTTTCTCCTACTCAACTCTGGCCGTACTGCTGCAGGTAACAAAAGTTTGTTCCTTTTTGTTGCCAAATGGAATTCCCTAGTATGGATGGACCACAACTTACTAAAAAGTACAGGTCTTCTCCAGTTTGTATCTACAATAAAGAAAACTGCTATAGCAGTTTAGGTGTGAGATATTTTTCTGTAAACATATTTCCTTGTTGTTGCTGTTGTTCAAATGTTTAATAGGAACGCAAACTAACTGGATCATATAGTTCAGCGTGCATACATACTCTCAGGTTTGGCATCAGCAGACATCCACCCTCCTTCCTTTTACATTTCCATGAGGAGGAGATGGATCAATTTCCTCTGTCCCTTCCCTGGCATTTGGTGGCACTGCTGTTTTTATTTGAGACATGCCTCTGGGTGTGTGGGATCACCTCCGCACGGTTTACACCTCAGATGACTGACGATACCGAGCACCTTCCACTGCTTATCTGCTCTCTGGATCCTCTTCACTGAACTGCTTCTTCAAGTCTCTTTTGCAATTTCCCAATGGCATTATCTACATTTCTTCTAGCCCAGTCTGTAGCTTGTTTTACCATCTTCCCAATAGTGATTTGTGCCCAACAAGAGTTTTGATGCTTTCTAATTTACATTGTGGTTCTGCCGTAGTGTTCAAGAATCTGCTTAGCCTCAGCTCCAGAAGGTTTCCCCCATGTCTTCTAATACATACTGTTATATCTCATTACCTTTAGGCCCGTGGCTCATTTTGATGTAATTTGCACGTAAGATCAAAAACACACGGGTAAAATGTCCATTATTTTGCACATGCATAGCCAATCACTCCAACAGCATTTAAATGTTTGTTCTTCCTGTGAACTATTTTGTACCCTTGCAAGAGGTTACTAGCAAAAGATGAATCACTTTTTCCCAATGGATTATCACTGGATATATCAACCACACATCAGGGCAGGTCCATAGACAGGTAGTTGGCCAAGAGAAGACAAATTCCAAGTTTTGTGTATCAGGGGATCTTTTTGTTTTATTTTGGAATTTTTTGTCTGTTTTTTGTTTGTTTGTTTTGATTTTCAGCTTTATTTTGCTTTATTTTTGAGACACACACACACACACACACACATACTACAGAGGCGGGAAGACATGCAGTGGGGTGGTGAGGAAGGTGGGGTGATCTGAAAGGAGTTGGGGGAGGGGAAAATGATCAAAACATTGTATGGAAATATTTAAAGTAAAAACAATAGCAGCAATAAAATTTCAGTTGGGTATACATGCATGGGGTTATCTGTTTTATTCTATTATGTGCTTTTTCCTGTATTGATTGGTACCTTATTGTCTGCAAGTTCTTCATTAATATTCTCCCATTTTGCTCTTTAAAAGAATATCTCCTTTAGTTTAGGCCCTTGAGTTCCCATGCAAATCAAAGTTGTCTGTTTGTAGAAACCACTGCCAGAGTTTGATATGAATTACATTAAGCCAACAGCACAAATTGAGAAGAATTAATATCTAATAGGTCAGGCCTTCCTTTCCATGAAATACTTCATATGTCTTCATTTAGTTCGGGCTTTGATGTAACTCACCAGCAATGAATAATTTTCACTTTTGAAATTTTATGTATGCTGTGTTAGATTCATAACCATTGCATTCTCTTTGTAACAATTACATATTGCTTTCTTAGGATTGGTTTCTACTCATTTGTTATTGTTTTATAAAATTAGGACTGTTTTTCTCCTATGTTGAGTTAGTATTCTAGAACCTTTCTGAACTTATTTGTTATTCCCAAAAAATACTACTGAAATTATTTTTATTTGTAATACTTATTTGTTATTCCCAAAATATACTACTGAAATTATTTTTATTTCTAATATAGAAAATTATGTCAGCTGCAAATAGGGAAATTCTCTCTGCTTTAGATGCATTCGCGCCCCTCATTGTCTAGCTAGAATTTTAGGATCACAATCACTAGGAGTGATGCATCTTTTTTCTTATCCTTATTCCTGACCCAGGGAGGGAAAATTCAGACATTCTGCATGATGACAGCTGTGAGATGTTTCAGAGTTGATCCTAACGAAATTAAAATTCCCCCCAAAGCCAGTTTCTGAGTTTCAATCATGACGAATATTGGTATTTGTCAAGTGATTTCCTGCATTAATTGATATAACCATATCATTCCTCTCCTTTCAGCTTATTGATGCAGTGGATTGCATTGATTGCTTATTGAATGTTGAATCAACTTTGTACATCTGGAAGAAATGCTGTTTAGTCATGGTGCATAATTCTTTGAAAGCATTTCTGAAATCAAGGCATTAATGGTTTGCGGCAGCTCTAAGTGACTGAGTTCCTTAGAGATGTGATCTCTTAAATTTTGGTCCTCTGTCTCTGATATTAAGAACTGATAACAGCTTAAAGAAATGATTGTGCAGTGGACTTCCTATTTAACTTCTGAAAAATACTTACTGCCGTGAATGCTTTGTTGAATTCTCAATGAAACCACCAATGCTGGCAACTACTTTATTGAGAGCTTTTTAATCTAACAATGCAAAATTTTTAGAAGTTTGTGCCTATTTTGTTTTGTTTTTGTAGATTTTTCTTAGTTTGTAATTTTGAGGACTTAGGTAATTTCTTTCTTCTACATCCTTGAAATCATTAGCACAAATGTAATAGACTGCTCTCTTACATCTCCTTTCTTTTTCTTTTTAAATTTCACCCCCTCTCCTTTTTTTCTCTCTTTTTTCATTTCTATTTGTAGGGCCAGGGACTGAGCTCAGAGCTATACATACTATGTAAAAGCTCTGCCTCTGAGCCACATCTCAGACCCTCTTCTCCCTTCTTGGTGGCTTTTACAACATCACTCATCTCACTCTTGGTGGTGATGGTGTCTGAGTATTTCTCTTTGTCCATTTCCCAGAGGCTACTTTTTATTTCACTTTCCCTGTTACTTCCCGTGCTAGCTTCATTTACTTTTGCTTTGTGCTTTTACTCCCTGCTTTCTGCTCCTTTATTGTCTCTACTGTCTTCTTTTCTTGATTCTGGGTGTAAGAACATATATCTACTAATCTGGGATTTTTTTCTTCTCTAATAAAACGTTTAATGCTCTGAATTTTTCTCTCAGCACTGCTTTACTGATGAATCAAACGTTAATATCTTCTTAACTCTTTCCTGCTTTCTTATTCTGTTTCTTACTTTCCTTTCATACTTTCTCTTTACCCGTGGCTCATGTTGATAGGTGTTGTGTAATTTCCAGGAATCTGGAAGATTCTATGTCAGAGAACAATTTCATTTCTGAAGCAGTGGACTTGTTTGTGGCCCAGAATCCGGCCCATCTCTTGCAAAATCCTCTCTCCCTCTTTCAGTCTATCGTGTTATTTTTTCTATATCCAGGAAGTTTTTCTATCCTATAAGTGCAGTGATTATTGAGAGTTCCTTCGAGAACTCAGCTTTTGAAGCTGGAAATTATAGTTGTTTATTATTCTCATTTTTGCAGCTCTGTCAGTCCTGATGCATGTATGAGGTTGCATGTACCTGGTGCTTTGGTATTTAGTGCGATTATGCCTTCTTTGTGCATTGATCCTTTTTTTGGTCTGCATTATGTGTATGCCTGTGAATGAGGTGTGTGTGTGGTGCATGTGCGTGTCTGTGCAGGTGTGCTATAGGCACTTGTGCTTGTGTGTGAAGATCAGAGTCAGAAGTGTTCTCCTTGCACTCTCCACCTTGTTCTGTTGATACAGGGTCTCCCTTTAGACCTGGAACTCCATTTTTTTTTTTCAGTTAAGGTGGCAGCCAGTAAGTCCCAGCCTTCTTCCTACCTCCACGCCCTCAGTGCCAGGGTTATAGACATACACAGGACCAACTCTAGCTTGTTATCTGGGTGCTGGATCTGAGTTCCAGTTCCATGCCCTCACTAGTACTCTAAACCACTAAGCCATTTCTCCAGATCCAAGATTCTTTTATTATTAGGCCGTTTTTCTTTTTGCTCTCAAGTCTATTTTACCTTTTATTATTGTAGTATTATTGTATTATCCTACTTTCTCAAATTAATACTTTCATACTATCTTTTAATTCAGTTATCTCACACATGCTTTTGTGTCTGTGAGTTTCTTGCAGATAGTATAATATTGGATCCTTTTTTTAAAAAAATCATGGCGCAAATTTTCATATTTTGATTCACATCTACAGCCACGTAATTATTAATAAAGAAACTGTAGATATTCAGGTAGTAAGCCAAAAAGTTATTGTTTTATCAGTTTTCCTTTGCTTCTCTTCTCTTGGTGAAACCTATATATTTTCTCACAGATTCCATCATAATTTACTAATAATATTGCTGACTACATAATGTTGAGTAGTTTTATTAGAGGTTATTTTATTTATTTATTTATTTATTATTTAATTTTAATCCATGATGATCATTTGAATGACATCCAGGAAAAGAAAAAGAAAAACTAAAATTTTATCTATTTATAACATAAAGTTTGTGACTTTAATAAAATTACCTATAATAAAATATGGTAAGAAATAGTTTTCTGCATCAAAAGCATTGGAAGAAAATACGAATTTAACAGTAAAAAAAAAAATCCTAAAAATAAAATAACATATCTTTTAAAAAGTATCCATCAAAATTTTAGCAACTTAAAATAAGATGCCAAACTGCAGTAGCACAGACATGAGTTTGATTGAAAAACTGTAAATTACACCTGTGAGGTTAAATAACACATGAACATGTCTATAAAATTTGTAGTTATGTAAGATTATTCTATAATAATAAAAGCATAATAATAACCAAACCATTTAGGATAAACAAGATAATGAAAGAGCTTTAAATGTCCTCTTCACTTAATTATCTTTAAAGTTGTAATAATTAAAATGTGATGTTTGTCCCAGAACATCCAGATACTTTAAACATAAGGGAAGAACTCCAACACTATAATCTAAAAAAAAGAGGTTTAGCTATTACATAGACAATCTGAGCTATTAATTACAAATTTCAAAATCATAAACATAATGGTACATTTTATTTTCACAAATTTAGTTTCAAATCTGGTAGTACATGTCCACATTTTGTTTTATGTTCCTACAGAGACTAGAACCTAGAGATGGGAATATTAATAACAGATTCATTCAGGGAACAGGAGGCCATCACAGTGTGTAAGCCTGATCCACACTGCAGAGAGTTTCATCTCTGATGGACTGACCCAGAGCATGTGACCTCCAGGAAATTTACTGAGAGAAAGTGCTATCCACTGGTACAAAGGTCTTAAATGCTTAATGAATAGAACTTTCACGGAACAAAACTCCCCAACTTCAGCTGGCTGACTTGATGCTGTTTTACAGGAGAAGTCGAGACCCCAGGCAAAGTATTCCCTGTCTGGTGCTCAGACTGAGGGAGTAGACCATGTGCAGCCTCCTCCATTAGCAATAATGCATTCGGGTGCCTTCAACACAAAAATCTCAGTGGGCAAAGTCAAATCTGAACAACAATTGTTCCATCAGGGGTAAATGAGTAGACAATTACCAGTACTCCAGACTAGCATCCTCTCTGCATTCAAGAAAGCTGTAGCTCATCCACACCAAGAAAGCTGGCTCCAGCAGCTGAGGAAGGTGACCTTGTTGCCGCAGCTCTAGTTGCCAGATACAGCAGTTATTTAAGGTTCATATTACTGCCAGAAGTGCATACAGCTTTACAATATTTGAGAATAAGTTTAAATATTCTACTAAACTCATATTTATCAATTTTATTTTGAACACAGTAATTTATTTTTTTGTAGCTGCTGGTTTACTCAACTTACGTTCCTAACTTAATGTTGTGATTGTATTCTGTCTTTGTTATTATTTTGTTCTTTGTTGTCAATGCATGTGTTACAATACAGAACTATGTCTGACTAGAATGGTGACAATGCGGTATACATTTCAATATGTGGGGTTAATAGTTATTTGTTAAATGTTTATAAAGACCGCCACCCCTACTATTTGGCATGTGTTATCTGTGCTTTTTATTTCCCTTCCAAAGTTCACTATGATTGCATTATTTGGTGCATGCCATTGTAGAATGAACTAATGATAGGAAAATAAGCTTTCAACTATAACAAGAATTTCAAAATACTACTTTTCAATTCAAAATACTACTATAAATTAAACTTCAGTTTCAAGCATGAAAAGAAGACCAGAGACTATTTTATGTAGGTGTTGTTTAAAAACAGTTATTAAAATAACTCAAATGATTATAATCACTTTGAAAAATAAATCCAACCAAGAAAACCCTTGTCTGCCACACATTGATAAATTTCCCAATTGCAAGTCAACACCAAATACTGCAATCATAGTAAACTTTGGAATGGAATTTGGATATCATTTGTCAAAATCTTCTATTTACAGATGAGGAACAAGGTCCCATAGAACACCAGCGATTTTTGTAAGGAAAGCCACAATGTTTGTTACATTTGTATTTTCCAATCAGAACAAAATAAAGACAGAAAGTTAAAGTGTGTTCCTGAACAGTTCAGATTAAATGGAGGTATCTGAATCAAAAAGTCTTATTGGATGTTTGTCCTCAAGCAGTAGGAAAAATTTCATTTTTTCATGCTATCATGTCCTCTGATTAATCACCTAGTCAATAGTGACCATTTAAGAATAAGCACATCAGGTCTGACTTGCCATCCTAAGCTCTCAACGGCTATGTGACTCCCTCACTTGCTTCTTCTATTTCCCTTAGTCTGCTCTCCCATTCTTCCATCAATGGCTCTTAGGAACCCTTCGCTGTGTACCATTGGCACACAGGTCCCCACCCCCCATTTCCCACCTGTTTCCCAAGAGCCTAACCAGAGATGCCCATTTATCTAACCTGGTTACTGAAATGCAGATCTAATGGAAAGAACTGTAGCCAGATGCTTTTGTTTCCATCTGTCACCTTTCCCTTCACTGGCCATCAGGGAAGCTTCCCAGTGTTGCAAATGAATAGTTAGCTGAGAACTTTGACTCTAAACTGCAGACCAAGAGCCTTACTTGTGTAATCATTTTCAAAGGAATTATTACATATTTTTCCTTTTCAGCTTTGCTCGATAAAATTGTCAGCTGAGATTCCTTATTGATACTTGATATAAATTAGTGTTACTTCCAATGTTACTGAAGATGCATAAAATTAGTAGCCTCTTTAACATTTATTCCAGGTTATCTCTACCTCTTGTAAAACCTGATTTGAACAGCAGTTATGGAGAAGCTCAGGCTACTGCTCTAACAGGAAATGTGTGTTCGCATCCACCTTACGGTGTCCAGAAGCTCTGAAGTTCCTGTGACAAGAACATGTCTCCATTCATGAATTAGGGATGCTGTTCCAAGCCCCATTTCTGCTTGGGTACCTAGTTTCATCTCCTATCCTCCCTGCTTTGTGTCCAATCTGCCCAACTATCTTCCTATATTTTATCAAGTTTGCCGTGACCTCACTTTACTGCTAGAGATTTCTTTCTGGGCCAATTTCACCACAGTCATGGTGAAGATTAATTTGGTCTTTCGCCTTTTGCAGTAATTCCATAGGAAACCAATTTCTTCCACTTACAGAACTGGGCCCAGATCAATGTTCTCATACTGGACTTGAAGTACCTGAGTGTCAATTTAAACTAGTCAGTCTGTTTAGTTAGAGTTGATAAGCTCTGACTGGATTCTGCCTTTTAATATAAACATCTTTGGTCAGGAATCTCAAAAAAAATAAAAAGAAAAGAAAAAGAGCCACAGTTTTTCCTTCTAGAAAGAAACCAGCCATTCTAGTAGAATTCTATTCACTCAGATCTGTGTGACTACAGCACACATACAGCCTGGACACAGTCAGGGGGCTGGGAGTAGAGGGGAGCTTCATAACCTAGTCTAGCCCCTTCCTCACCTGGTAGATGAGCAAACCTAGACCTGAGAAATGTACAGTTCCTAAGGAGATTTCTTGTCCTTCTGTGGCATGGACTGAGCACATGTGAAAGGGGAGCAATGAGAACAAGAAAGGACACATCTGTGCCCAACAGTAGAGACCATCAGCATTGCCACTCTGCACTTAGGACAGGTCATAGCTCATTCTGAGTCACGTGTCAGAATGAGCATCTGTTTAATTGTGTTGCTAGGGCTGCAGTTTCATAAGAAATTATTTAACCACATCTTCTTTTATTAAAGCTTTGTTTAAATACCAGTTCTCCAGTTTCACAAGTGGAGATAAAGTAAACAAGGATTCACCCCCTCAACAAGTTACATTCAGTCAGACTGTATAAATTCGTCAACAAGGAATCAAAGGGAATAAGACTGGGCAAGATTTAAAAGCAAATTGTAGAGAGAAGATAGCCATGTGTGGACAGTGACCCTGAGGTGTAGTGGCTAATGGTGTGGCTGGAAGTGCACTGAGCCAGGAGCATTGGGAGTAGTTAAGGCACCTATGTTTACATTCAGGAATGGGCTTGTAGAGATCATGTGTTCACTGGATCTGTCCATGGTTTCCTAACAAACAGTTATAACTTGTGGGTGGTGACACATCTCCTATGGCATCTCCTGGTATCTATAATATACCTGGAATTTGGGGTTGAAGCAAACACTAGCACATTCTGAAATAGTTTCCACTGTGCAGTCTCTGCTTGTTCAAAAACTTGTGCGTGGTTGGCAACCTGAGGCCATGGCAACACATGGGTCACAGGAGACCCCTTCAAAATAATTCTCTATCCAAGTTAGCAGCCTTGTGAGGGAGGCAGAATCAGGAACTTCCTCCTTATAACTCATGACTGATGAAGTTAAGTAGGAAGCACCCCAGGAAAGTGAAGCTAGAAGAGAAGCCAGCAGTCTCCCCACATGCTGCAGTGTGGCTGTAGAGCAGGTGTCCCCGCACCCCTGCAGCAGCAGTGTGGTTATAGGGCAGGTGTCTCCCACCCCTGCAGTGGCAGGAAAGCCAAGAATAGATGCACACAGGTACCACAAGAGCCAGGTGCCCTGAATACAGGGCAGGAAACCCAGCTTCTTCATGGTCAGTGTGTGCCTTGGTCATGAACAACATAGTCCCACACCTCAGGAAAATGGATTTCCAATAACCTGTTGCCCTAGTGTTGCATTCTTTAAAAGTACTGATATGGATACACATTTCTGTTCAGTTCAGGCAGACCATCAAGGCATGGGAATAAATTTACTAAGGTACACATGGTGGGTGTACATTCTTTAGCTGATAGATTTCATGACAGTTGTTTAAAGTGTTAACATTCAGACTTTGGTACTTTGGGCTTGGTGCTTTCAACAATGTGTTTTCAATAACGAGGTATATGTTTTCAATAATGAAACAGAAAAGGGGTCATACCGGTAGGTGCCACTCAACCTGTCCCTTTCCAACAGAAGGCCACATAGACCTTCCCTTCCTGGCTTTGCATCTCTGTGTCCTCTGATGAATACAAATGAGGGACAAAAGGCTTATTGTGTC
The DNA here is from genome assembly GCA_026225945.1 of Cricetomys ansorgei. Taxonomy (NCBI): domain Eukaryota; kingdom Metazoa; phylum Chordata; class Mammalia; order Rodentia; family Nesomyidae; genus Cricetomys; species Cricetomys ansorgei. The sequence continues at coordinate 3,848,861 of JAMJFZ010001815.1, read as the reverse complement.
CGGCAGCCACAAATGTAGAATCAGTAACCAGTGGATTTAAGAACAATTGGAAGCTTTTCCTGTTTGGAGAGGGATCTGAAACAATACCTGGTGATGACTAGAAGTTGTCGTAATTGTTCTAATTGATGTTATTCTCGTGTTATCTGGGTTTATTGTGTATTTATATGCATTTGCTTATCGCAGGTCATGCTTCAACTGGGGTTTTCAGCTCCATTCACATACGAAGCTAGCAAATCAATCATGGCATGTATGTATATTCCTCAGCCCCACTTGTTTATGTCAGATGGGCCTGCCATATGTAGTCTCTATACATTTTATGCCCACATGTTTATATCACACAGATAATCCATCTGAGATTGATTTCCACTTTACTTTTAAGTCCCTGGGACTGACAGTGAAAATATCCATCCTGAAATCCAAGCTGAAGTTGTGATTTTTGCCGTAGAAGAACAAAAAGAGCTAATTTTTTTTTTTCTCTTATAACTCTGTTATGGATCTATTTAAAGTAATGTTCCTGTGGCTTGTTACTAGACTTTGCTGGAGAAGAAAGTTGCCATCGGGACACTGCAGTTCTCCAGTTTCACACTAGGCATTTCCCTCTCGGCCCCTCCTTCCCCCCACCCCACGGCTCTAAAAGCAAAAAGATGGTGTGAGAGCAGCACAAAGACGGTCCCTTGCAGAGAAACACATTCTGAACATCAAGCATTTCCATCACGGCTGACGGAGAAATGGCATGTTCAATTTGCACTTTATTTACAAACGATAAACATCTATGCACACGTGCCTACCTACCTTTCATATTCCCTGTATCCGAAACACAGGCAAGGGAAATAACAAATGCACAAGAAACGAGGAGCGCCCCGGTCCCTCATCTAGTGCGTTTACAAATGTACAAACCACAAATACGCAGCATGGAAATATGCTTCTCTGAATGCCAAAATGCCAGTGTGTTATTTCACATTCAAATGCATCCGTGCCCTGCCTTTCCTATACCCCACCACCTTTGCTGTCCACAGAGGGGCGCCGATTGAAGTTAGCATGCAGAATTCAGAGGTCTGATATTTTTGCGCCCTCAATAACTCCCTCGTCTGAACTGGAAAGAAATTTCTCTTGTATGTGTGGCATTTGAATGTTCAGAGGCATAAACATGTGGAAAGAACAAAGTACATCTTTTAAGGGCTGGGTCCTTAGAAGTTGTCTGGCTCTTGTATTTTACTTACTAAAGTATCCAAATCTGAACATCACCCGGAATGGTGGTTTGTAAGCAAATCTTCTGAGGGATGAGGGAGGATTGCAGTGTGCAAAATAGTCTAAAAAACCTGCCAAAGCTATTAGAGTCCATTGTGTCATTCCAGCTGCTACACAGGCATACTTCATCCATGTGTCAAAAATGCTTACTAAGTTCTTCTCTTAGAAGAAAAAAAGCCATAAGTACACAATAGTCTTTGTCTGCTTCGAGGCTGGCTAATACAGGGGCTATGCACACCAGGACCATAGGTACAATTGTTTCTGCACATAAATTTTTAACTTGCACTCTACTCTCCCGGAATATCACACCATGAACTCAGAGAGGCCAAGAAAATCTCTGTTCTGGGACCTTCCTTGGTCTGGTCTTTGTATCCAGTGCCTTGAGAATGCCCCTGATACTCTTCACAAGCCTGTGCCCCCCAGTATTTGCCAAAAGCATGCCCTATATTGAGGTTCATACTCTTCCCGGCTGCTAACAACCCTGAGCCTCCATGGCTGGTGACTCAGATGTTTAACTGCAGTTATAAGCATCAGTAAGGCTTATGACTTTATAAACACACAGGACAGGAAGCAAAAGGATTGATAAACAAACTAGCAAATAACCCACGGAAGATGTTTTGTTTTCACAAGGAAAAAAAAACAAACAAACCAGAACTAGGAAAACGTACCTAAACCATATAAAAATAGAAACAATCTGACACAGACAGAGACCCCAGAGGCAGTATGGTACAAGAAGAGCTAGAACCACCAGGTGGTTTCTTTTTTCATCTGAAATTGCATCTGGCCCAGAAACAGTACAGAGGTACATCTATCCCAGCTCCTAGCACAATACCCTTCATGCTAGGAGTTCTAGTTCATTTTCTGCTATGTAGCAGAACATTCAAGATTAGGCAGTTTCTACAGAAAAGAGGTTTCTTTTGTCTCACAGCCCAGCAGACTGGGAAACCCAAAAGCATGGTATCCACAGTTTGCTGGTTTCTGTATGGACCTCATGCTACTTTGACTCATGGAAGAACAGGAGAAGGCAGTAGGTGCTCCTGGAGAAAGGAAGAGGAGGACAGAGCAGGCTGAGCAGTTTACCAAAACCTGCTCTCAAGACAGACAAGTTCTCTGAGTAGGAATGGCATTCGTACCTTTGTGATAATGGATCCCTTACTCAAGCCTCCAAAAGGCCCCACCATGACCTAGAGGACCAAGGCTCAGTCCGAGTTTTGTTAGGGACACACTGTGCTTAAGCAACAGTTCTGTGCTGCACCTTCCCACCACACTCCTATAGTTTTATGTTCATTTTTTTCTCTTTTTTTTGTAGAAAAACATTAATGAAATTCCAGAAAGAAAATTAATTACACAAAGTTAATAATGTGGTAACATATGTGGAGACTAATCATGTACACTAAAGCTCTTCAAGGAAATTATCAGTAGAAAGACACATACACGATTCCCTGGACACAGCCTGTGGCCTGTGGTATTTTCTTTCTAAGCTTGGTTTATAGTAATCTTTCAGCAGTCGAAACTCCCAATATCCTGCTTTGAGACTTTTAAGTAGGTTTCTGTCTTTTCTTTTATTTGTGCACAGTGTGACTCAAAACATTGCAAGAGCATTTCTCAATATATGTGTTCCTTGAAATATCAAATTATTCTACTTCTGACCTATGGTCCTCAACTAAATTTAGGGAATTCCAATCTTTTATTCTGGAATCATTTGAATTTACAGGATCTGCTTTGGGAGTAGAAGATGGGTATAAGTCCCCCAAGGAGACATGATGGCACCCATATCCCAATGTGAAGGTCTTTCGGAAGCAGGGGCTTAGAGGACTATCAGTAGTTATGAACAGAAGCTTGCTTTTGCACTAGCTATTTGAAAATTCAGAATTATTTTAAAAGCTATTTTTCAAAGATATCCTGCTATGATCTGCCTTGTATAGCAGCAAAGTACTTGCTTTTTCTTATTACTTAGTCCAATTTACCTTATCTTAATGAACCATTAGCAATTCAAAGAGTTGAGGTAAATATAAACAGAAAACAACATTACAGGTACTTCTCAAATATGTTTTGCTGCATTCACAGTAGAGATTTAATTTATATTAAATTAGAATCAGAGGAATTTAGGAGAACATAGCATACTAGGAGACATTTGGAGGTGAGTTCTGTCTGGCCTGGCACTGCCCATGTCTGTGGGTGGCTGGATGGACCTGGGGTGCTGCTGAGTATCATGCGGGGTGCTTCCAGTGCAAAGCCCTAAGTAGGTCATTATTACTGCAGCTTCAACTAATGGTTCAATGAAAAGATGTATCACGGGCTGGAAACTCTGTGGCCAATGAGAGAGTGGAGAAATAATGAAGTAAGCTCGTCCAATCTTTAGGTAGATAAAATCCCAGTAAGTTTCAGTAGGGGGTAAGTGTTTGGGGTGCTATGTTCATTGATTTCAGGTGTGAAGGGTTTTCTATAGCCTGGTTGAGACAGTGAGAAAGAGGGGGAGGGAGACAGACAGACAGGGAAAGGGAGAGAGAGAACTACCAGTAAAGTGATTTCATTCCTAGAAAGCATGTTTCCATGCTCTCATCACGTGCTTGTTTAGACACTACTGAGTGTTATGTTTCTGTAAAACATTTCAGAGTCTGATGGAAACTGTGCATTCCACGAATCATGAAGCAGTACACTGAACTCTCTAATAACAGATGTAATAAATGTATTTTGACGTGTGTTTAAGAAGCATTCCTTCTCTTGGCACTACAATGTAAAGATGTACAATAGGAAACCCTCTTGACACTACAACGTAAAGGTGTACAATAAGAAACCCACAGGCATACGGATCTGTTCGCAATCACATGGATCCCCAAAGCAAGGAGAATGGAGGGAAAAGATTAAGTTATACACCAGGTTACCTGCCAGCATCAGAGAAGACTTGGTTTAAAACCCTACTTATTTAAGGCATTAAACTCAACATCAGCCATCTCTAGAGATGGTGCCTACTCGATACCATGCTTTGTTCCCAGCCATCTCTAACATCGCTGGCAATAAACTCTTCCTAACATTTAACCTAGATCTGCCCTACTGCACTCTAAGCCTATTAATTCTTGTTTTGTCCCCATTGACTAGTGAGAATAATTGGTCCCCAACCTCTTTATATTTTCCCTCTACAAGAGCAAGATAGATATTATGCCCCCTATGTCTTTTCTGTGGATTAAATATGTCCAGGTCTCTGAACATTTTCTCATGAGTCACATTTTCTCAGCCTTTTACCAGAAGTCACCCTCGTTAGTTCTTTCTATGAAAGGCCAGATGCCCAAAACCTAGGATCCAGATGAGATATGGAGATATGTCCACATCAAGTCAAATGGGGTTCCTAAGCAAGGTTTATTCATGAGTGCCTCTTAGCATAGCTTACCCAGGGCAGCTCAGCTGTTCTTGGCTGTCTTCTTGACTAGCATTTTATTACATCCTGAACTGCAACCATCACCTGGAGAGGGAGATTAATTGCCTTTCTCTGTGAAGCCCTCCCAGCTCTCCCAGCAGGGTTGTCCTTGCTGGAATCGTTCTGCTAACTGAACCCCTGATTCATTAACAGCCTTTCATTTTCCATATTACATGCTAAAGAAATTCACTCAATGTACCTTTATTTAATTTTTTTTTTCATTTTTAAGAGTCATTTTAAGTTTGCAGCAAAATTGAGCAAAAGGCACCAGGATTTCCCATATGTCTGCTGTGTACACACATGCACATGCACATACACATACATATATACATGCCTGTGGAAACACATACATATACACAACCACAAACACCTCCACCAAGATGGAAGTCAGTGCCCTGAGTTCATGTTGGATGTTGCTCGTGATACTTTAGGGTGCTTTACATTGTGTGGCTTTTGACAAATGTGTAAGAATTTATGGCTACCCTGTTTCACATAAGGTCATTCAAGTGACCTGAAAGTCTTTTTCTTTCAATGAACCTCAAGCAACCACTGATTCATTTACTATCATCATGCTTTCTGCTCTTCCTGAACTTTATATATTCAGGATTATGAATTATATAGCCATTTACGAGAATGAGAATCTCAAATTATGAGAATATCAAAAATGAATAGTATATCATTTCCAGAAACATCAAATGTTTTGACTGAACCTGACTTTTTCTCCTAAAACAGACTAGCATATATATATATATATATATATATATATATATATATATATATATATATATATATATATCTTTGACCTTCTCCCCTTCCTTCTTGTAGATCTTCCTTTGCTACCCAACATGGTGTCTCTTCCTCTTCCTATTCTTCTTCCTCCTCCTTCTCCTCTTCCTCCTCCTCCTCATTCTTCCAAGAAAGTATGACTCACTGCAGAATGGTCTACACACCAGAGGCTATATATATATACCCTTAGGGAAAACTGACTCTCTGTCTCTCAGTAGTCATTCCATGCTAAAAAAATTAAATCCTTTATCATAACTATTGGTATGAACGCTAAAGGGCAATTGTACAGGATGGAAAGTCAAATCGTCAAGAAGCAATACATAACATGAAATTATGAATATCGCCAACACAAAGCAGACCCAGGACAGGGCTGCTGGATTTCCGAGCCGGTGTGTGTTTTTTGGAGAAGCATGTATTCACCTCTTTAGATTTATTTAACTGTTATTTCCTGGTCTGTTGAGACAGCACTGGAGAATGTAAGTATTTTAATGAAAAGATTAAGAGAACGACAAATTTGAAGAAGATAGTGATTGTAAGCAGCACTATTCACTGAACCCTTCCAGAGCATAGCTGCTTGCCTGAGCTCTGCCCTCGAATCCTCTTGCCCACCTCATGAAATAGACTTCTGTTGTTACTTTCAGTGCTGCCAATAACTCCCAGTCTATGAAATCAAGCTTTGTGCAAATTAAGTACAAAAGGTGTTTATGTCTCATAAGTCATGATTTAAATGAACTTTACAAAGTGTTAAAGCCTGTGCTCTACATAATGTATTCTCTTTGCCATCTGTCAAAGAAAAATGGCAATACCCAGAAAAGCATGTGTTAAGTATATCTAACAATCGCAGATGTAGTAAAAAAAATATAAAAGGGAAAGTGAAAATAATTATAATAGGGTGCGATACGATTTTTCTCTAAAAATTTGTGATAAAAATTTGTTGCTTTTTCATAAATTTGCTTTTGAACAAAGAGAAGAAAAGGCCTGATGAGAATCAATGTCTCCTGGACGTGACATGGCCTTTGTGCTCACGTACCCACAGTGACTGTGGTTATCTGCATGGGACTCACACAAGTTTAAGCCAGACAATGCTTCACCGTGGGCAGGAGAGGAGCTCACGGGGCCCCAGGCCTAGGGAGGAGCTTTTGGCGACTGACTTCTGGGGGAAGAAGACTAATTTTAGTGTTGGGGGGTGCCTGCTGATAGGTGCCAATGCTCAGTGGGTGTCCCACACCCATTCACATATAGGCAGCTCTAATTAGGGTTGGGAAGGAGATATACTAGGGAGGACTCCGGGAGGAGCTGGAGGAGTGATGGCTCTGGTTTATGATGAAAATATATTATATACATCTATGAAATTCTCAAAGGATGAATAAAAAAGAAAATAAAAATATTAATTTTTTTAAAAGTTGTTCTCAGTAGTATTCTTCATTTTCAGAGAGAGGCGATATTTACATGAAGTCAAAGTACAAATGCCGAGACCTAAGAATTTCTACCCTTCTGTCAACCATTCCAGATAGGACTCTGTGTATTGGCTCATTTCAGTGTTCAACGATTCTATTCCACAGTCTCAGAAAAAGGCAGAGCCTCTACTGTTGCCCATGGCTCTTAAATTTATTAACTTTCAATAGCTGCAGTTTTGGAGCTGGAAAACAATACTTGTATACACACATGCTCACCTTACTCTCTTTTTTTTTTTAATGTAAAACGAAATGTGAAATTGCCTTTAAGAGTTATAATCGAAAATATAAAGAGTTCCAAGCCCACCCAGCCACAGCCTCTGACTCCACGGGATAGACAGGCATCCTTTGTATCTCTTCTGAATTCCCTACCACAGAATCTTCATGCATCATAACATGAATATTTCCAAGAACCTAGTTTTGGAGAAATATGCTGGATAGCCATAAATAACTGAAAATTTCACCTAACAGTTTTGAAGAGTGTCAGTGTACGTACGATCAAGAAATGTTACAATTAGGATCCAGGCAATTCCTGGCTGCCCAGTGTAACTTTCTCTAGCAAGACACCACACCAGGGAGTGAGGTGAGGAGAGATTCACAGCTGCTTGGAATTTCTGACTCCCCTCCATCTCTGTGAAATGACTCCAGTCCTGAAACCAAGCTAGAGAGACCCAAGCAAGCAAGCTACAACATGCCAAAACATCTTCTTTTTTTCTTCTTCTCATAATGCTGGGAATCAGACTAGGAGCCTCAGAGCTCTGCCTCTGAGCTAAGTGCACTCTCAATTCCCAAACATGCTCTTTAAGGCAACCTTTCCTTTTAAAAACCAGTACTGCCGGGTGGTGATAGCACACACATTTAATTCCAACACTTGGGAGGCAGAGGCAGGCAGATCTCTGTGAGTTCTAGACCAGCCTGATCTATAGAGTAAGTTCCAGGACAGCCAGAGTTTCAACAGAGAAACCCTGCCTGGAAAAAGAAACAAACAAACAAAAACAGTTCTAATTTCAATACCATTAAGTATAAATCCCATTTCCTAAAGCTCCCTACCATGGGTCTCACATTGGCAATTGGGTACAATATTTTTCATTCTTCAAAAACACACAAATTCAGAGTATTGTGTTGGTCCAAAATATTATTTTATATAATACATATGATATACATATGTTAAAAACCACCCCTTAAAAATGTCCATTTTCTGTTAATTCCTTCTGTTAACAGAATGAAAAAATTAAAAGAATAAAATTCTTATCCAAATCATGAGAAGGTTGGCTCTCAGTCCCCTCTGAACACTGCCCTGACTTTAGTCTCCTTGTAAGACAGGATGAAAAGCTGGCCAGTCTGCACTGTGCTGTGACTCATTAGAGAGTTAACTTCTGCACAATCTTCTCCCTCGCTCACTGAGGAGCGCTGTGAGCCCATGCAGTCATTATTCCTTAGACACTGAGAGAGAGGAGACACCTCTCTTCCACTTTCTTGTCACACTAGCTACTCACTAGAAAACTTTCCTCCTTCCTTGTCTTTAAAGACAGGATACAAATTCAGGTGAGACAAAAAAGGGGCTTTTCCTTCTGCCGGCTGCCCTGTGTACCGTGCGGATTCAGTTTTCTAAGCAACAGAACCCCTTCCACATTTCTTTCTTTCTCTTCCTTTTCATATATCTCTGTTCAGTGTGTTGGTGTAACTGAGCTAAATGCCAAGCCAGCCCCCTGCTGCGTGTGGTCGCCACCTGCCCCCATCCCCCGGCAGGAGAGATTCCAGCTATTTAACTTTGGAGATGACATTTCTTCACAGTTCTTCCAAGATAGCAAGGTATGTCAATCACTAGGAGCTCTGCCAAGGACAATGTCAATGGATTTGAATTTCCCATTGATGCTGAGGTGAAGGGGCTATCTCTTTGACTTCTCTGACTGCTACCTTTCATATCACTCAGAAAAGTTTATTTCCCAAGGAATTTTCTTTGTGATCTCAAACTCCATGTGACCTTCCTTTTATAGTCTCAGAGACCACCCAGAGCTTTATTGCCTGGAAGCACTTCCTAGTTGGCTTACTCAGTATTGGGATCCTGTGATCTCATTGTAGGAACCTTGAAACTCAGGGAGAAGACTGAGAAGAGTGACCTGGCTTCCATTTTGGGAACACCAGCTCATCACTAATCCCTAAGAATAGATCAAAAAATAACTTGCAAAATATAAATTCTAAAAAACATTGTGTTCATATCAATAGCATGGCGTCTCCATCTGTCACTATTATTGTGAAGTTTTGTGAAATGGTGTGTGCATTGTGAGTGCTAGCATGATTAGACCCACTTTTGTGGCTACCTCCCAGACACATAACCATGGTTGTCCATGTGTTGTCCATAGATACATATACACATGTACACCATATACATAAACATATACATATACATTATATACATATATATCATACACAAACCCATATGCACATGCATATACATAATATACATATACAATACATATACATCATGTACACGTACACATATGCATCATACATACATACATATACACATGTGCATCATAGACATAAATACATACAAATTACATATACATCACATGCATATATACACATCATATGCATATACAATACACATACACATACATATACATAGCTACCTGAAAGACACAGGTGTGGCTAACAATAGGTCAATTACTGAGGGGAGAAAGAAAGTCTGAATATTCATATTCCACTCACATTAGTACACACTTTAGTCTTTAGGTGTCCTGAATGTTTTTATTCCATGCAAGCAGTTTTGCAAATTGTTTCGAAGGGGCGAGAGACATTATTGTCATTTGGGAAAGGGTGTGAAATGTGGGCCGGAAGGGAGCATTCTAAATGTCTCTCTTCTTCCCCACACCCCAGTGAAAAAAAAGGATACCTGGATAGAGTCCCCACCTACCCTCTGTGCTGGCAGAATATCTAAGGGCAGAACATAGCTGCCTCCACCCACCTGGCTAGCTCTCACCTCAAGGAAGAAAAAGGAATAGATTGTCTAGTAATAAGACTCACTGTCCAGGAAGGAACTCTCATGTCCCTCTGTCTGGGCCAGACGAGGCTTGTAGACTATCCTGGGCATGACTGCCCTCATCCAGGACCATGGCAGAAGTCTCTGAGTACTTCCTCAGACTGAGCACTTTTCTTGTCTTCAAAAGAGGAACTCATTAGTTGGCTTTCTGTTGGTTGCTATGATAAAATACCTGAGATATCAACTTTAAAAGAAAAAAAAATAAGAGAGATTATTTTAGAGATTCTAATCCCCGGTGGGTCAACCCTGTTATTTTGATCCAAGTAGCACATCACAGGAGGGTAACAGATGGTAGAGTCTAAAACCAAGTAATGAGAAGTCCCCTTCAAAGGTGTGCCCTCACTGACCTAAAGCTCCTTCTAGCAGCAAGGAGCTGTGGACCCCACCTTCTAATCCACAGGACTTTGGAGGCCATCTTGGAAGCAAGCTAAAGAATATTCAAGAATCACTCTTCTTAAGGGTATCCCAGCCTGTTCCTCCCATCTCTCAGCAAGTGCTTCTGCATGCCACCTTTGGGCATCATTGAATGTGTTGCTAGTGCAAAGTCCTTTTTTCAGTATTTGATTTTCTGACTCATATTTTTGTATGGTGGTTTAGGGTGGCTACTAAAATCCCCACCTTCCCCTTCTGACTTGGAAGCTGTGAAAAACTCAGAAGAGACCAAAAATACAAATACAAAAATACAAAGCTGCAATGTCACTTCTAAGCTGATGATTTAAGAATCTGGTTTACCTCCTGTCCACACCTGGTTCTTCCAGGTCTGCATCCCACACAGGCACAACCTGCTAACATCGTGTTCCAGCACCATCTCCCAAACTCTGCCCACATACATCACCGCTGCCCAACCCAGAAGGAAGGTGGAAATGTTTCTCCTTTACTTTTCCTACACTGGAAAATAAAGCAAAAGTTCCTTCTCTCCAGGGGAAAATGAAATTAAAACTAAGTAGGACAAGCAACACACTTACCGGAGTGCCTGCCCTACACAGCAGATTTCTAACTTCCGTTGTTCTATTGTATGTCTGTTGCAGTCACTGTTGAACATGAAAATTAACAGTACCTTCTAAGATATTTGCTTCTAAACAAAATGAAATCTTTTATCTTCCAACAGATGTGGAAATGATACTCATTTTATTAGAAATGCCTGCTAGTTTTTGTTTGTTTGTTTGTTTTTTGACAACAGCCTTGGGAAAAAAGCAGAGCTCCTTGAACAAACAGACCAACTATGTGAGTTCATAAGTAAGCAGACCCACTACGCAGGTGGAGTGGAGGTCTTGTGGGAGCAGATGCTACTGGTATTTCATTTATCAGCATCATCATCATCATCAATCATGCTATGCCTCTCTGCCATAAACTAGGTCCTTGGAATACATGGGCTGCCCCAATGACTTCAGGACAGCAGGCAATACAAAGGGCAAAGGGGTTAGGACAGGCCATGGCATCCCCAAAGAGCCATGGGTTTGTGGAGGGCTGCTGACACTGGTGAGAGGCATCCTGTCAGAGGGAAGAATCAGCAACATTTAGCTAGAAACCAGGACCAGGCTTTTTGGGAGTGTACAATATAGGAACAGAGGGTACCAAGCCAGGGGAACCACTGCGGCAGAGGAAGAAGTAGCTTCTGAGGTGTACACAAGGCTAGAAGCAGCTCAGTAGAACCAGAGTCAAGGACAGAACAAGGTGAATGCAGAAACAGTACCACAGGCAGAGAAAGTAAGCAAAGATCCAGCCCAAGATATATTGCCTTACCCCACAGTCAATAGGGAAGCCCTGTAGTGCCTGAGATTATTACGTGAACCACAATAACCGTGAACTGGGAGTAAAAGCCAGAGAGAACACAGACCACAGTGAGAGGGGATAGTGACAATTATGTCCAGTCATTTGGATCTTTGGGGAAAAAATAACTATATCCCAGGTGGACTCATCCATCTTTAAACTGAGTTAAGTTGGCTGTCCATGACAAATGGGGATTAACTGGCAAAGTCATACACAACTCTTATCAAGCCTGCCATCTTAAGGTGGCTTGATATACAGTTTAGTGTTTCATATTGTGGAAGCCAAAAGCACTCGGTGGAATCCATAGGTGCTAGTTGATGTTTTGTCAACTTGACACACGCTAGAGTCATCTGGAAATGGGGAACACCCATTGAGGAATTACCACCATCAACTTGGCTTGTAAACAAATCTGTGGAACATTTATTTTCCTGGTTGATAATTGATGTGGGAAGGCTCATCCCACTGTAGACTGTGCATCCCTATTTAGGTGGTCCTAGGTTCTATAAGAAAGTAAACCCAGCAAGCCAAGATGTTGGATTCCTCCATGGTCTCTTCTTCAGTTCCTGCTTCCAAGTTTCCATGTTGGATTCCTTCAGTGATAGACTATGAATAGAATATGTAAGCCATTTAACACTCTCGACCCGTGGTGTATATCACACCAAGAGAAAGCAAACTAAGAGGCTACATTCTAAATTTTGAATTTGGAAGCCTTACTGGGTTGAGATGATCACTATTCACAGTGCTGAGCAGAGGCAGTGAACCTGGGCTCTTAGTCAACCCTGCCGTCCCGAGGGAGAAAAAGTCACCCTCCAGTGGCTGTGCCCTGTATCCACAGAGCTCGGTAGATCAGGAGAGTTAAACACACCTTCCGCTGAGTCTTCCGTTCCGCAGGGGGTTTATCAGGACAGAACCTCATCCTGCTAAGGGGCTGAAAAATCAAATGCAGTTTAAAGTTATGAAAATTATGCATGAGTTCATATGATACTGCCTGACACCTGAGCAAATTCCACGTAAGGAGTTCCTTGGGCTGTGGGAGAATACTGATGCTTGTAAAGACTCAGGAACCCTAAACTGAAGAAGGCTTTCATCGAATTACACTCACTGGTTTCCTCCCTCCAGAGAACCCAAGTTTCCTTTAGAATTCCTGATTCCAGATTTTTAAGTGTGATCTAGAGTTTGGACTTTCTTTGGGCACCTCAGTTCTTTACAAAGGTGATTTGGCCAAACAGAAGCCCAGGCCAATTCTGTTTCAGATTCGCTTGGCCTCCACAGAGCCATCAATTTAAGCTACCTTCTGTCTGGATTTCCCCTGCCAACAATTTGCTGCTTGGTCACTGCTTCCAATTGTTAAAGTGACCCTGAGCAGTAGTTGCAGGAGAATGCTCTGGTTCAGGCAAGGGGGTGGAGACACCCTAGAATGCAGGGCTGCTTCATTGGCCTGACAGCAAATACTATGGCCATATTTTCTTATGCCCTAAGATGTTATCAGTGTGGCATTAGGGACAAGGTGTGACAATGAAGACAAAAGTCCATCTGTGAGGGCTCTCTGCCCCAAAGGCTATCCTTTGCAGCAGGTTCTTAGCTTTAGTTCACTACTTAAACTCTATGAGGAGATGTCTGTACATGAATGGTCCTAAAGGAACTTGATAATCCACAGCAATGTGCTCTGAGGGCCCAGGTGGATGTCTGAAACAATGGGCAGTATGCAGGTCCACATACACTATGACTGCCTCCCTGCCCCCACAAACCTGTGTCTACTTCAGCTTTGTCACTTACATCAGATACATCTCAGCTCTCCGTCGCATGTCGGGGTTATCAGCACCACTACATTGTGCCTTTAATGAGTGAAGTAAGGACTGCTTGAACACAAGCACACTGACACCCTACCATTTTACTGAGAACTGTGACAGCTACCCAGTGAGCAGTGAGCAGTGAGCAGGAGCTATTCAGTGTGGGTATGCTGAACAAAGGAACGGTGTACAACCCAAGTGAGGTGCAGGGAGACAGTACCATCCTGCCGATATAAGTGAATGCTTACAAATTTTATACATCTGAATTTTTCCACTTGATATTTTCAGGCCACAGTTGGCCTCAAGTAACTGATTCTATGAAAGGGAGGAAGGGCCACTATACTAGTTTGACCATAGCATCTGAAAATGAAGCATTTGATTTTCCTATGGGCTCCAAGCTGAAGCTCAGCAAAGAAGCTTCTGAAACACGAGAAAGAAAAGCAGTAGGGTGCATGGTGGCACAGGCTGCTAACTCAGGCTCAAACTCAGAACAAGTCACGAGTCAAATGGAGGCCAGCTTGTGCTGTGCCATAAGGCCTGTCTCAATACATTTTAAAAGATTCAGAGATACTCTGATTTGTTCCATTCCTCCCCAGGGCTCTTGGGGTAAAGACTTGTCACTTCTCTCCAGCTTCTCTGGATCCTTGACCAAGAGATGTGGGGATGCCAGATGACCCAGAAATCATGTTCTCCACTTCACTGAAACACGACAAGAAGTTGCATCTTGGTTGTGGCTATTATAACGTTCCAGAAACTAAGTTCAGATAAACCATTTCTGAGTGTTGAAAGTGGACAGGAAGTTAAACTTTCATTGCCTCGTGGATACACTGACTCATTCAACAGATATTGAATATCTTCCAAAAATATGAGTGGTAAAGATTATTGGGAACCATGAAAGGAGGAAATCCGAGTCCTCTCCTATGATGTATCCAACAGTTATGTGTACGTGTGTGTGTCACTATGTGAGTGCCTGTGCCTCGGGAGGCCAGAAGAGGGTAGCATAACCCTGGAGGCTGGTGTTACAGGTGGTTGTGGATCATGTGACATAGTGTTGGGAACTGAATCCCGGCCATCTGCAGAAACAGTGAGTAGCACTGAACATGGAGAAGTCAAGTTGGTGTCTACTTAGAGCCTTCACCACTACTGACAAGTGTCCATTCTCATTGATGGATGGTACTCTGCACACTATCAGAGGAGAAAGGTAAAACCAACCCATCTACGAACTCTGTGATCTGCTATTGTGATCCGGCTGCATGACACACTGGCACAATAGTGACACAAAAGTTGGTGGAGTAGTCAACATTTAATTGGAAAAGCCCACTCCATGAGATGGAATCCATGCCTGACCCTGGTCAAGAACCTGAGACTAGATGAACCATTGTCCTAGGGGAAAGCAAAATACTATTGTTCTTCTAAAGGAACATAGCACTAAAATGACTCCTAACATTCTGCTATACTCATAGATCAGTATTTTGCTCGGCTTTCAACAGAGATGTTCCTGCCTACAGTAGATGGAACCAAATACAGCAACCCACACTGCACAATGTGCAGAGAATGAAAGATCTTGGAACACTCAGTCCTAAATAGGATGTCTCCACCAAATCCCTCCTCTTAGTGCTCAGGGAACTCTGTAGAAGAGGAGGAGACAGGAAGATTCTAAGAGCCAGTGGGGATGGAGGACACCAAGGAAACAAGGTCTTCAAGACACAACAGGGCTGATGCACATGTGAACTCAGAGAGACTATGGCAGCATGCACAGGGCCTGCATGAATTTAAGCCAAATGGGGTTCCAGTGCAGAGAGGGAAAGTAGAAACAAGCCCTCATCCTTAATCCAGAAGCTGTCTCCATTAACAACCAACAAATGAAAAAATAGTTTTCTCCAGTGGAGTCTCACAGGGTAAACAAACCACACTTAAGGGCAGGCTCCATGCCTACCAGTAGACAGCCAAAACAAAACAAACTCAATGGTATTTTTGGAGGATTTTTGTCTCATGGTGTTTTGTGTTTTGTCTGGGCATTTTTGGCTTTTTTTTTTTTTCCTGTACGTGTGTTTTGTCCTATCTTGGTTTGTTCATTCACTTGTTTTGTTTTTCTCTAATTTTATAATTTTAAAGTAAACTGAAGGAAAGGGTGCAGATCTGCGGAGAAAGTGGAGAATTGGTGAGGATCAGGGAGGAGTTTGGTGAGGGAAACTAGAATCAGAATATACCGTAAGAAAGAAAACTGTTTTCAATAAAAAGAAACAGAAACTGATATTGTAGGAAAACCTTTGGAAAACGAACAGTGAGTGCTCTTAACCACTGAGCTGTCCTTTGAGCCCCATGGAAATAGTTTCCTGTATCAGTCAATAAATGAGTGGATGTATAACTGGTGTCTAGTCTGGTCTTCCATAGAGCCCCAGTAACAGGTAGATAATATCAGAGAAAGACGAACTTTCCTAGGTCCTGTACAGAACAGGCTTTTCTTCACTTAAAAATTATATAGTTTAACTATAAGATCTATTTAACTTCTCCAAGTCAAAAATATGTTGCTAACATCATTGATTACTCTTAAGAATTAACTCTTAAGAAGCTTGTTTGTTCACAATACAAATTAAGTTTATGCAGGACACATAAAACATATTCCACAAATTTTATTTTCATGGAAAATATGTAACTATTGTCAAGAATTTATTATCCCAAATCAAAATCCTAACATTTTGTTAGGGACAGTGCAATACCAGGTAAACATTAAAAAGTCACTGGCTGTTTTGGGTTGGAGATATGGCTCAATATACAATCACTTGCTGCATAAGAGGTTTAGAGTTTGGATTTGCAGAACCCAAGTAAAGGTTTAATTTGTGTGCCAGCCTCCAAAAGCAGAGACAGGAGATCCTCACAGCAGGCTGGCCACATCAACAGCTCTGTTGATTCGGGGACCTGTATCAATGACTAACGTGGATGAGTGTTCCAGGAAGCTTTCCAATGTCAACCCCAGTACTCCACAGTCACAAGTCCATACATATGTGATACATATGCAAACATGCATACACATATATGAACATCAGATACATATACATAAAGTGGAAAAAGAAAAATATCACTAAATATTAAATTTAGAGGACAATTTGTAGTAGTTGGTAACTATGGTAGCTCAGGATGGAAGACAGGGAGGAGTTCTCATGGGTGCAAACTCTGCCAGACCTCAGCAGAGGGAAAGACTATCATGGCCAACACCATACTCAACAGTGGAACCCTGAGAATCTGAGCTCGGGTGTTTTTATTGATACAGAACTCCTCAGGTATTCTATTGATAGCACATGCATATCATTAGCAATCCATCATCCCTCCCCCACATGAATCCAACACCTGCAAACAATACAAAATGCCGACATAGGGTATTCCTTCACTCAACAGTGCGTAAAACAATTTTATATATAACTAAAAATAAAATTCTACAACACTTCTGTTTTTCTATATAAGCCAATAAAAATTTTGCTTTATCTCTATAACACAATTTAACATTACACCAGTAAAACTATTCACAAAGGAAAAATTATGAAAATTGATAGTGTACAGGACCAAATGAAACCAAACATATATAAAGTTTTTCATAAGGTCTTTGGATAGCAGAAAAAATGTCAGTGTCCAATTATCTGGAATTCATTCAGGATCTTCTGGGCTCCTCCAAAGGGCTTTGAGTCACTTCTCTGGCTCTGACCTCTGCAGCACACACAACTTGTCCTCTCGGCTCTGGCTGGCTTCATTCTACTGCTGCTGCTGTTCCTGGAGTTCATCCTATAGTATTGGCATCTTCAGAATGCTGGGGTCTTCTGCTGCAACTGGGATGTACATTCACCAATAGCCTTTCCTGGGCTCTCTTCATGGTGTCAAGCCTCAACTTATTTACATGACCCTTCCATCTGGACATTCAACTACTACCAAGGTTGCACTTTCACCAATGGCCTCCCCTGGCCTCTCATAGTGCCAAGCCTCAGCTGTATGCCAAAGACCCCTTCATGCCTCCAAAACTAGTACCACCTTGGTGGTTCATTCAGTACCAAGTTCAATTACCAGCATGATGAGGTTCAACCCATGCCACTTCTGGAAGGCAGCTTCAGTGTGCTGATCCTGACGAAACATTTTTCAGATTTTAAGATAGAGTATGGTTTGCAAGAAAAACAACTTGTAACCTTGAATGCAGGAAAGATTCCCTCGTGGGGTGGAGTTCCCATCACCTAGCAGATGTGTCTTGTTAAGACTGTCTCAGCTCACTAATATCTGGACAGGTTTGCAGAAAACAAAACAAAACAAAATGGACTCTTCAAGGTCTAGAGTTTCTTTTTCTTCTTCCTTGTCTCCATGTTGGATGTGGCTGATGTGATGTCAGTACCCGAGGTTGATACACCCTTTGTACTGTGAGGCTGCTGTGGTGGCTCAGCAAACAGAACAAAGAGGTGCTTTCATATGTGCAAACTCTGCCAAACCTCAGCAGAGGGAACCACTCTCCTGGCCAGTGCCATACTGGACAGTGGAACCCCGAATGTCTGTGCTCAGGTGTTTTTATTGATTCAGAACTCCTCAGGTGCAGGTCATAAGCAATTTAACATCCCCCACAGAAATCCAACACCTGAAGACAATACAAAATGCCAAGGCCTATGCATCCCTTTTTCCAACAGTGCACAAAACAATTACTTTGTACTTAACTAAAAATGAACTTCCACAGCAAGAGTTAATGCTAAACATATATTAGTAAAAAGAAATTCTTTGAAACCGTACTGTTTCAAATTGTAAAGTAATAAAATCACGATGATTTGGATGTTAATGACCACCCCCAATGCTCATGTGTTGAAGGCTTGATCCACGGAGTGTTACTTTTAGAAGGTGGTAGTACCTTTAAGAAATGTGGCCTAGTGAAGTATCCTCGAGATTCTAATGGGATGTTCCCAAAAGGGATTTCAGTGTCCTAGTTCCTGCCTCCTAACTCTGTTGCTTCCTGACATGGCTTTGCTGTGTCCTGTGACCCAACCATGACATACTACCTGACCAAAGCCTAAAGCTACATGGCAATCTCCAATAGACAGGAACCTCTAAAACTGTGAACCAAAATAATATATCTCACTTTATAAGGTGATTACATCAGATATGTTGCTATAGTGGTGGGAAGCAAAAACAGTTAACTGAAATATATTCAGTTAACCAGCTCAACTTAATTCTATCCGGTGAGAAACAATGATCCTCACTCCGTAAGAGCACTGCAGACTTAAGGGTAGTGAAACCAAAGTACTTTATTTTCCACCTTGAAAAGTTGGGCAGTGGACTTGAGGAAATGCAAAACAGCTAGTAGAAGAAGGTGGCACCAAATAGTGACTTTTATAGTCCCTGATCTTGAAACTTTCCTGCTTTTTTTCCCCTTTGGCTGATCTCTAGACTCTTTCCCTGTCACGTAGCATAGTACATGGTCTAAATTTCCCACCTTCCTGGGGCTGAAGATTACCCACCCCCTTTCCTAATACATGGGCTCAATTATATAGCAGACTTTAAGGTTTCAACCCTAAGAGAAAATAGAAAGATTTAAGGCAAGTACACCCCTAGGGAAAGAGGGGATCCTAGGCAAAATGGGCCGAGTGCCTCCAGCTTATCTGTGATGCACTGATGAGTGCTGAACAAACCTCATACTGAAAATGAACAATGACAATTGATTTCTTACACCTCCCATCTCAAGTAAAATCTTCCAGTTGTTCAGACCGAAATCTCTTGTCTTTCCTTCAAGTTCCTCAACTAATCTATTAGTTAAGTTCTACCTGCAGATACAGAGGATGAAAACAATATAAAACTTTTTATCACATATTCACAAAACAGTTCACTTCTGTGATTCCCAAAAATGCGTGTAAATTCTTTATATCAATAAACAATTCTTTCTTATGTTTTATTTATTTATTTTTCTTATCTTGTATAATACATTCTGACAGCCCTCCTTCCCTCCCTCCACTCCTCCCAGTTCTCCCCATCTCAGCTCTCCCCCAGATCCACCCCACAGACCCAACCCCACTCCCCTGCCCCCTGGTTCTCCTCAGTCCTTCATGCTCAACAGGGCATAAAACAAAGGAACACTGTCAGGTACTAATCCCTACATTGAAGGTGACTAGGCAACCCAGAAAGAGGAAAAGGGTCCTAAGGGCAGGCAAATGGATCAAAGACACCACACCGCACACTCCAGCTTGTAGGAATTTTGCAAGAACATCAAGACAGACAACCATAAAATATAATTAGGGAACCTGCAGATTCCATGTCTGCTGCTGCAATCTCTGTGAGCTCTAAAAGTAGCAGTCCATTGACTCTGTGGGCTTGTTCTCCTGGTGTCCTTGATCCCTCTAGTCCCCGAAGTCCTTCCTCCCTTTCTTCCATGGTGTTCCCTGAGCTCTGCACGATGTTTGGCCTTGGGTTTCTCTGTTTGCTCCCATCAACTGATGAAGATTGGGCCAAGCACTGGTCTATGAGCAGAGCAACATATCATTAGACAGCATCTCCTAGTTATACAGATTTTAGTTCCTGCCCTGCCCTGCAGTGTCCTGCAGTGTCCTGTCCTGCCCTGCAAGAATGGGTTCCCTCCTTGGGCACGGGATTCTGCCCTTCTATTGTCCAAGCAAGTCCTGTAGGGAGGATAGGTTATAGATCGAAGGTTTTGTGACTAGGGTGATGCCCCAGTTGCACCACTGGAAGTCTTGCCTGGCTACAGAAGATGGGCTGTTCAGGCTCCCATCCCCCATTACTAGAGGTCCTTGCTAGGGTCTCCTTCATAGATTCCAGTGAGTTTCCACTACACTAGGTCTCCCAATCACCTAGTAAATGCCCCTAGTTCCCGTCATCTATCCAAATATTCACTCCTTCCAACCCCTTCTCCAACCGGCTCTCTTCTGTTCCCTTTCCCATCCTCCCCCAGCCCACCTGAACTATCTGTTCTATCTCCCCTTTACCAGAGAGATCCCTGTGTCCCCACTGGGGCCCTTCTTGTTGCATAGTATCTCTGGGTCTGTGGATCGCAGCACCTTTGTCCGTTGCTTAACAGAATATCCACATGTAAGTAAGTCCATACCATGTTTGTCTTTCTGAGACTGGGTTACCTCACTCAGGATGATTTTTTTTTCCAGTTCCATCTATTTGCCTGCAAAATTCATGTAGTCATTTTTTTAAATAGATGAGTAATAATACTCAAATATGCTACAGTTTCTTTATCCATTCTTCAGTTCAGAGGCAGCTAGGCTGCTTCCAATTACTGATTACTATGAATAAAGCTGCTATGAGCATAGTTGAGCAAGTGTCCTTGAGATAAGATGGGGCATCCTTTGGGGTAGATGCCCAGGAGTAGTATAGATGGATCTTGAGGTAGATTGATTCCCAGTTTCCTGAGGAATCACCATAACGATATCCATAGTAACTGTACAAGTTGCACTAGCAATGAAGGAGTGTTCCCCTTGCTCCACATCCTTGCCAGAATAAACTATCCTTTGTGTGATTGATCTTAGCCATTCTGACAGATGTCAGATGGAATCTCAGAGTAATTTTGACTTGCATTTCCTGGATAGCTAAGGATGCTGAACATTTCTGTGTTTGTCAGCCATTTGAGATTCCTCTTTTGAGAATTCTTTGTTTAGATTTGTACCCCATTTTAAATTGGATTATTCACTTTGTTAATATCTAGTTTCTTGAGTTCTTTATATATTTTGGACATTAGCTCTCTTTCAGGAGTGGAGTTGGTGAAAATCATTCCCTTTACTGTAGACTGCTGAATTAAACAATTAACTGACACTGGTGGAGCCTAATCTAGCTACCCCTGCTCATGCAGCTCTCAACTCCCAGGCTCCAGCAATGCCTGTCCACGACCAATAGATCCTTGATATGCCACATCCAACTTTTTCACCCAGCCACACTTTTTGTGCCAGAGTCTGGCCTAGTGAGTCTGCCTAAAACTCCCCTTAAAGGTGGCTTACTCAACCCACATATTTACCCCGAAACTCCAGGCTGAGAACAGGATGCACACCTTGCATGCCAGCCTCATGTATCTGCCTAACTTCATTCCATCTAAGACATACCTAACCATCAGGTCCAACCCTGAAAGTGCATCCTCCACACTGCCCCAGCCTGCTGCCTTCATATCAGACACAGAACTAACAAGAGAAGTTCGCATGCCCAGACCTCATTGCAAGAATCCAAAGGATATGAAAAATAAAGACAGTATCCCAGCTTAACAAATCCATTATTCGTATAGCAATGCTTTACAACGAGAAATACCTAGATGAACCCCAGAAGACTGTTTAAAAGAACAATGAGAAACTTCATCAAAGCATTCAAGGAGTTTAAAGAAGACACAGAGAAATAATTCAACAACCTTAAAGACATTTCACTTAAAGAGAAAGAGTTCCTTAAGGATGCCCAGTAAACCACAAACATAGATAAGACTTAAGAACTGAGTTCAGTAAAGAGATAGAAACATGGGAAAGAACTCAAATGAAGTGAAACTGAAAAAATTCACAATCCCAACTAGAAAACTGAAGGGAAAGCTTTACAAGTACAATGAACCAAGAAGAAGACAGAACATCAGGACTTGAATCTAAAGCCTCTGCTTTACATTAAACAGACCAAACAAGCAAATAATATGGATATTTTTAAAAAACCAGAAAGAGGGGGTGGTGTCGTTCAAGAAATGTGGGAGGCTATGAAAAGACAAAACTTTTGAATTTTAGACATAGAAAAAAGAGAAGAATCCCAACTCAACAACATAGACCAGATCATAAAAGAACACCTAGGAAAAACACACCCATACATATAGAAAAAGCACACAGAACACCAAATTGACAAGACCAGAAAAAAAATTCCTCATGGCACACCATAGTTAAAACACTAAGTACACAGTACAAAAGGAGAGTGTTGAAAGCTGCAAGAAAAAAGCAAAAGTCAAATATAAAGGAAAGAATACGAGAATAACAGCTAATTTCTAAGTAGAAAATTTAAGACTCTGGAGGAACGCATTTCAAGTTCTATAAGATCACAAGTGACAACCTAGACAACATACCGAGTAATGATGTGTCATAGTTGAAGGAGAAAGACAAACTTCCCATAACAAACAGCCTTTAAAAATGTCTATCCGGAAGACCAAGCCACATACGCAAAACTTTAAGCTGAAGAAAGGAATAAACTCAGGCAAGAAGCTGTAGGAAGAAAGTAAATAAAATTATGATTACTGAAACAGAAAGTACTTCTGAGGTAGCCCTAACAAAACCATAAACGCAGTGACGGAAATCAACACAACTTTCAATACTTTTAAATACAGTGGCCTCAATTTTCCAATCAAAAGGTACAGGCTGGCTGAATGGATCAAGAAACGACATGCATCTATCTATTGCCCACAAGAAACTCATTTTAGCTTGAAAGATAAGCACCACAATGGAGTGAAGAGTTGGACAAAATACTTTAATCAAATGAAACCAGGAAACAAGCAGGTATTGCAATTCTGATACCTGAAAACAACAACAACCACAAAAATACGCAAACTGAATCTAATCAGGGAAGATAAAGAAGAAACAGTTAACCAAGAAGACATTGAAATTTTAAACATATATATGCCAAACTCCAGTGCCACACAATTCCATAAAGGTCCAGGAAGATGTCTACAACTTAAAAAACATAAACTCATAAAAATCATGGAGAAAAAAGAGTCATAAAACATTTTCTAATTTTAAAAGTCCAGGCCCACCCAGGTGGATTGATAGAAGAATTTTAGCAGACTTTCAAAGAAGATTTACAGTCAACCCTTCTTAAATTATTTTTTAAAATAGAAACATACGGAGCACTCACAACATCCTTCTGTGACATCAGTATTACTCCAATACCAAAACCAGGTAAAACATACAACCAGAAAGAAAACTACAGGCTGATATTTCTGATCAATATAGATTCAAACACCCTCAATAAAATACTTACAAATAGAATACGGACATACATCAAAAAGATTATCTACCATAACTAAGTCTGCTTTATCCCAGAGGTGCAGGGATGGAACAACATTCACAAGTCAATCAATATAATAATTCACATGAATGGACTTAAAGAGAAAGATTATATGATTATCTCAATGGATGCAGAAAAAGTCTTTGACAAAATCTAACACATTTTCAAGATAAAGGACATGAAGAAAGTAGGACTAGAGGGAACACATCTCAACATCACAAAGGCTACAAATGAGACACTCACAGCCAACGTCATCCCAAATGGGGAAAACAAGGGAAGCAACCACACAGAAATCAGGGACAATATTGTGCTCAAGGAACTAGCTAGAACAATCAGGCAGAAGAAGGATATTAAAGGGATACAAAAAGGAAACGAATTCAAACTATCCCTCTTTCCAGATGATATGATATCATACATAAGAGGTCCCAAAAAATTCTACCAGAAATCATTCAGTAATGATCAACAATCTCAGAAAAGTGTCAGGGTAAAGAATCAACTTGTACAATACAATTGCTTTTCTGTTCACTAACATCATATATACAGATAAAGAGACCATGAACATATTCTTCTTCATAAGAAAACAAAGCATCTAGGAATAGACCTAGCCAAGGAGGTGAAGGACCTCTATAGTGAAAGCTTAAAATCTTTAAATAAAGAGATGAAGACATTGGAAAATGGGAAATACAACCTATAGTTACAGGTTGCTAGAGTTCATATTGTAAAAATGACCATGTTACCAAGAGCCACTTACAGATTCAGTATCCTATCAAATTCTGATCTCATTCTTCAAAACATAGAAAACAACTATTGTAGAGAAATAACTAATCTTTTAATCTTGCAGCATGGCTGCTCTCGGGTAGAAGGAATGTTAGTACACATCTTTAATACCAAAATTCAGAAGGCAGTGGTAGCATATGCCTTCAATCTGCAAGAAGCAGAGATAGGAAGCAGAGCTCAGAAGGAGTCAGTGTCAGACAGGAAGTAACATTTGAGATGACTCAGAGTGAAGGACAGGCAAAGTAACAAATCAAAGGAAGAATTAGCAGAATCAGTCAGAGTGAGCACAGGACCAATATGTTTTCATCTCAGAAAGCCCGACAGAGTCATGGAGGCAATCTAAGACAATCTGAGGAGTCTGAGGCAGAGACACAGAGGCAGTTTGTTTGGCAGAAGAAGTCATTATCAGATGGGAAAAGTGAGTCTGTAGAACAGTTCAGTCAGAAAAGTTGTGAGAGTCAGCCACAGTCAGAAGAGTTCAGTCAGAAACTGCTAGCTGGTTCAGAAGGTCAGTTGGAACCAGTCAGCTTGGAGAAGAGTTTGAGCCAGAATAGGGAGTGAGTTGAGTTAAACCAGAAGAGTCAGATGAGTTGAGTTAAACCAGAAGAGTCAGTTGAGTTCAGTACAGTTCTGAGTTCAGAAGGAGCTAGTCAGAGAGGGAAACTTCAAAGTATGCATGGTTCTAAGGTAGACATGGGAAAAATGGAGGAGGGCTTAATTAGGAAGTTGGAAGAGAGGAGACACTGAAGGAAAGGAAGAAGAGTAAAATAACAGTAAGAATTTAATGGATATCATTATCTATTTAACTAAAATTACATATAATACATATAAGTCCTGTAAGTATAATCATATATAGTTAAATGAAATTTCCCCACCTGGGTCAATGATGCTGCCCCCAAAAGTCATAGACTACTTAAAAAAAACCCAACACCAGGTATGAGAAGTCCCATTTTGAGTTGTTGGTCGGGGAATCCAATAGACTTATAAAACATCACATGCTATTGCTGTTGCTCTTAGTTGCTCCCCAGAGTTTGAAGGAAAATCCCTTTTGCTGAACACACTATGCCCTGTAGACACAGGACCCAGAGAATCTGAGCTCTGTCTGACCTAAATCCTTCCCCTGAAGACTAGTTTTTATGGTACCAGAATGTTCCATGCAAACTTTCAAAGGAGGGCAGCAACAAATTGCCCTACCCACCTTATGAAGAGCATGGCATGATGGCCCTTAAGGTGCAATAGTGGCAGAGATGCCTCGGCAGTAGCTCCTAGATCTGACTGGATTTATGACTCACCCAACTGGAAACCTAGCCAAGTGTTTGGGGCTAGTGAGGCCATGTATCTTGGAGGAGAACCCACAGCCAGAATTTTACCAAACCAGCATAATTCCTAACTGCAATTGTAGTTCTCACCACTCAGTAGAGAAGCTTCTCTTTGGAACAGATGGAAACCATTAGAGAAAACCACAGTCACAAAAAAATGGAGACAATAATTAATTATGTGGTGCCCAGCCTCATCTGATACATCTATAATAGAACTCCTTCACCTAAGGCTCAGGGGTCATAGCAGAAGAGTGTTGGAAAGATTGTAAAATCCAGAGAACAAGAAGTCTACTGTGACATTGCATCTCCTCCAAATTTTAGGAAACATAGACATACAAAGTCTCACAAGGGTGTCCAAACAAGACCTGAACAAGGATGATACACTAAGAAATGTCCACATGGAAGGGAGGACTTTCATAGGACCCCAACCTTAGACAAAGAACTGCAATAACTAAGGAATGCTGAGGGTAGGAGAGATAGTTTTACTCAGGGAAGAGAACCTCCAAGTGGTCAGCTCTAAAAATATGTACATATAATTGTACTGACCAGGATGCACTTATATATTTTTATATTGTATTTTTATATTTACATATGTGTGCATGTGTGTCCACAGTTAAAGAAAAAAGTCGATGGATTTTAGAAAGAGTGAGGGAGGTACATAGAAGGGTTTGGATGGAGGAAAGGAACGGGGGAAATGATATAATTATATTCTAAGTCAAAAATTAAAAGCAATTATAAATCATTAATATATACATGCAAAGCTATCATAATAAAAACAGCATGATGCACAAAAAAAAACCCACACATGTAGATCAATGAGCGTATACAATTACAGTCATCTGATATTTGATAAAGATGCCAAAGTACACACTGGAGAAAAGATAGCATCTTGAACGATCGTGCTGGAAAACTGATGACCACTTGTAGAAGATGTTAAAATTATATCTGTCTCTATCACCCTGATCATATCTTGCTTCCAGCCTTTCCTTCTAACTCCTCCCAGTGAGTCCACCCCCCAAGTCTCTTTCCCAAATCATTGTCCCTTTAAAAAGAAACATGATTTCCTTTATTTCTTGAGATTAATATAATTACATATTTACCCCTTCGTTTTCCTCTCTCCAAACCCTCCTATAGGCCTGTTTCAGTTCAGTCAGTTCCTGCTGCGTATGCATGGACATAAGGCCATCCCTTGGTGACTGGGCGACCCACTAGTGGCCACAACCCTGAGAAAAACGTCTTCCCTTTCTTACCAGCCATCAACTGCTGACTTCAAACTCCCTGACCTCCAGGCCTTGTCATCTTTCCACCACGTCTTTCATGTTGTTCACTCAGCCTTGGGTGAGTGCATGTGTGACAGAATTGTGCCATTTAGGAAGCTGCACTAATCTATGGGTATAAACACATATGTTTAGAAGGAAGTGTGATACGCTGTTCATTCAGCAGTATCACAGTAAGACTCACACTATGGCCTGTGCCCTCCCCAGCCGTGGAATCTTGGCCATGTTTACCATACCAGACATGAGATTTTAAAGGACCAGTTAAGGAACTCATAGGATCTCAAAGGTCTCAAAGGATCCTGAGTGCATTCTTTCTTTTCCATGAAGCTGGGGAGTGTCTTCACTGCTTCCCTTCACAGTGTTCATTTCTCCTGGTTAGGCAGCAGGACCCTGCCTGAGCAAGGGATTTTATGATCTACTATCAGACAAGATAAATCAGAGAATCTCTGCATCAGCTCTAGGGCATGCAAGTAGGGGGGATTAATTTCTATGACCTGATGTAAAAGATAAATTCTAGTGTGTCTAGCTTGGCAGCTTGGCAGGGCTGGTGGGGGACACAAGAGAAAGGAGAGAGATGGGGAGGGATGGGGATGAGGAGGGAAGGGGAGGGGGAGGAAGTAAAGGAGGGCAGAGTGATGGAGAGTGGTTGGAGAGGAGGAAGGAGAGAGTGCAAGAGAGATATTTCTGAAGTATTTTCTGTTTCTGGAGTTTCAAGCACCTCAATATTTGAAAACTCTCTTTCATCCTTATTATTCCAAATCCATTTTGACACAATAAGAGCAAAGCCCTCCATGAGCCAGGAATCATGAAAAAAAAAAATTAGTCACTACAACATCACATCCTATAAGCTTCATTTTCAAATTGTGTCCACAGCATGACTTGTCCACTGCCCAGCAGGCTAACATAGTGAGTGTTTGCCACTCCAGTTGCCGTTGTGTGAACCTGGGAGAGCCAGGCCTGAAAACAGAGTGTATTAAAGTCTCATGCCATAGCCAACTTTATTCAGAGCATCAGGCAATTTATACACTGAGGGTTAAGAAGAGACACATGAGTGCTCAATGACAAGGACTAGCCACAGGTGGCAAAAACATGCTTTTCCAGGGAGGCACATGAATAACAACAGCTGAAGTAAACTCACTCCTATCTGCTACACCTAGGGGGGAGCACGAAAATACACACCGAGAACAATTCCATATTCTGAAGAAACTGGGGCCATAAGACTCTCATTTTCTCACAAGCACCCAGAATTCCCACACAACTCTATTCTTAGACCATGTCCCTACAAGTGTGTAGTCCATACCCTCCACTCTGGGATGATTCTCTCCCACACCCAGAGGCAAAGCGCCTTGTCCTTGGGTGGGTAACTTGCTGGCCCTTGATTTTCTCAGCCACCTGCAATTCTCCCTTCATCACTCAAGCTGCATGGGTGTGAGTTCCCTTCCTGTTTTCCAGGAATGGGACCATGCAGACCTAACACGGCTCTACTGTGCAACATGCTCTTCTCCCAGAGACCTGCAGGCTCTCTCTCCCTTCCTCACGTTATTAGAATACTACCTGTGCAGCTTCACTTATGATCCCACCAACTGCAGCCTGCCTGCTATCCAAAGACCCCCCCAGAGTCCCCAGTCTGTTGTCAAAGCTGATAATATCCTCCTATTACAGTGTTATATACTCATTCCATTAGGATGCATTCCTACAAAGGTTGGACTTAGGACTCTCTTCTTCATTTTTCTATCTCTAAATCGACTCCTGGTCCCTGAGTAGTTGTCACCAAGTCTTTGTGGAGCACAGACAACTTGACACCTTACTTTGTCTCCACTATTCTTCACCCATTGCACTGTGCACCTGTGTCCGGGTTCTCATAGCTCTCTGGAACTCTGGCCAACTTTTTTTTTTTTCTCTTACAAGTGAATGCTTAGAAACCCAAGGAACCTTTCTGTACTTGCTGCTGTTGCTGCTGCCACTTTGTCCTGACTGAGCTCACTCGGTCTCCATGCTGCCGACAATACTCCACACTGTCAGCCCCCACACTAGGATATCCAGCACAGTCACATCACACTGAGCTACCACTTAACCCCTTCACATTGCCACTCCTGTGTCTAGCGGGAATCTGCACATTCCCTAGGTGAACTCCCATGCTCCCAGGACGAGCATCTTCCTGTTTCTCCTCATTGTAGTCAGTGACAGCCACACCTCTAGCTGTGTGGCCGAACACTGACCCTGTATTTTCCTCCTTTCTCACATCTCATGCTTCTGATTATAACATCCAAATGCACACAGTCTGTGACCATCCTCAGTACTATGACTTTGAATCCAAACTTCTACTTCAATGGCTTGGATTGCCTCCTTTTAGCCGGCTGCACTCACTCTCTACCAGTGTGGCTTCCTAATGCCCAAGCTGGATCATCAGGTGCTCTGCTCAGCACTCCCCATTCTCCCAGCTGCATGCCAATATATCTATTGAAACTCACACTGTTCTAAGTGACACCTCCCCAATGTCTCTCTGTTCTCAAAGTTAGGTGCTTCTTCCAGTTACACTGGCTTTCTCTTGGCCCATCCATCTCAGAGTTCTTTCATTGATATGCCTGGAACCTGCCATCCCTTCCCTCGTATCCCTGGGGCCTTTGTACTCTCTTCTAGTCATTTAACTAAGAAGTCAATTCTGACAACTTAATAAAGTCTCCTACAGTTCATAAGTCACCTTACTCTGTTATATGAACTTGTTTACATCTATTACTAGACAAATAAGCCTCCTTAAAAGCTAAGGATTGTGGCTATTTTACTCAGAGAAAATATGCCTAGCATAACATAAGTAATTTTTAACAAATATGTACTATTTTTTAGAAAACACTTTTACTAAAAAGAAAATGTATCTCCTCCTTGGGGGGAATAAATTCTCTACCCAAAATAACACATGATCCCCTATTTCACACTACATACATGAATTAATTCAAAATGGGTCAAAGACAAAGTTGGAATAGTTAAAATTATAAAACTTAAAAAACAAAATAGAAGTAAATCTTTGTGACTTTTAATTTGGTGGTAGACTCTACAGTGTGACAGTCTAAACACAAAGACTAAAGAAAAAATCAGTTGTTCTTTAAAAAAAAATATGTTTCAAAGGAAACCATCATAAAATAGAAAGAAAACATAAGACACAGAGAAGATTCATAAATCATCTATCTGATAAGAGGCATATCTAGAATACACAGAGAATAGAGACCTCTTAAAAGTGAATAATAAAACTATAAATAGCACAACTAAAAATAGGCAAAAGAGCTGAATGGACATTTCTCCAAAGGAAATACAGATGGAAACAGGTCCAGGAGGAATGCTCATCATCAACTGTGACTGGGGGATAGATGTTTAAACCATACAGAAACAGTCACACCCACTACCATGGCTACAACGAATATAGAAGCAAGTGGCGGGTGCTGGGGGAACACAGAGAATCTGAATGCTTTATATGCTGCTGAAGGAATGTACATGGATACAGTAACTCTTCAAAATAACTTGTCAGTTCCTCAAAAGAGGAAACAGAGTTAGAATGTACATCAGTAAGTCTGTGTGAAAAGTAATAAAAAGAAATCTGAGTGTCGGTAAGCTAATTTAAAAAAAAAAAATTAAAGGGTTTGAATAGAGGTAGCATGCCTGGGTAGATAAAGATGTTTCAAGTAGCTATAAGTTATTAGATGAAAATTCCAGTGTAAGGGGTAGGATACTTCTAAAGTTTTTAGACAAGGACGACTCTGAGGCCCCCAGAACAATATAAACAATTGCTGCTATTATGGATTGACTACCTGAAAGAACTGGTAAAATGCTATTGCTGAAGACACCCATGCTCTGGTCACGGGACATAAAAAAATCAAGCCAGAACAGGCTCAGAATTTTCCTTCCTGGGGGCTAGCTCTCAGAGTACTGGAACATGCTAAGCAGGCTGGGGAAGAATTGTCATTAATAATCATACTCAGTTATGGAGCAGGGAGCCAGCAAGAGAAGATATTTCCACTGATATAATAGTGGCACATCTGTTATGGGAAAAACTAACCACATTCTGTTTGGATTTGATACACATTCCACAGGAGGAAATGTGTATCTCGTAGTAAGAAGCTGATGAAAATTCCATGGCTAGGAATGTCAAAGGCCATACAGACAGCTATTGCTTTGTTTTGCTAAATTGGCAGAATGGGTCTCTTAAACTGCTTTCTAAGTAACTGTGGCCATAGCTCAGTGTTGCTACCGGCTTTGGTCAGGGAAGCTTCCGTCTGTAATGGCCAGTGGCAACTAACCACAGAGATTCATAACTGATCAAATGCTGAGAATAACTATTGTTGAATGATCAGGCATAAATGGGACATTAAAACCACTTCCTTCGAGGCTCAGGAAACATCATAGAGAGACAGAAAGAATATAAGTCCAGAAGGAAGACTGCGGAGTGATGTAGAACACTTCCAATCATGATACGGCTATTGCACTAGTGAGCATATAAGAGCTTGGACTACCTGCACAAGCACTCTATAATAAATGGGGGAGGGGCTTGTGAGCCTCAGCTCTTCCTGAGAATTCCTGAGCCTTTCATAGTCTTGTGGGGTGAGTTTCTTCACTGGGGTAGCTACTGGTAAGGTCCCTATGCTCCTGTAGAAAATTCCTCACTCACACTCCTGTAAGCAACCCTAATGAAGCTCATTTAGTCATTTAACAAAGAAAATTTAAAAGCAGAAAGGACACCAGTTGGGAGAGGAAGAGAGATGAGCAGACAAAGAGGTGTAATGGAGGTAAATGTGATCAAATTCATACATGTATGAAAATGTCATAATGGAGCCCATTATATACAGTTAGTATACACTAATAAAACCCTAAAGAGACATTAAAACAGACATTCACTCATAAATTAATGTTCATTAATGCGTTAATGTTCATAGCAACCATGATAAAGATAAAAGAAACACAACATATATGCCCGTCAACTGATGAATAGGTAAATAAAATCCACATCACAGATTATCACTTAGCAGCAAAAAGAAGGACATATAGTCATTTGCTATAGTATAGACAAATAGTTAAAAGCATGTTACATCAAAAGGCTATTGCAGAAACCGAATACTATACAATTCTATTTTTATACAATGTTTAGTATTGATAAAGCTACAAAGGTAGAGAATAGATTAATGGCCATGTGATCAGCAGCACAATAAGGCTGAGGTGACAGTTAAAAGGACTAAAATGTTTCTTTCTGGATAAAAGATCTACTGTTGATCATTGTGGCGATAGTTGAAGTAAACAAATTACATCTTTGTTCATCGTCTGACTCAAGATAGGAGCCTCGTGGTGATGCATATTTCATCCCTTTCATTGTTGTTTCCAAAGAGCTTAGGATGGTGCTTGGCACACAGTGGGTGCTTCGTAAGTGCTGAGATAGCTAACCCTGTCACAGTACTGTAGAGTTCCATGAGTAGTCGTGCAAAACAGCACACAGCCAGACCTAGCCTGGGTACAAACCTTAGCAGGGGTGTCTGGGATTTTCCAGAACAGGATAAATATTTTAGATTGAATCATTTTATTAATTGGCAAAAATGTTTTTTTTTTTCCAGTGAGCTGTTTGATAAGCAGGAGTTGCTGCATTATTAAATGTTTTAATGAAGTGTCCTCTCACAGAAATTGTTTCATCTAAACACACTGGAGTCTCATCTTAATTTTAACTTCACTAATTAAGTTATACAGAACGATCTGCAGCGGGGATTTCAGAGAAGACCAATGGCAGTTCCTGCTTGGATACAGTGTGTGTTTGATACTTCTGACACTTCCTAATGACTTGGTAGATAACCAGTCAAATCATGCTGATTATGTAGCCCAGTGTTAATACTTTGCTTCCTGAAATCTGTAGTCCATTTCCTAAGGAATCCAGCTATCGGAGTAACATCTGTTTGTTTCTCTTCTGTGGTTTATTTCTTCCTTTTAATTTCACTATTGAAACCAAAATGCCATTTAAACCCCTTTTTATTCAAAACTCAAAATTCAAAATTCTCCATTGCTCAGTTGGGATACTGGTTTCCTCTCACCTCGTGTAGTGCTACGGAGCTATTTATAGATGCTGAAAATTCTGAATTTTCAAAAAATGGTTAGTCCCAGAAGGCTACCTTGAAAAAACACAAACATAGCCAGTAAAGTCTGATATTTGACCACAAGGTCAAAATGCAAATGTACATTTGCTACCTACGGTCTCCCACAAAGCCTTTTATTGAGTTCAGGATTTTAAAAAATATATTAATTTCCCAGTAATCCTAAACTCAAGGTATTTGAATCACACACACTTACTTTATACCAAATATTTTCACTGCTTTGTTCCAAACAAAGGTAAATTCCTATTTCTTCCTCAAAACACACACACACACACAAATGAGATGCTACAATAAATGGCTTTTAGTTACTGTTAACCAAATGTGTCATTAATTATAAGGAACCATAAAGACATATCCTTTAAGGATATGTTTTATTTTAAACATTTTAAAGGTGTGACAAACTGCGTTAAAGCCTATGTTTTTCTGTATAAAATGTACAGTAATTGAAAGTGACACAATCAAAAACACCTTTGTACTTCGTGTTAATATATTTCAAATGGAACGGCCGTGTGGAAAGCTCGCTGTGTTTGGGTTTTCTACTCTTGGTCTAGGGTTGTCATGGTAAAGAAAATATTTTTACCTGGGACTGGGAAGTGGTGGTCTGGCCACCGGCCCCTGCGGTGCCTGCAGATGGATGAATGGTGTCTGCCTTGGCTCCGAGCACTGCCGTTTTCACCAACAGTGACTGTGGTCCTTCTGGGAGTATCTAGAGGGGAACTTAGGGAAGGGGAAAGCAAAACAGAATAGAAGCGAAGATGAATCCACAGCAAATATTTAAAATGTCAGTGTGAAAACAAGTGTAGGAATGAGCAGACCAGAATTCCACTAGCCAGCTACCAACCATCGTTTTATTTAATCAGGATTCACAAGAGAACTAGAAAAATTCCATTGCAAGCCACTTCATAGATTGCAGTATGAGACAGGGTAAAATATAGGGAACAATGCAATATTTCTCCTGTGCCCCCAGCCAAAACAGCTTGTGGTAAAAATTTAACTCCAGTGCAACCAATGATGAATTAATGCCCTGACTGCAAAAGAGGCTTGGCCCTAGGGAGACAGCTAAATTGTTGGGCAATTACTAGGCAAGCATAAGGATCTGAGATAGGATCCTAGCACCCACCTAAAAGTACAGGCAAGCATGGTGGTACACTGTGTAACCCCTCCACTGAGCAAAAGAACTAAGTGTATCTGAAGGCTTCTTGCCCTAGCTGAATTGTCACACCCAAGTACATTTTAATGTAGGTCTAATACTTTTCAACAAGCTCTCCATTGCTTCACAGCCATGATTCTCTGAAGTCCCAGAAAGAACTCCAGATCCCATCTTATTTTTATTTATTTATTTATTTTTTTACAATGGGTGAAGATTTCTCAGATACCTTTTCCAATAAAGGCAATAAAATGAGCTTGAGTTCTCATAAATATAAATAAAATGAGGAATGAGTTCTCATGCCTCTTCAAACTTGTGTAAAATTGATGGAGAATGTTGTGAATTTCTCTTTAAACGTTTTGTAGAATTTATGGGACCGGCATAATTTATTGTACCCTAAACGTATCCTTATACCAACAGGTAAATGTAACTCTCACCCCTTGTCATAGAAGCTTCTCTTTATAGTAAATGGCGAGCACTACAGAAAACTACACATGAACAGAATGCAGAGATTAATAGATCATGGGGAGCCCTGGCCCAGTGGATACGTGTTCCACACAGCTGCTGTACCTAGGACTCAGGGAACATCACAGAGGAAGGGGCAGAAAGATTTGTAAAAGCCAGAATATCAGGTAGTCTTAGGTGAGACTGTGACTCTTAGAAACGGCTGCATAAACAGACTTGAACAATGACAACGTCAATAGACCTGCTAATACAGGAAAATTTGCATGGTATCCCACCTGTAGACAACCAATGACTACTGAGAGAGAGAGAATTAGTGTCTCCCAGGGATGACCTCCCTAATGGGTTATTCAGTATCTATGTATGTCCACAGAAAGGGAAATGTCTTGTAGGAGAGGAGTGATAGCTTAACTTTTTTGTTTTGTTTTTGTGGTTGTTGCTTTCTGGCGGTACTGCAGAAACTTTGTTTTGGTCATTTGTTGCTGTTTGTTCTGCAGTTTGATAGGTTTTATTGGAGGAATGTTTAGAATCTTCTTTGACTTTTGATTTATGAGTTACCCATATATTTTCTTGTTATCATGAGTCTTAGGTAAGGACCCTGTACTTATAAAAATCGATTTTGCACTGAAAAAGGTTCAATTTGATCCTGATAAAGCTTCAGTTTGATCCTCACAACGACTTCACATTTTTGTTCCCTCCTCTACATTTTATGGTGTTAATGTCTGAATTTATATCATTTTGATATACGTATCATGACAACTTATTTTATAATTTTTAAAAATACTTTAACTTCAACTCTCTAGTAAGTGACAAAACAGAAAAGAATATTATAGTTCTAGAGTGTCCTGAACATGGAACTTCAATAGTCTTTGGCTTCAGCTTTAAAGATTCCTTTTGACAATTTTCTGAAAGGCAGCCTAGTGGGGATGAATTCCTTTATCATTGTTTTGTCTAGGAAAAGGATTTGTTCTTTTTTTTTACTTTGTTCCTTCTTTACTTTCAATCTGTCATTCTAGTCTCTCCAGGCCTATGTTGGGCCTCTTTATAGTGTCTGATGATTAAACAAAGTCAGTTGTCTTACATCTTTAATCAGTCCTGGAAATTTTCATCCATCATTTTATCTGACATTACCTAGTGTTTCTTTTGTTTTCCTTTCCTGGATCCTATTAGATCTACGTCACAACTTCTTGATGTAGTCTTTGTAAGTCTACAAGCTTATAGTTATAGGAAATATTTTCTACACAATAGATCTAGAATACAGATGTAAAAAAATCTATGTACTAGTCTCTGTGTGTGCTTTAGTATATGTAGAGACATAGCTGGACAGCTTGGTAGATAAATATATCAATGTACAGAAAGAGATACATAAATACAGAACTGCCTCAGTGCTTGGTGTTTGCTTTTGCTGGCTTGCTGGGAGCCTTACCTTGTTATATAGCAGCTGCCTCCTTTGATGTCACTGATGGGCATTTGCCTGGATTGCTTTGGAATAGCAGAAGAGTAGCCACCAGGCTGCTGCTGGAATCTACACACTGGGTCCCGGAAACCTGACTGCAGCAATGAGGGGATAAAGTCAGTAGAGACGCTCATACTGAAAATCTCGGATCAAGTGGGATATGTGCTCTGATGGGGTTGCACCAGCAGTTTGAAAGCTCAGAGTGTTTTTAAAACACCATACACATATACAACTGAATGAGGAGGGGGTTCTAATCTCATCTCAGTAAGAGGTCTCCATATTGCGGTTATTGGAAGGAGAGAGCTGTGGTGGATAGTTTCTACACACTGGTTTTAGAAAAAGGTCAACTGTTCTGTGCCATTCTCACGGGTCTGAAGCATTGGTGTCCTTGGTCCACAGCACACTCAGGACTGCTTCTCCTCCCACAGGATGTCTCAGATTAAATCTCAGTTTTGCCAAACTGTCGCTCATGCGAGTTATCAAGTAAATCTTGAGCTCATCTCAAACCTTCAGGCACAAAATAGAAATGGCCATCGGTCACAGGGGTATATGAGATCTTACATGGAATGCAGGAAACCATATCGGCATCTCAGTTGCACACTAACATCCCCATATCAACAGCATAATTGGCCAGAATTGGCCCAGAGTCTTGATAAGGAAATGGGATGCAATAAGGTTTCAATGAAGAGTTAGTAAATAAAGTCACAGAACCAAGCAAGTCAGAGCGAAAACAGCTGATAGCCATTCTGGTTTCCTAATGCATGTTAGGTGTCCTCCAGTTTAGGATTATTTCCAATTTTAAAGCATGAAAGAAATAGGTATTCATTAATGTTATAAGTCAAATTTTGCATTATGATCTTTCTCAAGCAACATGAAATAGTATCCTTCTCTGCAAGGCAGTGAGGTGGAGGTGTGTCATCACAACCCAGTCACTTAGTAGCCACAAGGGAGGCGACCAGGGCAGCAGGTGACCTTCATTGCAGAGCCATGCTTATTAATTAGCATGTTCGTTGTGTTAAACCAATTTTCAACTTGGGATATTCTCAAGTTATGATAAGTTTATTGCAATGTAACCCCTCTGAAAGTCAAGGAGCACTTTGCATTGCTAAGCAACACATCCTGAACTTGCTCCCATGTGAATAGCAGTCTAGAATAAGATTACAATAGTTCTTTTAACTATTGTCAATAACTCTACCCTGGAGTTGTGAATATACAATCAGAACGTTTGGGGTAGCAATTTTTAAAAGTGTTTAGAGGTTGTGCCCCAAGACATATGAAACGTACTGACAAATTATCTTAGCAAATGTTTTTCATTTTGTATTTCTACCAGGTACAGCAACATCACTTATGACTCTCTCATGTAGACAAGTCTAGCTGGTACCAGTTCATTTTGCCACATTATAGCTGCATCAACCCTAGTTTTCTGTCCAGTAAATAGCTGTTGACCTATATAATTCTATAATCAAATTACGCTTCAGTTTAATTGTGAAATCCTCTTCTTTTCAGAGTGCTGAAAGAGTTTTTGTAGTAGAAGGGGATCTCAGGGATGGGGGAGTCAAGAAATACCACAAAGTCACATCATGCAACACAATCCCATGCTAGAGACTTATTGGGTATAGGAATGGGGATGGGAAGAGACACAAGGCAGTTGCCTCAGAGAAGGAAAAAAGATGGAGACAGCACCAGGTTGGCGTGATGACACTTTTTAAGAATATTAATTAGTTTATTTATTTATTTATTTGATTATTTATTTTTATCATATAATACAGCTGGACACCCCTTCCCCTTCCCTCCATTCTTCCTAGCTTCCCCCCATTTCTCATCTCCCCTCTCCTCCAAATCTACCCTCCCCACTCCTACCCACTCATCCCCATCCCTGCCTCTCTCCAGAAAAAAGAACAGTCCTCCTGGGGTTACTGCTTAAGCAAGGCACAACATGATGGAACAAGGCCAGGCACTAATCCTTACATCCAGCCCCTCAGGAGGAAATGGGTCCCAAGGGCAGGCAAAAGCGTGAGAGAACCCTCTCATACAGTCTAGCCTCTAGGATCTCTGCAAGATCACATGACATATCTAGAGGATCCTGCAGGTTCTCTCTCTGCCACTTTAGGCTCTGACGGACTTCAAGAACGCTGGTCAACTGACTACATGAGGCTTGTTTTCCTGATGCCTGGACCCCTCTGGCCCTAGCAACCCTTCTTCCTCTCTTCCACAGGGTTCCTGGAGCTCTGCACAATGTTTGGCTCTGGTCTCTGCATCTGCTCCCATCTACCACAGGAGAGAAGTCCCTCTGATGAAAACTAGGCACCAATCTATGAGCAGAGCAAGATATCATTAGAATTCTTCTTAATGGCACATTTTTTAAAGGTAGTTAGCACTACTGAAAATCAAGAAATCCATTTACTCCTGGATAGTCAGCCTTCCAGCGTCTCATATAATTAGTAGGGCATTTGCATATATCCCATGTATATCATCCTCTTTGCTTTAAATCTTCTATACATTTCTTGTATTGTCTAACACAATGCAAATGTTATGTCAGTAGGTTTGCTCTACTATAACATTTAGGGAATAATGACTGGACTGCATTAAGTGCAAACAATTTATGTTCTTGAATATTCTCTGTTTTCAGTTGGTTGGATCTAGGGGTTAAAATCCCAAATGGGGGGAGCTGGCTGCGGTCACAGAGATTCAGCATTGTCTGCAGCAGTTCGAATGCTCTAGCCAGAAATCAAGTTGAAATTTAATCTCTCCTGTGCAGCAGAGAGAGGCAGGATCAAGTGAGGCCTTAAGAGGCGATCAGATCTTAAAAGAGGTTACTGTTCCCCCGAGAGCACCCCTCTCTGAGCGTGGACTGATTTAGGCAGTGATAGAGAGCCCACCTTGCATATCCAGCCCGATCTGCACATAGCTTCTTCCTCTTCCTTCTGAGCCATTTGTGGCCCACACCGGAAGCTGAGGGGGGTTATGGCTCGCTGATTTTGGACCATCAGAACCATAAACTAAAGAACTTATTTTCTTTACAAATTATCTGCCCTTGAATATTTTGTTACTACAGTGATGTCTAAGCCCCATTTCATAGCAATAAATCTATTTCCTCATGAAGGGAGAAATTAGCTTAATGATGTAATTGAAATATAAAATCAGCCCACATTTCAAATCACAAGCACAGAACTTTCTAGAAAGAAGCAAAGTTGTGGAGCTTTACATTCATTCTTTCATATTGATACCTACTAGCCACGTGTAACTATTGTGCACTTGATATATGACTGGTGCTATTAACTGAAATCCTCATTATATTTCACTTAAAAGTATTTTATTTTAGACTGCCAACATGGCTCATGCCCAGTGTGCCCCATAGCACAAGGGAGAGCAAATGAAAGCAGAGAGATTGAAAGAGCAGATGTAAATCTTAACAAGAAAATCAACATTAATGTATTTTATAAATCAAGGAAGTAGAGAGTTCAGAGACTTTATGATACCAAAACAGTATTCAGCCATCTCTAAACACATACGCAATACTTATATTACATTCGTAGTTTTTGGAATAAAAAACAATGACAAAAAATACAAAATGAGGAAATGGATTTATTAATAGATTGAACACTTCCTCATAGAAGGGATGCAATAACATGACCCTAAGTCAAGAAAACACTGGCCTGTACTCTACTTTATTTGTATGCACATGGAGTCACGTCAATCATAGAGGGTAGGTAGCATTTCAGCTCAAGAGAAAAGCCAGGAAATTCAAAACACCCAAAGGACTTCCTTATACCTTGCCACACAGTAAAGAAAGATACCAAATCTCAATAAATTCTTCCCAAGCTAGAATGGATCATGGCTTCTGAGCTGATATCCACTTATCTTTAGACACCAAACCCAGTGGGTACATTTCCCAGGGATCTTGACAGCAGAGTCTCCTTCAAGGGGACCTATGCAGGCTCTGGACTGGTAGGGCCTGAGGCCATGGGAGAGCCACTGGAAGGCACCAGGAATTCCTGGCCATTCCAATATGCACAATGTTAAATAGGGACTTACCTCAAATTATATTTCCTTGACATTTTCAGAGTTGAATTTTAACAACTCAAAAGTAGACGCCAATCCTAACATAACATACTTGGAGAAATTACAGACGTGGTAGAAACCAATGCGTGGCTGAGGAGGTAGCTCAGCTCTAAGTGCTCACTGTGGGTGCATGAGGACATGAGTTGATTTCTAACACCCATGTGAGAACTCAGGAAACACACTGCCATCCTAGTGTTAGAGAGGTGGAGGCAAGAAGATTTGGAGGTTCACTGGCCAGACACCCTAGCTTAACCAGTGAGCCCCAGGTCCCAGTAAGAGATTGTGTCTCAAAATGCAGTTTCTGAAAAACAACATTTGGGGATGCCCTTGACCTCCCTGACCTCCACACACACTTGCTCATAAAGCCACAGAGAGATAGACAGAGACAGAGACAGAGAGAGGAGGGAGGAATAGAAATCAAACTCTGGTCCTAATTATTTACATTCCAGTTCCACAAAATAGACCTAAACTGCCTTTTTCTTTGACCACACCAAATTCTTGGCATCTTAAACTGTCTCTGGAATCACGAGGAAAACAAGGAAAGAACAGTAGAACATCTCTGAGCGCAAACAATTCCGTCTTCAGAAAGACAGGCCGGCTGAAAGTGTGTCCTCATTGAGGGGTCAGCACAAATTGTCTGCCATTGTCTGGTCCTAGAGTGCATCTCGTCTGATGTGTTTCCCCTGTCTGCATGTTTCTAGTTTTGTGTAGAATGGAATAATCAGAGTTACCTGCCTGATACATTTATATCCTTGCTAAGGCAAAAACAAAATCTTTCATTAGCATTAGACTTAGTCAGAGAAGCCCCAAGTCATAACAGTTCCAAATAGATCAGAGAGGAGAACAAAATATAGCTTCAAGTTTCATTATCTTAAATCTGTTCTAAATAGCGATATATGGTGTTTTGATTCCTAAAGACTGTCATAGACTTGCCAGTCTAGTCTGTAACACTTTTCCTTCTTTGACCTACTTACCCTTCTGACCTTCCATCATGGAACCAGTAGGGATGACATCAGGAGTGCCAAGTGTGCCTGGTACTTAACACAGTATTCTGAGGTGTGATCTTCGCTGCAGAAGCACGTCTCTACCCTTCATGTGTAAGTCCTTTGGCGTCTTACAGTGAACTTCTGCTGAAGTGGCATCCTTATGCTGTCTGGAACTGTTGGTGCTCTCTGCTACTAGATAAGAGAGGTGTGTTTTTATTTGAGGATGGGATGATTTTTTCATTTTGAATTATTGTTTGGTTTGCTTTCTGTACAATTCCATTTTGAACCACCGGTGCATGCAAATTGCCTTATTTATTACCCCAAGATCAGGGTCCTACGGTTTGTGTGTTTGCTCAGATCCTGGACGATATTGACTTATCCCCATAAAGCGCTGCCGTGGCTCTCAACTCTCTTTTGTTTCTTCTCATTAGTCTTTGTGCTTTCCCGGCTCTCCCCTGTTAGCTTGTCATTTGCCACATCTCAAACAAGTTGCTTTCATTTCTCCATCAGAGTCTGAGGGCTGATTTGTTTAGAAAATTGTTTTTCCGTTTATCGGCCTTCCTCCTCCAGGCATTCTGCAGGGCAGTTCTTCTTCCCCTCCAGGCAGAGCTCAGTGAATAGCTAGGAAGACCCTCAGTGATCCAGAACTGTTCCACTAATTTCTGAGGGGTTTTGTCTTTCTAAGAAAGAGGCCTGGCTACATCTGGGATTTGTTTTAATTTTCACGTAACCCAGGCTCCTGTGCACAGACACACAATGAAGTCCCATATAAACTGATCCCCTGTGGTAGCTTCAAATCATATTGCTATATATGGCTAAGTGATTAAGAACACTTGCTGCGCTTGCACAAGACCTTGGTTCTGTCCCTAGCACCCACGCTGGGATCCAACACCCATTCTGTCTTCTGTATGTGCATTCTGTGCACATACAGACAAGCAAGAACACATGCACATAAATTGATTTTTTAAATACTCAAAAGTAGAAGGGGGGACTAAATATGGGTCATCAAGATGCTTCCTGCACAAGCCTGGAGGCCCAGTTCAGTCTTTGTGAGGAAAGAACTGACTCTACCATGGTATCCCTGCCCTCCACATGCATGGGATGGCAGGTGTGCCCTCAGAACACATTGGGCAAATAATAAAGTTACAATAACAATCAATTTTATAAAAACTGAAACATAAAATCAAGCGTCACTTTTAAGCTGAGCTTCTCAAGAACTAAAAGTATGTTTTGGTGTATTCATTCCATAATCACCCACGTTACCCTGTGAGAAGATAGAAAGGGAAATAGGTATGTGCAAATAAAAAAAATATTCTCTCACCCAGAAGACTGGATCTTTGATTGTCTAGATTCCCTTTCTGTTTAAGACCTCTTGCAGGATGATTTTGTCTCTAGAATGTGTCAACTGAGTCAATGAATATACTTGCGATCGTCACGGTAGTCGGGGCCTTGGAGAGGAATGTCAGGTGAACACTGCAAGGTGTCACTCATAGGCACATCCCTCTGTGGGTGTGCACAAGAAGGCTCCACTTGCAGATCTGTTGAGGATCGTTTGCAATGAGCATGAATAGGTCAGTTAATGGAGCTGT
Source organism: Cricetomys ansorgei (assembly GCA_026225945.1). Taxonomy (NCBI): domain Eukaryota; kingdom Metazoa; phylum Chordata; class Mammalia; order Rodentia; family Nesomyidae; genus Cricetomys; species Cricetomys ansorgei. Next base: position 3,806,174 of record JAMJFZ010001815.1, on the reverse strand, counting down.
AACTGTAACCTCCAAGGAGATTGTTAATTCCCTTGCATGCTCTGTCTCACACCTGTAAATAGTCAAACTCATGAAGATCTGGGATCTTTAACAGAACATCAGAAAATAGTCTCTTACTCTCCACCTCCACAAATAGCAGAATGAGTTAAAGGTCCTCAGACCCTGGGATCCGTACCACTGAACCACAACCAAGAGCCATGATTCCATCACCATAGTTGACCTTTATGGCAATTATTGCTTACCTAAATGACTTCCTGTTTCTGGCAACTTATTTAGCTTCCTGGCGTTGATTTTCACATAGGACTGCTATGTGGGCTAAATGAGACAGCTTAGAAGATGCCCAGGGCAAAGTTATATAAATCTCTATGGTTCCTGTTGATAAAAGAATATTATGTTGCTGAAGGTAATATCAGGTGTTTCATTTCTTCTACACAAGGGAAGGGACACTGTGGAGGGTACAAGATCTTAAAAAGTAGAGAGTGACAAGGAACCTTTCACACCCTGTGGCATTTGGCACTGTGTCTGGCAGTATTGCTGGTCAGATCAAGAACCTGGGGCAGGAACTAGAGGGTGTCACAGAGTGACACCGTTGAAGACAGATGTGGCAAGCTGTCCTTGTTGCTTTCCTATTGCCACAGCAATATACATCCGACTGACTAATTTATAAAGTGAAGGAATTTATCTGGATCACAGTTCTGGAAGCTGGGAAGCTCAGGAACATGGTGACAGCATCTGCTTGGCATCTGGTAGGGTTTCCTTTGCTGTGTCCCAGCATGGAAGAAGGGACCATACAGAAAGCAAGAACAAGTGCACTACCTCAAGCCCTCCATTATCCTGTACTTACAAAGCTACTAGTGTCATCATCTAAATCCCACCCTCACGGACTCCGAAATTTCCAACTGTCTTCCAAGATCCCCCACTTCCAATAGAATTAGTACACAGCTGTGGAGATTAAGTTTTCAATGCATGAAATTTGATAGGACACATCAAGCCATAGCAGGAATGTAATGCAAATCTGGGGTGAGTGACCAAAGTAGGATTCCCTAGAAATGACAGAGTCTATGGACTCTGGTTGGTGAATCTGTTGGGGAAGTTTATGTCTAGTTATGTTTATGCAACTTTAAAATAAGTGTTTTGTACATTGTTGGGGGAAGGGCTGCCTAAGCCTTGGCAGTTTGCATAATCTGCAGGTGTTGGCTTTATGTAAATCTGTGATTAAGACTTTTGCTTCTTCATGACCTGCACCTGCCCACTGCTCTCTGGCAGAGCCATTGTGATAATGGAGAAATTCTTGTAGTCCTTCTCCCTCAGTCTCAGGCAACAAATAAAGAATATTTCCCTTAGGCTTTGAGCCCCACCCCACATCATAAAGGTGGAATAACTTGGCCCTTAAAGGGTTATGCGATCCTCTTGGGCTTTGAGCTCCCCACTGTAAAGATGACATAGTTCGGCTGCTAAAGGATTATGGGATAAGACTAAGCTACAGGTTTCCTTGATTATATAACTAGGCCTTTGGATGAGGGGCAGGATTTTTGTATCAACAGAATACCTGAGGAGCTTCTGTATCAATAGAAACGCTTGAGATCAGAAGACCAGGGTTCTGCTGTCCAGGATGCACTTGTTATGACTTAGTTCCCTCTGCTTAATTTGAGCAGGTTTGTATCTATGAAAATGTCTCCGTGTCTTTAGCTCAGTCAGTAGCTATTGGCTGCAGACATGTTGTTTGCTTCCTAGATCTCCAGAGCTCATCACTGGTGCTCGGGTTCTAGGCTGTCAGACTTCATATGTCATCAATGGGTCCCAAGGATTTCCCAGGTGGGACAAATAACAAAAAAAAAAAAAGAGCTTTCATTGAGATTGTACAAAAGGTATCTCTGCGCGGTGACACCTGTCAGACCACCCTGTGGCTGTAGACACTTGATTAGCAGTCTACAAGGAGCACAGACACTATTGAGAACATTAAGGAGCTGGGAGCCCTGAATGAGAGGTGCACTTACTTTCCAGCTCTGATCTCCCACAGTTCTGGGGCTGACCAGATTACCCTAAGCCCGAGTGAGTCCCTGTAGAGCTTGGTACCCTTGGTGTCAGTTTGTGATCATTTTTTTCCCAGACTAAAGGTAGAAAATGCAATTGTTCTGAAGCTACCAAAGGAAGGCAAGTCGAGGGGATGGTAAATATTTAAATGAAAGTCGTATTTAGCTATCTCAAAGCAAGCGATGTGCTAGCAAAACATTTCTTATGTGTGCTTTAATTAAGCAAAGATGTGGGGCAGCTGTAAACACTGTATCTTACCATCCACTTTCACGCCAATAAACAGAACAGCTCTTATTAGCCACGTTTCCCGAGTCAAGAAGCAGAGATTTCACGTCAATGAATTTGACGGTTAAGAACAAAGTGTTTCAACTTCGAAATTGTCATTCAGGAAAGATTTTTGAGTACTCTTAAAAAATTTAAAAATTGGCAGTTGTCATTTACTATATGATGTGATCTAAAGCGTATTATTTTTTTAATGTCACCTAGGAGATCTCAACAGCTTCATGACATTCTTAATCTTTGGTATAATTGTCTAAATTGATGGAACATCTTTTATTAACCGATGGAGGCACATCCTGCCCTTTCAGAAGTCAAATAAACAGGTGTGATTATTCAGTTCTCTGAGTTCTCAATTCCTTTGTCTCGTCTTTTTTTCTTTTTTCCCTTTCTTTGAACCCTCCCCAAACTCTCTGATAATGATAGAAGAATGACATTGTTTCAAAAGACAAGAAGCGCCCAAATTACTTTCTCTCCGAACTTGGTAGTTTTGGGGACAGGTGGCTTCTGCTGGCAAACCAGTTGGAGCTATTCTATGAGGGAAGTATATATTGTTCATCATAAGGAAAGGGCTTAATCCCCCATCTCTTCTCAGGAAACAATTGAACCAAAATAATGTTATTGGGTGTTTGAGAACTCCTGGGATGAAGCTAAGGAAAGGGGAAATTGTTCACAGAGTACATTCTGTGCAAATGTGCGGAGTGCTTGTATCAGTTTGAGCCTTAGAACAAATCTAATGGGCTTCAGGGATACCAGGCAGCCTTCGAATTCAAGCTGCTCATTGACACCGGTGAACTCAACATGGTAAGAACAAGCTTCACAAAAACAGTTATTGGGACTGTGAGGGCCAGGAAAATTACAGCTAAAAGTTCCTAAGACATGTTGATGGGACTTGAATCTCTGAAATTGGCTATTTGTAAATCTAAGTGCTCAGATTCCGTTCCTAGCTTGTTCTAAACCTAAATCTGAAAGTCTTCATTTAAACTGTCACCAGCCCTTCATTCAAAATGGCCATGCACACCAGAGGTGATGGTCAGCATTTGTTAGCTAGCACCATCATTTTCTTCTGGGGCATAAAAAAATACACTCTCTGTGCATGCCCTTGAGGTCCAGCCACCATGACGATGATGGAAGACTGTTGTCATTAATTCTTGAGAAATTGTGAACTAAACAGCACTGGAGGCAAACTTACAGCGAAGCATTTTCATTGGTACCAAAAAAGTAGGTCCTCTTTTCACACCGTGTCACTAAATGGAGGTACCACAATGTGTGTTGTCAGAGAAAGATTCTAGCACATGAGAGCCATAGCAAAGGAAGCATACGGTAATAAATAATAAGATTCATTAAGAAAAACAATAGAATAGGCAGCCACAGTCATTGGCTCCAGATCCATAACTCTTCAGATTGCTCGTCCACAATAAGCTTTGTGGTGTGCCCTAGATTTTAATAGTCTAGTGGCCTTCTATTTATTCCTCTTCTTAAAAAAAAAAAGGTTAGCTTTGAATGTTGGAATATGCAAATACACCTAAAAGACTGGCTTTACTGACCATTTCTTTGTGTTTGGGTATACATTTCTGTATGTCATGATATTTCCACGCGCACCGGCTTCCTGGCATGAAAATGTTTATTGCGCTCATTAGCTAAGAGGGTATCGGCACTGGTCCAATGAACACAGATCTGCCTTCTGATTTCAGCCATTAAATTGCAATGGGATTCACAAGCTTAACATTGTGGGTGTGAGAACAATAAAATGGAACTCCATCTTTAGCCCAGTTACCATGGATGCAGTTAAAGGTCATGGTGGCAGCTGCTAACTAGTTGCCTTTTGAGCAGTGTTGCCCTCTGCTCTGTTTTTTTTCCAGCACTTTCCTTGCTATAAGTCCGTCCTAGAATACCTTCACTACTTTAGTGATACACTAACCTCCTCTTTAAGACAATGAGCTCCTGTTTTACCAGACAACGGTTGCCAGGGCCCTCCACTTTTATTTACATGTTACGGAAGGGCTATGGAATCAGAAAGTAAAAGCCTGAATAAAAACACACATAGCTGTTGCTACAGCATCCTGAATGACTTTCTCATTTTCCGCACACCACTCCACGTTCCCAAGCCAAAGAAAAAAAAAGAGTGTATAGTAAATTCCCATCTCCGTTTAAACTGGTAATGGGTTCAGCCACTGATGCATTCACAACGAGAGACATCAACTTCTTCATTCGGCCCAAAGTCCTAGGAGTTAATTCCGTGTACTGCATGAGGTGTCAGGGTAATTACCACTGATCAGCCCTATTTCTCTGCACTGCCTGGCTCTCCTAAGCCCCCCCCCAAAACCCCTCTGTTTACAGATGCAACACCACAGCATTGCAGTGCTTTCATTCAGCCAAGCTTCTTAATCGAAAGAGTTTGGACAATGTTGGATTTGCAAAGAGAAGTGAGGGAGGGGTGGAAAATTAAAAGTAGCCAAGCAAAATAAAGTGCACGGTAAGAAACGAAAAGCACGACAGAATATTCCTGATGTCAACACTTCATTTCAATGGATCCTAAAACTCCTGTTTTCTTTCCAGAGCCTTGCCTCGGGCAGTCTCACAACAGGGCTGTAGTTTGAAATATTTGAGGGAATGTATTGCTAAAAAAAACATTTTGGGAAAACCTATTGTTGTTGTTTTTGTTCTGTTCAGCTATGTCATAGCTATGTATGGATAGTAGGGTAGCTGTATAAGGCAGAATGCAAAAATTTACTGAAAAAATAACTCGTGTCTCTCTCCTTTAAACATACATTTATATAACGTGTCATTTCATAAAAATAAATTAAGTATTATATGAGCCAAATGTTTCAATTCCACACAAGAGTGGTTTCTGGGACTCCTGGCAGGGTGCCACTCTATTCGTTTTTATTTCAAACACAATGCGAAGTCTTTAATTTTAACACACTTGGTAACTAGAATGGTTAGAAGCCATTTGCTGTACTAATTCACCCTCGCCCTCTCCTGATCCTGCAGCGGTTTCACAGAGGAACAGAAAAAAAAAAAAACATGTTGATTTAAAAAAATAAAAGTGAGTCTAAAACTAGACACAAGGACCCAGCACCCCAAATTTGTGGCTCTGGTTTTGGTGCCTGGCTTCTGAGTTCACTCTCCAAAAAGAGGGAGTGCGAATGATATCTGATATCGCATTCACCTGAGGCTAGGTTCCAACTTTGGGCCTCACTCTGTAGCTGAGACAGAGAGGTTTCTCTCGACTCACTGATAGGAGCCTTCCTGTGACCACCCCATTTGGTGGCAGCCAGCCCCTGGGCCGAATTCATACACCTCCTGCATTTCCTGCAACCACACTGGCCAAGAGTCAAAACCAGACATAGACAAGAATCGGTAGTAACCAACAGTAAGCCAGGCCTTCTTGGATCTGCCATGCTCTACTAGATATGAGACAGGCTGATCCCGGTAAGAGGGGACCGTTCGGCAATGAGAAATACATGCATAAGTCTATCATGCCCAGAGATGGCCCTGAGGGTTCCAGTGACCTCAGCTACACAGTGATATTTCTTCATTAAAGGGGTTGGGTGGGAGAGGCTGGAGAGAGAAGTGATTTTCATTTGCTGGGTAGCTGTATTATGGGGACCACCACAATGACATGTTTTCAAGCGATCAGGGAGACATCAGCTCCTCTCTTCCGACGCCACACTTCAAATCAGAGAATTTCTTCCTGTGCCTTGTTTACTGTTGATATTTTCTGGCTGATTGGAGAGGAATGACATTTTGACAATTTACTGTAGCAGTAAGCACTGTACAAACAAAAGGTGCTGATGAGAACTGGAACCCATTATTATGTAAATGACGGCTGAGTAACACAGAATCCATCTCCCAGTCACCATCATTGAGACCAGTTTTACTCAATGATAATAATTTTCATGATTGCAGACTTCAGAGTGATCAGAAATACGCTTTAGCTGTTGCATTTATCTACCGCTGGTACTTGACCCTTAATTAAATCCCGAAACTTTTTTATGTAATAAAGTAAAATACAGCTGACATTTCTGTTCAAACAAAGAGGCTCAGACACAGAGCAGCCAAATAAGATAAAGGTGTTTCAGACTTACCTCGCTGTATTTATAGTAAACACAATTGCACGGTGTGCTTTGAGAGGGAACCTAAAGTTTAAAATGCAGATGTGCATTTCCAAGTGATTTCTATTCTACGCCTGGGCTCTGTTCTCCTTAAATGATTTGAAATCTCTGCAGACTCATCCCGGACACGTCATTAAAAAAAAAAAAATCTTCTGAAAATACGTTTAAGTGCACTCTGAAAATAAGTTCTTTGCATTCTTTAACCCTTCTATCTTAATATCTGACCAAATCAAAGCAATTTCTCAAAACCACGTCACTTAGGAGGTACCACAGCACCTTACTTAGCTATCTGGGTTCTGTAAAAGAGTATTTTTGTCACGATTTTTTCTAGTCTTGGAAAGAGAAAGCCAGGGAAAATTTTAATAAAAGAAATGTATTGGCTTAAAAAGATGTCCAGCTGAAACTATAAGCCCACCATCATGCAGGTATCAGCTTTTGAGGACAGCTAAAGCGGAGGACCATTGGCTAATATGTTGCTACTCCCTTGAAACCCTGCCAGTGCTGCAAAGCATAGGTTTACCTTGGAGTTCCTTCAATGTTTCATGGAAGGAGCGGGAAAAAAAGATCTTCATCTTGAATGAATACAATCCAAGTTAAAGGGGACTGTTGTATGAGGTGGGTTTTTAATATTTCCTTAGATATAAGCCTTTCTAAGCAGGCAGCTCACAAAGCCAATGAGCTAAGAAGGTAATTACTTAAGTGGATTTCACGAAGGGTAGAAAGATGATTGTGCCACATTAAATAACAATTGTGTCCTTAATGATGTGTTGGGCCATAATGCAAACATCCCTCCACCATCACAGGCTGGCGCTCTGGTGGACCTTCCTAATGACTCTGGGGGCTCGCATCCTGCACTACACCAGGCTTTCAGAGCCTGTGTAAACACAAAGGCTGAGGTATATTTTTTTAAACTGCATAGCCTGCAGCTGCATGGTCATTGATAAATTAGCTATGAATTGCTAAAATACGTCGTTGGAATGTAAACAGGGTTGTAGCTTAAAAAAAAGAAAAAAAACAGAAATTGATTTGTCTTGAGACCTTGATTTCAGAACGCAACTTTCCAGAGGGTTCCTTATGTGTTGCATTGATTCATTCTGATTTCCACGAATCCAAGAGAGTGTAGGAAGGTGGCATTTAAAGAATTTTTTTTTTAAGATTGAAGGAAGTATAATTTAGTCTTTCGTATGACTTTTGAATAGAAACAGAAAATAGCATGGACATATATTACATTTCATTACCCACTATGATCATCACAACCATTGAACTTAATGTAGGAATAATAAATAAAGGCTACTGAATACAGTCATTTGTGTGTTGGGACTCACCCGGCTGCTGCCATACTTAGAGAAAGAAATTTCGTACTGATGTAAGATTTTTTTAAAAAGTCAAAGGTAATACTTTTTACCTAAAAGGTTTTTATTTTTTTCTTAGCTGTGGTTCTAAAGATAGTTTCCCCCATAATCTGTAGTAGAATTTTTTGTAGACAGGCATCTCAGATCTCAACAAAGGTCACTCATTTCTTGGATGTTAACATTAATAAATTTGAATAATAAGATTCAAATAAAATGCACAAAATGTGATGAACCATCCAAAAACTGAAAGAACACTTTGTACTAAATCGTAACATTTGATTACCACTTTAACCCGCTTCGGAGAACAAAGATATAGGATATCTGGAACCAAAAACTCCTCTAAAACTTTGCTCAAAATGGGATTTACTATAAGAACTCCACAAATGTGTTAGCTTTTATGTCTGTTTGTTATGGTCATGAAATGAAGACTGCTGGGCAGGAGTAGAGACCTGCCTCAGAGAGACTCCTGGGCCGGAGGGAAGCCCATGCTGGATAGCTTGTGTGGATAGATACCTCATGAGTGTTTCAGTCCAGTTTTGCTAATGTCTTCCCACCTTTAGTAATCCAACATCAGTACTAGTGATGAGCCAGGAACCTGGCTTTGCTGATCTGAGTCCCAGGTCCACCCTCTGTATGAGAAACAGCAACAGGCCCCTGTGTCCGGGTCCTGGTTCCAACCGTGTGGAACCTAGGTTTGATGTCTACTTCTCATAGCAGTCTGCTGAAGCAACGCATAAACCCCTGCTTTGTCTATCTGAAAATCAAGGCTTACTTACAGCATACGTGAGTGAATGCCAACCCAGAAGACAAACCCGTCAACACTGAACCATAGGTGTCACAATCCCATGTGAAGGAACACTACAGTGAGACTGCAACCGTGGCTTCTTCTCCCTTCCAGAATCCTTTTAACCCTCAGGTGGCAGGTCTCTGGACACTGTGCAATCTAAGTTACAGTGAGCAGTTTGCATGGATCTGAATAGTCCACTATTCTGTGTCTACTTTATAAGCAGGAGGTATAAAGTAAGTAACATAACCTGTTCCTCAAACCCACAATAGCTTGAAATTGCAGACACATCCAAGTATACCACCACTGGGGAGTAGCTGATACCTCAAAATGCTTCCTACTTTGCTCGGCTCATGGTCATCCAAGTAGCCTTGCCAAGCGAGAGGAACAAAATCCCTGGCACTTTAATCTGGTTTTTGAGGATACAAACCACCTGGAAATATGTTGCTTGTGCTTAGGTCTCTAGGAGAATAGCAATTGTACACAGATGATCAAGTGTCAGACGCTATTCCCAGCATCTGATTTATGTGAGCTTCTAAGAACAACCTTGGAAATTGGGTTCTATGTTCCCATTCCCATTTTACAAGAATAATCTGTGTCTCAAGAAGCCAAGTGACTTGCTTGAGACCAGAAAGCTAGGGAAAGGAAGACCAAGATCTGGCCCTAGTTGGGTCTCCAGACCAGCATCAATGAGCCAGCTGCCTACCTTTTACAAAAGCAGCGATGTTGGACCAGCCCCAAGGCAGGTATGAATGTAACCAAGACATTTGCACACCTATTGTGAATGCCTACAACATTTACTCCTTTAAGATGAGGTTTCCAGATGTTTCTGTCTTCTAGGGATATGCACACCAATTTCCAATTAATATTAGTAGTTTTTCTCCTGCCTTCCCGCTAAAATACCCTAAAGTGTAGCCTTGGTCTGGTGGCCTCCGTGTATACATGTGTTTGATGATGTTCTATGTGAGGCAAAATTCACTGCTAACTTTTAGATAATTTAGATTTATATGCAAGACACTTGCGAAAAAGAAAAATTCTGTCCTCAAAGCACTTCAAGAAAATACATGAAGTGTTATGATAAAATACCCAGCACATAGAACATTGCTGTGACATTAGGAATTGCAAGGTTACTTGCTGAGAACGTGTTTTCTCCTCATCTTTAGATAAATGTCTCCTAGAGTGCCAGTCTGTGTTTCCCATCAACACTGGTAGATGGCCTACTTTCCCCTTACACTTTCAGGAACACACAACAATCCTCTCTCCTCAAACCCAGTTAGCCCTTAAGTGGATCCTACCTTGGAAACATCCATAGAGACTTTGCTGGCTTGACATTCCCCTGGGTCTATGTGAAAATGAACCTTTTCAGGGCACAAACAAGTACCCTGGGCTCATATGGGACATCAAAGCCACTTTATTTTCTTACACAATAGTGGTCTCATACTGTATTCCCAGGAGACATACAGAGACAGGTTATGGTGCCGGAGGTTGAAGAGAAAAAACTGTGGATTCTGCCCACCCCCGTGCAGAGGAGAGGGTAGTGGAGCAAGCTGAGACCCAGGAACAAGCCAGGCTACCATACAACTCAACTAAGTCCCAGCTAACCCAAGAGCTCTGGAGCTGGAATAGGTCTTCGACGTTGCAGTAAATTGGAGAAAGCAAATCAAATCTTCAAACTCCTCCATCATCCAGTAGTTGATATGGGATGCCTCAGAGAATGGTGTGACCTGAGGTAAGCAGCCCCCTCCAATCAAGAGCAACTTCAAGAGAGAGTGATCCTAGACAGCTCTCAGCTGCCACCATGCCGTGGGTAACTAGAAAGGAGTTTGGGAGTCCTAAAAGGCTGTGAGGGCTCATCTCCTCGTCCATCACATGTGATGTCTTACTTAAATCTTGAAGTCAGTGCTGTACGGCTTAGTGAACTAACTGAATCTAGACTTAGTAACACTCACAGCAATACCACAAGTCAGGGAAGAAGTCCCCCAGGCAGGCGTCCTCTTGGTGTTAAATTGTTCCACAATGCCTGGTGGTGAATCACCTAGTTTGACACTTCGAGCATGGAATCTCAAGGGGGGAGGTCTAGTTGTTTGTACTTCTACTGAGTTGAATCTTCTAGGTAGAAACTGCCCTTTGAAAGCAATAATAAATTATTAGAAGAGCACTTGAAATGACCAAAGAGAATGTGCTCCTGTAATTCAGTTATGGTCTAAGACTGAAGTAATAGGGTAGATATTGAAGATTTTATTTATTCATTTTCTCAACGTGGAATATAAGGCACTTTCCCCAGAGTGGATAAAATGCTGATTTTAAAGGTTAAATACTGTTTTGTTTTTTATTGTGTGTGTGGGAGGGGGGGTTGAGTGCAGGTGTATGATAAGACCAGTGTCATCAAATGCCCTTAGAGCTGGAGCTACAAGCAGCTGTGATGTTCTTGATGTGGGTTCTGGGAATTGAACTGGAGTCCTTCACAAGAGCTGTGCACTGGTATGTTGAGCCAGCTCTCAAATCTCAAAGCAGTCTTTGTAATTGAAGGTTAAATTAGGTTGCTTCTGTGTTCAGAATCTCCACAGTTGGCCTGTGGGCAACATCCCTAGCACAGGCTGATACCCCCTCTCTTGCTTAGAAGTTGCCTCCCAATCACTCACCCTTCACCCGTGTTTCCACAGACATGTGGGCCTTTGGCTGTTCTTCAGCTACTCCCTCTTCACTTTGCTTTGCCTCTGCACCTGCTCTGCTGGGTAGCGTGCACTTGATGCTCTCCCCCAGACCCTGGCAAGGCTCCACTCAGACAAGCTGCCTGCACAACACACCCCATCTCAGAAGAGCCCTTACCCTCTCAGCCCTCTATCCTTCCTGCTTCCTATCTCTTCACAGCTCTTATCAATTCCTAACAAAGAAGAACTGTGTGTCTGTATTCTTCACAAATACATAAATACATATGCATGCATATATACAGGTATACACATACTTCTGTACATGCATGATCACATGTGTACAAGGCATGTGCACATGCATATACAGACATGCACACTTGTACACAGTGGGGGGGGTGATTCACATCCTCCTCTATTTTATAAGCCATCACTATGTTATTTATAATATCTAATTTTCATATAAATAATCATTACACCATTTTGGTGAGGGAATAATGATAGGGGAAATGTATGTAGTCAAGTACAGATGCAAGTTTTCTTAAAAACCTATTTTTAGTTTTCAGTTAGTTAAATTCACAGAGTGAAACCCACAATATCAAGCGCTGACTACACATAATCACGTATGTACATGTGATTATGTCCCGCCCATATATGTGTGCGTGCTTATTAAAATGTATGGGTGTCCTGAACTTCTGTTCTCTGTCATCTCAATAAGTCTTGGATCAATTCCTGGCAAGTCGAAATTAGTCATTAAGTCAATATTTGTTGAGAGAAGTGTGAACCAGGATTTAAGCTTGTACTGCACCAATGGACAAAGTGTAGCTTGTGAAAAAGGAACAAGATGGACGTTTGAATAAACGAATGAGAATCCATCTCAGCCAAAAGTAAAGCATCTAATAACTAGAAGTGAAAATGTCTCTCCTAAAACTCACAATTAAAACATCGTATCACAACTCATTGCCGGGCACCATATTCTGAATTTCTTGAGAACAAGGCCCATGTTCCATTCTTGTTTGTCTCCTAAACTCCCAGCATTAAACCTTCAACGTCTTGCGCACTTACTAAATACTTGTTGAACTCATTTGACTCAGCCCATCAATAAATTCCAGTCGGAGGCAGAGGCTGTGGGTACCTGGTGCAGCATGAATGTAGAAAGCTAGTGTGTTCCCAGAGTCATTACACTTTTTTAAAAATCATTTTTAATAACCTTAGACTAATGCACCAATTTTCCTCCCTAAGTTTTCAGGCAAAGACTTAGAAAAAACATTTAATATTACATTGCTATTTAAGAGAATTTGCTAACTTTCCCAGGAATGAAAGGCCCATTGACAGGAGCTGAGAAGTAAGCTGGTCAACAACATTTATGGGGTGGACTCAGTGCTCAGCCTGCCGTGGGCAGAGCTGCTGTCTTAATGATCCAGAGGAAGGCTCAGGAGGCACTTGGCCTTGGGAGGGAGGTGTGTGGGGAGCTTGGCTGAGTTCCTTTATTTTCCTTTGGTGAACCAGCCACTCTACCTCCTTAGGAGAAATTGGTAGTGTGCCTTGCTGTGGGTGAAGGCTCCCCCTCCTCTTTTAGAATAAATTCTTCGCTGGGAACCTTTAGAAAACGAAGTCCTTCAGCACTCTTTGACCCAGCCCCAAACCCAGCTGCCACAACTTTAGACACACTGGCAATGAGGATACAGGGGTAGGCAACAGGAGTCCAGTTTAGCAGAAATGAACAGAACAGAACAGAAATGAACACCCTGTCTGTTTGATAGGAAGTGTCCACTGTGTTCTCAAGCACAGACCCAATGGTGTCAGGTCCAGACCAAAGCTCAAGGGCTGAGATCAACCAAGAGCAAGACACCCAGAGATGAGCAGAAACCAGAGAATCTGTCATCCAACATATGCAGTGACTCTATAAAGCTATGACCAGCAACAGGAAGATAATCCTTGCTTTAAAAGATAAGTCACTTATTGTAAACATTCATTCTAAAAATTATGTACATTTGTGAAAATGAAAGTAAGATAAAATCATCCCTAATTTCACTATATATTATACCCCGAAATCTGTCTCCTTTTCCCCATTCTTGTGTGTGTGTGTGTGTGTGTGTGTGTGTGTGTGTGTGTGTGTATGTGTTTGAGGCTAGCACAGGCTAACCACAGACTTCCATACCTCCTACCTCTGTCTCCCAAACACTGGGATTACAGGCATGTATAAGAGTGCCAGGCTTCTGTAGTGATGTCTATGAATATTTACGAACTCCGCAGTTCTCCACTATACCAGAACAAGGGTTAGGCACTCTGTTCCACGCACCTTTATACTCTTCGGTTCACTCATTCCATAGATATTTTAAGTACCTACTATGATACATGCTGTGAGCCACTCACTGAGGCTGAATAGAATTCCCAATTATCAGAGCCTTGCTTAGTAACAGACCAAGATTTTCAGAAATAAAAAGCAACACTTAGTATGGACCAGGAGGACACTGTGATAGGAAAGTAAGGGGGGGGGGGTCATGTACTGTAAGACACAGCTGAGGGTCAGAAGATCTGGAGCTGGATAGGAAGAGAGAAAGAAGGAGAGATTTCAGCTGAGGATGAACCCTGACAGGAAGTGTGGTCTTGATCAGGTGTGAGACTCAGGAGGGTTTCATAGAGACTGCACTGGATTTCCTTAAGGTTTCTGAACACACCTTGGTTGAGTAGGCGGGTGAAGTAGATGTAGAAGTAGAAGTAGATGGTAGTGACCTCCACAAGCTCCTCAGAAGCACAGAACAGAGTGCCACACTGAGCACTGGCAGCCTTGTAGGGAAGAGCAGAAGACGCAAGAATAGGGGGAGGGACCGTAGCACCAGGCATACTGGCAGTGGGTGGTGCAGGGGACAGGAGAGAGCCTTAGAAGATTGAGAAGATTTGGAAGACATGGAAGAAGTGGAAGACTTTGTGCACCGTGTCACCGTCTTCAGCTCACTGAACAGTCAAATAAACATCACAATGACTGGAAACCTAATCTCTGGAGCCTTAAAACAGGAATTAGCAGAACACTGGGGGTTGATATCTCTGTGTGCATTTGAGGCATAACTCAAGACAAGCAGGACACCAAGATACGGTGGCAAGATACGGCTTTTGTTGATATCTTCCTTAAAACATTTTTTACTTCAGAAGGCAACGGCGTAGGTGCGGCCCCCAGAGTTTTTCTGTGGTTTAGGATTCGGCTGCCTTAATACTAGCAAAGGTATGCCACCTCTTCTTCCCACTCTTCCTCCACCTCTTCCTTCTCCTTGTCCCTTTGCCTTTCTTTCTCCCTCTCTCCACTGCCCTGTTTATGTCTGTCCCCCATACACATGCTAAATCATCTTGATCATTTCTCATTGCTGTTAGTTCTTACCAAGAGTTAGCAGGACAGTACCTATTTCTCCATTTCCCCTCATCTGACTTACTTTTTGTCTTCACAAAACTTTGTGTTAAAGGCTGATAGAACGGGATCCAGCAAGGGGGCGCATGCCTTCTATGTTGGGAAGAGTGTCTCAACTTTCTCTCCTGGAATGAGCCTCTCTATGTAATGCAGTCTGTGGCATGGAGGGGGTCAGGAACTGCGAAGGGTTATTGGGATATTATAAGAAGTCTCCATGAGTAGCAACACAGACACGTGCATGCATGCAGGCACACAAATTTTGGTCTTCAGCAGCAATTCTCAACCTGTGGGTTACAATTCCTTTGGCGATCTAATAACTTTTTCACAGGGGTCACCTAAGACCATCTATATATCAGATATTTACATTATAATTCTAAACATTATCAAAATTACCATTATAAAATTATGAAATAGCAATAAGAATAACTTTATGGTGGGGGGGGTCACCACAATATGAGGAACTGTATTAAAGGACCACATCCTTAGGAAGGTTGAGAACAACTGGTCTATAGCCTCATCTTTTAAAATTAAGCCATGTGTATTTCCTTGAACATTGTAGTTAGAATGAGAATAACTGCCATAGGCCCATAGGGATTGGCATTATTAGGAGGTGTGGCCTTGTTGGAATAGGTGTGGCCTTGTTGGACTAAGTGTGTCACTGGAGGCGGAGCTATGAATTTTCAGATCCTCAAGCCAGGCCCTGCCTCACTCCCTCATCCTGTTGCCTGTGGATCCAGATGTAGAACTCTTGGCTCCTTCTCCAGTACCATGTCTGCCTCTGTGTCACCATGCTTCCTGCCATGATAATAATGGACTAAGCCTCAGAACTGTAAGCAATCCCCAACTAAATGTGTTCTTTTATAAGAGTTGCCCTGTTTTCCTTTAAAGCAGTTGCCATGGTCATTGTGTCTCTTCACAGCAATAAAGATAAATACTTTTTTAAGAATCTAAAGATAAGCATCAACACTTTAGATCAAGTCTTTTAAAGGATTTCTAAGTCAATTTTATCACCTTCTTATTTTTCCCAGGTGATCAGACTCACCAGCCTGTCAGCCATCCTGATATTTGGCTAATTTTCTTAGAGCCTACAGCATTTCAGCCCCAGAGCTGCAGTGTGGTAAGGAGGATTGCTCACAAAAGGTCTAGAATGCAATGTGCATTTATATTCATCATAGATACACAGTTGTAGACTGTAGCCCGTGGGGAAAGATATACTGAGATCCAAAGCAGCATTTCAAAACATGCTTCAGATTAGCATATGGCATTTCCCCTCTTACAGTCTTACTGTCTGGTGTTCCCTGACTGGAGACAGGTACTGGCCTGTGTAAATATAGGTAGGTAGAACTCAAGAGCTGCAATTGTGGTAGAACTAAAGATACCCTCCACAGGCAAGACAATTAGCACGTTTTTCAGTTCTCTAAATGTTTACCATCAGGTACAAAAACATAATTACCAGATGAGGCAAACTTTCTTCACCACTCATGAGCCTTTCTATAGGAAGTGTGTTAACCTGGGTTCTTGGAGTATGCAGCAGAAATCAAAGTCAAACAAGCTCGTAAATTACAAACCTGATTACATTTGCCATTGGCCATTGGTCAACAGTAAGTGTTTTTAAGCTAAACCAACGATTACGAACAAAAATTAGGGAAAAAAATTAATTTACAAACTGTTCTTTGCTGCCACCCATTAAACTTGAGGCCAAAATATTACCAACAAGAATTTAGAAAAACATAACCTAATATATATTCTGAAGAAAAAAACCCACAGTGCCCTTATAGGAAGCCACACTTATTCTAGTAAAAAATGAAAACTGGGCCTGGGCCAGCTATGTTTGGGCACGCTAAGCTGATCACAGTTGAACAGGCTTTCTTTTTCCTCAGCTTTTCAGAACCTTTGCTATGTGCACATATGCTGTGGATGTCTAAGAGAGGCCTGCACACTCAGACTATTTGTGTCTCCGGAACTTGGAGGTTTTTTTTTTAGCTTCATTGCCTATGTTCATCATGGGAAGAGTTACCAAAATGGGTGAAAACCCTGCTTTTGCAAACCAATACTAGGGTTCAATGTCAACACCGGGATGCGCGGTTTAGGGAATGACCTGCCATGTCGCAGTGCAATGTTGCAGAAACAAGGAGCAAGGCCATACACCATCACTGCCTCTGTGCTTTTCCAATGGATTTAAGGCAAAAAGAATGAAAGAAAAATTAAGAAAAGCTCTCCGAGGCTGTCACTTATGAAAGGCATTGTGTTCTGAGGACTGGGGAAGGGAGGGCAGGATCTGTATTGCACCAGAAGTCACTGAAGGAGATGGAGCAGAACATATGAACGATTCTGTGCTCACAGACACATGACCATGTGGCAAATTCCTCAGATGTTCAGTTTAAACCACTACAGGGTCTCCTTCTGAAAGCTGGGCCTTATGGCTCCACAATGATGTGGCCTTACATTTTGAATCAGTATTTAATTCATCTAAGCTAACCCTGAAAGCAGCAAGTACTGTCAGGGTTGGAGAGGGGGGCTCTAAATTTATGTTTTAATTACTTGGCCAGTTCATCAGAAGGTAGACACGGTGTCTGTGGTGCAGGCTTTGAAAATGATGGCAGAAGGAGGAAAGGCTCCCAGCACATAGAGCCTATTCATGGCGTGTTTACGGTCTCTACCTGTAAAGGAAAGGGTCTGGGAAGGTGTAGTGGCAGGGTAATTGATGCCGATTTCTTGTTCATCAGATTCTGCCCAAGCAAGTTTGATTGCATGAAATGTAAAACTGGAAGCTGCCTTGTGAATTCAAAGAGGAATATTTCTAATATGCTAAATAAATAAATAAATAAATAAATAAATAAATAAATAAATAAATAAATAAAACAAAATAAATTCTGAATTGACAAGAAGATTTCTAGAGAAAATTTAGTAAAGGTTTTTGTTTTTGTTTTTTTTCTGTGAAGCGGGTAATATCAAGTGCAAAGGACCAAACTTACGAAGGCACTGCCTGTTGGAAAGAAACCCCTATCTATTGGTAATGACACACAGCTCAGCTCCTCTGGGCTCTAGAGTGAGTACTTAGTGAAATCAATGAGATTGACTGAACTCAACCAAAACCTTGACTTTGTATAGCGAAGTTGAGAAATTCAAGTTAACTATGGTTTTGGTTCCCCTCCATCAAATCCTTGGGTTGGTCAATATACAGGGAACATGGCCCAGTCTAAAGTGCTCACATGACCAGCCTCTACTGCAGTTCTCCTGGGGCAGATGGTACAGAAAAGTAGATGGTCATTAACGGCCTCATCCCCATTATCACAGGCCCAACGACCATCCTGATGCACTCTGTTCTAGGAGGCCTAGAAAACCCGCATCTTTCATAGTAATGACTTCCAGTTTACAGCCTTCATTTGTTATATTTCCTCAATAGCTGTTGTGTTGAGATTAACTGCATAAATGGTCTGCAGCTGTCTGTTATGAATTAAGGGAGTTTAATCAAAGTATTTCTAATGTACAGCATAATGATAATACATGGGGGAAGTACTATTTAAGAGATAATGATGGCTTCAGAAGATCACTGTTGTAATGTTTAGTGCATATGCCTTCAGCATTGAATTTGTTGTTGTTCTGAATATGCTTAATGGATCACTGAAAAGCTGCCTAATGCGGGATTGTTTGATGGGGCTGACAGAACTGGAATTAGCCCATTGCTGTTTACTGCATACAGCCATTAAGATTAATTGCTGCCAGATAATTTTGACTGTTTTTATCTTCTGGAAAAAGTGTCACTAATGGGTTTATAAATTGGTTCACTATTACTAATAGTAAGGCCAGTGTAACAGGATAGAATGTCAGCTAATTCTAAAGATAAAGGTAAAAAGTATAAAGTACTGTATGGCTTGCTGGTTTTAAGGGATACTGTTATCTAATAACAGACAGACTGATATATGATGCTCATTAATGCTACTTCCTGAGATTTGGGTTGAGCCTAGTAGATGCTAATAAGCTCTTATTTGATGTCCCATTAAAAAGCTCGATCTGTTTTCTGCATTAATACCCAGTGTTGTTTATCAGAACTTTGGTGACTGGACCCTAAATTCTAATCTTTTTGTAATCAAGTGCTATCTGAGCACCTGGCTTTGGTGCTTACAAGCGAAAACTTATAGAATCAGAGCAGAGAATTAAGAAAGCGCATGAATTTATAAGCATGTTATATGATGTGAAGTTCTTCTGGCATGTTCCTAATTCAGACATTTTTGTACAGTGTAAGCTTCTAGAAACACAATACGGTTATCCTACACATTGTTTAGAGGTTATTCACAATTAAATAACATTTACAACATATAGGTAATTTAGCTTAGCAGCTTGAAAAACACTTCATTTACTTAACTCTGACCACATTATAGGTTTTAAAAAAAATTCTGTGCATATATTTCTAAGAAAGTAAAGTGGGTGTGACCATTTTCCAATGATATGATTCTAGCAAGTTACTCTCAGGTGACCATATGGCTGCCACTGGAACCTTCCAACACAGCTTCTTGTATCTGATGGAGAAGTTACTCAACATATTGTGTCTATAATTTTGCCAGTTTACCACAACTGGTGATAAATTTTTTTGTGTGTTGGATTTCAAGTATATTCTTTACATCTGAAAGAAGTGAAGTAAAATAGAAAAGAAGATGAACACACAGACAGATAAACTCTTAAGATGAGTAAGGAGCAGTTAATTTCCAGAGTCCTGAAGATTGTTCTCTCAATAACGGATTCTGCGAAGTGATTCAGCATTGTTTTGTAAATTCAAAAGCATGCTTTTTATATCTTTTGTGTTTCTTATATTACACCTAGAAGTTCTACATTGAAAAATTGGTGTTTTAAAACATATACAGAATTATATGTGAAATTGTGTCTTGTTTGTTTATTGATGAAGTAGAGATGAAATCACACAACTTCTAACTGCTACTCCTTGCACAGTCTGTAAGGGAACAATTAGTCAGGTGCTACTTTGAATAAGTGGTTTTCTCTTTGATATTTCTCAGTATGGAACTTAGTTTCAATAGTTAAGGTAAAACACTAAGGCATATGGACAGAGTTTTGCAATCCCCTGTAGTCTGCAGAAAGAGGCATTCATGCCTCTCCAACCTGCCCTGGTCTCATTCATTTTTCTAAGTCTTGGAGAAGTGAGCACGTAACTCCTTTGCCTTCTGCTCCACAGGAGCCATACAATCTAGGCTACAGTGCTGCAAGAGCAAGACACCCAAATTCTATCAGGAGCGTCTTAGAACTCAAAGATGTCTTTTGCAAACTTTTAGTCATATATGGTCAGATATCCTGGTCAAATACAAAGATATTTTACTACTCAAGAAACCTCTGGTTTCAATATCTGTCTCAACACTCCCTGGTGGTTTAGTGCTTAGATGCTCTACCCTTAGTATCTAGAAGGAAATATGGCTGACTCCTTTACCAGCTTATGCTGCAGTCTGTGGAGTCAACAAAACATTGCAAAGAAATTTGTGCATTTAGACTTGAGGAAAGATATCTGTTTATCTCCTGCCATGCTTCCAGTCTCTTTCAGAGTCTGGAATGCCTGGGTTGGGACCCATATTCTGAACACAAGACTAGCAGAACCTCACATACAAGCCTGTATGTTCCTCACCTCAAGAATGGCCACATCTGTTGGACTGCAAATGTAAACCAGCCCCAGTTATCGTCGAAGGCTGCCTGCAGCCGTTGGTGGTGAAAGTGGAGATCCACGGGACTACATGAAGTAGTAGAGACAGTCCCTTCCCTTCCCTTTCCAAAAGGACGTTCTTGCCTGGGGTGGTTGAACAGAAGACCAGACTCCCTCAAATACAATAATTGAAAAATAAGGGCTGAGATTTGGCCTCAGTCCAGGCCTAGGTCTTTAAACAATCTCCACCTGTTCATCTCAGTAACAAAGAAGAAAACTTCCCCAGCAGGTACATCGGGACTCCCCACCAGGGTAGGGGTTTTAACAGGGATGCAGCAACTGTAGGCTCACAGCCACTGCTGCTGGGAAGGAGCTGCGTTTGCAGCATCCATTGACATCTGCCTCATTTCAATAATTTCCAGCCATCAAACCTCTGTCTGAATGAGCAGTAGGAAACAGAGCCATGCTTGGTTACTAATTTGAGTCTCTCATTCACTCAGGCCTCCCTCGCTCAAGGCTCGTGAAGGGGGCTCTGGTGATGATTTGGATGCTTGACGTGTTCCATCCCTGCGATCAGACCAGACATGTTCCTGTCATCTGCATCCTCATGAGGACAAGGTGAGACCTGGTATGAGTGTCCACCATTTCCTACAGTTAACTGTCAGCTTCCTCTGAGCAACGCGGACATTTCTCTATGAAGAATTGAGCTGCGACTGAAGCCTCATCTTATACGAGGTCACGCAGGGTCATCTGAAGTCTCTCCCAGGTGAGATCATGGCCTTCGCTTATTACAAACCCGAATTTGAAACCGTGACCTATAAGATTGCTCCATGCCAATGGACAAATGCTCTGAAATTGATTTGCTGTAAGACACGATGAGCAGCTCTAACTTGCCAGAAGGAGCAGAAGATTTTGCCTGCGGGTGAGGAGCTCCTCACTGTTTATTGGCCTCACTACTGCTCTGATAGAGAAACATCTCAGGAGAGAAGCTAGCTGAACCAAATCAGATCTATCTGCCAAGCCAGACTAGGATGTAAAGCTCCTGCTGGTTCTGTCTCTCATTCCCACACACACCATATTTTGCCTCACAGTGGGTTTAATGTCAGTCACTGTGGTTGGTCCATTCAAAAGAATCTTGAATATGCAGTATCTTCCTAATTTCCTAATATATGTCCACTAGTGTCAGAGATCACACATGCTTCTCTGTGCTCATCACAGTGGCACGTGTCTCCAGTCATTATATTTCATGTCCATTTCTGGAGTACTGACTCAATCTAATATTACATCCTTCATTCCTTTGATTCATTGTGTTTGTCCTTTAAAACTCATTCTCTTCACAATGATGAAGTCTACAGAGATGGCAGAGTGCACTCTGGTCCAGCCTATCATGTGTTTGGTGTCGTTTGCTCTTTTCTTTGCTTTATGAAACCCCCTAGCATTCTGTAATGGCTGTTGGGGTTCTGGAAGTCTGCTTAGGTATTAGTGCTCTGATATATGAGTTTTCTCACAGCCACACTCAGGTCCACCTGCTCTCCCTGCAATATGGTACGTAGCAATGCTCCATCCAAAGCTGAAGAAAGAAATGGTAAATTAAAACTGCCCATAAACCTATATCCTTACATCATTCTATAAGAAGTTCCTAAGCAGACACAATAGGAGGATTACACACTATAGATGGTTACATGTGTAGAGTTGGGGGAGTTGAGCACTTATTTCACACTTTGTTCACACCAAAGAGCCCTTTCAGGAAGGATGGTTCTGCCCACTGGTTAACAATACACACTTAGAAGGAAGCATGTCCTTTAAGAACACCACCCCCCAAAAGCGGATTATTACAACTCAGTTCAGCTCACCTCTAGTAAATGAGTTTTTTCAAGTCATCTTTGTCTCCTGGAAGCATTGACATTTTCTTCTTCTGTGGGGACACAGACACACACACACACACACACACACACACACAAAACCATGGTGGTCTCTTCAAAGGAAATAAAAGACAGACTATTCTAGAGCCAAATGTGTGTGACCATGGCTGGAGAAACATGGAACTGAATTATTCCAAGTTCCGTATTCCCACATGGAAGCTGCTTTGTGGAGTTTTATTGTCACCAGGCAAAGGAAGTAATAAATTAAGGCAATTTGAAAATACAATGGCAGATACATCAGAGAGGTGGCTATAGCAAGATGGTGGATTATCTCCTATGAGCCTCAGATGCTATCTAATGGCACCCCTTAGCTGTGGGATTGATGGAAGCTAGTTGTCTGATAAGTTAACATGTTCCAAAAGGTAGTTATCTGTTAATCTCAGGATGTTTGGTCTGATACAGAAGAGTGGCTATTTAGGAGCTCAAATTAGACCAAGGTAAGGTAATAAGACTTTGGACCTGCAGGACTCCAACCTCTCCACATTGCTGCAGTTCTAAGCAGTTAATCACTCTTTGGTGGACTCAGCTTCTTTCCAGGAACCCTCATTTATATATCCTTATTTCTTGTTCCTAACACTTCACCTCCTCGGTTCGTTCCTATCTAGCAGCAAGGAAGTATAAAAGGCACAGTACTTAGCCTGCAAATAAAGTATTTTCCTCTTTCCTTCAACTTCAAAGCATCAAGAAAATTCTAGACACACCTGATCACTGGTCTTTTTCTCTGTGAGTATTCATGATCATTCCATTCTGTATCTTTGCTAGGTATTTATACAAACTCTTCACTTTCGTTGTTTGTAGCTGGTTTATGAACATCGTAATAACAAGGGTGGTTCCATATTCCAGCCACTGTAATTCAGTATGCAAAATAGTGCCTCATTCAAAATAATGTCCTGGTTATCCAAGGTTCTGTAGTGTTCAATCAAAAAATGTAGTGTATCTCAGTTCCCTTGTGCCAGGAACCAGGGAAGGTCATGTGTTTGACTCATAGTCTGGGTTTTGCCTAAGCATTTCTCATTCAGTTGCAGGAAATGTAACAGCTGGAGACTTGTTGGCCTTCCTTCTCCCTTACAGAACCTCAGGCCTCTGAAAGCATCTCCCTCCCTGAGGCTAGTTGAAGCTTTCTCACAACATGGCTGGCCATCCGAAGATAGGAGAATTATTTACAGTAAAATGGAAGGTTTTACAAGGAACTAGTCCAGCAGCAGGGCAAAGCAGAAATACCTTTCTGACCTCCTGCTGGTCTTTGTATTCTCTTAGTTACAGGTGACTCACAGGCCTGCAAAGACTGGTGGAGGAGTATTAGCCTCCTTACTGCTGGGGAAAGAGTGGAGATCACGGAAGAGCTGCATTGATTGGTCAGGTCATTCTTTGAAATCACAGTGAAGGTGTTCTATACTGTTTATTAAAGAAGTCTTGTGAGTGGCTTATCTCTCCCTCCCACTGAGATTTCCTTCAACCTCCATTTTATTTTTAATATCTATTTCTTTTTATTTTATGCATATGAGTGGTTGCCTATATTATGCATGTATGTATGTACATATGTATGCACACCAAGTATGTGCCTAGTACCCTGAAGGAGAGGGGCAGCAGAGGGCACTCGATCCCCTGGTACTGGAGTTACAGGTAGTTATGAGTGGCCATGTGCAGTAAATATTATTAACCGCTGAGTTATCTCACCAGCCACATTCACCCTGCATTTTCAAGAACTGTGTTTCCATTCCAATACTGAAGGTCTCCACTTGGGAACTGCATCCTGCTTTATCTGGAAGCGTATACCACATGTTCAGAGTTCCAATCTTTTAAACCTGCTTTTCATGAGCATAGATTCTTTTAAATTTTTATTACGTACTCTTGCTCCCACTGATGACAACCAAAAGGATTCAGTGGAGTTTAACTCTCTATAATGTATCTTAAAGGATGAGTTTACAAAATTTAACATCTCTCTCTCTCATGTCAGCAGTCATATTCCACGCCACTGTAATGAAACACCCCTTCCTGTGATTTTCTTTGTTCATAACTTTCAGATCTTTGTCTTCATGTCTCACCTTTCTTAGAGCATCCACGGCGTTGTCGTCATTCTGCTCCTGTCTTCATAAGTTTCTGAGGTGCAATTAACCCCTTCAAACTGAGTCTTATTTGCTAAAGAAACTAACAAAATAGTGGTCACTAGATACTGGGAAGAGGACAGGAAGAAAAGAAGAAGTTCAATAAGGGGCAAAGAGGTTAGTACTGGCTTTTCCAAGCAACATAGGGTAAGCATTGACTTGAACAGTCTATCAGACATTTTAAATGGCCATAATAATGAATTCTCAACATATCAGAATAGTGCCTAAAGATGTGGAAATGCTAAAGCCTTGATGTGATTATTATGTGTTGCATACACACATTGAGTTCCTATGGTAAATTTCAATAAGGTACATAAACTCTGTATTTTAATTTATAAATGATTAAGGAAAAAAAATGTATGATGAATTATTATTATAGTGACCAGGTAACAGAGAGGTAATAAAAAGATGAAGTAATCCTATACCCAGAAAAGAACAATACAGCACAGAAGATGCCAGAAGTAGGAGGCACGGAAGATGTTGTTGCTGTTGCTCTTGATGCTCTGCACCAAAGGTTACAAATCATAGTAGTCTAATTCCCCAGAAAAATGCTGCCATGGAAATTATCCTGACCTTCTACTTCAATTACTTGTCCCATTGCTGTAATAAAATAGCCCAGCAAAAACAACTCTAGCAAGAAAGGGTTAATTTTGGCTTACAGTGGGAAGTCCTGATAGCAGGAGCATGAAGCAACCAGTCATCTGTACCTATTGTCAGGAAGCAGAGAACAGTGGATGCTTGTGGTTATCTAACTTTCTCCTTTCTGGGCAGTCCAGGAGCAAGTCTAGGAAACCCTTATTTTGGTAAGATCTTCCCATTTTAGTAAACCCCATTTAGTAAATGAAGATAATCCCTAACAGTCATGCCCAGGGACTAAACTAATCTACATAATCCCTCAAGGGTGTATCTAAAGGCTTGCCTCCTAAGTGATCTTAGAGTCTATCAAGTGGGTCACCAATATGAAATATCACACCCATCTTTCCCAGGTCTTGGAGCAAAGTGTGTAATTGTAGTCTGGCTTGGAAGAAGAGCAAATTTATGTTCCAGTAGACTATTTGCATTTGCAAACGCACTATGCCATTTGAGAAGCAAGGAGGAGAGGATGGGAAGAAACAAGGACAGACAGGAACAAGGAAGAAAGGGGTTGATGGGTGAAATTTTTCAGAAAGTATTTGCATTGAACAGCACAGTTCTGATTCCAGGAGGTTATCAGAAATTAGACCTGAACTAGTCAGTTAGCAAGCTTATCTAGGTTCCCCTAGAGGCAGAGGCTGAGAACATGAACCTATGTGGATGCAACTGATTTCTTGAGGGAAAGGAGAGTCTATCTTGAAACTCTGTGGGGAGTAAATGAAATTAAGATAGGCTGCGTTCATAAGGAAGAGAAGAAAACTGTAGACTCTGATTTCAAGTTTACCAGACCACTGGATGAGCTTTTATAGAATATACTTCTGAATCACCTCCTGTCTCCTCTACTCTTTTTTGGTATTGCTAGTATCTGCTCTCCCAGCGATGTGTGAGCAGTTCCTTTATTGAATGCTGTATATTTGAAATATCTAGACTAAGATAATCTCGAGAAATACTGTTCATTGCTCCACTGAAACGTTGGCCCTGATGTGCTCATCCTAGTGATGCAGCATCTGCCTTTATCTGGACTAGGCACCATCTAAGAAAATTACTCATCCAATCTGCTTTATTTACTTAGCCTGAGGTGAATGGTGATTCATTTTATCCTAAGGAATAATCCAATCCCTTCCCTCCATTTACTTTTGTTGAGCAGCGTGTGTGGAAGTTCAGCCTCACCCAGCCCTTTCACTGGCTGAGTATTTGCTTCCTAAAGTGCAGTAGACTGTCTACACATTGTGGGGTCTAGATCTGGAGATGGGCCTACTTTAGCCACAAACTTATTTCTACTTTCACTTCTGTTTGAAACAAACCCAATTGTTCTGTTCTAGGTCATGCCACATGATCTTGACTTTGTATATCGTTCTCTTTTGGATAATCCCTGAGGCAACCTAAGGTACCTAGGCATATTCAAGTGGGTGGGGAGGAAAAATGTTTCTGTATACACTGGGAGGGAGATGAGACACCAAAAAATAGTAACACACACAACAATCAGAGTCCTCTGGAGGACTGCGGAATCCCATCCCCAAGCTTGTGATACCTTAGATGTAGAGTGCAGCCTGATACTTGAATTTTCTAACAAGGTTCTTAGTGATGCTGATGCTGGATGGGGCCATACTTTGTGGGCCATAGATAACTATCACAGCATCCCAATGGGCATCCAGAGAAGCTGTACAGAGTCTAGGAAAAATAGGCAGCTGTAGAATGAAGAGACAGAAAGGAATAAAAGGGCAAGTGACTCAAGTTTCCTGGCAGTCTACGAGTAATGGGATTTTGCTCTCTTAGACCATGAGGGAACCAGAAGCTGAGTAAGACTTCAAGCACCCTTGTGCTGTGATCAACTGACTTTTCAGAGGAGAGGAGTAGTGTGGCATCAAAATAGAAGAGATTCGTGTTTACACAAGCAAGAACAGCCTGTTTTCAAGTAATCACATTAAACCAGCAAGACCCATTATGACTTTGTTGTTGTTGCTGCTGCTGCTGTCCTACTGTGGCACAACATAAGAATCTTTGGCCCCATGATTCTAAAAAGCAGCTATGAAGAATAAGAATCAACATGGAGAGCAATAGAGGGAGAGAGAGAGTCTGAGGACTGAGACCATCGTGAACAGCAAACGTGTTCAAAGGGAGATGTCACTAGTGCTTTTTTATCAACACAAACGCTTCTTAATTGTGCTATCGCCTTAAAGAGAGATGAACCTCACCCCATCAGGGACAGGCTGGAGAGAAAGAATGGAGAGGACAAACTGCAAAGAGCCTCAGAGTGAGAGCCACAGACCCGCCTACACCATGTGTTTTGTGCATCTTTTGAGGGTCAGGTTCCCTTTCTTGTCTATAAACTAGGATAATAATATCAATACTAGTAGGGCCTTGCGAAGATCCAAAGAGATGCTAAAAGATAAGCGGGTATGTAAAGTGTTCTTTGAAAACTGGGTTTGTGTGCGCAGCAGGGAGAGGAGGAGGCATATCCATCCCAGGTGCTCCTGGGGGATTTCCCAGGAATGTGGAGAGAGTGGTTCCCATGTTGAGGTTCAGTGTCAGCGCCAGGATGTTTGTGTTTGGGGCTTCAGAGGCGGCAGCTCAGTTCACCTCACCGGATACTCAGTTGTAAACAAGCAAGGCCCTTCTCTTGTCTCCTCTCAGGCTTTCCTTTCACCTCTATTCTCCATCCCATCCTCCATTCCCTGCCCCAAAAGTTGTGGTGAATATCCTTGCTCTACTTAAACATTTGCAACAGGGAGAGCAGCTGAGAATCTGTGTGACATTGTGCTGTGGCTCTGTTTAACCCGGGATTTCACTCAACTCATTCGGCAGTATGATCCCCAGTGACTTCTTTACCGGTAACCGCTTCTTAATTGGATTCCTGACAACAGGTAAGAAAGATTTTATTTTCTCAATTCAGCACAAAAAAACAAAAAAAAACAAAAAAAAACCTAAGACAAAAAAAAATTACTATCTATTTTTCATTAAAAAGTGATATTTTAACAGCAAAACACTAAGCAAGGGTAGAATTTTAGGCTACATGATGAGGACTTTTTGTTTGTTTGTTGGGTTGGTTTTTGTTTGTTTTGTGTTGAATACACCTTAAAAAAACCACCCATTCTTCACATCTGTGGACAGCAAATGGTAGCACATGGAGGTGGGCAAACTTGTTTTGTAATTCCAGATTAAAATGGTTTAGAGTTGGCTGGCTCAATGGGTTCAGGTGAGGCCTATGCAGTTACTTAATGCTCTGGCCTTCCAAAGGCCTGCATACTCTTAATTCTATGCCTTCAATGTTTTGAACGCTACAAGTCACTACTTATTTGCATAAGAACCTACATTTTCATTTTGTACTGGGCCCAGGTCTCTAGGTTGGACAGTAGCTTACTCCAACATACTCTTCACCGCTGATCTCAACTGCAGTTCCTGCCCCCAGCTTTCAACAGCAGCTAAATTGATGAGGACCACTATATCTTGCTAAAGCCATTTACAAATAGCAGACTGGTCCCATAGACCACCATTGGTTAATCTCTGGCTTGGAATATAGGTTTAGAGTAGGGAGCCTAGATTCAATAGTGAGGTTGTGACTATATGATCCTAAATCTCTCATAGTGTTACTTGCCCCAATTTGTAAACTTGAGTAAGAGCATGGGGTTATTCCACAGGGGTACTGTCAAATTTCACGAGGTAGTGGACATGAAAACCCTCTTACCCTCTGTACAAACTTAGAAGAAGTAGAATTAATCCCACTTTTCATTCTTGCAGGAGTTTTGGTTTGGTTTTATTTTGTTTGGGTATTTCTGTGTGTTGGGAGTTTGGGTCCCTGTGTGTTACCCAGGCTGGCTTTTAAACATTGAGGCCACAAGATCCTCCTACCTTCAGGTAGCTAGGACTCCAGCTGTGCGTCACCACGCCTCACTCTAATTCACATTTTCTGCCAGGATAGTGATTCTTTTTATCCTGATCTCATGTTAATTGCATATTCCAATAGGAAATCTCTCTGGGTAGCTTCCAGAGTGCATATTAGAACAAGAAGGAAGTATGTGAATTATATCCCTCTTTTTCTCCCTTTCAAAATCAATCCATTTTGGCTAAAATAACAACACTTTAAAAAATGAGAGCCAATCATTCCTGCCCGCCTCTACACCTTCAGTTCTGAGTGAAGACCATCATCAGATCCCCACTCTTGCTGCAGAGGAGCAGTGGCCCATGAATTCCATACCAATGTGTGCACTTCTCCTACAGCCCCCCCCACATCCTTTGTTTCAGACACTGGGGGCGTGGGGGTGCTCCCAAATGTGTCAGCCCAGGTATCAGCACATCTTCAGTCTACTGTTAAAAGTTAGATGAGGGCTAGGGTGTGAATCAGTGGCAGAACGTTTGTGTAGCATATGTGAGGCCCTGGGTTCAATCCCCAGGAATATAAAAACAGAATAATGAATAGCACTGATAGCTGTCACTATGATAATGTGACAAAGAGCTTTCTACCTAGAATTATGTCTGTGTTAATATATTCTTGCCTCAAAGCATCATTATTGACTGGATGTCACCGAACTAAACTGAGTCACAAGTAACTCTGAGAATCTAAATAAACATTTGAATATTTTCCATCAGAAAAAAATACACTTTGGTGTACACACAGTCACACACACACGCACACACACACACACACACACACATACTTATACATTTTTAACCTAAAATATCAGAAACTTAAAGATCCTCTGGACCTCAGGCCTATCTTCCAAGCCAGAGCTTTGAGATCAGGTGAGAATTCTTGCCCCGTGTATACCCCAAGTGTATCCCAGTGTATCCACCCTACTACACATATTTTTAGATTCATGTCTACTGCAGTTAAACTCACAATAGCTAGGAAATGGAACCAACTGCAATGTCCGTCAACTTATGAACAGATAAGGAAAATATGGTACATGTATGCAATGAGATATTCCTCAGCTGGAAGCAAACTGAAACAATGAAATTTTCAGAGAAAGGGTTCAATTGGAAACAGTTATTCTGAGCAAGGAGACCCAGACTCAGAAAAATGAATGTTGCATGTTCTCTTTCATATGTGGGTCAACCCAGAGTACCTGTGGACACCAGGATTCTAGAGATGCACAACCACATGGGCAGGATGCCTTAACTGCTGGAGCTAAAACACAAATAAATTGCACTCTCACATTTCCTGCTAAGATAGTGACTCTCTCTGTTCTGACAGCATGTTATTTGCATATTTCAATAGGAAATCTCTCTGGGAAGCTTCCAGCACGTTTAGTAGAACAAGGAGGACAATGTGTTTTAGAAAAAGAAAGAAGAATGTATATTAGGACCAGAAATATTTGAAGTATTTCCACTTTTTCCTTTCAAAAAATCAATTCTTTTTTGGCTAAAATTGGCAACACTTTGAAAAAATAAATGTAAAGAGTAAGAATACCAGTGGAGAAAGATTCAAACATGGTGGGGGCGGTGCTGGGAAATTGATGTATGGTACAAGACTTAACCAAAGTACAGGTGGATGGAAAGCATATATAGAACCCTATTATCTTCCAGCCCAAGGGATAAATTTGTTTATAAGGAACAGGTGAACATGGATAATGTGAAAGGAGAAGGGTATATACTTGGTGTTTGTTAAAGGTTTAAGTGGAAGCAGGCTGCCTAGGAACGGGAGAAGGTAAGAAATTAGCCGAAGTTCAAAAAATACATGAAGAAGACATGGAAATCCTCTAGTTTGTAAGTTAATTAAAAAATATATAATCCATATATTTTTAAAGGGAGTTTGAACAGAAGTTCCTGAATGGATCTACAATGCTGCTCTTAGAAGATACGGGTTATACGTGAAAGTACGCATTAATTAAATGAAAAATCTCAGCCTCAGTGTTAAGAATGTGGTACCTCCTTCTGTGTTATTGGTCAGGGAGGTTCCAGAGACACCCAAAACACCACAGGCTATTGCCATTGCTCATAACTAGATGGTAAGACCTGTTGTTGAAGACAGCACTCACTTTCAATATAGGACTTAAGAAACCAACTTCAAACTGACCTGGAATCTCTCTTTCTTCTGGTTAGCTTACATAGTGCCTGAGTTGCTACGCAGGTTGATGGAAGAGGAAACTCTTTTCTGCTGGGTCCTGCATGTTGTAACAATGACCTAGCAAGATGTACCTACGGGTACAACAGTGGCATGACAGTTATGGGGGTAGACAACAGTTTCTGATGGGATATGAGCCTGCTTCTCAGGAGGGGTTTCATGCCTATACTTTAAGCCTAGTCAAAAGCTCATGAATAAGATCATAGACCGTATGTGAGAACCTACTGTTGTTATTTTGCAAAACGATCATTTTCTAAATCTGCATTCAAAATATTTATGTTTATATCCACACATTTGTGCAGTTCTCAACTTTGGTCAGAGAAGTTCATCTTGCAGTGGGCAACAGTTAATGCAGAGACTCCCAACTGGCCAGAGTGCCAAGCATAAAATAACACTGGATTCTCAGATGTGGACCAGTCATATATATCAGTTTCCTCCAATTCAAGTTTCATTCACGACATAGATGTTGCACACATCAACTCAAAGCAGCTGTGATAACCTTTCAAGACCTGTACAAAATCAAGCAGGTCAAAATTCTAGCATGAATGGAGGAGGGATCTACGAGACTATACACATATCAGAGGAGCTATTGGCAGTTGATGTCTATTGAGGAAGAGGGAGTCATTCTCCTTTGAAGATGCTAGTGGATTTCTCATGTACCAGTGTGTGGCCTCAACCCATGCACACATTGGCAGCACTAACTCAGGGTTATTAGTAACAGAAATGAAAAATAAAAAGAGAGCATAGATTCGGGAGGGATATAAGGTGGAGGCACTGGGGGACTTGGAGGGAGGAAGTGGTAGCATCTTAGGATTACTATTGCTGTAATGGAACATCATGACCAAAAGCAAGTTGGGAAGGCAAGGGTTTATTCGGTGTATACTTCCACAGCACTGTTCATCATCAAAGGAAGTCAGGACAGGATCTCAAACAAAGCTGGAGGCAAGAGCTGATGCAGAGGCCACAGAGGGGTGCTGCTTACTGGCTTGCCCCACATGGCTTGCTCAGCCTGCTTTCTTATAGAATGGAGGACCCAGGGATGGCCCCACCCACAATGGGCTGGGCCCTCCCCTGTAGCAGTTCACTACAATCTTTTACCCTCAATTTACTGAAAAGAAAAAGGAAAGATAGAAAGAAAGATATCTTCACCACTCTTGCAGGCAGCCTTGATAGAGAGAGAAGGAGAGAAAGGAAGAGATCTTTACAGCCCTTTAGCTGTCTTGAGGTTGGTGAGTAGGAGCTGACAGTGAGCCAGACTAGCTCATTATCCCTGAACCAATCTCTCCAACCAATGTTCTTCTAAGCAATATCCAAAAAAGCAACGACAAACCAATCAACAAATCACCAATCAACAACCTACCCTGGCGCTCAGTGCTTCAAACCTTATATATACTCTAAGAAGAAGTCTCCAGAATTCCAAGCATCAGGAAATCCTAAGAACAGTTTACACATGACAAAACAGCTGCGCATAACCAGATCATAGCTACCAGCAACGAGCATTCCAAATCAAGCTCATAATCATCCACCACACCTGGGCTGGGGAACAGGAACATAGTCCTAAGGCCATTTTGCATTTTTAAAGGAACCAAAACACAAAACTTCTTCCAAGCATCCTGCTACACCCTCCCATCCAGCACTAATTAAGAATATGCCTTCCAGCTGGATCTTGTGGAGGCATTTTCTCAGCTGAGGCTCTCCCCTCTCTGATGACTCTAGCTTATATCAAGTTGAGGTCAAACTAGCCAGTACAGGTAGATAGTTATAATAATTATAAACATGTATAAACCTTTCAAGTTTATATATATATATATATATATATGTATATATATACAAAGAAGGAGAAGGAGGAAAAGAGGAGGAAGAGGGTGAGGAGGAAGAGGAAAAGGACAACTCCTGTAAGGAAGCTCAGGATTTCGGTGCTTGAGCTATTGACAGCTACTGAGAAGTTACTGCTCAGCTGGTAAGAGTACAGAACAAGAAATAGACACCTTCTTCAAACAGTGAATTAATGGCTGGAAAGCTTTCTCAGTGTGTAAGGCACCTGCCATCAAGCCTGACCAGGATCTACATGGTAGAAAGAAAGACAACCCACACAAGATGTCCCCTGACCTAACTATGAATGCTATGGTGTGAGTGTGCACCCCTGACACACTTGATAAAAAATATATAATATGAGTGATCTAATCAAACCCCTAAGCATCCTCCAGTCCTTTAGAACCTAGCACTAAGGAGTGAATGGCTTGTAGGAGAGAACATCACATCAGCTGTCCGTCAACATAATTCTTGTTCCCCCATGATCCACTCTGTGCTGATGGCTCTGCTTACTTTCAGAGTGGTGAGTTTTGCTCTAGAAAGTGTGATTGATGTGGTCAGGCCTCCATGGAATGCATCATTAGTTGGTGGTGGGGAAGCTCAGATGGTCGGAGCTCCATGGTAATGAGCCGAAGGTTAGGGGTTCAGTGCCCATGTGGGCCACTTAGTGTTTGCCTCATTCATGTCTCCAGACTATTCTCAATATGAGCCACCTGTCCATAAAATATGTCTTGGGTGGGGGTGTGGTGGATAAAGAACTCGGCTGGATCTCTACAGATCAGTCATGTCTTGAAATTCACCCTTCTGGGAGCCCCTGGTGCTTAATGAGGAACAGGGTAGCATTCAAATCAGTGGCTCCTATGGCCACCTTGTGAGACTGTCCTTTCATTTTACGTCCTTGGAAAATGCATCATCAGATGAGATGGTGCCAGACGGAGCTGTGGTGAGATGCCCTGCACTGCAAGTAAATGGTGTTTGCTTTTCACTGAACAGAAAACCACCACCACCTGCGTTTGTGAATTATTTAGTCAGTGCAGGGTATAGTGACACATAACTATAATCTCTGCCCTTGGGAGATTGAAACAGGACCCTGTCTCAGATACAAGCAAGGAAAGGAAATCCTAAGCTGACAAATACTTGGTTAAATGTAACTGAAATTATAGTGGGATAGGGAAAATGCTTTCTAGCCTCTTAGATAGAACAAAACAATTGTTCCTCGTAGTTTATGCTCTTGCATCTCTCCACTCCCAGCACCATCATTTCAGCTGAAACCCAGCTGTATCCATCCTGGACCACAGCCACGCGGCTCACCAGTCTTGCGTCCTCCTCCAACACTAAGGATACTTTCTGAGGAGGAAGGGAGTTATAAAGTCTCATGGTGGGGTTTGAAACCCAAAGCCACATGCACTTGCTGTGTGTATTGTAACCTGAGCCTCCATTTTCTTTCTTTGTTTTGACTATCAAGTTCAATGCAGAAATACAAACTAACTCTTGAGGATTTGTGGATAGTGGAATTAGCTAATTTACAAAACTCTTTAGAAGATTACCTTGAGCATGTTATATACTTAATAAGGACAAAGCATGGTTCTTCATCTCCCTACTTATGGACTGGACTTGGGAGGTAAACCGCTTAAGTCCTTCTGTAACTGTCCTACTCAAGTTAGTCTGAACAAGTTTCCTTCCCTCTACCTGGGACCCCTCATGAACTAAAAGGCTTACTCACGTACTGAGAACAGGTCTATTCTAGGATTCCGTTGGCATTAACTTCAATGTAGCAATGAAGTGCTCCAGAAATCGCTTCACATATATTTGTTATCCATATGCAAACTCTTAAGTTCTGTGTCTTTGATAAAAGCAGTCACCTATGTTACTCACCTGTTCAGAATCACACGGTAACTCTTCATGAGCCACAGCCATTATTCCTTTGAGAAGGAAGCAGGAAGCCTTCGCAGCAGAATAATTTTTGCTGTGCTCTAGATATCTAATTGAGACGTCAGCAACTTGACAAAACTATATACTTCAATGTGTTCAAAACATTAGATTTTTGCCACTCATCTAGGAGCATACTTGTTATCTTAGCACTTGGGGGGCAGACACTATAAGTTTGTGGCCAGCAATAATAATTTTCCAAAACTGAAAACAGAAGAGGGTTCTGAATAAAGAAGTTCTACCACAATTCTCCAACAAACAAAACTAATTCCATAGCAACAACCATCAGATCAGAGTCAAGAAGCTTGAAAACAAAAGGTCTTAAAAGAGTAAGAAAGAAAAGAAAGACTGCAAAGAAAACACAAAGGTACCAACTACAGGTTTCTTGTCTGGTTTAAAAGAGCTAGAAGAAAGTAAAATACAAGGTCAATCTATGTGCATCTGAACTACTATCTGTTCATAGGAATAAACTGATATTTTCATATCAATATTTAGGGACTATCATAGTCACAGTCTCTCATGCAAGAAACAAACACTGAAGAATACATTTAAAGGCAATTTAATTCAAAATGAAAAATAATACAGAAGAATTAGTGATTTTAAAATATATTATTAACAACCCATGTCTTTAGGGAGCAGAGTCAAAATTCCAGGGAGGATGGAGAAGGGGCCCCAGAGGTCCAATCCATGGACAGGTGGAAGATAGCATTGATGGATGCTGAAGGAGACAAAGTTACGTTCTTTGTGGGAGACAGGGCCACTGTTGTCCATGTCGCATAGAATATGGGCAGAACTAATTGAACTCAGGGTTATTGATTAAAAAACAAAGGAGGACATGAGATTGGAAGACAGGAGTTAAAGCAGTGGTTCTCAACCTGTGGGTCGTGACCCCCAGAGGGGTCACCTAAAATCACCAGAAAACACATATTTTCAATCGTCTTAAGAATTACACACCACTCCCCTATTCGTCTCCAGGAGGGCCCAGCGATATTCAGGAATGTCTACTTCCAAGCACCTGGAACTGTCTAAAATTGTCACAGCGTTAGGAAGGCTGAAAACCACTGAGTTCAAGGGACGTGTAATGGAGGGATATGATCAAATATATTGAGTAAATGACATAGAACCTTCAAAGGACAAAAACACACTTTAAAATAATAGGCAGTTATATACGTAAATATAAATGAATCTAAACTGCATTATTACAAATACACAGCTAAGTTGAAGGAGTTAAGATAAAAATCAAAATGCCAGTGAACAGAAACAAAACAGGAGGCGCTGAAAGCTGATTCTATTCTTCTGCTCAATAATGGAAGCATTAACAAATTTATACTCCATCACATCAAATATGCTTGTTAATGTCTAACAGGATTACACGGGGCCAGGTTTTCTGGGACGTGAAGCTGATACAGTTTAGAGAAAGTGTATTATTTCCTCTTTAAGGAAAAGTGAAATCACCTTAAAATCTTCACAACTCACTAAACATCTGAGCTGTGTGTGAAGGTTGGAAAGGGACCATGCATGGAGGGGCTGGGAGTTTACTCCCTTCTGAGTCTCCCATAGTAAACCCACCTGGAGTCTAACCTTTATAAAATTCAAAATGAAAATGCTTAAATCTCATTCCAGTTTAGAAAGGAAAGGGAGGAAATAGAGAAATGTCACCAAACTAGTACAACCGAAGAAAGGAGAAAGTAAGTGGAAGAAAGCATCAAAAGTTTAAGATGGCCAAATAAACCAGTAATTTTAAAGTTATTGACCTAACTATTCAGTTTAATAAGCTGGAAAAATGAAGGGTAAATCTAAGGAAACAGAGGGAAATTATTTTTAAAAAGATAATAGGTATTCCTGAGCTAGAAAACAGAGCCTAAGGTGGTTGCTGGAGAGATGGCTCCATCTATAAAGTGCTTGTCAAGCAAACACCGGACCTGAGTACAGTTCCCAGACCAGAGTAAAACAGTCAAGCAGGGAGACTCTCCCTTGTGATTCTGCGCCAGAGGAGTGGTGACATTGTGGCAGAGGGATCCTTGGGAGAATTCTTGGCCAGAGAGAGCCCTTGTCTCAACAGAAAGGTGGACAGTACCTGAGAAAAGACTCATGGGCTTGTTCTCTAGCTTACACAAGCTTGGGTGTATGTGTGAGAGTGTGTGTGTGTGTGTGTGTGTGTGTGTACATGCATGTGGCCGTGAGTCCGTGTTTCTGTGTGTGTGTGTGTGTGTCACTGCCAGTGTTTTAAACAACCTCTGACATTGAAAGTCAAGAGTTAAGTAGTCTTCATGAACAAGATCTCTTATGCTCTGAGTTCCAAACTCTTGGTTTGGTTCAAAGTCTTCATGGTTTATATACTACCCCCTAGAAAAGCTGTTTCACATGCTTTTCAAGTTAACCAACCAAAAAAATCATCTGTATTGGCTCTCACGGGGACAGGAGATCCCATACTGGTCAACAATCTGTGATCTGAGCCACCTCTTATCTTCCTTTGAGAATGGGCAAGTGGACTGTGAAGGTGTCATCTGTCTCAAGGATGATACCATTACCTGCTCCATGAGGCTGGGTTTCACCTGTAACTGCATAGAGACTTAGCCATCATATAATTTATTCTTGATTTGAACAAACAAGCTTGAGTGCTAGGTGGCTCCGCAGGTAAGATGCTTGCTACGCAAGCAAGAGGACTTGAGTTTATAACCCCAGAAGCTATGCATAAAGCCTGTTATACAGATACCTGTAACCTCAGGACTGAAGAGGCACAAGTAGACAAGAGAAGCCATGAAGCTCATTGGTCAGCCAATGCTTCAAGTTCAGTGAGAGGCTGACTTAAAAAAGAGAAGAGAGAGAGAGAGAGAGAGGTTGAAGGATGATATCCTGAGTCAAGCTTGGGTCAATGCTCACATGCATACACCCAAACTACCAAGTAAGTTCACAGGTACGCATATCCACACCACATCAATCAACTAATTAATTAAAATGAAGAGAGCAAGATTCTCAGGCTGGCCAGTTTATGTTTCTTCTGTTATTTGTTTATTTATTTATTTATTTTTGTTTGTTTATTTTTGTTTTAGACAGGATTTCTCTGTTGTAACTCTGAATGACCTGAAACTCACTCTGTAGACCAGGCTGGTCTCGAACTCACAGAGATCTTCCTGCCTCTGCCTCCCCAGTGCTGGGATTAAAGGTGTGTGCCACCACTGCCTGGCTTCTATTCTTTATTTTATTGTCTATTTCCTTGTCTTCAAGTATACAGGTTGTTTTGATGGTATATCATTTGTTTCTAAACAGGCTTACAAATGATCATAATTGTGCCTTCAAGTTAGCCCATATCTAATGAACCCCGAAAGATCACCGGTGTGTTCTACCTCTAATCCCACTGCTTGCTCATCTGAAGGAAAAGAGAGAGAGAGAAGTCATTTTTAAAGAAAAAATTGAAAGAATGAAGTGAGGGAGAAAAGAACAGGTTCTTTTTGGTCATGCCTGTCACCTGGAGCTGGGAAGCTAGCTTTCATCACACAGCTGATTCAAGGCAGTCTTCTGCAGGGACCAATAGGCCTCTGAGCTGAGCAGGGCAACAGGTCTGACTCAGCTCGCTGGCCTCTGAGCTCCACAAGTGAATGTGCCTCAAGTAAAGATATAAATTATCAGGCCACACTGGGATTTCGCCTCAGCGCCTCTCCATTAACCTTCCACCCTTCTCACTGGCAATCACCATGCAGAGAAAAGGTACCCATGTGGTCTGGCAGAAGGGAGCGCCAAGATTTCACTGACTTTTGAATTAAGAAAGAAAAAAAATATATCCTAACTGTGTTACATAAAAGGCATAGCAATTTGGGGTTTGGTTGTTTCTTGTGGAAGGTGTGTGGTTTTTTTCCCAACCCCTCCTCTATTTTTCCCTTAAAAAAAAAATAATTGTTAAGTTTTTCAACATTGTGGCCTTAGGAGGTAATTTGCTAAATAGGACAAAATTAGCTGATTTTTGGACCATTTAAAAGAACATTTCTTTTGAAAGCATATGAAATGTATTAAAGCAATCTCCGAAGTCTTTACCCCTGTTTGAGATTTTAATTTACTTTGAGCTAATAAATTATCCCCCTTCGCAGAAGCTATTGAAAAATTTCAGTTAAATCCTTTTTAAATTTTAATGTGTTCAATTGAATCCCAAGCAATTTCGACACACACTCACAGCTTGGGGTGGTCAGCCCACCAAGTCAAGGCTGAGAAGGGGTTAGATTAACACGGATCCCTCTGCACCCTGGGATGGCCAAGGTGATATTAACCAGTGCGATTTCCCCCACACATCCGGGTCTGATTGCCGGAAAATTACTTCTCCACAACAGCTTTTAACAAATGGCCCCTATTTGAAGGCCAAGAGCATTTTCTGTTTTCTCCGCATCTGCAGTGAAGGCAGTGGTGGCAGAGCTAGATGGAGAAGTACTTGGGAGACAAGCAGGAGAGCAAGGGGCTCATACCAGGAGCTGCTCCTGGCTCTGGGTCACTCTGGCCCTGGGGTTCATTGAAGCAGAGGCCCGGCTTAAGCTCAGGCAGGGCTCTAGACTACCTCCGAACACTTCTCAGAAATATTTTTTCAAGCTATCAATTATCATATTTCAACGTTGCATCTCCTGGCTCCTGGGAGCCCTTAGCGAGGTGCAGCAAAAATCAATCCGGTTTTACAACTTTTACCTTGGCGGAGGAGCCTCAGCTCTTTATCTACATTGCCCGTAATTTAAAGATGCCATATCTCTCTCGGTGGCACAGATATCTCCCCAAGTATGACATGACCTTGATAACGGCTGTATATATATATATATGTATGTATATATATATTTAAGTTTGCACAGGCAAGCCTATGCAGGGTTAACTTCCCGGAAGCCGCAGGCATTGCCGGGTAGTCCCTCTTGTCAATAGAGATCTTTCTGTGGTTAGTTACACCGACTGCTGTCATCTTCTGTCCCCTCCGCTCACTGAGGGTACTCTGTAATGGCAGCCTTGGGCGCTAATTTTATTTGATCAGGGAGAAAATCTATTGCAGTTTTCAAAAATTCACTAATTGGGCATGCAGTCTGAGTCCTGTTTGGATAGGCAAAAATGTGGCAGAGATGGGAACCCGTGATGCTCTAAGTTACATCCTTCATCCCTATGCTAGGGAAGTGGCCCTGAACTCAGAAAAATCAACGTACATATTTATACTGTTCAGAAGTGTCCTTCAAAGCTGCGTGCTAGAGGCTAGGTCCCCACCCTGAAGCTCTGTGGATGGATGGTGCCCGGCTCTGATGAAGTGAGTTTTACTCCATGGTACCCTCTGTCGTGATAGCCCTGTATCAGGTCTGAAAGCAGTACAACCAAGCAATCATGTGCGGAAATTTCCCAAACCATAAGCACAAGCAAGTATTTCCTCCTGTTAAGTTGGTTGTCTCTGGTGTCTGATCAGACTGACATGGATCACAATTAGAAAGGTATGATTCAAGTCAAGGTCCTGATCGCTGAAGTTCAAAATTTCTCCTCAGGTGGAAACAGAGCTCGGAGGGTTCTGTTCAGTTCTGTTGAGTTGCTGCAGGTGGAAAAAACACTATCAACCGTCCTGGACTTTGTGGAAGAAGGAAGAATCAAAGAGGTAGTGAAGCCTTGGAGCCACAATCCAACAGACTTACCAAGTGCCGGTGTGTTCCAGGTGCTGCGGGCATCTCAGCAGTGCTGGTGCAGCTGAAGCAGAGGCCTGGCTGCGCTGGTTTCCGGGTTTGCCTGGCAGATATGAGCTCTCAGTTGCTGGCGGTCTAGTTTCTAGAAGTTCAACACTCAGAGCATTTAGCAGAGGCAGGTCCTTCCTCCTCCAGTCTTTGAGCCGGTGTTGGTAGCCTTACTGCTGTGAAACCAAAGCAGAACGAACAAGTATGAACGTTCAGAACTCATAAGGAGAACTGGCAAAACTAAGAACTGAGGATTCTCTGGTCCAGCCTGTCATTCAGTCAGCCTCCAGTATCTGACCATCTTGATTATAATCTATGGTGATAACTCTGGAAGGGAAAAGAAGTATCATAGATTTGCATGTAGAATTGCTATGTTTCTTCTATTTGAGGGGAAACTTAAAAGGATATTTTCATCTTACTTATTTTTAATTTCTTTCATTTGGCAATAGTTACTGATTTACAAATATACAGCAATAGTGCAGATACTGCTACACGTCCTTCACTGGGTTTCCCACAAAGGTGATGCTCAAAATCCTTAGTATTTCATGGCTCTGCCATTTCCCCACAGTTTTTGCATGATATTCTTTTTTAAATACATTTCTAATTAAAATATAATTACATCACCCCTCACCCTCAAATTGATAGCCCCTTTTCTTTATTACCATTATACATTTATATCCATAAAAATATAAATACAACCTGCTGGGTCCATTTTATTTGTGTGCCCACTTTGAACTGGGCAACCAATAAGGTGGCTCATCAGGGAGGCTAATCCCCCCTCTCTCCATAGTCATCAGTTGCCTGTGGTTCTTTGTCCTGAGATGGGATCTTGTGAGATTTTACCTCTTCCATGTTACGGTGTCTATTGATACTGCCATTGTTCAGATCTTGATGCTTGAGCAATATTGACGAGAGACAATCTCACAGCAGACTCCCTGGTATTCTGGCTCTTACAATCTTCCTGCCTCCTCTTTATCAGTGTTTCCTAAACCAAAGATACCGGAGCTGTGCTACAGCTGTAATCATTAGTGCTAGATCTCACAATCCATTGATCTCTGCAATGTGACCAGCTGTTGTTTAATGTGATGGTTTCCATTTTCTGTAGAGAGAAGTTTCTTTGATTAGGGGTGATAGTTACACTAATCTCTGGGTATATGGATAAAATTTAGAATATAGTTAAGGGATTATGCTAGGCACTAGCTCTGGGTAGTTGGGTAGGTTTCTAGTACCAGGCATGAGCCCTTCCTGTTGATTGGGCCTTACATCCATCAGACAGCTGTTGGTTCCACCAACATGTGAGTGCCATTATTCCACCTTTGTGGAGATAAATGCTGGTCATTGTTGTGGTTCACAGGTGTCACAAGTGGGTAGAACAATTAATTGTTTCCTTTCTTGGCAACTTTCATAGTATTTTCTAGTATCCTGGAAGCTATACCACAGTAGGAAGCTTTCAGGATTAGATTCAGCTCCCATCATCAGAGTCCTGGGTCCTAAGCATGTGATGTCTTCAGTAATAGGGACTTAACTTTCAATCTATAAGAGGTATCCATAGACAACAGAAATTTCCTATATTGATTTGGGAATCACTTGGACTGCCCTGACCTGTATTAGTGTTCTTGAAACTACAGTCAGTATACAGAGTAATCCTTTGTGGGAACTTGTGCCTGTAACGGAAGCATTGCACCCAAAGCTCTTACCATCTAATTTTGGACCCTATAAACTTGTGAGTTCATGAATATTGTATAATCAGATCATATATTACGTGATTTAGGGCCTGTTTACTTTCCTTAGCATTCTGCTTTATACGTCTTTATGAGCTGTAGCCTATATCCACAGATCGGTCCTTTTTGTTGCTAAGTAGTATTCCATGCTGTGGATTTGCAACAGCTGCTTAAGCGTGCACTTTGGGGTGAATATTTGGGAGTCTCAGGTTTAGGAATATTACACATAAAACTGTCGTGAACATTCATGGAAGGTAGATAATACAAACAAAGGTTTCTATTTCTGGAATAAATACCTAGAAATGCAATTGCTAGGTCACACAAGAAACACGTTTTGGGTTTTTTATGAATCTGCTGGTTTTCCAGAGTCACTGACTGAATGCCTTTACTTTTCCAGAAGCAGTGTTCAGAGATTTTGTCATTTTCTGCCCTCGTCAGCACGTGTTCTGTCCATCATTTGTGTTTTAGTTGTTCTGTGTGGTGAGCTCTTTGGGGTTTTGGTTTATATTTCTCTGAAGGTTTGTTTTACTGGACATGTTTACACATGCTCGTTTGCCATTTTTCTGTTCTCTTTGGTCAAATGACTCCTCATACTTTATCCCATCTTCTAGTTGACTTGGGTATTTTCTTAATACTGAATTTTAACAGTGTGTACCATGACCGTTTTGTTCCGAGAATTCAGGTCTCAGTTAATATCCAAAAAGCAAGTTATATAAGTTATGCTGAAAGAAATGAAAGGCACATCCAGTGCCATGTATATTATAAACTCTGAGGAAAGAGTCATAGTGACTTCTTACCTGAGAAAGATCCATAGTAACAAAATACTCAGGAATAGACAGCCGGCTGCTCTCCTCTAAGGCTGGAAACAAAGAAGGAATATCTGGTCTCACTGCTGTCTTCAACACAGCAAACTGAGAGAGGGAAAAGGCTCACACTGATCTGAAAGGAAGAAAAATGCACCTGCTTGCAGATAACAAAGTAATCAGTATGAAATAACTTGGTGAGTGTCCAAGAGCTTATCTAGAATGAACTAGAATGTCCAGGAGCTCGGAGGGACCAGCTTGCACTATATCTTGTTCGGATCTTTTAAAGTCCCAGCTTTGTTCTTTTACTTTTTGCATGTTCCTATTCTTAGTTTCATCTGTCAGCACACATCTTTATTATTCCCATTCTACTTGCTTTGGGTTTGTGCTACTCCATATTACTATTATTATTACTATTATTATTATTATTATTATTATAGAGCTGTTTGGTGATGTCATCTATAGGCTTGACACATTTTCTCTTATCTAATCTGTTACTCCTACAGTTTTTACCCTCTCTACTACTTTAGTTGCAGTACACAGGCTGTAATTTATTGTTTTTCTGTTACTTAACAATTGGATTTTTTATGTGGAGAAGTGCTCCCTGGTCCAGAGATTACTTGATGGAAACTAACTTCCACTTAGTTTCTAGCTTTTTAAGATTTTTCTGTTGTTGGTTTATAGTTTGATTTGAAGGGATGCATCATATTTTTTTATACTTTTGACTCTTTCTCAATTTTG
This sequence comes from Cricetomys ansorgei, assembly GCA_026225945.1. NCBI lineage: Eukaryota > Metazoa > Chordata > Mammalia > Rodentia > Nesomyidae > Cricetomys > Cricetomys ansorgei. Next base: position 3,762,516 of record JAMJFZ010001815.1, on the reverse strand, counting down.
AAGTTTGTTTCATGGACTGATGATCTTGATCTATATGTCAGGGACACTTGAAAAGTAAGTATATACTGTGCCCTGTGTATTGTTTGTTTCAGAGCAATTTCCTCTGAATTTAAACATTCCAACCTGGAAGAAGAATCTTTAAGACTTTGGAGCCAAACAAAATTTCCAAGGCTCAAGAAGCAAACAACTCACAAGACTCAGGATGGTCTCGAAGCATACAGCACCCTGAAAACCCCTCCTCAAGGTTATAGAAGCAGTAAGAATTATCAGGGAGAGGAAATCCTCTGACCTCTTGATCTCCCTACATTGTTGTACAGGAGCCCCAGGACTGCAGCTTTTGTTAATCATCACCCACATGAGGTGGGATTTTTGATCCTTTTTCCTGTAAGTAACCCCTAACCCCATATTCCTTTAAGTAACTATGCTAAACTCATTGGTTTGCTCTACTGAACTTCAGTGGAACAGTTTCTTTGTTCTGTCATTAGTGCCCTATCTGGGGTGAGTAGAATTTCTTCCTATTTTCCTAGGAAAACTCACATACATTTTCACCATCCATCCATTAGATTATGTGGTTGGTATCATTTTTGAGTTCTTTGCTATTCTTTGTAATTATTCCCCCTAATTTTTGCTGTCTAGAGCAGGTTATAAGGTCTCCACAGAAAATTTTGCATGTGTGTTTCTGCTACATATTTCACAGCGTTTTGGTACATATGCATTTACATTTTGGTCTTTTTGGTAATTAATACTTAACTTTTTAACCAGTATACAATGTTCTTCTCACACCCTGCTAAATTTCTCAGCATTGAAATGTACTTATCAGATTATTATGTTACTGTGGTGGTTTGAACGAGAATGTCTTCTATAGGATCATGTATTCAAATGCTTGGTGCCCCATCTACCAAGTTGGAACTTTTTAGGAAGGATTCAAAGTTATGGCCTCATTGGAGGAATTGTGTTACTGGGGGTGGGCTTTGATGTTTCCAAAGCCTAAACCATTTCCAGTTAGCTGTCTCTATCTTGGTCCTTCAGCTCAATGCCTGTCCGCCAACTGCCATGCTCCCTGGCTGCCATGGTGGTCATCGATTTTAACCTTCTAAAAGCATGAACCCCAAATTAAATGATTTCTATTATAAGTTCCCTTGGTCATGATGCTTTGTCACAACAACTGAAAATTTACTAAAACATATATCTAAATCTACTTTCCATTGAATAAAGTTTGCATAATATATCTCCTCCATCCTGTTAGTTCAGTCCTCTCTTCATTATCGTATGTAATGTTTCAATTCTAGGAAATTAAAAACAGCAAATAGTTTGGTTATATTTATTCAGCATACCAACCTCTGTTTTCTAAATTTTGCATTTACATCTGTTGCATTTAATATACTTGTTTACTTAGGACATCTTCAATCTGCCATATTATGTTTCGCTTACCTTTGCTTCTTTACTTTTGTGTCCTTTCCTCTGCTTTCCTGTGGCGACTCTAACAATTTTTCTGAAGTCCCATTTTGGTCAATCAATGTTTTGAATGAGTGATTTTTTAATAATTTTCACTGGTTCTTTGAAATATCATTGTATCTAACAGTTATTCTAATAACATTTAAATACTTATTAAAATAATGTCTAATGTTTCTACTACTTCAAAGACGCAAAGAATGATCTTTATTAGATTCTAAAAATAATATTTTATACCTGTAATATCCCTGAGCCTGATCTCCACTTCACACTTACGTGACCACCATCTTTTTTCATCTGTTCATCAACTTAAGTTATATCTGTTGGTGACTGGATGAAGACATTGTTCCTCTTACCGTATTTATCTACTCTTGGTTCTACTCATTAAGTGGACAAGATTTTTATTTGCTTGTTGTTTTGTGGGGAGGGAAACGTCTTTCATTGTTTTGTTTTGCTCTGTGTGTGTACATGGTTGTGTTCACTCCAGAGCCAGGCAAGGAGTCCACCACTGAGTTATTTTCCAACTGCTTGAGGTTTTGTTATTGGTTATTACAATTGCCAGACCTAAAGACAATCTGTTATGTTCTTATCTATCTTCATTTCCTTATGCTGAGGCTTTCTTTCTTCAATTATTTCCAGCATGTTTGTGTCTTCTTGTGGAAGCTTATCTGATGGCTTTCACACGCTTATCCAGTAATTCCAGCCTATGTATCGTCTCTGCATTCGTGAATGGTAGACTTCTTTTCCCTTTCCATTTATAACTTTTTCTGATACATGCAATAAGAGATCTTCAGTTAAAACTTTGGATGTTATGTTAACAAGACTCTGATTCAAACCTTACGTTTCTGCAGACCTCCTCAGGCACAGCTCTGGTGAGCAAAGGGGAGCCTGACCTCTTACTGCCCCCCACCAACTCACCAAAGGAGTCATTTTACCGCTGGGAGATCTGCCACTAAACTGCCTTGTCTACACTAAACGGTCTTCCCTTTCTGGGAAGACAGGGATGGCTATTGACTACTTCCCATAAGGCTGATGACATCACTAGGGTTGGAGGAGTCACCTTGCTGAGTTGAGTGAAAGCTCAGATATAATGCTGGCCAACTCTGAGTGCCTGTTACCATTGGGTAGAGGTGCTTCCTCAGTGCTTGGTTGAGGGTATTGGAAGTCAACACCAAAATCTCTCCGTTGATAGTACATTGGAGTGGGTAATCACGACTTGGGAGTACAGGGGTATTCATTAACATCAGAGTCCCTTGACCTTGTCTACTGCAACTGGAGTGAGGCATCTTTTCATAACCTGTAATATAGCAGTCACTGCCAACAGGAGAGATACAACCACGATCTCCCTGAATGTCTGTGTTTAGAACATAACATTTATTAACTGGAAGGTTTCTGTGTAGCCAGGCTAGGCTTACCCTTTTCTGTTCCTTTGTGTTTTCCTGGGACTTTGGGAAGAGAGTCTGAACTAATCTGGTTTTCTTGAGGAGCACTTGTACTTTCTATTTTGAATATGATGTCCATTTTATTTGGTTGCTATTAGTATTAGGAATCAGGAGATGTATATCTACCCCATATTCCTAGAAATCAGTCCTTTTCCCCTACCTGGGGGAGTATTGTATTGGTATTTTGAGCTATGGTTTCATTTAACCCAGCTGTCTCCAAGCTTACTTTGTAGTTGAGGATAACTTTGAACTCCTGATTCTAGTGTCTCCTTCTCCCAAGTGCTGCGATTACAAATGTGTGCCATTGTCTCCAGAGCCTCCTATCTTCTTAAATCACTATTTAGTTTTTAAAAACGGATTTTTCCATGACAGTTCCACAGTTACATTCATTAATGGACAAATGAGTTATGTTTTTTAAGTATTGAACTTTACCACAGAAGTCGCATTTGTGTTCATTAAAATTTGAAAGCAAATATAAACAACAAATAGTTCTGATGATAACTGTCTCATTTTAATATTTATGTAGAAGCGACTGCATCATAAATATTGAGTTATGCTATTACTGCTGTCTATCCTGGCTTTAATAAATGTAAAACCCACAAATATTGTAACTTCTACTCTTTATTTAGCTTTGAACTTAGGAATACAAAATGTATTTCCTCATTAAAATTTGAAATATGTCTATTTTTGTGAATAAAATTTCTACAGCACCTATTTACCTTTCTCTCCAGCTATCACAGTCCTCTCTGTGGCTGGCTCCATCTCCCCTACTTTATAAATGCTGATAAATATAAAATTATTCACATACCTCCCAGCTAGGAAGAAACAATGAACTGAGAAGTTGTTCCTCGTCTGTTCATGGCTTTCCTTTTAATTTATGTGGGAAAGAAATGAAGCTGAGAGAAAGAACTAGAGAAGAGTCCATCTTGGAAAGGAAAGAGGAAAACTATAAAGGCAAGAGAGATGTCTGAAGAGTTATGAAGGCTCAGTTCGGTGCTTTGGCTGCAAGTCTACATTGAAATAGTTTGTGACATGGAGAAGTAACATTTCCTGTAGTAAGAATCATCAAAATGATGGCTTCTTCCCTGCAAATTACTACAGGTTGAGCTCAGATCAAGGTCTAACTCAACATAGGCAATAGATCCTACTTGGGCACTCACCATCTGCCACTGCCACTAGGACATGTCAGAAGGGATATAGCAAGGAAAAGGTCACCTCCCTCCATTGGACCTTCAGTCAGCAGTCAATTATCTATTCCAAGCTGAGACCTCAAAGCATTGACGCTGGGACGTGCGACCTTACAGACATGACTCACAGTGACCAAACCCTTTTCAATGGGAATGATGCCCTTATATGAGCCACAGAGGACTGTGCCATCTTTCTACTCTGAGGACACAAGGACTTGAGGTCAACTGGGAATACTTTCTGCCCTAATCTGCTAGAGCCTTGCCTCTAGAACAGCAGGAAATACAGTTCTGTTGCTTGTCAGATGTCCACAATGGTACTTTCTATTTCGGTGTCTAGGATGGCCTTAAACAGAATGCTATTGGAGGGGCGGGCAGAGCAGTAGATGCTGTAGCATGCCAGAAACATGAGGCCCATGGAATTAGGAAAGCTGTAACATGCAGTGTGACAATTAGTGCACTCACATGACAGTGCTCCTAGGTATACAATGGTGAGTGGGTCTGCCCTGGACATCCTTCTGTTGACACCCCAGTGTTACCATGAAGTCTTTCCTCCAAACACTATAAGAAATAAGCACTTAAGTCTGGAAGACACAGACCACATAACTATGTTTGTGAATCGTCCTTACTGCTTTAAGTACTTTTGTAAGATTTTTGGCTTTCGTTTTAGTAAGAGGAAAGAATAGTGGGACTGAGATGGGAATTTTTCAGAAGTGAGAGAGGAAATGCTGAGAAGGTAACAAAGGTTTTCTCCTCCAGGGACTCCCTCAGCCACAGGCATCCCCATCCCCATCATTCTTGTTAGTCTTGTTTTCCTGGGTTCTGTTTTGTTTGGGTGAGCTGGGACTCACTATGTATCCCTGGCCAGCTTGGAATTCACTATGTAGACTAGTCTGGCTTCAAACTCAGAGAAATCCACTTGTCTCTGGAGAAGAGCAATGTTAGTCTTTTTTTTTTTGGACAGGGACCCACAGCCATCTTGTAAAAGAACCAACTGGATTGATTGATTGAGAAACACACCACCAAATGCAAGGCCAGTAGGTGGCTTACCATTGACAATCTCCAAATGTTACCATCACCAGAAAGAAGGGCACAATCCAGTCCACCAATCACTGAGGGAGATCTGTCCATGATAGTGTGATGTGGGCACCTATTGTTTCAGAGCCTTAACTGTCTGCCCCTTCAGTTTGGGCTGATCAACAAAAGCATACTAGTCTCCTTGCTGGAGATGGGCTGAGTAGTTGATATGGGTAAAACAGAATGCGCCGCCGGCTAGGAGGAAACAATTGCATTAGAAAATAGAAAGGAAGAAGAAGGAGGCAATAATAGGGAAAGGGAAAGGCTTGCTGGAAAGTCAGCAAGAAGGCAGCAAGGCACACTAGATGGCAGGCCACAGGGAAATGGGTGGAGCAGGCATGTTTACTATCTGCTGGTCCCATCACTGTTCTGTTTTGTTTGCTGAACCCATGTTATAGCCTTTAATCTCTGTACCAACCATGAGGATAAAACATGTTCTAGTCATACGTGTAAAGGAGGGACTTGCGTTAAGATTGAACACGAGAAGAAAGGAAGATGAACGAACGTGCAGAAGAATGTATAGTGGTGTTTGCACCCACAGGAACATGCAGCAGAAACAGAAAAGATGCTGACTGGACCCAGAGGCCCAGGATCCAGTCTGCTCTGTGATGGCCAAGCAAACAGATGCTGAGCAGGTCCAGTTGAGAAGCGGGGGCTCCATTGCTTGCCCTGGAAATAGGTAGGTTGGACTGGGGAACACCTACAGCCCTTCCTCTCTGTGTGTTAAAGCAGATTTAATTCTAAAGGTCTGGAACAGCGGGACTTCCAATGCACAATCCCCTTGTGATCCTTACCTGTGATCTCTCACCCTGGCCTTCAAACCTTCACCATCTCCTCACAGACATTCCAAGTCTGCGATCTCAACACGGACTAAATCCTACCAGAGCCCACAGGTTAACAGACTAACCTCAAATAACAGACTGTTTCCAGTGTCTGTACCAAGAATCCATCTGCAGCTCTTGCAATTTGAAGAACTCACTTGATAGTGAACGGAGCACCTGAAATAACTCAACGCCACACACTCGCCTCCCTGTGCTAATCCACCAAACACCCTCTCTTTCCAAAAGCATGTACCTCAGCCCAGATCCTCTGACAGCCTTCCAAGAAATGGGTTATATAAAATTAAGGGTTTAAGAAAAGGTAGTCAGTCATTCGACCTCAAGTGAGAAAACTGGCTTAAGACGTGGCCTGGGATCTGGGCCCAGCGTGCTGTGGCTGTTGCTGGTGGTGATAATGGGTGGTAAGAACGTTCCATTTGGTCTGATGAGTTGAATCTGTGGCATTCATGGGTGCACACAGCTTTCCACACTGCAGTCAAGTCTCCACACAAGGTGGCTGTGTGAGCAGAGGAAAACGAGTGGCTTCTTGGGACATGCCTGCTCTCTTCTCTCTGCCTTTCCCATCCTTCCCCATCCTTCACTTGGCAGGAAAAATGAAATGGACTCTTCCCACCTAGGAGAAATAGTGGTCTGCGGGCCACCTTGGAAAGGCTGTGCTCCCCATGTCTGGCCAGGCCCTCAATCCCAGGCCTACACTGTTTCCTGTCACCTGCAGGGATTCCCCTGCAGTTGGTGGATGGGCTCCTGTGGAGCTGAGGCTGCAGGACACAGTGGGGGACCTGCCCCACACCTGAAAATCCTTGGTGGATAGCGCTTCTCTTTTGTGGTTCGACTAGTCCAAAGCACAGAGCTGACCGAGAGAACCCTAAATATTTGTGACTTATATTCGAGGCATAGAGGAAAGGTAGGAAGAAAAGCCACAGCAGAGCTCTAAGGCTGCACTGATTGGGCATCCCAGTATAGCCAGAGCAGAGCAAGGGATGAGCAGCCAATCAGACTGCACAGCCTATGCGGCAAGGCTAACTGTGCCAGACACTAGACAGAGTCTTTGTACTGTCTGTGGCCCCTTGACCACTGTGCCCTGTCCCTCACTCACACCTCTTTCAGTCAGCTCTATCTCTCATCCCCACTTGGCTCTAGTCTCCAGCACAGGGGTGTAGCAGGCTCTGTGAAGCCCTTAAAAAGAAGACTACACTGGTGGCCTGATTTCAGTGAACTAGTGAACTTTCGGGGAAAAAAAACAAAAACAAGACACAACAATAACCAAATTAAATTTGCACTACAAATAAAAGATGGGGAATATTTAATTTATCCATAGCACATGCACAGTAGTTCACTGTGTACAGTATCCGCTCTGTGGCCATGAGCAAGAGACTCACACAGTCACTGTGGCAAATGTCTGTGCTCTTGGTTATGCAAATAACCTATGGAAATTCTTTGTTTCCATCTTTGTATTTGATATTGCAAAAATAAGAGCAAAGTAGCCTGGGTCAAGTCGGGGTGATACCTGTAGTCCCAGCTACTCAGAAGACTGAGGCAGGAGGATTGCTTGATCCCAATCACTCAAGCCAAGCTTAGGAAACACAGAGAGATCCCATCTAAAATAAAAATAAAGTCAAAAACAGAAAGCACAAAGCTAACCACAGACTGTGTGCTGCTAAATGATTGTTTCTCGTTGATTATGTTGTAGAAATTGGACAGAGCCAAGGAAGAATGAACAGAATTTCTGAAAGTTTAGTTACATTTATTTTTTTCTGAAAAGTAGAATTCTGAGGCAAAAAAAGTCAAAATTGTCCTTTCTCAAGAAAGCATGCACACACACACACAGTAAGTAAAATGTAGTTTTTTTAAAGGAAAAAAACAACACAGAGTAGAAATCATATATTGGTATCAAATAATGTTTTATGTAACCCCTTATACCTTAAAACCTTATACCTTATACCTTAAAAGCTTAGATGAAACAATTACATCATTGGCATAGAAAACTTTAAAGGGCTTCTAGTGCAGAAAGAACATTTGAACCTTCTGGGTCCTAGGATTGTGGGGATTTTTTTCTACTTACAAGACCACCATCTTTAACTGGATTGCTGGCTTTCCATGTGACAGCGGTCTTGTCAAGTGTCTGAGAAATTCAGACTCATCCTATGTTGTTAAATTTCAAGCCCAAGAGAGAAAATTACTCAGGATATGGATTGAGTTGATTAACAGAAAAAGCGAAGCTGTGACAACACTATATACCGTTCATCAAACTAAGTTTCTAAATAGCAAGCATGCATTTACCCGTATTAAAAATACATGATGCCTTGTTTCCTGTCTACAGGGCTGACAAGCAGAGAAACACTATGCCCTGGAAAGGCACAGTAAGGTCCAGAAGTTTCTTTCAGGACCAGAGTCCTTTCCAGTTGGAGTTTGCTCAGTTTGGGGGCAAAAGGGATCGTCCTCCTAAACAGAGGATGACCTTGAGAACCACTGGTCTTTCTATTCCTAGGAAGATCTATCTTTGTTGAACTCTATCTCCACAGCAGCAAGCCTGAAAGAGGAGCGACCCCTGGGTGATGAAGGTTAGAACAGAAGAATCAGCTGGGCCAATCGCAGTGCACCTGCTAATGAGGCTGACGTGTCTGGACGCAGCAGCTCAATTTGCATTTATCACAAGAGGGAGGAATTAGCAGTGTGTCGGAGAGGGACAGATGTGCCCCAGCAGGACTGCCACCTCAGACACCCGCTGAGCTACCAACACCAGGGAGGCTGCCAGCCCAAGGGATGCCCCCATGCCTCTGCCAGACAAGACAAAAGAATAGAAACAGATGTCCTTTCTTGGGGCCCCCGGGGTCCTGACTAATGGATGGGCGACAAATTAGCTGGTGCCCCTGGGGTGCCAAATCCCTAATCCTTAGAGACTGTTGTCTTCCAGTCATGATGCCACTCATCCTTTCTGACTCCTTACCCCCAACCTACCTACTTTCCCTTGCTCTTGACAGATACACAGCTTTTAGTAGACTCTACTCTTCACAGAGTCTGTGTGAGCAGGCTGCTTCCTGAATTCTTCTTAGTCATCTTTCATTCCTTCTAAACCAGTCAATAGAATGAGAAAAAAGCAGAAGTCCAGATAAGTGCAGTTTGGAATAGTTATGCTCTCTCCTGGAAGCATGCGGATCATGTGAGAGCTGTACCTCAGCTTCTCTGGAGGAGGACTTTCATTGTAAAGCAAGAGTTTTACCTGAGACTTGAATTAGAAGTCCTAATCTGCTGCAGTTTGCCTGCAACCTCTTGGTTTAAGATAGAGTAGGCACACTCTTTCAGCAAAAGGCCAAAGGTAAGCTGCCAGGCTATGTGCATCTTCCCCCAAGCCTTCCACGTGCTTTTTATATCGAGAATGCAGCTGGAATCGTACACAACGTGGATGGGCATGGATATGTGCTATCCTAGTTAGATTACCATTGCTGTGGTGAAACACCATGAAAGTAAATTGGAAATGAAAGGGGTTATTTGGCTTACGCTTCCACATCACTGAAATTACTTCCACATCCATTGAAAGAAGTCAGGACAAGAACTCAAACAAGGCAGGAGCCTAGAGGCAGGAGCTGATGCAGAAGCCATGGAGGAGTGCTGCTTACTGGCCTATTCCACACCTCAGGCTGCTCTCTTATAGAATCTAGGACTTCCATCCCAGGGGTGTCCCCACACACAATTGGTTAGGTGCTTCCCCATCAATCACTAATTAATAAAATGTCATAAAAGCTTACCTACAGCTGGATCTTATGGAGGCATTTTCTCAGTTGAGGTTCCCTCCTCTAAAGCGATTCTAGCTTGTGTCAAGTTGATATAAAACTAGCCAGCATATCTGCCAATAAAACTTCATTTACAAAAATAAGTAGTGGGCCATGTTTGTCCCATCATCCGTTTTGCTGTTTCCCAATTCAGAACAAGCAGATTTCGTAGACGGTAAGTTCTCAGCTTTCAGAACATCCTGCATTGGAAAAATGAATGACAGGATACATTGCAGGGCTATGACAGTTAGGTGATTTGTTTCTGATCTTCGCTTCTTCTCTCCTGGTTAAACCACCTCTGTGAAGTCACTGCCATCTCTCAGTGTCTCAGCCTGTACTGCAAGGACACATGCTGCCTTTGTTGCTTGATGACATGGTAAGTGGGATGGTGTTTTACAAGATTGGTATCCTGCAACAACCAGAAAGTACAGTTAATCCCCTCAAGCATACTAAGATCTGTTTCTAACCCCTTAGCCTAAATCCTTAAATACTTCATTCCCCACTCCAATCTAAGTCTCCTTCTCCCTGTTGGATCACTTATTCACATATTATATTATATTATATTTTATTATATTATACTACATTATATTATATTATATTATAATTATATTATTATATCACTTATTCAATCATTCAATCATCTCCTTTGGAGAAGGTTCTAGAAAGCATTCACTTTCTCCTTAGGGAAGACAATATTTTCCCTTACTTCCTTAGGTTCAGTACATGGGATCTGCAAAATAGAATTAATAAAAGGTACCTTACCAAAAGAGATTTTCATCCAAGTAAGACATGGGACTTTGCAGAAAACTATGCTCGGAGGTGTTTAGAATCCAGAGTTTAGATGCCATTGTAATAGAAGATGAGGGAGGGGGAGTTGTCCTTCTGGAAAATAAATGACTTTTAAGAAAAAGAAATGGACAGTTATAACACATCAGAGAGATGGCAGTGTGGGGCAGAGTCTGCTCAGGTGTGGTTACCTCCTATGATCTATGATAAGAGCCATGAAACTCCAAAAGAGGGGACTTAGAACAACTGAGTTCTTTGAGAATGCATCATCTTTAAATGAATAGCAAATTGAAAAAATAAACAGCAAATACATTCACTCAAAATAATGTTTAATATTGTAGACGTGTGGCCTGGAACACATTAATACAGATCTACAATCCCCCTTTAACTATAACTTCAACCAAAGACGTCCAAAGGACAAGTAATCAGTTACCTACATTACACCTACCCATCACCCCAAATATGCCACTAACAGCCAATTTCCAAAGCTCACAGACTGGCAAACCCACCTGTACCTTCATTCCTGTCACTGCTGCCAGTCATCAGTCCTCTAAGTCACACCTCCTCATCCCACACATACAAAAGTTAGCGTTTTTTCCTCTTCCTGTGAAAAATGTCACTGGAGTTTTGATTGGTTTTGCATTGAATCATAAAATTACTTTTGGTAAGATGGCCGCTTGCAAAATATTAATTCTATCGATCTATGTGTACTCGAGGTCTTCCTGCCTTCTAGAATATTCTTCAATCTATTTCTTAGGAGATTTAAAGTAATCATTATAAAGACTTTCGCCTCCTTGGTTAGGATTATTCCTAGGTATTTCTGGAGGCTCTTGTGAATGGAGTGTTTCCATGATCTATTTCTCAGTGTGCTTGTTTGTATAATAACATGTGGTCTGCAAATAGGGACAGTTTGGCTTCCTCTTTTCCTATTCCTATCACTTTGCTCATTTCTCTTGTCTCTAGATAGAGCTTCAAGCACTTTACTGACATGGAGTGGGGACAGTGGACAGCCCTGTCTGGTTCCTGATTTCAATGGGACTGTTTTGAGTTTTTCACCACTTAGGATGATGTTGGAGGTAGGTTTGTCATATATAGCCTTTATTAAGTTGAAGTATGTTCACTCCAGTTCTTTCTTTTTAGGACTGCCACTGAGCATGGGCAATCCCAGGGACACATGTGGACAAGCCCTGATGCAGACAGTTAGCATTGCATCAGCACCTGACAGAGTGGAAAATGTCCCAGAAAATGTCCCAGAAACCTCAGGAAACACATTTGCTGGAAATAAAAATTTTCTAGAAGTGGGGCTTAGGGAGCTTTCAAAAAAGAAGAGTGGCTTGTAGCTGTCTATACTCTGAAGTCCTAAACTTCTTCTCTGTTGTATGCCCTGTGGCCATAGGAAGTCCCTAAGGTTTAATTAATCTCTATGGTGTGTAAAAAGAATTAAAACAACTAGACTGTGGGGAGCCCAGCCCCAACAGATACATCTGCATCACCACAGCTCTTGCATCTATGGCTCAGGGAACATCATGGAAGAGGGGGTAGAAAGACTGTAAGAGCCAGAATACCAGGAACTTGGCTGTGAAACAGTCTCTCCTAGAGAAGGCTGCATAAACAAAACCAGAATAGCAATATCAGTGGACATGTTAACATTGAAGGGTAAAAGTTTCACAGATTCTTTCTCAAGACAAAGAACATATAAATATACATATACATATATATATATATACACACACATATACATGTATACATACATATGTATAATATATGTGTATATATGTATATATACATATGCATGTATACATATATATGTATATGTGTGTGTGTGTGTGTGTGTGTGTAAAAATATAATAGAAAAAGAGGCTATCAGCTTAGAGTGGTAGGGGCAGAGGAGAGGTTTGAGAGAGGGTAAGAAGGAAAAAGCATGGCATACAGAGGCTCAAAAACTGTCTGCTGCTTTGGGCATCCGCAAGGGTCTTGGAACACCTTCCCAGAGGTAAAGTAACTTTAAAACTTCCTAAACACTCTGAGATGAGATAGCACCTTTGAGTGTCTCTATAGGGAAATTTATAAAGATACATGAGTAGAACATTGAGAAACATCAACCCAGCATGCCTTGATAGAGCAAGATAGAGTAAATATTTCTTGGCATGCCCTGTCCTGGGATTGGTAGAAAGGAATGTCCAAGGATTAATGCACCTAAGAAATCAAGAGGACTTTGTGCAGACAGAACTTGCTCTAAATGCTTAAACAATGAAAAATAGTGGAAAGACAAAATAGTGAAGATTAACTCCATAGTGAGATTCTTGCCCTGACACCAAAGAGCATGTAGCAGTGGTTCCCAACTTTTCTAATGCTGAGACCCTTTAATACAGTTCCTCATGCTGTGGTGACTCCAACCACTAAATTATTTTTGTTGCTAGTTCATAACTATAATTTTGCTACTGTTATGAATAATAATGTAAATATTTGATATGCAGATGGTCTTAGGTGATCCCTGTGAAAGGGTCATTTGACCCCCAAGTGAGTCACGACCCCCAAATAGGTCATGACCCACAGGTTGAGGACCACTGGCATACAGAATCACTCTGTAATCCCTCTGGCATGTTTTCAATATGATCACATTTCCAGAATTTCAAGGATGCTCTCTTTTTAATTTTTTAATATTTGTTTGATACTGTTATGCATGAATATAATTTGTTTTCATCAAGTCTATCCCTACTCCCTCTCATCTAAATCTCATTCCCTGTGCCAACACCATTTTCCCTTCTAATTTCTTGTATTCTTTTTTAAAGCCACTGAGATCACTTAGTGCTGCTAGTATGTGTACAGGTATAGAACCATCCACTGGAGCATGATAGGACAGCCTGTCAGGGACCACATCCTAAGAAAACCGACTCTCCTTTCCTCCAGCAGTCATTGACTATCAACACCTTCTCAGCCAAGTATGAGACTCTGCAAGCCCTTCTTCCATCAGTCCTGAGATCTTGGTTATCTTGATGAAGGGCAGGCACAGGCCTCGCGCATACAGTCACAGCCACTGGGAGTTCATGAGTGCCATGGCCCTAGTATGCCAAGAAAACATTGTTTACCGTAGTCCTCCACTACCTCTGTGTCCTAGTTATAACGTCTATTGTGTGAAGAGACACCATGACCAGGGCAACTCTTATAAAAGGAAACATTTAAAAGGATTGACTTTGGTTCAGTGCATAGGTTTAGTCCATTGTCCTCATGGTGGGAAGCATGGTGGCATGCAAGCAGACATGGTGCTGGAGAAGGAGCAGAGAGTTCTACATCTTATAGGCAGGCAGTGGGAAGAGAGAATGATACTGGGCCTGGCTTGAACAGTTGAAAGTTCAAAGCTCACCCCTAGTGACACACTTCCTCCAACAAGGCCATACCTCCCATTATTCCCTATGAGCCTGCGGGAGCCATTTTCATTCAAAGCACCACATTCTGGCTATAACAGTCTTTCTACACCTCTTCTTCAATGACTTCTGAGCCTTAGGAGTCCCATTTAGGGCTGATCACTACTCAGTATCTTATTCTCTTTGTGTTGATCCTTGAGAATCATTATATTAATCACCACCTACTGCAAGGAGAAGCTTCTCTGAACGAGGGTTGAAAGTTGATCTAGTCTCTGGATATAAAGATAGTTACTTAGTAAACAGTTTAAGAGATGCATTGTTCTCAAGAAGCTGCCATTCTCTTCTGTTGTCCTCGGTATCCTAACGGAAATGCTTCCAACAGCAGGCTGGCTGGATGAGAATGAAAACCTGCCACCCTCCCTCAGGAGACACGCGTTTGGTTTGTCCACAACAAAGAGAGAAGAGAGGTGTGGTGCCAGTAACCTCACTTCCTGCCAACTGGACAGTGTCTTCACCTTCAGACCTTTGTTGCTGCTGAACCACCCTCCTGTCTGTCCACAAGCACACTCTCCATATCTGATGGTCCCTGCATGCATTGTCCTGCTTCAAAAATCTCAAGCCAGTATTAATCAGAACTCACTTTCCCAGAATGCTTGCAACTCCCTAGTGAAAGCAGTGCTTAGTCTCACAGCAGTAGCTTTCAGAGTGCCAAGAACTCTGTATAATAATAATAATAATCCATTTTTGGGGCTCACGTGGAGAGCTATACCTGCAAAGACAGAACCCAGCTACTCTGAGAACTCAAGCATTGCTCGGGAAAACAAAGACTTCCAAACATAGGAATTAAGCCTGACAAGCACGAGATGCATCGGTAAGGCAGGTTTGCTGGAGAGGCAGACACTCATATAGAGGTGGGTACTGGCATTCTGCACTCGTGGCACACTCTTCCTCAGAGTCAACCATATCAGGTGCTTCCTGGTGTATACATGTGTATACTGTGTACACCGTGTCTGTGTGTATATCAAGCACACATTCTTCTGGTATTTTAATGTTTTCTATTTAAGACAAGGAGACATTTTGGTACTGTGACTGCTTTTGGGATTTGTAAAACTAGGGCTCCAATTGAAGTCATAGGTAGCACTGGCCCTAGGAAAGTCCTTCAGCAATGCTCACAGATGGGCACATGACATCTCTTTTCCCAGCATATAACACCCAAACCCATGAGAACAAAGTGATGATTTAGTTTGAGATGCCAGTGGGTTTTGAAGCGAGTTTTCTCTTTGATGACTGCTTGCCCATAGGTGGTTCCCAGAAAAGCAACAGCCACTAAGGGGAACACAGGCAACTTGAGAAATTACAAACCGAGGATGAAAACTTAAATCACCTTTACTTTTGCTTTGTTTTATTTTATGTGTGTGAGTGTTTTGCCTGTGTGTATGACTGCACCACATTCTTGCCTGGTGCTGGAGGAGACCAGAAAGGGGTTCAGGTCCCCTTGAATTGGAGTCTCAGGTGGTTGGTATGCCATGTGGGTGCCGGGGATTGAAACTACATCCTCTAGAAGAGTATCCAGTACTCTTAAAAGCTGAGCCATCCCTGCAGTCCTCAGGATAAGAAATTAATTTTCCCCCTCCTGGATCTACCTAACGCTCATGCAGCACTGGTATGAGATCTGACAAATACCCTCTAGTTTGAGTTCCATTTGGTCTTGTTAATGTTCTGATTTCTAAGGGACAAACCATGTCAAACAGACACAGAGCATCTGATGGAATTTCTGGGTGATGTTTAGATGAGTTAAACATAAATGAATTAGAGGTACATGGTCACTCATTCCTATGAATCCCCTCCAGCATCAAAACAAACAAACAAAAAGACAGTTTGGCACTGTATGGGAAAGGCAACTGCAAGTGTGAAAGGAAAACTTTATTTTACATTTCCTGCTCTTAGCAGTTAATCTGAAGTTTCTAATAGTGCAGAGGTCTTAGTCCTGTTTCTGAGCACTGATTTGTGAAATGTGTTTTAAACACACAGAGAATCTTGAAATAGCATCTTTGTGTTTGTTTCTATGGTTGTTTGTTGTTCTGTTTTGTTTTTTAAAGGGTGTCTGCAGAGGTAGAGGCAGGAGTTACAGACAATTGTAAGCCACCCTAAAAGGGTGCTGGGAGCAAAACTCTGGTCCTTTAGAAAAGCAGTACAAACAGTTAACCACTAAGCCGTCTCCTCAGCCCACTGTGTCCCTTTGTTTGTTTAGAAAGAAAAAGAGAACCCATCAATAATCTCCAGTCACAACACATAAGAAGCTTTCCAGAGAGTAATCAGTCATTAGATTTTGTGTCTTCTTCATGTTCAGTGATTTTTCTTATTTTTGCACAAATCAAACAAGTAAAAATGATGCCACATGTGGACCCACTTTAAAATTGAACTATGGCATTCTCCCTCAAGAGTCAAAGCAGACTGAGGCTGAAGCCAAGTCTTGCCCTTACCTGGTTTTGAAGAAGGACCTGTGGAGGGTTGGGGGTACAGGGGTGCTGACCGTGCAGAAATCCAAAAGCTCACTGAACTTATTTGTTTATTTATTTAGCTAGTTAGTTGGTTAGTTAATTATCTAGCTAGCTAGTTAGTCAGTGAGTCAGTCAGTTTTACAGAGAGCCATTTCAAAATGTGAGGGGCCAAAATGCAAGTCGATTTCATGAGTATTCTGAGGTTTTAGATCAGATAGATACCTCATCTCTATTTTTAAGTTCAAATGGAGAAGTCTCAATAAGCCTGCGTGAGTCTGCTATGTACATCCACCTGCCCACCCTACTGGGTAGGAAACAGGACTGTAAGTTCACCCAGGCATGGTAGAACAGCGGAAGGGGTGGGGAATTCCCAGCCAGGACTCTGGCTTTGACCTGTACCCCATCCCTCAGTCAGGCCCAACTGTAGGCACAGCTGGGGCCGTTTCTTTTACATACTCTGCAGCAATTCAAGGGTGCTAGGTGATACATCTGAATAATGTCATTCAATAGACTAGAAGATGCTGAAGAAGACACCTAGTATGTTCATTGAAATGTCGATGTTGCTGGGATAACTTTATTTAACATGCTGTGAAAAACTGTATTCCCTATCTCTGGCTGCCAAATTGCCATAGCTTAAATTTAATGGTCCTTTCCAGGCCAGGAAACTTACCAGAGTTGCCTTCAACTAAGATTCTAACCAAGTCCAGTTTCTATCATTCATCTGCACTGACTTTGAAGTATGTAAAGTTTCCCAATCTTCCGCAATGTGCTCTTGCGTCCAATTTAAGGTAATTTGAATGTACTCTCAATTATATACCTTTACTTCTTCAGTTAGCAGACTAGCTCTTCTTCAGCTCTTGTGCATATTCACAGAGCATATCAGTGTCTAACTCGTGAGTACTGAGACATGATTCTCTACAGGACACTGCCTGGACGCTGTCCTTGAGATTTTCCAGAACTGAATACAAAATATCAAATGTCTAATTCCAAGAGTAGAAAAAAATGATTTTTGTTAAAAAAAAAAAGATGACGTCCTTATTAGTGAGTTTCACCTCTGTTAAATATCTCAGTACTCAAAGGACAGCGGTAGCCTACACCTTTAATCCCACCACTCGGGAGGCAGGGGCAGGCAGATTTCTGTGTGTTCAAGGCCAGCCTGGTCTACAGAAGTGAGTTCCAGGACAGCCAGAGTTACAACAGAGAAACCCTGTCTCTAAAAACAAAGAAAAACAAAACAAAGCAAAATTCTCAGGACTCTATAGAGTTGCTTCTTGGGGTCACCTATGGTAGTTGAATGATATGTCCCGTAGAATTTCAATAGTTGGTCCCCATTTGATGGCACTATTTGGGGAAGTTCAGGAAGTATGTCACTGGAGGCAGGCTTTCAGGCTTTGCAAAGGCAAGGCCTTTCCATTTCACTTTCTTCTTCCTGCTTGCTTCAAGTCCTGAGCCAGAGGCTTCTTGTTCCAACTGCCATTTCTCTGCCCTGCCACCATGGGCACATATCCTTCTAGAACCACAAGCCAGATAAGCCCTTTCTTCTATAGGTTCCCTTGGTCATGGTATTTTCTCCCAGCAATAGAAAAGTGACCAATACCCCTGGTACCTTAAGTCACTCACAGCAGCTTGCATAAAGCATATAATCACCTGAAAACCTCAACGGAAAACAAGCAGAGGTCTGCTCCTTTTAGGCATTTAATAGTTGAAGAATCAGTTATTCTCAAGTAAACTCACAATTCCAAGGCCCCATGCCTCTGCCTCCTACAAGTGTCCTTCCACCAGCCCATGGCTTCACAAGGCACGTCCTCACCTGGTGTCTTGCACCTTTGCCCAAATGCTGTCTCAGAATTCTCCCATTAATCCTCACCAACGCTCCTTCTAAAGAAGTCCAACGTCAACCACAGGTGATGAAGAATTATCATCATCAACATTAAAGACCTTCCTGTCAGAATAAGTAGAAGAAAGGGGACACTTTCCAGAGCAGGACTCCTGATTTTGATTGTTTATTCATGTACTCACTAATTTGCAAAATTCTACTGAATCCACAATGGGTTCCCCTGTCATTAGTGCTAATTAGCGGGATTCTACCGGACTAATAAATCAACATTACTCACAGTGCCTGGAGACATGGGTGAGGACATACTCCGGCACAGAAATTTCTGAAAATTAGATGGTGGCTCACCACAACAGCCCTGATTTCCAGGGATATGGTTTGGATACAGAGGCTGCTTGCAGCTGCTTATAATGATGGTCTCCTCATTCCAGTCAGACAAACCAGTGAGAAATCAAGGGCTAAAAGGAGTTGGTTGGCACACTGAGACAGAATCCACATGCCACTGGAGCCACATGAATCTCTGCATCACAATTACAAGGCTCCTTACATGGCCAAGGTTTGCCAAGTTCGCATGTCACAAATTGGTCCCCTGAATGACAATACGAATACTAATAGCCTTTAAGAGGTGGAGCCCAGTGGGAGATTGTTAGGTCTGAGGACATGAAGAGCCCATGGAGAGGATTAACATGGTTCTCAGGGGACCCATTCAGGCTCTGGCTTCCTCTCTGCTCTGTGATTTCTCCCTTATCCACACAGTCTTATTAAGGAGACCTCAAAGATATCCATAAAGCCAATCCTATGCTGCTTGGACTTCCAGCCTCCCTAACTGTGAGCTAAAAGAACCACTTGTCTTTATAAAGTACCCAACTTCATGTATTTTGATCCAGTAACCAAAAAGTGACTAATATGCAACTTCTTACTAATGTATGAAAAATAACTCCAGTGAAGACTCACTTTTCATGACATTCCTCCAAGTTCCCTAATTTTCTGGTCTTTCAACCATACCATCCCATTCTTTTGAACCTGATAATTTTGTACTTAGTTATAAACTATGTGCTCTTTATTTGCTCTTTATTTTTGGAGCACTGTGCACTTTTTTCTGATAAAAACAATCAGTGGTTTACACTAGACACCATAGTTGGTTTATAGTTCAACTCTAGTAAAGTACTTACCTAACCTGGGATTCATTTATTGAATATTATACATTTCTTTTAACCTTACATCATCATTTAATTTACAGTAGAAAAAATGGATTTCTTAACCAATCAGCATGATGGAAGGTTAGACAGTTACTGGCCCATATCTGAGTAACTGTTCTCAGTCCTGTACAAAGCCTGGCTCTCTGGTTGGCTAACAATGGCCCAGAGCTAATCAGCACAAATGCCTTTTGACCAGATAGTCACCTTACAATAAATAACATTTAGCAGTAGCCATGGATGGTCCATTGCTTCTCAGCATTTTTACAAGAGGATGGAAGTCATAAGGAACCTTCTAGATCAAGACAGAAGCAAATCATTCATTGTGACAGAGACAATCAAGAAGGCAGTCAGATCTCTCCATGGAACCTCTCTGAAAATGGTGGCTGTTGTTCTGTGAAATGAGACACAGGTATCACAGGATGGAACAGCCTGGCTGCTGCTCACTTCTATGACTTCTATGATGCTTTGGTATGGGCCGAGTCTCTCCAATATGTATATTTTGTATTTTCTAGAGGGTTTGCTAATCACACTATTCTGTGTGATGCATGGCTCCCCAGGTGTAGTTCAACCCTGATTGCCTACCAATCTCTCCACCAGGAGAGAATATGCAGATAAAACCTCTATGACATATACCTCTACCACCCTGCAAGGAACACTGTGAATCCAGCAGCGTATGCTCCCACAAAGGATGCTGTGGTTCAGCAGGTCTATCTGGAGCAGTGAGTCCCTGGATTAAGTTATACACGTGAATGATTACTCAATGTTACTTGCATAGGGCATTTCAAAAATCCAGTATAATTTTAGTATGGTCACACTGAACAAAGGCAGTTCTGATGCTTACTAATAAATATGTTGGCACCCTTTGCTGCAGTAATCTGGGATGGAAGAACTGTCTGCTATCTGTTAAGGCGGGGGGCATTTTGAAAGACTGCACGGGGGCATGTCACAAGTATCAGAGAGTCTGGCTGCTCGTTCAAGTCTTGTGTGAACTTCTCCTGTAAGTCCATCATCTGCACCTGTTAAGAATCTTGACAGGCCTTTGCACATCCTGTTTCTCCTACCAAATTAGAAGGTGGCCAGCTGTATGAAATGTTGGGAGACACATCCCCAAACTAGGTGGGGCAAACAATGGGATAAAACCGACCACACTTAGTTTCAAATAAAGTACACACAGTACAGTAGATGTGCTAAATGCCATGTTTTTACTGGATTTATTTTTCAAATGCCTTGAAATATCCAGGTGGAGACTTATAAGGACAGGAATGGTATGTTTTCTCCAACTGTTTAATACCAAAGAGGCCAGGACTGATGACAGAAGGAAATCTTTGAGTAAGGACCTTGTATATTCTATGGTCTTTGGAAACTCTATCATGTTGTTCTTACCAGTAAGTAATACTATGTGTCCGTGTGATCATGGGGCCCTGGGTCCACTGGACGGCTGGACTGGAGGACGGGTCTAGGTGGTTGCATCCCCTCACCATGGTTTTAACACATCAAGGTTCTTACTACTGCATGTTTTAATGAACCGGAAATGCAGACAGCTGTAAGAGATTCCTGTAGTGTAGTGACTGCAGTTTCAAGAACCTTTTATGTTAGACTGATTTAACTTCACATTTTGTTCTAATTTACAGCACTAGTGATCCTTTGGACAATGAGAGATCAAACAACTGCAAAATCACAAGCATTTCACGATCACCGCACCTCCTTTGGCCCCTTCTTACTTCATAAAGTGGCAACCCATCACCAGCAAGCTGTTATCAGAAAAGGGATAAGCAGAACTCATTTTGGGGGCTGGGGATTTAGCTCTATTGGCAGAGTAACTTCTCTAGTATGTGAGGAGCCCTGGGTTTTAATCCTTAGCCCTATATAAGCTGGGCATGCTAGTTCATGCCTGTAATCCTAGCATTTGAATTCAGGAAGTGCAGACAAGAGGATCAGAAGTTCAAGGTCAACCTTGAACTGCATAGAAGTCTGAGTCCAATCCGGGCTGTAGAACTTGTCTCAAAAAAAAAAAAAAAAAAACTAGATAAAACAAAATTCACATTCTTAGAAATGAACATGAAGATAAGCAAACTGTCACAGTGGCTTCCTAGCCCGGATGTTCCCAAATGACAGATGTAAATTCAATGATTAGTATCGACTTCCCCTGCTTCCTAAACAACAGAACAGCAAAGCTAACTGGTTGCAGGGATTCAGGACATGGTCGAACTTCATCATTAGTAAGTTATTTCCCAATAGGAAGTTCCTGGGAAAGACCTTGGTGTGCTGAGCTGTTTAACTGCAAGATCTCCAATCCTGTCGTTTAAAATGGAAGAGTTCTTTGTGTGTTGCTTCATAAAAACAAAGTCTATGTATCCTATAGTCAGCCTTCAAATTCTCTGCACCAGGAGCATCGGGAAAGCTGTCAAACAGCAAACGGTGTGCAAGTGTGAACAGAAGTCTATGTTTCTCCAAGGTGGCTATTTTGAGTTTTCTAGAGGGTTTGTCAAGCACTACTATTCTGTGTAGTGTATGGCTCCTTAGGCACAGTTCAACTCTGTTGGCTCACCATGGTAGAAGTGCAGTTAAATACTCTAAGACATTTCCCCCTATTGCCCTGTTGGTCCAAGTACCATGTGCATCCCAAGAAGGATTCTCTCTTTCAGAAAGTCAGAGTGGGGCAGAAAGTCGAGCCAGGCTCAGTTCTGCCCCTGTGAGTTGTGTGGCAGTACACAGAGACACAGACACTTTAGTCTGTAAAGGCAGATCGGGGAGGGGAAGACATAGAGTCAGTCAATAGATGAGAAGCAGGTAGCCTGCATAGCCCTGAGCCAGACCTCATCTGACCCCACATTAGGGATTCCAAGCCGGGGTCTTGAACTACAAGAGTGGGATAGTTGCCAGCGCCTGCTAACACAGTTCTTGGGGGCCTGTGGCCTAAATAGCCAGTCACCTGGACACTAAGATCTATCGTCCTGGGTGTCCGGCATTGGAGGGGTCCTCTGAGTGACTGATTGCTCCTCCAGGACGGGCGCAGCTGGATGGAAATTTGCCTCGAGCTGAAATCCCTTTTGTCTTCCCCCCAATTTGTCATCATCATCATTACTTTTTGACTTTGGTTAGCAGATGTTTCCTTAGTGCTCTGACGTCCTTTTTAATTTGCACATTTATTAATTTGGCTGGCTGAGAGTAGAGTTCCATACCTGGAGAATCATTTTTATATGTGAGGCTTCTAGGCTTGTCCAAGGGATGATGGTCCTGACCTGTCACCCATCCACAGGAATCAACTTTGACCTTTGATCTTTGACCTTTCAACAGGGCCACTGATGGCAAAGCTAGGTTTCTCTTCTATGTCACATTTCAAGTGAATGAAGCTGATGGCCCTTGAGTCCATTTCCTCCCACACTCTACAGGGGATTGTTTGGATTCTAACATGTACCCTCATGACATCCCATTTATAGCTGTAACAAAGAAGTAACCAATTAATCAGGCACCCATCCTAACAATACTGACCTGCCAGCATTTAAATGCTTTAATTAAAATCAAAGCACTATACAAGCCTGGATAGTGGCCCAGTGAGTCTGAGGCAGGAGGGAAATCTCTCCCTTCACCAGCCCCAAAGCAAACACACTGAACCAAGTCCCTTCATGGGACCTTTAATGAGAAGAAACAAAGTCTCCAGGATTGATTTGTGTGTGTCGCTGCTCACCTGCAAACAGAGAACATCCCCACCATGCTCAGTAAGAAAAATTACCATAGGATTCACCCTCTAAAGAGTCTCTTTCTCTTCCTCCCCCCTCCTTCTCTCTGTTTGTCTCCTTCCCTCTCTTTCTACCCCTCTCTCCCTCTGTCTCTCTCTCTGACTCTCTTTCTCCTTCTGTTCTCTCCTCTCTCTTCCCCCTCCTTATCTTTCTCCTTCCTCTCCTCTCCTCTCCTTTCTTTCTTCTTTCCTGACTTCTCTCACTTTTGCCTCCTCTTCTCTTTTCCCTTTTTCCTCTCCCCTCCCTCCTTCCTACTTTCTTTCTTGAAACTTACAGAGAAAAGAGATTTAAAATGTTTAAATATCAGTAAGTGTAGAAAAGGCTAGAATTTCCCTCCTTCCAATGTTAAATCACCCTTCAGACAGTGTGCAACCTCTTGATATTCATGCCTGCACCCTGAATGTTTGCCTTTCCTATACACAGGAATGGCAATCACTGGCACTGTGATGTCAGTGAGTCTGGACATGCCCTCTGCCATCAGTGGGACCGCCAAGAGACCTCCGCATTCTCATATCCCGTGATGTTATCTGTCGCCTCTAGCTCCAGCAGTATCTTCCCCTCTGCTTCTAGCCACAAATCAAAAACACATCCTTCAGGCAAAGTCTTCTTACAGACTTGGTCTTATCCCCAAACACTCCACCAGAGCAGCTAGCAGCACTAAGGTTGTTCTCGCAGTTACCCAGGATTCTGGTTGGTGTTCAGTGACATGTGAGCATTTCCATCCAAATTCTTAATGTCTTTATTCTGTCTCTCCCTCAAGCTTCCGTCAAATCTGAACTCTTTGTGGATGTACTGGAAAGTGCCCCCTCACTTATCTGGCTTCCCACATACAGCACTCAAGTGTGTGGGCGCCAGTGCAGGGGAGCCTGGACCTCAGGAGCACAGGCGCTGTGCACTCTCCCCCTGCCTGGGCCCTGTGCACTGTTTATCCACCTTCCCCAGGGCCTGCATCTGCGGGCTTCCTGCTCTGCTCCTGGCCCTTGCCCTCTTTTTCATATCCTGCTCCTTTCAAGTTTGTGTTCTTTTGCCTTTGAAGGATACTGATACTTCCCTTAACAATTTTCAAGTTGGAAATATGAAACTTAATACTTTTTTTCATTTCCCTCCTCCCCACTGCTTCCCTTCTGTGTTTATTTTAAAAGCTGTATCTCTGTATCCTTTCTTGCTCTTTCTCTATACACACACACACACACACACACACACACACACACACACACAGGCACACATAGGCACACACACACATACATACAGGCACACACACACAAACAGGCACACACATACATACATGCCCACACATATAGGCACATATACACACATACATACAGGCACACATATACAGGCACACACACATACACACATGCACACACACACTTGCCACAAACTTAGAATCAGAAATCAGAGAGACTGGCAGCCCTTACTGTACCATTTCTGTTCATTATGTACAGACAGTGGACAATCCCAACAGCACACAGGATACAGAGCCATGTAGCAGCAGTCAAATATAATTTCATTGTTATCAGAAAGAAATATGAGTAAGGACTCCTTGATGCTGAGACATAATTTCCTAGCAACGAGTCTGAGTTTTCTTTCAATCTTCTCCTTGAGTTTCTTCTAATTTGCTTTTGACTTCTCTGCTCTTAAAAACATTAGTAGAAGACACATTGCTTCCTGGGTCTGTTCCCATCACAGAGGCTTGGAGAAGCCCAGCTCTACAGACCCTGGGAAGAGCATAGCATCTGCTGGCAGGATTCTTCCTTGTTTGAGAGAGGACAGTTTTTGTTCAGTTGACTGGGCGAGGTTCAACCACATCATGCAGAGCAATTAGCTTCACCCAGAATCCACTAACTTAAATGCTAATTTCATCCAAGAAAAGCTCTTGCCCATAAATATCCAAACATCTGGGAAGCTTACCAAGCCATGGATAGATTAGCGATCATCACATACCTTCAAACTGTGTTCTGCGGCACACTAACCAGTCTGAAGAATTCTTCCTAGCTTTTGACTTCATTATTACATAAAAAAGAATGGATGTTAACAAGAGAGTCCCTGTTTGCTGCTTCACATTTCAAGCTTCCGACCACTTGAAACCAACCATTGCCTTAAAATGTTGACTAGAAAATTCCTGAAATAAACAAGTCCAAAATGTTAAATTAAATACCCTTATGAGGAGCACGGTAAACTTTTGCATGGTCCCTTCTTTCCTGATGGAATGAGAATTGTGCCTATATGTAGCATATCTACTGTATCTGCATTGTATGCACCATCCGCCCCTTAGTGAGTTAGCAATTGTCTTGACTAGTACCACAGTACCACAATGTTTGTGTTAAGTAACCCTTATTTGGCTTGGTAACTGCCCTGACGTACAAGACTAAATAATACAAAAGAGGAATTGGGCATATTACCTGGAAGGACAGGTGAATCTTATTGCTGTGTCGTAGTGATAATACAGCATATAGAAAAATCTTCACAAAATATACAGCTGGGGTATCCATTTTTTTCAAGCTAACCTGGAAATAGCCCACATGTATAAGGGATCCAACTGCTGTTTCTCTTGAAAAACTCAGTCACTATCACCTTATAAAAGAACATCATTATCAAAATTACTTTAGATATACTATGAGAAGAAAATAATATATTACTTTAGAGATAATATTATTCTCCATCCTTATATTATATGCAAAATAAAAAGATTCGCACACCACCAAAGTATTTTGGGTTTTTAAACAGGCTACCATCTGAATCATAATCTTTCTGTCTGTGAACTTCACATTTTTCATTCATAGTTGGTCTGTTTGAGACATAGTACTTCTAAGGACTCATTCCAAGGCACAGAATATTAAAACAATTGCTCAATTTTTATCTAAAATTACTCTAGATCTTATGAAATATGTTTTGAAAGCTCTTAGATTTATGAAAATATAGAAAATACTGGTTTTATTAACTCACTTCTATAAGCAGCCAGAGTTAAAGGTAACTAAATTAAGTCCAGTCCAAAACACTTTCCCAAGTGGAAATTGAATAAAAAGAGAAAAAGAGAGAAGAAGAAGAAGAAGAAGAAGAAGAAGAAGAAGAAGAAGAAGAAGAAGAAGAGGAAGAAGAAGAAGAAGGAGACGGAGAAGGAGATGGAGAAGGAGAAGGAGAAGGAGAAAAGGAGGTGGAGGAAGAAGAGGAAGAGGAGGAAAAGGAAGAGAAGAAGAGGAAGAAGAGGAGGAGGGGGAGAGAAGGAGAAGAGGAGGAGGAAGAGGAGGAAGATGACTAAGAGATTATGCAGTAGAAAACAAAACAAAAGTCAGGGAACTGCAATGATGTCACTTGCAAAGCCAAAGTTTTACTGCCTGGAGCTCAGCATGACTCTCCCAGCCACCACCAATATACAGCCTAATATTGCCTAATATTGCCCATGTTCATGGACATGTTTTACTCACTGAGGTTGTTGTGTTTGCAGACAGATTCCAACAGTTAAAGACTACCCATGTTCATGGACAGACTCCAGTCCATGAGTTTGCCCATGTTCACAGACAGACTCCAGCCCATGAAGTTGCCATGTTCACAGACAGACTCCAACACCTAAAGATTACCCATGGGCAGACTCCAGTCCATGAGGATGCCCATGTTCACAGACAAACTCCAGCCCATGAAGTTGCCATGTTCACAGACAGACTCCAACACCTAAAGATTACCCATGGAGAGACTCCAGTCCATGAGGATGCCCATGTTCACAGACAGGCTCCAGCACATGAGATTGCCATGTTCAGAGAGAGACTCCAACACCTAAAGATTACCCATGGACAAACTCCCCACCAGTGAGGTTGTCCATGTTCACAGACAGAGTCTATCCCATGAGGTTGCACATGTTCATGGACAGGCTCTAGCCCCTGAGATTGTCCATATTCATGGATAGACCCCAGCCCCTAAAGTTGTCCATGTTCATTGATATACTCCATACTCTTTGTGCAGATTCCTCACAGACTCTATAAAGGAATCCTTTAACCATAGCAGTGGATAAAAAAGAAAGCAAACTATTGATTTTGTAGACTAGTATATATATCTTTCTATTTTAAGCAGAATGACTGTTATCTCCCCCTCTGCATCTACAGGAGAGCACTTCTGAGACACCTCCACCTCATGGAAATTCACAGGTGTTCACATCCCTTACATAAAATAACAAGGTTTGTTGCATGAAACTAACCCATAGACTTAAGTATATTTTAAATCTTCTCTATTTGACTGATAACATCCAATATAAATGTAAGAGCTATGTAAGTAACTATTATGCTGTTATTACTTAGGGAATAATGACAAGAACAAAGTCTGTACCTGTTTGATATAAAAGCGTCCACTGTAAGTCTAATTACACAGCAATGTCTTAATGTTTTTTCCCAACAAAGTTTGGTTACATTCATGGATGTAGAGCCTGCAGACCAAATAGACTATGGAAATAATCTTTGGATTGCTTCAATATCCAGAAGGAAAAAAATAAAAAGGAGAGATTATATTTCCCAGAATAAAATTTGGGTTCTCTAGAGGAGATTTTAGAAGCAAACTGACATAAAAGTCTGATGAGTGGAAACTGTATAAAACCTCAATTTAGTCCAGCAGCCATGGCAAGAGAAAGCCACTGAGCCCAGGTGACTCTGCTTCTTGCTTTTGAACAGCACTAATCACATACACCACCTGAAGGTTTGTGAAGATTAAAATGGCAGCCACGGAATAGGAGTAAAACAAACCACAACAAAACTGTGACCACTTTAAAAACTGAACATAGTGTATGTCATATGCTCCAGCATTCCTACCACTAGGTTCACATCCAAAGGAGAAGAAGACAGGGACAGCACAGAGACACTTGGAGTCCAGGACTTACTGCAGTTCTCTGTGTAGGGGCTGAGATATCGAATCATCCAAGATACCCAGCAACACATGAATGTACAGGCAAAATGTGGTTCACATACACCCTGAAATATTATGTAGCCTGGAAAAGAATGAAATCATGACATGCAGACTGGACAACACTATGTTAAATGAAATAAGCCAGGCTCAGGAATACAAGTACCATTAGTCTTGCTTGTTTGTGAAACAAAGAAATTCATTTCTTAGAAGAGCAAAGGGGAAGAGAAGTCACTAGCAACTGGGACAGGTAGACAGAGAGGGGAGGAGAGAGTTTGGACACACAGCCATAGGAAGTATTTGTTTTGCTCCTGCAGTGTGGCAGGGAGCTGTGGGCTGCAACCATCTGTTGTGGGTGTGTTTCTAAAACTACAGAAGAGTAGGCGGCTCTGAAAGAGGAGAAAGCTCACCTACCCTGATCCTGACATGCTGAATATACACACCTGTTGCAGAAAGTTTATTTTTAGGTATGTTTAAAATGGCTGTTTTGTGGACTGTTGGGAAAAGGGCTGCCTAGGTTTTGGTGTTTTGTATGGTCTGCAGGTGTTGGCTTTATGTAAATCCCTTATGACCTGAACCTGGTATCAATAGAACACCGGAGGAGCTTAGGTACCAAAAGAACCCCTGAGATGAGAGGCTCAAGTTCCACTGTCCAGTACAGTGCTTGCCATGATAGTGGTTCCCTATGCTGAGGTCTGGCAGGGTTTGCACCTATGAGAATGCCTCCTTGTCTTTACTGCTAAGCCGTGACTCTGTGGGTATACTCCAACACACATCCACTTATTCCAGTATATGCCACAGAGATAAGGTCTGGTCTTTCAAAATAAAACACTGGATAGCTAAAATTTTTGCCATTTCTCACACTTGTTGGTGTTGTCTGGAAAGTTCTGCTGGCATGGCTCTGGATCACATTAAGTGTCCTCAATTACTTTCGGGAAGCTAACATTCAACAGAGGCAGGCGCCTCTCTCCTGATGAACTTGACCTGTTGCTACCACAAGTCAACTCCCGGAAACTCACTTAACCGTCCCCATGGTTTGAAGATTTGAAATTTCCAACTCTCCTGTGTTGAAGGCTTGATTACCCAGAGATGGTACTTTGGGGAGGTGATGTGATCTTTAGAAAGTAGGACATAGTACCAGGAAATTGGGTCATCGTGCAACATTCTCTTCATGGGGGATACTAGAACCCCTGGCCTCTATGTCCCCATCCTTGATTATGCAAAGTGAATAGGTCTCATCTACCACACAACACCCATCATGATGTTCTACTGCTCCTCAGGCCCAAAGCAACAGACTTAAGTGACAAGAGATTGGAACCTCAGAAACTCTGTCCCAAAATAATTCTCCTCAGAAGCTGGTTGGCTCAAGTATTTTGCCACAGGATGGAAAGATGACTAAACACACCAGCTTTTTTCCTGTGATACATTTGCTGATGTCCCCAAACCCAAGCTCAGGTGAGGCACTATGAACACAGGTTACTCTCCAATGGTTGACGAGATGATGGGTAAATGATTTGAGGGTAGTTTCAAGGAACTGTTCCTACTCAGGACAATGCTCAGTGAGAGAGCCCCGAGGTTCTCCACAGCTACTATGTATTTCCACTGTGCCACGAAGTATGCCAAACATCAGGACTGTATATGATGACTGTTTTATTGCCTATTCCCTCCCACTCGGTCTTCAGGAAAGTGACATGTCTGTCCATTATTGGACTGCACAGAGGTAGAGCTGTATGGCAAGCCCAGAACTCTGGCTCTGCCATCTGCTCCCACCAATGTTCAGCTCTTATAAGCAGTTACACACAGAAAGACACACACACCAGGCTCAGAGTGAGCATGGCTTATGCCCCTGTGCCTGGGGGCCCAGCCACCCAGACAGCAGAACCTAGTGCTGGCTCTGAAATCCTATAGTGGGCAGAGTTGAGTATGAAGCCGGTTCCTTCCTGCCTATTGGACCTAGAACCAAGCAACTCCACACTCTAGGAGTGCCTTCTCAGTTGTTTCCAGTATTCTCTAGGGCTGGGAGAGGGAGCTGACAGTGTAAGCAGAACATGAGATAGCATTGCTGAAGTATCAGAGGAGCCACAGCCAGTCAGCAAGAAGCTAAGCTGCAGGTAAATTTCCCTAGAATGAGTACAGGTTGAGAAAGCACTCATTGAAGATGTGAGCTCCCTTCTGAACACTGTGTCAATTCCTGGCCAGTCAGAGCCTCAAAGAAGATGGTCAGTGGGAGCAAAATTACTCTGGGGATACATGAAGTCTGAAAGAAACACTGGCTGAACAGACCTGCAAGATCCCTGCCAAATGTTGGGGGGCATTTGTTTCAAGGTGGGCAGTGAGGGACTTTATAAGGTGTTGGGCACAATCACTTATCAAAGATGGAAATTCTTGTCGATCCAATTTTGTCTTTAAATATATATAATCCTGGCTTTCACAAGGACATGCACAGACAAGCCTCAAAGGCCACTGGGGATGTTCTTTGGAGACCTGGAGAATCTCTGTTTTTGTACATCTTTCAGAGAATTGAAATGTTAAGTAAGCCTTATGTCTGGTTCCTTCTAAGTCCTGTGTGTTCTTTACCAAGCTGGAAGCCCTGCTGGGAGCCTCTGGCTCAGGCAAGGAAGAGGCTGAAGTGTGGATCCACAGTTTTCCCAAAGGTCCAAATGATAAAGGTTAGGTCGTAACATGGCTCCTCTGGGGATCTTTGAGAGTTGGATATGTTAGGATGATATTGTCATTGGGGTGTATTCTTCAAGGAGGTGTGCCTCAGCACTTTCCCAAAGCATCAGGGCCCACAGAGCATGGACCAAAACTGTAATACTACAAGCCAAAGTAAGTCTTTATTTATCTTCATAAGTTGACTTTCTCGGGTATTTGTCATGGTGATGGTAAGTTGTCATGCACACTGGCCACCTGGTTACTCTTCTTGGCCATCCTTTGTGTGCAAGTTCCAGAAAACAAGGCAAAGGGCAAAGCCCCTTGCCAACCTGTTCATGGATGTATACTTAAAGCCATGTGTTGGATTTACCAATAAGTAAGACATTCAAAAATAGTCACTGAATGAGTGAATATGTGAACACACAAAAGGTAGGAATCTACCCTGGAAGAGGTAGCTCTGATCCTTGAATCCCAAGGAAGTAGGTGAGGCAGAGTCTCAGGAACACAAGCCAGTACTTGCCCTGGAATGTGCTCTGAGAAGGTTTTCTGTCCTCCTGTGCCTTCTAAAACAAGGAAGAATGAACAGAATGGCTGATGAAAAAAGACTCCTGGATGGCTAATTTAAAAAACTCACATTTCACTCTATGAAATGTCCTTCATAGATTGACACCAACCTCCAAACTTTATGTTTGATTTTTAAAGTTATTCATATTTTAAACTATTTAAAATATAGATATTGAAAGAAAGTCTAGAACATACAACGTACACCATGTAGGCATCAGAGCTTGTAAAATCTTTTTCTTTTTGCAAAATCATGATGCCCCCTTTATTTGAATGATAACAATGTAATAAGGGAACCAATTCAGAGCTATTCACAGGGCTTTTTAGTTACTAAGTTTGAAAGACCTTGGATAGCTCCCATAGTTCCATGTAGTTACAGGTTGGTCATCTCCTTATTACCACCTAATGTCAAGGAGTGGGACCGTTAAGAAGTGGAGTCTAATGGGAGATCTTGGGTCATTCGGCCATGACCTTGAACAGGATCATAGAACTAGCCTCTGCCTATTGCTCTTTTCCATTCCCAGGATGCCAGGAAGTAATCATCTTCTTCCACCTCACACCCCACCACAATGTGAAACCTTGGTATGGGTCCAAAAGCAGAGTACCCACTGAACCATGAGCTGCAATCAACAAAACTGTGAGCCCAAGTTAAAATTTATTCTTTTTAACTTGATTTTCTTATGTATTTTGTTACAGTAATGGAACATTTATGTATCCCATAGGGTTATGACTCAGCCTAAATGAGTGACCTATGTGCCTCAGTTTCCCCTTCCATTCAACTGGGACAAGGGTACAGAGTTGTATGAAGACTTGGAAGAGTTAAAGTATTAACATTAACACTAAATCCTTAACCCATTAGTTAGAATGTTTATTAAGCCACATCTGGTAACAACATCTATAAAGCCAGGACCAGAGCCACTGAGGCAGGAGGATGGCAGGTTTAAGATTAACCTAGTCTACAGATAGTCTACCTTAAAGCAAACTACAAACACAAGACAAGAGAAGATTTTTTTTAACTTGTCAAGGACTATGGATTCAGATAAAATAGAAAAGGAAGGAGGGGAGGGGGAGAAGAAGAAAGGGAGAGGCTGGAGAGGGGAAAGAAGAAAAGGAAGAAAAGGAAAAGGAGAAGAAAAAGAAGAGGCGGAAGTGAAAGGGGAGAAAGAAGTGGAAGGGGAGGAGGGGAAGAATGGAGGAGGCATGGAGGGGGAAAAGGGGAGGAGGGGGAAGAGTGGAGGGTGGGGGAGGAAGGGAAAGGGGAGGAGGGGAGGAAGGGTAGTGGAGGAGGAGGAGGAAAGGGAGAAGAAGGAGGAAGAGGAAACTAGGAGACAGAGACCTTCCTTGGCCTCTCAGGTCCAGGATTCAGCTAAGTCCAAGATTGGTGGTTTCTGGATAGATAGCCTGATTGGTTGGAAAATGATTAACTTTCCCTTTAGTAGTCAACATTTTACCCAAGGGAGATTTCAAAATATCTTACCTCTGTGTAAGGCTGATCATTTTTCTAATAACTACCTGCGTGCCTTTTTTCAATCACACCTAGAGAGGACACAGGCTTCTAAGATAATAGGAATGGCTCGATTCTCCGCTCATTAATATAATGATCCTATAACACAGTGACAGATAAAAGAACATTCTCTTATTCCACTCAAGGCTGGTTTTACATAAAAAATGGACCATAACTCAGACTCTGTAATGTCTATGGAAAGGTTAGACTCGTTACCATCCAAATAGGCTGAGCTAATAAAAATTATATTTGTTACAATCCAAATAGATTAACCGGCCTTAAGGGCTTAACAATGTATTACACTTTTCAATTTTCTTATAATTAAATTAACATAAAATCGTCTTCACAAATAAATGACTGTTGCAGAAAGAGTTAAGCTCTGCTTCGCAAGAATAGCCACTCTGTTTACATGCTCAGCTTCTCAGGTAGACCTGCCAAGTGGAAAGAGGTTCTCTGTGGAGAGGACCCCTCAGCTAAAGACCAGTACGCTTCTCCTGGCCTTCATGCTGAACTGAGGGTCCTGCTCCTGACAGACACAGGCACCCTAGCAAGCTGGCTGAAAGGCAACCCCAAGCCCCGCCCTCCCCTCCTCTGGACAGATACCCTCCTCTTTTGCTGGCACCCCCAGCTACCAGAGAGTGGGAGGAGCCTCAGCAAGGGGATGCACCTGTAAAATCAGAAGCTAATGTGAGAAAGGCTGTTTGGAGCTGTACTTCTGTCTGACACAGAGGCAGCTCTTGAACAGATTTCTTCTGTCCCTTCTCCAGCTCAACCTTCCTTGATTCCCCTGGGCCCCAGGAGCCAGGTATTTATTTACCTCCTGGCTATAGATCCTGCTGGAGCATTGCTTATTTATTCAAATGCAATTAGTCAAAACATTAATGCCTCTTGTCGTCTCCCGATTGTCCTTGTTGAGATCAAATTGGTGGCTTAGGGTTCCACTGAGGTCTTACACACATGAGTGGGTGACCTTGAGCTGGTGGAAACCTTAAATGTTACCATCCTGGTGAAGCTAATTAATCTACCATCAGCTTTTTTTCCTCCTGGAAATGTCTCAAAGAATGAAAAAAAGAGAGGGAACAAGGTACTTAACCACTTCATTTAAAAATAACCCGAAGCTTATGTTTTCTATTTCGAAAAATCAAGAGAGAAGAGTAATAAAATGAGAGCTCATGGGGGTGTTGCCAAAGCCTGACCAGGAGCTAGTGTGATGGTGCACACTTAAGGATTTGTTCTACTCTGAATTCTATGTATGTGGGTGTGGGGTATATGAAGTGAGTGCAAGGCTCGTGGAAGTGGGGGTGGGGTGACATTGGATTCTCCCTGAGTGAAGTTCCAGGCAGCAGTGAGGTGCTTGATGTGGGTGCTGGAAACCAAACATGGGTCCTCTGCAAGAGCAGCAAACACCCTAAACACTGCACCACCTTCCTAGTCTCTATGATACACTTTTAATTCCTCCTCTAAGTCTATATCATTCTAAGGGCCAAGGGGAACCACCCAGTTCCTGGTGTGGGGAAATAAATATCACAGAGCTAATGTGAATCAGAGCAAACTGCCCAGACCCAGAAAGCAAAAGAAGCACTGAGGTGCGTGAAACCATAGTCTCATGTTGGGGAGAAGCCTGGGTTGAAATGATATTGAACATTGGGGCAAAGCCATTCATCACCACACTGTAGGCTGAAGCTTCACAGTTAATACGTTAATAAGAACTGGCCCGTGTGTCAGAAGACATCAATCCTGAGTGGTATCTTTGAGAACGATGTCTCAACAGCACCAAGAGTAAAACATCATCTAATACATGCTCATAGTGATAGAATGTAAACACTCAACGGGTGAACATAAACAGCCCCTCCTCATTCATCACTAAGACTATTTCCTTGAAAATTAATAATCTTAGAATATGCCTTGGTCATACTGGAGTTTACAGCGATGCAGGTTCTTAGACTCTTATGAATACTGCCTTTGCCCACCCTCAGGGCGCTTTAGTCCTCATTAGTAACTCCACAAATGTATGAACAAGGAAAGTAGACAGTAAGCTCAAATAAGTCCATTCGGCCAGGTGTCAGTAGCATCAACTGAAGCTTTGATGAGAGAGGGATCAAAGCAATGGTGCAATATGGTTTTTTCAGTTACTCGTGGGGCTCATTTATGATGGTGCCTCTGCCCACCCTCATCCCTCCCCAGCATCTAGGAGGACCAAAACACAGGGTATTCTTAAGACGATGAAGATGCTTTAATTCAAAGTGCACACAGGACACAAGTAGATGAAGAAGAACATTGCAGTTTGCACCTCAGATTTCTGTATTGAATTTTTATCTCATTCTTCTGCTGTAAACCTTCTACATCCCAAGAAGTCCCACTCCTCTGTGTGTGTGTGTGTGTCTGTGTGTGTGTGTGTGTGTGCCTGATGTCCCACTGAGTTTAATGAGAATTGCTTACAGGAGCATGGGTGGAGATATTTACTGGAGCTCGGGCAACTTTCTGGTGGTCATGCCACTAAAATGAAATTAAAGTTTAAAAAAAAATGGTTCCCCTTCTTGCAGTAACCATTAACTGCCAACAGTCCCTCAAGGAGGAGTGGGGCTCACGACCACTTGGCCACTTGCTTGTCATACTCTGTATTGGTTCTCAGAGATAGCTAGCTGCACACAGTCCTATCAGCTGGAATGTTAAGAAATTCTAGGAGATACTATTTTTCAGTAAGTTTGGCCATGGACATTGGGATTTTTTCTAAAATGCCCAAGGAGCCACTTCAAGTCAAATGAAGAGTGCCGTCTGTGTAATTAGAAAAGGTCAGAGACAGAAGTACCTGAGACAGGTGCAGAACTTGTCACCCTCACCCAGCAGATCACATTCCGGCTTCTCGGATCAAGCTGTGCTCACTGCCAGCTTCACTCTGAGTCCTGAATCAGTCTTCTGAGATCAGCCACTCATCTCAGAAGTGAAGTCAGAAGTGATCTTAGTGGTGAGCTTGACCTGGGGATAAGTTTTCACAAGATAAAGCACACCTAGGTTACATCTCACGACACACAAACACCACACACACCTCACATACAACACCCACTCAGATCCACACACACCGCTCATATAGCATACACATAAACCCACACAGACTCCCCAATGGGACACACACTCAAACACACACTGCCCTCCCACTCAGATGACATTTACACTCTGATATGACATACATACAACCTCCCTACACCCCACATGACACACATAAAATGCCCCCATACTTCGCATAACACACACTTATATCCCCCCACATACAACCTCTTTCCCACACATCACATGACACACATACACACACACATACCTTACTTGACACACTTCACACGTGCACGTCCGTA
This sequence comes from Cricetomys ansorgei, assembly GCA_026225945.1. NCBI lineage: Eukaryota > Metazoa > Chordata > Mammalia > Rodentia > Nesomyidae > Cricetomys > Cricetomys ansorgei. The sequence goes on along the minus strand of JAMJFZ010001815.1, from coordinate 3,726,373 downwards.
TACACACACACACACACACACACACAGACAAGCTCCTTACATACCGCTTGCACACATAAACCCACACAATTCTCACGCAGCATACACACACAACCCCATACACCCATCGTGAGGCACACATATGGCAGTGCTGGGTTGTGTAGCCCAGAGAAGCTGGCAGAGAGGGCTCTTAGTGTACACAACACACAGGCAGTGTGTACTAAGCAGACGGATGCTCTAATTACCCTGTCCTGATCATTACTTCATAAATGTGTTGAAATGACATATTGTACACTGTAAATTGTGTCAATTCAATATCTAAAAAACTGTAATGATTACTAGAAAATACAAGCCTGGGATGAACCCAAAAGGATTGAAGAGAGGTGACTGATTGTAGTCCCCAGGGAAAGCAGAAGCCAAGTCCTCCATACCTGGGCTCTTAGCACACTGGGGCATGGGGACTGTGAAGACCCAGATCACCTCCCCCCACCACACCACACTGGGTGCAGCTCCAGCTGGTACTCACCAGCAGCACCTCCCTCTCCAGACACTGCTCCAAAGCCCAGCTTTTGCTTCTTGTGCTTTCCTGTGTGGTCTTTTCACCCAGGCAGGGCTGCCCCACATGTGACTGGCCTGGAGTATGTCAGCTCAGCCCACAGATCAAAAGCTAAGAGGTTCAGGCTTCGCTGGCACTTGCTGTTTTACTGTTCTCCCTGTTTGGAGCCTATTACGACTTGTGCAGTAATTCTCAGTTTCTCTGGACACCAAACTCTGTGGGGAACTGGATACTAAAGTCTCAGTGTCCACACAACTAGTACCAGTATGTCCACACTGTCCTGTTTCTAACGCTCCATGTTCCTCTAGGGACATTCTCAAACTCTCTGGAAACTTGAAAATAGGCCACATGGGGAGCAAACCGCACCTCAGGCGCAGTGGGAAGGAATCCTTGGCCTACATGTTAAGAAAGGCCTGGAACTTTCTATTTCAGATCCAAAGCAAGATAAAATTCCTCCCCACACACCTGTGACATTTGTTCTGTGAAGACTGGGTAAAAATCGATTGTCAGAGTTAAAAAGGACCCTTGAGACGCTCTAGCTGGGGATTATTATGTGGGGGTGCACATCAAAATCACCTGAGGAGGTTTTTCAACACGGACAAGAGACTCTGATTCACAAATTCAAGTTGAATTATAAAGGAATTAAAAGGCCGCCAGTCAGTGCTGCGTTTTGCATTTGCTCTTTGGGGCGGGCGGGGTGGGGGGTGGGGGATTTTGTAACTATTTTTCAAATAAAAGAGTATAAATCACTTATGCATGACTGTTGCCCCTTCCACGTTGACTTTGGCATGTGAACTTTGGTGCACCCTCACAATGCTCCATTAAGTAAAGGAGCTAGAACATGTCAGGACGGTGGGCGATCATAGGACCGCGGGAGCTGCGAGGCTGACTCCTTTGATCTCCTCCCATTTCTTTTCATTCCGCGCTGGACACTTCCTCTCCTGCAGCTTCAAGTGTGCATTCATGTCCTGCTCTGCTTCATCTGCCTTTCTCATCTCAGACATCTCTCCTCTTCACCGTTCTCTTTGGTCCTGCTTCCCTCTCACCTTCCTGTTCCCCTACTCGAATCTGCCTTCATGAAAATGAAATGACTTTAACAGATGTCTGACACTTGGCGTTTCATGATGGAAGACAAGGATCCGATCCAGAGAACACACAAAGGCGGCCTCCCTCCATTCCATGCACAAAAGTAGCTCAGGATTCTCAAACTTCTACCAATGAAAGGGGATGGGGGCGACACCTGGGAGGGGGGGAGTAGATGACTTATAGAAGGAATGCAGATTCCAGGGTCTCTTGATTGACAGAACTGCATTCAGTAAGTACAAGATGGCACCCTGTACCATTAAGTACAAGATGGTACCCTGTTATTTACAGACACAGAAATCAAAGTGACGAGCATCAGGTGTTCCATAGAGTAGAGGGCAGTGAAGAAGACCAATGCCCTCATGAAGTCTGCATTCCTCCTGCCAAACTCCTACATCATGCTCAGCTCCCAGCTTTGCTCTCTGCGTCCCCTGCCTTTGGCTAAATGAAGGTCACCATCATGATCACCTTGTAAATGAGAACACTGTAGAAAGTACAAGGATACCCAACCCCAACAAGGCAGATGTAAAACTGTCTGTTCCACATGCGTGCTCAAAGGCTCAACACACTGCTTCTGGTGAGCATGGTTTTAAAAGGAAATAAAACTCTTGTGGAAATGGGTTTTCTGCCTCCGTACCAACATTTTCCATGGAATGTTGCACCTGAACTTGGAGGATTTTGACAAACTCGAACATTCCTAATACAAAACTATAGCATCTGAAATGTGACAAAATCTGAACATTATTGAGAGTCCTGATATAACATCCCAGATAGGAATAATGTCATCATAAAAAAAAACTTTTTCATGAACAAAGCTATCAAAACTATTAAAGGAATAACCATTGAATTGTGCTTATTAAAAGCATATGAATCACAAATAAACTTCATATTTAAATTAGGCTTACATCAACCAAATGTCTCATTACGCATATGTAAATACTCCAGTGTTCCCAAAGCATCCCACCAAATAAATGCAAGATGGAAGTTCCCAGGGAAAGCACCCAAAGCAGAATTTCCCTGAAGCCTCTCCTACCTTTCACATCATTCTACTCTAATGTTAGTGAGAGTCATCTCTGTGAAACAGGAAGGATGCATTTGAACTTTGCTTTTCAAGCTTGTTTACATGGAGGGAAGAAACCTCATGTGCAGGGCATGGAAGAAGTCCTGAGTGACTCAAGTTGAGAGAATGTGTATTATTGACACAAGCACAGCCGTGACAAGACCAAGGCCTCCTACTCAAGATTGGCAAAGCCTTTCCCCATATGGGCAGGGCTCAAAATTGACAAAGCCTTCTCCTCTGGCTGAGGAATGAGTGTTTATAGATGGTTGATCAGTGTGTGCCAAAAAATAATAACTTCAGCTTCCTCCTCCTTTCTATTTACAACCTGAGACTGTACATCTACAGAGACCACCTGACTCAGTACTCCCCCTGCCCTGTACATGATAAATACACGAAGATCCAGGTGGGCGGTGACAGGTACACTCTACTAGAGTGTGCACATGTGCACACACCATCCAACTCCAGCTTTTCTATATCTGTCCGTGTGTCTGTCCTTTCTTCCTTCCCTCTGTGCTCCTGGTTGGTCTGGATACTCACGGAATCACCTCAGCTCCCAAGGCCATTCTGTGGTCTCTGCCTGGCTCCCAGTAACTTCTGCCTATGCTCAGCTCAAGAGTCATATTCCTTTCTTTTCCTCACCTTCTTCTGTAACTCCAGCTCTTCTTTAATGTTCCAGATCTTCTGCTGTCTTGTTGCACTTGGGAGATCTTGGGGGACTTTGGTTTTCTTATTTAAATTCTCAGGTTAGAAAGGTGAATGGTGAGTCACCCAAGTAGTGAAGAGCGTTTGCTGGGAGAGCAAGAGGACCTAGGTTCAAATCCCTAGTATCCAGGTAAGAGTGAAGTATGTACTTGCCTCTCATTCAGCACTGGCTGGGGGGTGGGGGGGGGGAGTAGTTCACAGGAGCCCACCTGCTAGCCAGCTGGTGAAAACAGTTGAGTCAGAGTCAGTGAGAGATTCTCCAAAATCAATGTGGAAAGCAATAGAAGAAGGCTCCCCATTTTTGCCTCTGCCTACCACATGTAAGTGCACTTAGAATGTGTACCTGCACACATGTGTGCACACACAACACACACAACACACACATGTACACACACACACACACACACACACACACACACATGCACAGGCAGTATACACTCTATTCTCTGGGCAGGAGAGGTATCCTCACACCCTTCAGCCCCAGTTCCTCTTTCAAAGCATGATGGGTAACTGGGTCCTCGGTGCTGTGTGAACAGGCCCTAAATTTCTGGTTTCTTAGAGAAAATCTGGGGAAATCCATAAAATATAGGTGCAGTACAGTGTGGTAAGGTTTTATTCACATCTTCCCACCAGCTACAACTGTTAGTTACACACGGGAATTGGATTCCTCCAGTAGGAATGATGGAGAGGACTCTGGCTATGGCATACCTCAGGAGCATTATAGAAACACCTCTTAAGATTCCCGAAACACACAACTTCAATATTCAGATCATTGCCTACCAAGTAGTGTGTGACCCCATAGCAGCTATTTATAAAAGGAGTAACTATATACTTATTTTCTCATTTTATTAATACCCTTCTAAATTATAGTCTTTGGGCATTGTTTGGGAATTATTGCAATTTTGTTGAGTGAGACTGATTTATATCAAATTTTGTCCTTCATCTCCGAGTTTATGTTATTTCCATTTGTGGCTATATAAATCTGAGGCATTATACTAGTTTCCGAGAGTCAACACAGCAAATTATCACTGTGCTTAAATCAGCAGCACCTTATTCTCTGGTGGGTCTGGAGACTGGAATCAGATCAGATCTGTGACAAGGTCCTACCCCTCTGGGGCAGAGGCAGAGCCCAATCTAGCCTTCCTCAGCTTCCTGTGGTTCCCAGCAATGATTAGAGTTCCTTAGCCACCAGGTGGGTCATCCCAGTCTCTGCCCACACCTTCCAATAGCAGTCTCCTGTATAGCCATGTCTAAATCTCCCTCTCCTTATAAGAATACTGGCCCTGTTGGATCAGGGACTAGCCTCATCTTAACTTGATTAAATCTGCACAGTCCCCCCACGTCCAGAGATCACATCCAGAGATTCCAAGTGGACTCAGCATAAGTAGTTGCTTGTCCTGAGAGCTGTAAGATTTTAAATTCACATCTACAGAGTTTTAGGGAAGAAAAGCAACTTCTCTTCCTAACACCTTGGTATTGGCAGTGGGCCAGAGGATGGACTTAGTGTGAAAGCTACTGAGTTGCTATTCAATATAAGGTGTCTGTTTCCCCTTGAAGGGAAGTCCAGGTCTGTTTCTGGACCAACCCGCCTCCCCCACCCCAAATTTTCTTATGTCACGGAGCTGTGACAATCAGGGAAGAAGAGAAGTGTGCTTTATGCTAACAACCACCTCAAAATTCCAGAACTAGAAGTTGTCTTCTCTCTCTTTGCTATATCAAAATACCACAGGCTGCAGAACTTAAGCACCAGGAGTGTATTTACTCATGGTTCAGAAGGATGAAGTCAGGGTATCCACAGGATCCATTTCTGGAGAGGACTTTCTGCCTAGCTTACATGCCTCACCTGAATCCTCACATAGCCTTTCCTCTCTGTGCCCGGTCTCTCTTTTTTGCCTCAGCTGAACAACAGTCCCACTATATTAGGGTCCCATCCTCCTTGTCTCATCTCACATGAATTTTTTTCCTAAAAGTGTTACCTGCCAACACAGTCACACTTGGGGAGCACTTCCAACATAATAATACGTCGGGGGCAGTTCAGGTCTTAGCAGAAGGGACCTTGGAAGTCAGTGCATGATAGGGCTATTCTGCATGATGAAGGAGCCTTGATGAAGGTCCCTGAGCTTGGAAAGGGCTATGTTCTGGATGCTTCTAGACTCTTCTGGAACCTAGAGTTAACAGTTTTCCTACTTTTCCCCTTACCTCCCCTCTCGGAACACAGACAATAAACAAACACGTAAGGAGCAGACCCAGAAGGCACCCCTTTCCTTGGATTCATGCCTAAATATAACGTATATCAATATAAACTAAAGGCACCTTCTGTGAGACAGAAACACAGAAGAGATGTAGAACCTGTTTGAGATTCCTCTACAACTTGGCGCTATGCGTTATAAAGGATAGACAAGCATTAAATGCAATGATGTTAATATTTAAAGGTGAGGTTTTCTTTAGCCTTTAGTATTTATACCATATTAACTCACTCAGTTTTTAATAATACTTTAATAGGGAGGTCTTTTCATCAGTGCCATTTTAGAGGTAAAGTGAGGCACAGAGATTGGTATTAATTCACTCAAGGTTAACGACCACAAACACGAGTGAAGAGATGCCGCGTCTCCACACCGCTCTGAGCTTCCTGCTCAAACACTGCCTAGCCGGGTCGCTTACTTTTCATTTTGAAGCGGCAAATACATTAAATACTTAAACAACATATTTATCTGAGAGGTTCGTGCTATTAAAGCTAAGGGGCCGCCAGGAAAACTGCGCTAATAAAAAGCCACCAACTGTAAATATTCAACTTTTTATACCAGTGTTTTTATATCAGATTGGAGTATCTACAGGTATAATAAAACAAAGTCTCCCAAATAGTATCGCACACACATACACACACGCACTCACGCACATACTACACACATGCACGCATGCGTGCGCGCGCATACACACACACACACATATGCACACCACAAATAAATAAGTCGAATAAATTTATTCTTAAAATGAAAACTTTCAGAATGAAAGCAACAACAAAGGCTGGGAGACGAAGAGGCTCAGTGGTGTTCTGTCTCTGGAAACGCACTTCGCATCTGTCTAGTCCCATCAGAACACATAGGAAAAAGGTAAGAGGAACTCCCTTAGTGATGGACAGCAAGAGTTCGGGTCAAACATCAAGTGGACTGTCCACTTAGGTGCTAAACTGGGTCTAAAATCTTGAAGGGGGATTCAAGCCCCTGTCCCTTTCCACCACTGCAGTGATCCCAGTTCTTCCCATGGGATCTGCGCCATGCTGAGCTCCCTCAAAGTGTGAGACCCAACTGACTGCTCTGATCACGGAGTTCCGTACATGTGGTCAGAAAGAAGAGTCGGGTGTGAGCTTCACATTTTCCAAAGGTGTTGCTGGGGTCTAGAAAATGACACTGTCACTGGAAGGCCTCTGACTCCACCTCAGCAGAAAAGTCTTTCTCTGACTTTCTCCTGCTGCTTCCGGTCCTCCGGGCAACCCTTGGATTTAAAATCCCTCGGTCTCCACACAGACCTTAGAAACAAGAATCCATCTTCCCTAAAGGCAGTCCAAAATACTAGAAATATCACACAACCTTCACGCCTGTCTCCCAGTTGCCATGCAGATGTTCTCTCTAGCTTAGGAGTCATCAAATGTTCTGCCTCACACTCAGGGAAGGAATACAGAAAGGAGCCAGGAAGAATCTAAGCATCACATTTGCACAGGGTGGTCTATGCTTCCTTAGCCTAAGCACTAAAGGGTAGTTCAGTTTGGGCCTATGGGTCTAAAGACCCTCATGTCCCATTAAGACCATAATCAAATGTTGCGCTGTGGTTTTTCTTGTTAGTCTGTCTTTTGATGTAGGACGTGACCACATTTTCCCTTACACCATGGGGGAAAAAAAAACACCAGGGGATGGGCTAAAGTACATTCAGAAGAGTGTGCTCGGAAGCGCAAGATGGGTAAATACCTGAAAGAGATGTTTGAAGCATTCCCTCATTTGCACATTGTGTTCAGTTTTGAACATCCCACCTAACAGAGAAACAGTGAACACCCAGCTGGATCTCAACACCATTTCCTAAAATCCAGTTCTTATTTGAGAGAGGAATGTTTTATGAATACTAAACAAACAGAAGTCAGCACACCACCACAGAATTTTAAAGTTACGAAAGCGAGCTGTTAAAAAGGACCTCTTGAGACCTGCAGAGATGGTTTTGTCGAGCACTGCTGCTTTTCTAGAGGACTGTGGTTCAATCCCCAGCACCTACAATGGCAGCTCACAACCACTTCCCTCCAATCCTAGGGGCTCTGACACCCTCTTCTGCCCTCTGATGGCACCAGGTACACACACACAGTACACATGCCACATATAAATGCCATCAGAGCTCCCATAGGCCTAACAGGGTGAGGGGACCTCCTGATACCCATTTTCTTTCCCCCAAAATGTATTCATTTCCTTGACTTCTTCATTCTAAGGAAAGTAAGACTCCTCTTCCAAAAAGTCACAACAAGAGATGATTCTAAACGTACCGAGTAATCCAAAACAGGATTTGAACTTGGCATTGGAAGGCACTTGACCAGAGAGATAGCTCTAAAGTCAATCAAATATGGATTCACTCCCAGAGGACTGTGATGTGGTAGATCATGCCAGAAGTCTGTCCTCATCAGGGAGGGACTGCCTGGGAATGCTGAGATTGCAGACATAGAATCTGTTTGCAGTTCTTGGGGACTAGAATCCAGCAATTCTCAAACTTAAGCAAGCAGCTGGAGTTGCTGAACCCACCACAGAGCTCTGATTCAGCCCTCTGGGTGAGGATGAGACCACAATGCTTAACAATGCCCGGGTGTCGCTGCTGCTGCTGCTGCTGCTGCTGCTGCTGCTGCTGCTGCTACGAGATGAACACGCTTTAAGAACCATCTTCTAGTCCTACTGTGTGCAATAAAGACCCTAGAACCTTCTTGTCAGCTGAGGAACAGGGCTTTCCAAGCGTCCTTAGAAATGTCAGCTTCTGATGCTGATTGGCTTGTATGGTCGAAGAAAGTCAGTGATCTCCAAGTGAGTGCAAGAAGGGGTCTGTGGTGACCACAGAATGCTGTCTCTACTTGGCTAAGAGGAACAGAACTCTAAGATCAGCCAAGGTTTGCAATCCTGAACTTCCCAGAAAGCAAAAGGAAAAGCAAGCTTTGTGAGGAGACGATACAAAGAAATGTAGCGGGTCTCATCTCCTTCCTCAACAGACTGCTGAGAGCTGAAGTCACCAGACAGCCAGGAAGTCAGAGGCTTGGTGTGTGCATCTCACCAGCAGCTTGTAATTTGTGGAGGAAATAACAATTTTACAGCATAAATGCTGTGAAACTCAAGAGATATCAGAGGGGGAAGGGAAGCAACAAAGAGTGCTCTGTTGTTTTTTTTTTTTTTTTTATTTTGAAGCCTGCTTTTAAATTTTTATTGATTTATTTAATAATTTAATTAATGAATGAATTAATTAGGGGTATGTGTGTGTACCAGTGCATACCACAGCCTGCATGCTGAGGTCAGCAAATTCTCTCCTCCAGCCCTTAAGTAGGCTCTGGGGATTGAACACAGCCCACAGGCTACCCAGGCAAGCACTTTTACCTACTAAGTCTGCTACTATAAGCCTAGTCAAAAAAGCTCATGACTGTGGGTCTCATAGGCCCCAGATGGAGTCCTACTGATGTTTTACTAAATGGTCATGCTTTCAAACTGCCTTCTAGATATTTTGACTACACCTATGCTCCAAAGAAACTGAGGGCAGTTCTCTTAATTCTAACTACAAAATGTTTCCAACTGACAATTGGCAGGCAGGCCTCTAACTACAGCAGAATCTGAATGTGACTCAGTTTCTCACAGTTGCGCACCGTGATTCACACAGAGTTGGTTCTTTCCCCAAAGGCAAGCTGCTGGAAACTGAGCCACTGTAGGTGAAGGCACAGACTGCTTTAAGAAGAGATTTTATTAAAATTCAAAAAAAAAATCAAGCTGAGATGATTTGGAACTCACTCTGCATTTATTGAACAAACACCACTAAAGACGTCTCAGCAAACCGTGTGTTTAAAAAGTAATAAATAGCCATTGTGCTTACTTCTCAAACTTGTCAGACTGTCTTCATTTTATTTTCCTGAACAAACTGAATTTCTGGACCGCTCATCCCCAGCCAGTTAATAAATACATCACCCTAAAAAGTGCTGTGGTATTAAATTTACAGCAGATAAAATATGGATGAAGTTGCTGGGCCTCAGGTACGTCAAGTGTGATTTAATATCTCACACTCTTCTTATGAAGAGTAAAAGATTACCCGGCTGCCTCCACTGCCAGAGAGCGACCTCTGCCCCTGAGTAACAGCCACTCAGCAAATAGCACCAAATGAAGACAGAGAATAACATATAGATTTGCCATAAGAAAAAATTGATCGCAATCCATATATCAAATCTGCTGATCAGAGCCCTGGAGAAATGGTTCTCGGTTATTCATACGTGATGGCAAAAGGCTGGCCAAAGCCTTCTTAAAGGTGCTCGTATTGTTTTGTTAATTTCTTACATTACTATTATCACTGTTTGCACTTAATTTTTCATCTTCACTGCTGTGGATGGAAGCCAAAGTCTTTCGAGTGCCAGGCAAGCACTCAGCCACACAGCCGCACATTCAGCACTACCGCTCACCCTTGGTAGCATCATAATAAATCCCCTTGGAGGAGAAGAGTCTTTGACTTCATGTCTCAGTGGCCATCCCCCTGTCTGTGGAAGCTGTAGCCTCCTGCAGCATCTCAGAAACCCAGAGCATCTTGTAGATGAAGACACTGTTCCCTGGGGAAATTCGCCAACATCTGACTTAATTTATCTCTCTCTCTCTCTCTCTCTCTCTCTCTCTTTTCTTTTGTAAAAATTTTGTCTAAAATGTTAAAAAAAAAAATCTCCAAGGAAAACATTTGTTAGCACAGAAAATAAATTCTTCTGATTAACATTTTGCCATCCAGAATGGCTGGTGACTAAGAGAGCTCTCTACACTTCAAAGGTAGGAGAGGGATGAGTTTTAAAACAAGAGTGAAAACTGAAGCCAAATGCTACCGAGTCATTTATATTTCAAACATATAATTGTGGAGTTGGTAAGCGCCGTGTATGAATCCTCAAAGTGTGGTCTGCTGAGGACCTTCCTCTAAAGATTGCTGTGCAATTAAAGCAGCTTTTCCTTTCACTGTGGAAGCGGGAGAAGTAACTGGTGTCCCAGGGGCTCCTGGTACTCTCTGGGTTCCTGGGCAGCATAGTGCTTTCTCTGATTTAGAAGGAGGAAGGGAGCCTCTCCAGCATTGGGCCTTAGCAAATGAAAAGCTTTAGTTCCTTTCTCCCAAATGTGGTTGCTCCCTGAGCTGGTCTGTTTTTTGTTTGTTTGTTTGCTTGTTTGTTTGTTTTGCAGGGGGCACTTTTGTGCTCCTTCTTAATTGGTTTTCCTGGATCAGAGGAGATTGGGGACAAGGCTGTTTACTTGAGATTTCCTGGGTGCTTAACAGTGAGGCTTTGACACTAGCAGGGAAAGCTACACAAGAGCTCCAATTCTTAAAATCTATGAATTGAGGGCAAATATTCCCACACAGGGAAGAAACCAGCTTACTGGAGGGAGGAGGGGAAGAGGAGGGAGGGGGAGAAGAGTGAGAGAGGGTCAGTAGTAATAAGGTCTTTTTCTTTTTTGAAATATGAATGCATATGATGAATGTAGCAGAATTCGAATCAATCAGAAAAATGTTCAAGATTGCTTAGGGATGAGTAATATTTGAAGATACAGAGCTTTGAAACCCCTGAAACCACAGTTCTTCATGTAGTGTTTCCCAAACTGACCAGACCAGAAGCAAAAAGCTTTTCGTTTTTTTATTTTTCCTTTTTTTTTCCAGATAGGGTTTCTCTGTGTAGCCCTATCTATCCTGGAATTCACTTTGTAGACCTGGCTGATCTCAAACTCAGAGATTAGGCTGCCTCTCCTGAATGATGAGATTAAAGGCATATACCACCAATGACCAGCTCAAAAGGCTTTTCTTAACAGTTGAAAGGAAGGGGGCTCCTGGCTTTGAAATATAATTCAGAAGGCTTAATTTTTTTCTTGTCCTCTCTTTGGTTTTATTGTATTATTTATTGATACACACCTCCATGTCTATATGGAAGTCAGCCTTGGATAGCCTTCCTCAGAAGCCACCCATCCACATTGTGTTTTGTTTGTTTGTTTTGTTTTGTTTTCTGAGACAGCTTCTCACTGGAACTTGAAGCTTGGGGATTTGCCTGAAGATCAGACTGTCTCTGCTTCTCCAACACTGGGATTATGCGTGTATACACTATGGCTGTTTTTGTTGTTGTTGTGTGTTGGTTTTTAATGTGGGTTCTGGGGATGGAACTCAGGTCTTAACCCCCACAAGGTACTTTACAAGCAGCACTTTACCAGTTTAGCCATCTCCACAGCCCACTGTTTTCTTTTTTTTTAATTCCCGGGCCACGTCTAATTTGTAGATCATTCTGTCATCTGTTCTTTAATCTGAAATATATCTTTAAAAAACAGAATGCTAGCAAATGCTAACAAATTTGCTAGCAAAATGCTAGCAAATCAGGCTATTGGGACGTCCCAGGGGTAAAAGCACCTGCCTTGCAAACCTGAGGTGTGTTTTATCTCCAAACCCATAGTGGAAGGAGAGATGCCAACCCCTGTAAGTTCTTCCATACTCAAAATGTGGTGCACACACAGACACACACACACATGCACACACACACACACACACACACACAAATAATGATAATTATTATCATTATTATTAAAATTTTTTAATTATAAATACTAACAAATCATGCCTAAGAGGGATTTCTGCCCACCTAGCCCTGCCAGGAAAAGCCCTACCTGTGAGACCAGCATGAAGGGAATCTTCCAAGGACAGCATTTCATTCCCCTTTAGAATATGCTGGAAAGGTCAACCTAGGAGCAACAGCCAGGAGAATTCTACACCACACTTGCAGAACTGGCTTTGGGGGATAAGCATGACTCACTGGAAGTGATCCCACAGCAATTCATTAGCATTTCAAAACCACTAGCAAGTGGCCATTTATTTTCTATTTTTTAAAAGCTAACAATACCATTAATTATCCCCTTTATGAATCCTGGTAATGGCTGTTTACTTGCCATAAATTAATATGACACTGTCAGGGACCTAGCACTCCTGCATGTTACAGCATTTGCGCCCCGAACATGCCACAAAGCACATCTCCACCATTCGTTCACGGGATTATTAGCGTCACACAAAATGCTCCAGCTTCAGGTGCTTCAGGTCACCAGGCTTGCTTTCCTCTGCATTCCCCTCCTGCTGGAAGCCTTTCCCAGAGTGTGTCTATGTGGCATCAAGGAGCTGAGAGAAGATGTCACGTTTACTTTCCTAATCGAGGCACTCTCTAGTTCTGTAATGTCCAATTAAGTTGCAAAGCATGGTTTATTGTTGAAGTCAATTTAATTCCTTTTGCCTTTTTTATTCAAATTAAAGCCAAGGTCAATTCCTGCTGCACTTTTTTATTTTTTCTTAAATAGAGTCGATATTTTAGTATAATTTGGAGTTCTTTCTGGTGTGTGTGTGTGTGTTTCCTTCTTTTTTTTTTTTTTAAAAAAAAACTGATTAATTCTGTTATTTGGCAACTTCATAGTCTGATGAGTCTCTCTCCAAGCTGTCTCTTTCCTCCTTCCCTTTCCTATTAACCCCACTCCCACCCTCTTCCCTACACATCCTTTCCCAAGTTCACGGCTTTTAGTTTTGTTTTATGATCCCTTTAGTAGAACCAGGGCCATCTGTGTAACTGTTGAACTGGCAGCGTCCACTGGAGCCTGGTGGAGCCATTGGTGGATACATAACTGAAGACAATGATTTCCTGACTCCCTGAAACTATCAGGACAGGCAGCTGCAGCTGCTGTGAGTTCCAGGTTGAGTGACATGTCCCAGTCCTATCTTTTGGCTCTTACATTCTTTCCACTCCTTCTTCGGTGGTCCCTGAGCCTTGGAAGGGATGATGCAAACGTCATTGTGTTTAGGGCTGAGAACTCATTTGTCACATTTTCTCACACCTTATGCAGCCATGAGGTTCTGCATTCTCTGTCACTCACAGAAAGGAGAGGCTTTCTAATTAAGGCACCAAGTGATGCCCATCTGTGGTATAAAAATAGAAATTTAGAAGGTAGCTTGGCAATGTAGCTAAACATTGGTATTCAATCCCCCCACTAGGGCCTACGACCTCCCCTGCCATGTTTTTGTTTGTTTGTTTTTGTTTTTATTTGTTTTGTTTTACCAGAATTACAGCACCAGGAATGGAGTCCCTCCTTTAAGATCAATAAAGGAACAGTTGCTTACCCCAGTAACTATTGTGACACTACTGTACGGGAGGGCGCATCTTACCTGGCAAGTTAGTCCCATTAATCATAGGCTGCACAGCTGGGCAAGACTATTGGCCGAATTGCTCCCCCAGCGACCTGCAAAGCACCCTCAGGGACTGTGAAAACTATTCAGTAGAAAGGAAGCTTTTAGCTTATTACAGTTTGTTTACTCTATATCATTTATCCTGGGTATGGGACATCTTCAGCAAGAGGGTTTTATTATCTACTTATATTGGGGAAACAAGAGGAATTACAAGAGCAGATACTGTTTAGAAGACCTTTGGGACCTCTCTGAGCAACAACTTATAAAGTTATTCTTAAGAAGTATACCACGCCTGGGATTAGGGCTTTTGTTTAATACCCAGGACTCTTGGAGAAACTGATTCCATGCGAAGTATCTCCTTTCAAAGTCTCTTTTAAAGTAAGCTATATCTTCAAATTTGGTTACAAGATGGTGGGTTTTCATATGGCTTTTAAAAAAATATGTTTTCTTGACTCAATGTACATCACATACTATTTGGAAATTATGAAAGATTGAGTTTTCAGCTTTGAAACAATCATGAAGGAGAAAAATGGCATCCAGAACCACATCAATGTTGAGAGTGTTCAGGAAATGACAACCCTAAACCTGCTCCAGAGTTTGTCCGTGATGTTTTGAACTCAAAGCACTGGGGACAGAAAAGACTGGAGCTTTTTTTTAAATTTTTTTTATTTTTGCTGAGCTGTCTTTGGAGACAGGTGGGAACTGGAAGTCCTCCCCACATCAGCTGGTCATAGCTGCTATCTGTGTTCAGAGGCCCCTTTCAAATTTTCCAAAATTCTCTTCTGCAATTGCCTCATACCCCTGTCTCATCGGCCCTACAAGGTGGAGTGCTTTTATGTCTCATAAGGGGGGTATTTCTATCTCTCACAGGTTGGGAGTAATCACTCTTCTTTCTTGTGATGCTTCACTATAGGAGGAAAACATGTCCTGTTTACCTACATACTGTAGGTTTTACGTGATAGACTCAATTACTGAATCTGAACCCTCAGAGGGTAGAAGAAAAGTCTTCTCTTCCTCTATAGAGCTAGAACTTTTTAAAAAAGGAGTAAAAGACATTAGAAAAAAGTTTAAGAAGGGTATAGAGATAATGGTATTTATAAAGAAACTGGATTATATGAATTTTTCCCTTGGGAAAAGAAAAACATAAAATTTAAGTTTCTGACTTGAAAAGTATGTGTAGAGAGCATTAGCTTTAGGTGTCTGCATACTCACCTACACACGCAGGTTTGTCCCTCTAAAATGTTCGGATTCATGAATTCCATATAGACTTAGAAAAGCATATCCGTTTTTCCAACATGGGAAATGGTGGTTGTTTTTACCCTCTTACACCTCTGGTGAGCTCTGTCTTGCGATTTTTAATTATCATTTCATTTTGTTGATATCTGCTGTTTGAATTCCCTCACATGTATTTTTTTTTCTCTAGTTAACATTTTAATGATCTTATTATCACAGATCTGTTCTTATCACTTGATTCCTTGGTTAGGGGGTGAAAAAGGCAATCTCCTTCCCCTTCTAGAGGAATGGCGATCGGCCACAGGCTCTAGCCATTGTGCTTCTTTTCCGGTCTCCTGCAAGAATGAGCTCGCCATTGCCAGACCTGCCTGTGCCGGACACCATTTCCCTGGGCTTGTCTCTCACCTCTATACTCTGATGCGCTTTTTCAAGTTCATTCATCAGAAACCCGACAACGTTTCTACAGCATCAGTTTTCTTCTTACCCCCTCCGCACCCGGCAGGGGTAGAGTATTCCCCTTCGATTGTCCTGGCGTGCGTTTTTTCTTCACCTCAGATCGCGTACCAGTGCTGGGTTATTATTATTATTTCGCCTCCTATCTCACAGAGGCCTGAATTTTAAGTGACTAACGTTTTCATTGTAGTAGTCTTCCCCCTCGCCAACCGTTCTCTTTAGGTAACTGTTGTATGCTTTACTTACCTTTTTCTTTAAGGTTTCAATCACCCTTTTCTAAGAAACTCGTTAACCATCTGTAAAATCTTTCTTCTCGGGCCAAGTGTATAGTCCTTTCCAAACAACAAACACTTGCCATTTTCTATGGGAATTCTATGACATTAGCTGATATTTTGAAATTTAGTTCTGACACTGTTTGCCCAGAAAGTCTATCTGTCTGCCCCAGCTGAGAGTCCAACCTCACAAGCTCATTCTATCACAGGTAACAATAAGCATTAGGGGCACTACCACTTGTGACTACAAATTCTCTTTTCACAGCCTTTCTCTAGATTCATTAACTTTCATCGAGATCCTTTTGGGAGGTCAAGCCACCCTTCTAAGATGGTCCCCTGAGACCATCTGCATAGCAGATGTTTACATTATGACTCATAAGAGTAGCAAAATTGAAGTTATGAAGCAGTCACAAAAGTAATTTTATGTTTGGGGGTCACCGCAACGTGAGGAACTGTAGTAAAGGGTTGCAGCGTTAGCAAGGTTGAGAAGCACTCTTCTAGAAGAACTTGAAGAACACAGTTCATTTACCAATAGTGACTGTTGGCGAGACTACAATGCAGGAGGAAACAAGTGGAACACAGGAATGGGTCACTGGGGAAGGGGAAGCGGTTCCATAGCCTCCCTGTAGGGACTCGCAGTACTTCCATACACTCACCAACACAGGACCTCCCTCAACCTTTTCACTGAAATGATATAAACATGATTAACCTGTCCTTGGTCATTGATGATTGAACTCTGTCTTCAACCTCCTTCACCGCCCTGAGGATAGAGCGTGAAGCTGGAAGACCAGTGCGCTCATCCTGCCTTGGCCTCTCTGGGAACCAGTCCCTCTGCAGGAGCTTCGTAGGAAGGAAGGACTCCCTATGAGAATTGTCTCGTTAGCATGCAAGACACACTTATCACCCCCGAGAGTCTGTGCAGCTACATAGGGACAAAGCCCTAGCGTGTACAGCGTATGCAAATAATGTTAGCCAAAAATTTTATCATTCCCTATGAAAGAAACACCTGAGGGAGGCAGGATTGATTCTGACGTGTGATTTTGGAGCTTCTGGTCCATAGTGGTTGGCTCTGTTGATTCTGGAGCCCTGTGGAGGTAGAACATCATGGCAGCATGAGTATATGGCAGATGCCATTCAGCTCATAATAAATAAGCAGTGGGCATTTTAAATAATATTTGATAGTTAAACCATAAAAGTACTAGTTTTCTATATTAATGGATATACATAATTTATGTATCGCAAATGCATACATATATAAACAATCTAGAAGTAACTATCATATATATATATAATACATATATATTCAGGTATATATTTATTTTGTGTATATATATAATGTATATAAAATGTATATATGTATAAATGTATATAAAATATATATAAATATATCAGGTATATATTTATTTTGTACCACATTGTCTTTAAACAAAAGATGTTCATACTTATTTTCCAGGTTTCTAAATATCAACACAAATAGTCTCCATGAAGATTCTCCCTCATGTGGGGTATTTCTCTCTTAAGAGCTAAGCACTAATCCAGGCAAGACATTCCATAGCCAGTCTGCGTGGAAAGTGAATTGTGGCCAGTTGGCACAAGAAGATCTCACCAGCATCCAGTAAAGTCTTCATACTGAAAAGAGGTCACTGATGGGTTGTATTTGTCAGTTAGAAAACACTGCCACGCAAAGTAGAAGTTACCGAATCTGATAGCTTACTAAGTACGAACCATATAAAGACAGAAGAAAATATGACTGACCTCAGAATTTCTAACTTTGACATCTGTATGACTGAAGTTGCTGTGAACAAAGATAGGAACAGACAAATGATTAGGGAAAGGTGTGTTTAGTTTGTGGGTATGGCACGGCCCTATTTTTTTTTTTTACACATATCATTAAGAGTATGAAGTGAAAATATAGGTTTCAAGACCAGAAGAGGTAAGAAAGGCTGGAGAAAGGGAATTTTCAGAACTGAATGCAGGAGAAATGGATGTTGTGTGGTCAGGTAAGAACAGTGAGGAGAGATGAATGGAATGCCCAAGGGGAGAGCCAGAGGGAGCAAAGCTGGTGGCGACTGAGAAAGATGGGCATTTATAAAGCTAGAGTAAAGGTAGATGTGGCAAAAGTAATGGTAGTAGCATTGTCTAATATGTGCAGAAATTGAGCAATTACTAGAGGCACTTTAAATTCATTATCTCATTAAGCCTCTCAGACTAAGAGGTGGGCATTACTACATTCATTTTGAAAATGAATATGTGGAGAATCTGAATAGCTATGGGTAATTCCCACAGTCACACAGAAAACTAGCAAAGCAGCCATGATCCAAGTATATCTAACTTAACTGGGAACTGTGATAGCACATGTTTGAAAAGTGAGACAAAGTTTCAGCAAAGGCACAAAGACATCCAGGCTGGGAACTGCACAGAGCACTACAGGAACCTCACATGAAGGCTATCTGCATGAAATAAAGAACAGCAGACCCTGAGGTGAAGACCCAGGACACGTGTTTTGGAGGTATAAAGAGCATAGCTGAAGAATGGGAAAATGAAACAAAGAGGAGCCAGCCCATAAATTGTATATCAGCAGGCCTCCTGCCACTATGGATAAGTGAAACTTCATCCAGGAGAAAAATTCTAGAAAATACATTGTCTCCAAGTTATCCCAAAGAGGTAGGGTCAAGAACCTGGTTCGTGTGCACAACTACTATTCGATTCAGTTGTTGGTTCATGGCTGTTTCAATCCACGTTAATTCACTGGCCATCTCAGCAGAGACTCCCACCATGGTGTGGAGAAAGCCCACAGGCATAGCTGCAGATGCTAGCACACATACCACACACACAGCGGTAACACACCGTAGCTGTAACCCACAACAGAGGTATAGGTGGCTCCTGGAAGGGTCTGCTCTGCAGATACTGTCATACTCTATCAGGCCTCTTAGCTACTACACAAGCCCTTGTGATGTCCATAATAAATCTCACCGGGCAAAAGCAATCAAAGGATTGCTTGACTTGATTTCCCATGAGGTAGTAGAGGGTAAAATGTTAAATACGCTTTGAGTCTAGAAAGGCAGAATATTGCATACCAGGCTATGTTTCTTATTTCTCTTGTCATGTCTAAGCAAAACCCTAAGATACAGTATATATGTCATAACAAACGTAAGAAGATTCTAAAAAGTGAGGAGAGAATGCAGCGAGGTCAGGGAAATTACTACCAATTGTAAGACACTGTGGTTAACTCTCTAAATCTGTTTTTTTCCTCTTATAGACCAGACATGAGCTGGAAGAAAAATAAAAAGAAGAATCCAATGGGTTCAAACAAAAAGCCCCAAATGGCCAGGGAAGGAAAAGACCCTCAAACCAGACAACTTTTAGACACAATAGAAGAAACAGCGTCTTGAAACCCACCCACACCAGCAAAAGCTGATTAGGAAACCTAGATTTCTACCCAAACCAGGTTGCAAAGAACACCAAAAACTTCCTACCATCTTGATAGCAAGGAAGGATAGTAAGAAGCTAGGGTTTCAAACCCTGCCAGAGGGTAACAAATCCTTCCAGTGACATCCATGGTGATGCCACAGGGAGCTCAGCCATTCTCCTCCATTAGCAGTACTAGTTACCTCTCCCTCCTTGCTTTGAGTAATAGTAGAAAAGGGCTAGTACGAAGTTAATGATAGCATGGTCACCCATCAGTAGGTATCTCGCCCTCACACATCCCAGTGGAAAGAAGACATGGGAGTCAGCCCAGAGGTAAGGAGGAGGCCACCTTTGTGAATCCATGAAGATCAAGTACTGATCTTGAAATTCTACTTCAACCTGGAATAAGGGTACACCTGCAGCTTTCCATTACTAGAGCAGCATTAGATAACTTTGGTTGACACAGAATATTTAAATGCTTCCTAACAGGACATGAACCAAAAACAAAAACAAAAACAAAACAAAAACAAACAAAACAAAAATAAACAAACAAAAAACCAGGAACACCTCAAATAAATTGATGCCAAACCAAGAGAACAGAGAGGTGGGAATCACTCAGTGACAATTTTAGAGCACTCAAATATTATGAAATCCTAACTACAAAAAAAAATGCCTAGAACAATAACACACTTTTCAAAGTATCTTAGTCATTCTTCTACTGTTATGAAAAGGCACCATGACCACTGAAACCCCTATAAAAGAAAGCATTTAATTAGGGCTAACTTACAGCTTCAGAGGTTTAGTTCACTCTTATCATGGCAGAGAACATAGACGCAGGTGTGGTGCTGGAAAAGTACCTGAGAGCTACATCCTGCTCTGAAAGCAGAGAGAGACGCTAGGCCTGACGTGAGCTTTTGAAACCTGAAGGACCACCTCCAGTGACACATCTCCTCCAAAAAGGGCACGCCTCCAAAGCCTTCCCGTAACAGTTCCACCAGCTAAAGAATAAGCATTCAAATCTATGATCCTGTGGGGGCCATTCTCATTCAAACCACCACATGGTTGTAAAATATCTCCCTGCTTCTTATGTTGGATGAGCATGTGGTCAGCAAGCTTCCTCTTCCTGCCTTCATGCTTTTCCTGGCTATTGCCTCACCGTCTCCACCATCATGGATAGACTCTGTCCTTCTGGAGCCACGGGCCAAAATAAATACTTTCTTTTGTTAAATTTAAAATGATAATGATAAAATGAAACCCTTTAGCAATGAAAACAAAGTTGAAAAAAAAAAAAACAGAAGCTTTAGACTAGAAAACAGCAACTAGAATAAATGGCAGTAAATGGTCCCAATAGTACAGTAGAGGAGAATGAGAGAATGGGTTGGAAGGCACAGGGAGGAAAGTATTTGTCACATCAGGGTTTTAGAAAGCAAAAATAAAATAAAATAGCATTGAAATAATGGCAGAAATCTTGCAAATAGATCAGAATCTATAGCTTATAAATTCAAAACACTGAGTTAACTCCATGCAGTATAAACCCAAATAATTCTATGTTAAGACAAGTCATAACTAAATTTCTAAAAAGTAGGAACATAAAGAAATTAAAATGAGCCAGAAGGGTAGAATAATATGCTAACATTGAGAGACAAACACTTGTGGGGATGCAGACTTCTCAGTAGACCAGAAGGAATATTGTTATGGTTTCAAAACATATCTACTGAAAGATCTATTAATCCAGAATTCTATACCAGAAAAAGGTATTGTCTTTTTATTGCTGTGAAAGAGCACAATGACTAAGACAACTTATAGAAAAAATGCTTTATTTTGGTCTTACAGTTTCAGAGAGTTAGAATCTAAGATGGCAGAGAGGGAGTCGCTGGGCAGCAGCTGAGAACTTTTATCTTGAACCTCAAGCAGGAGGCAGAGAGCACTAACTTGAAACCGTAAGTTCTTCTTGACAGTGACATACTTCCTCCTGCAAACAGCCACCAACTGGGACCAAGTATTCAAATTCCAGAGACTTATGGGGGACATTGCATTCAAACCATCAAAAACATCCTTCAGAAATAAAAACTTTGGTTTTTTTCCTTGAGGTAACATCTCATTATGATATTCCAAGATGGAACCCAGGAGATTCCCTCAAGCAGGTGGGACTGCAGGCTTGCAACATTACAGCTAACCTGAGATCATCTTGTGTGAGGAAAACTTAGAAGAATCTATTAGCCAAACTCTCGGTGAAGGGTAGCTAAAGAAAAGTCCTTAAAATGAAAGAAAAAGATAAAATAAAGACCTTTGGAGTATTAGGAACAAAAAAATGGTAAGGTAAAAATACGGAAAATTAGTAGATTTCCTTCTCTGCATTTTCAAACTAACTTTCGAAAGCAGCGGGAATCATCGTACTGTTTCATTTGCTTCTGTCTGGATGTGGAGAGATTGTTCAAATGTGGGACAGATGGGGACAGTAAATGGGTGGGAAAGGAAATAAGATTTTGACAGAATAAGCTGCTGAGTGCTAGAGCATATATAACAGCCACAGCATGCACTATCAATGCTAGAGAGACGCTATCAATACACTTACGTGGCAGCTTAAAAGTAGCCAAGTAACCTATAAGAACACAGGAAAAGGAAATAGAGAAATAAAAGGAAAAAAAGCAAGAAAACTTAATTACTAATATTAGCTCTAACATATCCTTAAAAAAAAAAAAGAAAATACCATAAATTGCAATTATCTTAAAACACCAACTGGAAGAACAGAGCAGATCGAATGCCAGGACTCAATGTGACAGCTTCATTATTGAGGTTGGAACATATTATCTCAAATTTGGAGACTTAAAACAACATGAGTTATGCTCTAATTGGTCTAGGAGCCAACTCCTTAATCAGTTTTGCTGAGCTAAAGTGAAAAGAGCTCAATGGAAAAGTGTTCCCAAAGGAAGCTGTTGGAGAGAACCCATGGCCTTGCTTTACCTAGGTTTAAAAGTGAAGTCTTTTAATGTATTGACTGTGTGTAGGCATGTTCATATATCTGTGCTCAGGAGTGCATGCACATGTATACTGATGTGTGGCAGTCTGACACTAATGTCAGGAAGGTACCTTGATCGCTTTCCACCTCATTCATTGAAAAAAAATCTCCTTATTGAACCAGAGCTTGTCAGTATGGCTAGTCTGACTGTCTGGTTTGTTCCAAGGATGCTCTGTCTTAGCCTTCTGAGCCCTGAAATTACAGGTGCACTGTGTATCCACCCAGCATTGACACGCATGCTGGGGATTCAAACCCATTTCCTCATGCATTCATAGTATAATGTAAATTGTGTTGGTAAACTGCCATATGCTGTCTGGCTCACTGAGAAAGTGTATTTGGAAGCAGGTTGAGCCCTATTTTAGATCCAAATGTTTATGTCCAGTGTCCTCCGAATCCCAGTACTGGGTAAGGCTAGCCCCTGGCTCTGTTACTGGAAGAGGAAGAAAGTGAAAGCAACTAAGACTATTAAAATATTGAGTCATTGAGAACAGCTAGAAGTTGAACCGCTTCCCACAAGGCTACTCTTGTTTATCCTGTGGCATAGAAATATCTGCAAAGGAAACAGGCAGCTGGATATACATCCACAGAGAGAAGCTCAACTGGGAACTCCAGTTGACAGCCTCACTTTCTTCAGCCAATTTTAACTGGGTGCCTGGAACCTCAAATTATAATTGACGATATCACTCTCATTTGCTCTTATTAGACTGTTGCAGTTGGGTGTGGTCAACCTGTGATTTGACAATGCTTTGCTACTTATCTGCCACTCCTCTCTATCTGCTACTTGCTATTTATTCTTTTGCTTTTGTTTGTTGAATACTTAATAAACTCACAAATTCAAAGCACCCCCCCAAAAAAAAACCCAACACGTTACCAAAGATCTTTCTCCAGGTGGTAGCAACCACATACCAAGTGCTTTATCCACTGAGCCATCTCCTGAGCCTCCATTCCTGGAATTTTGAATCGCAGCCTCTTTCTCTTCTTAAACATCTGGAAGCCTATCATCTTCAAATTTCTCTCTGATTCTCTTACATAACTTTCTCTTTTCTATCAAAACCCTCTGTCTTTCTCTTATGAAGACTCATGAATGTATTTTAGGTTTACCTAGGTAATGGAAGATCATCTGTCACCTCGAGCTCTCTAGTCACATCTGCAAAGCCTCTTTTGTCATGAGTGGTAACTTTCAAAGAATCCAGTCATTTGTATGTAGACATCTTAGAACACATTATTCAGCCTAATATGCCCTACTATATGTCATCTGTGCAGAAATCATTTCAAATACAGTGATATGGATAGATTGAAAGTAAAAATATGCAAAAAAGTTATGTTATGCAGACACAAATCAAAGGAAAGCAGGAATGGATACAGAAATATCAAATGTAATATAAGTCATAGCTAAGTGACAAGGGACAGAGCATGACATTACATAATGATAAAAAGTGAACCTACCAAGGCAGCAGGCCACCTGTACACTGCCCAGGAGCAGATATGGTGTCGCTTTAAGGACCCATGAAACAGAAAATACAGCAAGACGTAGCATGCCCTTGGTGACAGAAAATAAACCAACAAACTTAGAGGGATTGACGTCACACAGAATGAGCCTCAGGCATAAGGGATGTAGATGATGACTGGATAATGATTCGGAACATAAAACTCTCCAAAGCCTGGACACGGCACAGCACATCTTCAGTACTTCACAGGGCGGAGAGACTCCTTTAAGGGAAACTTTTTAAATACTAGTGGAACTGAATGAAAACTTAAAAATAAAATATAGCAAAATATAGGACAAAGATAAAGTAGCTGTCCAAAGAAAATTTCAAGCAACTGCTTATATTTAAAAAAGAAGAAGAAGAAATGTCTTGATTCAGCAACTGAAGCTCTTAAGAACCTATAGAAAACAAAAGATTAAAATAAACCTAAACAGGCAGAGTCACAAATAAAAAGAGGAGAACAATAAACATGACAAAACAGAGAATCTGTTGGCTAAATTAATGATCATAATTGACAAACATCTGGCAAGGCACCATGGACAATGGAGCCAACGATACCAAGTGGCACAAAGTCTCTGTTCCTTCCAAAATGGCGTGCCGATAAATTCAATTGCTGAAGTTCCTGTAACAAAAGTTAGAAACTTGAAGAACAGAAATGTATTTCCTACAGTGCTAGACATTGTTGAGGTCGCATCCCTTTGGTTCCTCTCTCTGGCCAACAGGTGGCCATGCTTCAGTTGCATCTTTACATGGTGATCTCCTATGTGTTAGTACCCATAATGTATCTTCCTCTTGTAAGGACACCAGTCACACTGTTAGGGGGCTGTTTAGCCACTCCTCTTTAACATAAGCATCTCTTTGAAGATGTCAATGCCAAATATGCTTATCTTATGAGAAACTTGAGAATTACGGTTATCAATTCAGTGCATAAAACTATAAAACACCCATAATAACTACCAGAGAAGATGCCAGTATCCTGGGCTAGGCAAATATTCCTAGCTTTGACATCTAAACCATAATTTATAATGAGTCACACCAACCAACCTCCAGAAGTTGTGTAGCAATTTTTCCTCAAGTAGTCCAAATTAAAAGACAATTATTTCATGAACTTTTCCAGAGAGATGGAACAAGAGATAGGTTACTAAGAGACACAAGAATGACTCCTCTAAAGTCTAGCTTGATGAACCACTGAGTTTGTTAGCATTAATTTTTATAGGAGCATGGGTAACTCAAATGCAACTGCATCACAGAAAAGCTCACCCAGCATGGGTGACCATGTTTGAAAGCGCTACCTCCCTGGACTTCCCTGAAAGACATGCAGACAGATCTACTAAAAAGTCCCCTTTCTCACAAGCAATTGTTTCCTGCTAACACTGCCTCAAGCAAGGTTCTTGTGACTCTTACAACTTTCAGAACTTCGTCAGTCTTGTAAGGTTCCTTAGTCTTAAGAACCCCCTTTCCCTTTGAGGAAGAAATGTTCAAGTTCACTGAAATATCTATGGAACAATATATATAGTGGTAGCTGGCATGAGAATGGCCCCCATAGGCTCATATCTTGGAATACTTGCTCAGTGAATGGAACTACATGGGAATGATTAAGACCTGGTTGGAGGATGTGTGTGGCTGAGGGTAGGCTTTGATGTTTCAAAAGCCTATACCATTCCCAAATAATGATGGACATTAATGCCAGAACTTTATGCCAACCAAATTCCACTCTCAACTTGCATGTTTCTGAAATTTTAACTTTTGTTTTACAAAATAGGACACATTCTTCCACTAAATCACCCAAATGTAGCTTGGAAAATGCAAGTAACTATGAAGCTTGGTTATGTTTCAGAATTCTGAGTTTTTTCCAGAGTCGATGTTATGTGAATACAAACAAGACACACACACACAATCACCAGGTGATACTGAACCCGTATTTAAGACAAAGTGTCCAGATGGGTCATGGGACACAACCAGAGGTGGCTAGCTCTAAAGTTGTGCTATCAAATTATAATCTGCCCAAAGAAGGTTGGGAATTCCAGAGAATACTGTAAATTATCAGGGCCAATCACTCATCATTTATTCATATTGGAACCTTAAGATGAAAAAAAAATCAAAAACAAAAACACTAAAACAAGGCACTTATCTGTAGGAAGAACACAAAGTAAACCCTGTCTTTGGTCAGCTTTCTCATCTAGTGCAGAAGCTAGAAGACAGATTTACCTACTTACATAATACCCCTTTTAGCTTTCACATGTTTAAAAGCTCCATGAAGCTTCTTGGAGTGGAAAAGGGAAGCAAGCTCCTGCAGAAACAAAAGAGAGTTGATTATTGTTTGAAGCCCATAAAGCACCAGGTGTCACAACTGCAAGAGGATTGTTTGTAAAATAAAATACAGAGACAACTTTCACCTTTATTACCATTGTAATTTCTGATTTGAATTCTCAGGGAAATTGGTTGAAATGCAATGCAACTACTTGTTTGAAACTTGCCCTCTATTTGTAATGAAGGACTTACCTTTGTAAGCGTGCACTCCACCAACATGCAATCCCCCTCTGTCTGCCTCCCCGGAACAGGAAGTCAAAGGAATCAGTCCAAGACTGTGACATACTCGTGAAGTGTAACACACATCACTGTGTGTCAGCTGATACATTCCCCTTTGTTCTGAAGGTCTTAAATGCTCTATCCATCTTACATCTCAAGTACCCAATGTCCACATCAGTGTCCTGTGTGTCCAACAGAATTGAAGAGCCATGTCAGACAAAGTGGTCCACAAATAGCATGTGCTACTCTGGTGGCCATAAACTTCACAGCTGGAAAAGAAGTGACCTTCTCTTCAAGTTAAGAAACAAAATGTCACAATGCGTTGAATCAGTGTTTTAAGACTGTGTTTCAAAACTCTCTGTATACTACAAAAGTCCCTCAGGAGCCTGCTGTAGTTAGCCACTGTGTGGGCTCAGCAAGAGAGACAGACACTGAGGCATATTCATAGGCTCCAACCCAGCCAGATCTCACCAGACCTCACTGTCATGGCGAGTGCCAGTCTTGTAGTGGAACCCAGAGCATCTGAGCTGCTTTATCTCTATAATATAATACCTTAGCAAAACCATTTACAAGAGAAACAATCACAAGGGTTGCTAATGCACAGAACTAAATAAAAACCAAACATTTATCAACTTTCACAATGTCTTTGGACAGCAGAAAAACATTATCAATGTCCAATTATCTGGAATTCACTCACGATCTTCTGGGCTCCTCCAAAGTTCTTGGATCTGGCTTTGCCCTCTGCAGTACACACAGTTTGTCATCCAGGTTCTGTCTGGCTCCATTCCACAGTTGCTGCTGTTTCTTGGTAGTCATCTCACAGGACTGGCATCTCAAGAACTGCTGGGGTCCCTGGCTGCAACTGGGCTGCACCTTTACCATTAGCCTCTTACGGACTCTCTTGGCTCTCATGCCAAGCCTCAACTTCTTTACATGATCCCTTCATCTGGGCCTTCAAGTGCTACTGAGCCTACACTTTTACCAATGACCTCTCCTGGCCTCTTATAGTACCAAGTCTCAGTTGCTCTCCAAAGACCCCTTCATTCATTCATTCAAAAACAGCACCACCTGTGTTAAGTCTTACAGTACCAAGTTTGGCTGCCAGCAGGACATATACAGCCTAGGCCGGTTCTGGAAGATAGCTTCTATGTGCTGACTCTGAGGAAACACTTTCCAGATTTTTAGACAGAGTCTGGTTTGATGAAAAAATAACTAGTCCTTGTCTGCAGGAAAAGTTCCCTCCTGGTGTGGAGTTACCATTTGTAGACAGGTTTGCAGGGGGATGGGGCGGGGAAACCTTTAGTTAGTTAAGCAGTTTTTAGGCTCTAAGCCCTGGCTTCCACAAAAGCAGGGGTTCCTGGGCCAGTGGGAAGAAGGTCAGGGGAAAAGTTCTAGGGGTTTGGTATTTCCCTCTGTCACACACTATGGAGAAACATCCTTTATAGACCTCAAACACAACATCTTGAGCTTCATACACATACAACACTGCTATCAGAAAACTAGTTTGTGAAGCAGCACTAGTTGTGAAACGGTTCAGCTACCACCAGTGGCAGGAAGGAGCATCAGCTCCATGATCAGGAAAAACAGTTAGAACCTTTCTTTTTCCTGCTCCCAGCTGAATTCTTTGTCTCTAAGGGCCTCCATTCTGTGGCTCTCACCTCAGAGCTTTTTTCCCTCATTTATTTATTAAGTTCACAGTCTTTTTTCTTCATAGAGGCTTATTTCATTTCTCTCTCTGCCCTTCTTCAGGAGTCTTCAATTAATGTTAATCTCTATAGTCTGGTAGCTTCCCTGAGCATACTTTATAGGCTTCTGTGAGGTCTGGATTTTCTTTTTCTTCCTTGTCCCTACATTGGATGAAGTGGCATGATGTCAGTGCCCCATGTTGGTATACCATTTGTAGTAATACACTGCAACAGGGGCTCACCAAGAAAGACACAGAAGCATTTTCATACAGGCCAACCCTGCCAGACCTCAGCAGAGGGAACCACTGTCATGACTAGTGCCATACTCACAGTGGAACCCAGAGCATCTGAGCTCAGGTGGGTTTTGTTGTTGTTTTTTTTCAGAACTCCTCAGATTCAGATCATAAGCAATCAAACATCCCCTACAGAAATCCAGCACCTACAGACAATACAAAATGCCAGGGCCTATGCATCCCCTTTTCCAACAGTGCCCAAAAACAATTATTTTAAATGTAACTAAAAATAAACTTCCACAACAGGAGCCATTATTTATGTCTATGTGCTGCCGATGTTGATGCCATGCTTATCAGAAAACTACATGAAGAGCACCAAAGCCACAGACATGATGTGTAAAATTTAGTCCTCAGTTATAGCAGAGGCACTGGTACATTATACTAATCTCTCCATAGTTCTTCTGTATCACATCAGATTAGCAAATCTGTTTTAAACGAATGTACACTAGAAATCTTTTCAGTCTTATTAAGTATGAGCAAACTTTGGCCTTTCCTAGGCTGAGTGATTGATCACATTCATCTTTGTGTGTTATCGATGGAGGAGATACCAGCAACCTGTACCATGCTCCA
The DNA here is from genome assembly GCA_026225945.1 of Cricetomys ansorgei. Taxonomy (NCBI): domain Eukaryota; kingdom Metazoa; phylum Chordata; class Mammalia; order Rodentia; family Nesomyidae; genus Cricetomys; species Cricetomys ansorgei. The sequence continues at coordinate 3,697,604 of JAMJFZ010001815.1, read as the reverse complement.
CTTCTTAGGAATGAAGACACGAACCTTATCACATCTCCTGTGAAACCTTTGGTATTATACAGAGGGTGGTTGCACATGCCTTGTATGGCAGCTATGGTTGAAGCTTAGAGATTAGCCTTTTATTTTCCTATTGTATCTTCCAAGCTAACCAGTGGATTCATGTTTCTTTGCTGGGCTTTTTGTTTGTTTGTTTGTTTTGTTTTGTTGTTTTTGTGTTTGTTCTTTAACCAATGCTGGCTATGATCATGGTGATTTGACAGATTACTAACAAAATCTTTTTAAAAACAAAGAAATATCACTTTCATTACAAAGACTTGCTGGGGTGTGTCTCCCTATGGTGACTAGAATTCCTGTCCGCATGGCTGCAATCCCTGTGCTTCCAACCTCACCCTCCAGCTATGACTACTTCTGCTTTCCAGAAGTGATCAGAGAGTTCAACTAACCCCCGAACACAGCTCCTCTTTAGACCTTTAGATGTAGTTGGTGAGTGGGCTATCCTCCTGCACTGCACGGAATCATATTTCTCCATGGTTATGACGTTGCCCTGGGCCAGGTGGGGGTCTGTATTTAAAATCCTAGCATTTGGGAGGCAGATTCTCTGTGAGTTTGAAGACAGCCTGGTCTCCATAGTGAATTCTAGGCCATCCAGGGCTATACAGTGAGACCCCGCCACAAAAAAAAGCAAAGAAAAGAAAAACAACAAAGAAAAGGGAGGGAGGGAGGGAGAGAGAGAAGGAGAGAGGGAAGTGGGTGGAGTAACAGAATGAAAATGAGGCTAGAGAGATGGTTCAAGGGTTAAAGCATATACTCTCTCTAGCAGAAGACTGATTTTGGTTCCCAGCAACCACAATGGGCAACTCTCAGTTCCAGGAGATCTGACACCCTCTTCCGGCCTCTCTAGGAACTGCACGCACGTGAACAAACCTACTCTTGAATACACACATATGCACATAATTAAATATAAAAATAAAATTTTTTTAACATGCTACTCTGGTGCTTGGACACCCACTGGGTTTTCCCAAACCCTATCCTTCTCAGACCTTTCCTTTTTCCTGTCTATAATCTCCTCCTGGACATTCCCAGAAGCATTTACCTTACCTATCTGCAGCCTTGCTTGCCATTAACTGCCCTCACCGTGGCAAAACAATTAGTCACCATTGAACCTTCATGTTCTCCCATGCTAATATCCAAACCACTTGGAATTCTGCTAGTCTTACTGTCAAGATATATCCAGAATTTGATCCAGATGTGTTAGCATGTGTTGTAATCCCAGCACTCAAGGGGCTTAATCTGTGTTTGAACCAAGCCTGAGTATATCCTCAAACCCTATCTCAAAAAACAGACATGGATTCCTAAGGCTGACTCCTCTTCATTTCTCACTGACATGTGGTCTGAACCACCACAGCGTTCCTCATCATTAATACTGGCCACACAATAAGATAGACACTGTATTCTATACCTGTGTCTCCTACAAGAAGATTTTTGAAGTAGAAGTCAAGCCAAACTGTTGCATGGCTCCCCCTTCACTCAGAGTAGCTCCTGCCTTCATTTATAACAGGGTCACATCTTCAGAAATCCATGGCAAGTTGAAAATAGTGTAAGTCAAAATACACTAAACACAAGCCACAGAACAATTTAGTTTGGCTGGGCTTAATTTAAATGTGCTCAGAAGACATATACCAGCCTACAGTTGGAGAAAATCATCTAGCTTACTTTAAAGTAGACACAAGTCATGGGATTTATTGAATATTGTACTGAAAGTGAAAATGTAGAATACTGTCTGGAAGGAATAAATATTCACAATGTGGTAAAGCCAAGAATTATGAAGCTTAACCACTGCAAGCTGGGGGCTGTTTGCACATAACAATGGCTGCCAACAATCCTGTGAGTTATCCAGTCACCTCTGCCTCCCCAGTCTATCCTTTAGTCCTTGTTTACAACCCTCTCTCTCCATCACTTACTCTGCACCAGTCCTGAAAGCTTCCCTGATGGCACTCCAGGGCATCACCTGCCCCAGAACACTTGCCCTGGTAGATCTCTACATTGGAGTAGCCCCTGCCCCAATTCCCTACATCTCTTTATGATTAATTTTTGCTCATAGGTCACTGTCTTAATGATGCCTATGCAGCCACACGTCTTCGACTAATCTCCCCTCTTCCTTTACCTCATGTCACCCCACACCCCTGCCCTTCTTTGTTTTTGCTTCTTTGTATCCTGTTTTGCTTTGTTCTTGCCATGGCATCCATCATCACCTAGCATATTATTAAATTGACTAGTCTCCCTCTGCCAAATGCAAGTCACAATTGGCAGGGGTCTCGTTTTCTCCACTGCACACTGTAAGCCCTTGGAACAGTGCACGATGTACAGTAGAAGTAAATAGATGTTTGCTAAGTAAAGGATTTCCTTAAGCGCGTTCGCCCTCCATAAAAGTTACTTGAGAATAGGATGTGTTTGTTTTGTGTTTTTCTATCAAATAAAATAAAGCAAACCAATTTGGAAACTTTGAAAATACGTCACATGTTAGCGTGAAGAAAGAGGCAAGAATGTAATAATACATTTACAAATTAATAAAAATGGCCAAGTTTTAAACATATTTTCTGTAAGCATTTAGACCGTATTATAAGTGGTATTGTGTTTACTGAGTTTTGCAGAATACATCAAAGTCATTTCTATGACCTTGAAAATATATCTAAATATCTTTATTCCAGTAACAATGTCCCGCCACACAGACTTCTACTTTTTGATTGACTGTGTTCATTTGTCTTGTTTTTACAGAGATACTTGGTACCACAATCAGCATCATTTTGCACATATATCTGAATTTCTCCATACTCCGTGAAGGCACAGAAGAAGAGGCTTTGGAACAAAAGACCCAAAAAACTAACAGAATGAGTGTGTTTCTGATCCAACAATCCCACTTCTGGTTGTGCATTTGGAGGAACTGAAGGAAGAGTTGAGGATAAGATCTTGAAGATGTATTTGCACATCCCCCATGTCCCTAACAGCATGTGTTGCAATAGCCAAGAAGCAGAACAAGAAAAATCCCCCATGCTGAATACTGGGTAAAAAAAGAGTTGTGAATGAAATAAAAGGAGTTTCATTCAGACTTACAAAAAGAGAAAAACCACTCACTAGCTCCAACGTGGACAGACCCTGGTAATATTATTCTAAGAGATATTCCGGAATGGTAGCACACACCTGTGATCCCAACAGGTAGCATGTAGAAAGCAGAAGGACAGATAGTTCAAGTTCTCTTTGGCCACACAGGAAGTTCAAGGCCAGCCTGGGCTTTGTGAGATTCTGTCTCAACAAGGTGAAAGACAAAGTAGAATGGTGGTGGCCACAGGCTTGGGAGGAAGGGTGGAGAACTGCTGGCAGTGGATATGGAAGTATGCAATTTGCACGGTGGAAAAGTATTATAAGCCTGTTGTACAATAATGTAAATACTCATCTCTACTGAAACACATCCCCCAAAAAAGTGATTAAAATGGTAACCGTTACACAATATCATTGCTACCACAAGAAAAGATAAATTCATCTTAAAACTTCTTTGGTCATTTCCAGTTTCACCAGATTTAAACTGTAATCTCAAAAACACTGATGAAAATGAACACTTTTTCTACCTGCTACTTACTGTTTAGTCTTTTCATTCCCTTTGCCAATTTCCTATTGGTGTCTTCAAATTTTTTATGATTCAAATGAGCTCTTTATACATAGAAACATTAAACTTTACCCTTTATAGTAATTAAAAGCATTTTCCGTCATCTTGTCTTTCCCTGACATACATTTTGCAATAGAAGTTTTCCGTCTTCAAGTGACTAAATTTACAATCTTTTCCTTAGTGTGATGGTGGTGAATCCTGGCTGCCAACTCCACTATATCTGGAATCAGTGAAAACTCAAGCTGCTGGACACGCATGTGAGGGATTTTCTTACTCAGATTATTTGAAGAAGGAAGACCCACTCTAAATCTGAGCCATACCTTATGGTGGCAGCCTCCATGAAAGGACTTGGAAGAAGGAAGATGCTTTTAGTCTGCTTGCCATCACTGCTGCTGGCAAGTTCATTTATATACTCTTGCTAAGGCCAATAGCAGAAGCTACTTCTTCAGAATTCCAGGGCAGACCAAAGACCAACAGCTCCCAAGGACCCTCCAGCACCAGATTAGGACTGCTGAGTCATCTAGCCTCACGGACTGAACAACTACAGGATTCTTGGCCTTTCCATCGCTAGATATTCATTATTGGACTGCTGGGACCATAGCCTGTCAGTCTAATAAATTATATACAAATAATATAGGATAATATATAATAAGTATATAACGTATACATATATCATATATAGTAAATTTATAACTATAATAAATCACATACAAATAATAAAATAATAAATACAAATAGATCATATACAAATGAGATTTATATATGATTTATTATTCAGATATGATTGATATGTCAGTCTAATAAATCATATATGCATACATATACATACATGTGTGTGTTCATATATATGTATGTATATGTATATGTATTCGTTCATTCATTCATTCTACAGTTCTGTTCCTTAGAAAACCCTGACTAATACACTGAGTATTCATTGCTGGTGGTAGTTCAAATTAGTATAGTCATTATGAATATCAGTTTGGATGTTTAGTCAAAACTTAAAAAGAGAACTACCATATGGCCCCAGCTGTACTACTCCTGGCATACATCCGAAGATCTCCACTTCCTACACGTCTACACATGCACAGCTATGCTTCTTATTGCTGCACTGTTCACAATAGCAAAGAGCCAGGCTAGACAGGTGGATGGATAATGGAAGTACGGTATACACACAATGGAAATCTATTCAACTGTAAAGTGAATCTAGTCATATTTTAAGCTCTTTCTCTGCTATTCAAAGTTCACTCCAAGTTTTTCCAATTTTACTACTTTCATCTTCTAGAATTTATTCATTAATTCAAGCTGAGTTGAGGTGCCAATATTATTTTTTCCTAGAAGGTATTTAATAGTCTGGGTTTCTTCTGTTAATCCTTTCCTGCCTGACTTGGGATGCTATCTTTGTCATCCATCAAACCTGTATGTGTAAACGTCACGTTAATGCCTGCAGAATTCACTATAGTTGTTACATGAGATCTGTAACCTTAGCACTTGCGTCTAATTGCAACACAGCATTTACTGCCTGGAATTGTAATTACTTGTTTATTCTTTCTCTCCCATTAGTTTATGAGCTTTCTTGCTTTCTTCTTTTTCTGAATCCAGCGTGGTGCTTGGTCCGTAGTAAAGACTCTTGTAAATGAATGATGATTGTCTTAACAACCAAAAGCATCTCATAGGGGCTGGGAAGATGGCTGAGTGGATAAGGAGCTTGTCCTACAAGAATGAGAACCTAGGTTCAGATCCTCAGCACCTATGTAAAAGTCAGACACAGCAGATCCAGCCTGGAACCCCAGTGTTGGGACGAAGAAGGGGTATGGAACAAGGAGGTGGGCAGAATCTGGATAGAGGCAAATAGATTACACAGCTCACTAACCAGGAAAACTAGCCAATCAGTGAACTTCAATTTCATTGAGGGAGCCTGTCACGAAAAGTAAGTTAGAGAAAGACACCAGGAAGAAATGTTTACACATGTATACACCACATGCATGAAAATCAATCAATCTGGATCAATCACTCAATTACTAGATAAGTAGACTATGTAAGGCAGAAGAGGTGACCAACTTATCAGCCTTTCTGGCCTGGAGGATTATAAAAGTGGTTTTAGAAACATCCATAGTAGAGCAGGTTGGGAAGGAAACTGCAAAGGGTAGTCTGTCTTCTTCCACAGAGCCAAGTTTAGGAATTGTGATATTATCCAGTTCTAATGTAAAACCCCTAGTGTAAACAAACCAAGTATCCAAATTTGCCCGGCTATATATGCAAGTCTATGGATTCAGACTTTGACCTGAGCACAGCCCAATTGCTTACTTCCTCAGCTCTGTCCCTCCTGTTGTATGAGTCTCTCGAAATCTGGTAGACACCCTTCCCTGATTGCATGTTACTTTCTCCCTACGGCAACATCCACGTGAGTATCCCAAAGTAAGAAGCGATTTTTTTTTTTTTTATAATTCAGCAGATGTCAATAAAATAAGTCTATGCAAATATCTTCTTTTAATGGGACTTGGCCTAGGAGATACGTCCATCAAAATTAGTTTTTATGGAAATGAAAATGCACAAAGAAGAAAAAAGACCTGACATTTGAAGGGACAAATCAAAGGCTGTCAGAACAAAGCATAGAAGAGTCTTTGGTTGCCAACATCTCATCCAAGGACCCCAGCATTTTAAATGGTGCTTTATTAACTGTTCTAGCCAAGCATTGGTCCTCATACTCTTATTCTCTAGATACTGACACTTCACACTGTTCCTCCCAAGGCAAACCTTAAGTACTCAAAGTGTGTACTGTTCTGGTCACAAACACCCAGAGAACTCAGAAATGGGTGCCACCAATTAACAACTGTCATTCACAGCTTGGCGTGGACAGGATCAGCTAGGTAGGGATCCCCTTTGGGGACTGAGTCTGACAAAGCTGAGGAGGAACCATCTGGAAGCCTCTCCTTCCCATCTGACATCTCCACACCAGTGTGGATTTGTCACAGCATGGGGGCATCAGGAGAGTCTCACATTCTAGAAATCAGCATTCTTGAAGACAGGCAGAAGCTCTATGACTCCTTAGAACTTGGCCTGGTGCATTCTAAGGTGTTATTTCTGGTCCCTTTAATTTGTCAACCAAACCAACACAAATTTGAGAAGCAGAGAATCAAACTGACTCTGCGGGGAGAATGCCTAAGAATTTTGGGCCATTTTTGCTGGTTTTCCTAAAAACAGCAACAAAGAACTTCGTGCAACCTAAGTATGCTGAGAGCTAGAAAAATGTTCTTCCCCAGGAAAGAGCACACCAACTGATTGCCCAATACCAAATGGCTAGCCCTGAAATATACATGCAAGTAACATACTGACTGAGCAGGGAGCCGATTGGGCATAAGTAGTTAGGGTGTGTGTGTGTGTGTGTGTGTGTGTGTATGTGTGTGTGTGTGTGTAATAGTAAGTGTCATGAATTTGATAAGGAACAAGGAGGAGTAAGTATATGGGAGGGCTTAGAAGGAGAAAAGGGAAGAGCAAAATAATATAATTATAATCTCAAAAAATAAAAAAAATAACTTTTGTGAACAGTGTTTTGGCTAAAGATTTAAACAAGTATAGAAAACAGAAATCCATCTTGTAAACACTGATCCTGCACCTATTGATCAATGTTTTCTTATCAATGAAAGCCATTTTTCTCATTTTGTCTCTTTGCACCTACACAAGAGACAAATAAAAAGGCTTAGTTTGATGTCAGTAGTTTTTATAATTTCAGATATCTGCATCTTATCTTGGATCTGGAATTCTCTTCCCTAGCGACAAAGAGAGCTTACTGGCACTTTCCACACCCCAGTTTTAGGAATCTACACGGGACTCCATCCGTCCTGTAGTCTTGCCTGTGAGCCTAAGAACACTCTGTAGTAAACACTTCTCCTCAACCGAAACCCAGGCACTCAAAGGACAGACAACACTCTCTCTCCCTTTAATTGCAAACTACTGCTGGATTATTATTGTCTGGATAGGAACAGTTCTGAATTCACACATAAAAGATAAAGTTATTACAACATTTTGAAGAAAATCTTTGAAGCTAATTATCTAAAGATTAGAGAAAGGATATCTTTTAATTAATTTGAAACCCTGGATGGAGTACTGAGCAGAAACATGAAAGGATATTTCTAATAGGGAGCCATAGTTCCGCAGGCGCCGCCCTCCCCTGGAGGGTTACCATTTAATTTCCAACATTGATTTGAAATAAATGCTGCCGAGATCTCCAAGGGAAGACTGTTGCGGTTGCAAACCTAAAGGAGACACAGCGCAATAAGCAAACATACTTTCCGGTCTTTGTTAAACTATGACCTGCAGGCTGAGTTTTAATGTCGATCACTCCCACACACTCACTGTCCTGTTTGATAACTGGAGGTAGAGGCTGAACTTCTGAGGTGGGGAAAGCTTTCTACCCAGCATCCTCCAAATGCTTGGCACTTCTACGAAAATAAGTGAATTGCCACAAACGTTTTTTTTCCCTTATATTGATGGGCAAACTTAAAGTTTTAAATCATCCCGTTTACAGGTGTAGTATATACAGTCAGTGTCATAATACACTGAAAACTTACCTACATGCTTAATAGTATATAATTTTATCAACTCCGTATAAATCTTAATATCCCATATTTTAAATGTTAAAAGAATTTCAAGGCAGGTGCAGAGCTGGTACCGAAGGTGCAAGGATGAGTGAGAAATGACCCCTGGCCAACAGGTCTTCCTAGGATTCTTCCAATTTTAGAAAGTAAAATTGATTTTCCCACCTAGATGCCAGGGTGCTCAATGCTCTATATGATTTTCCTCTTTCTTACAGTGTAGATTTTAAAATTACCTCCTAAATACATACTATTCTACATGGAGACCTGCAAATCAAGAATGTAATCTATATTCTTCCAGACATGGTGCTTACGTTTAAAAAAAATGCAAGTCCTTCCTTTCTTGGGCATCAGGGGAATCACCTCAAACTTAACGTTATCTCTATAGATCACTAAGCTCCGCGGACCAATGAGAGCCTGTAGAGACTATAAGAGTGTGTGCCTTCCAAAGGGTACACATTTTTCAGTTGACCCCACACCCATACTAATCTGTAACAGTGTCACCCTTTAAAGTCCAATATCATCGCTGATAGACACCCGAGGGATGCAGTCACGCACAGACTGACTCTCAAGAAAATTTCCTGGCTAATATCTACTTCCATGTCACTTCATTGATGAGAATTCCAGTTTTCACTCTTGCGTTCTCATACTGTAAACCGGCTCCTGGGTGAACTGCCGCCTTTCAATAATTCATTTATTTAACAGCAACATTGCGGACACTTATTTATTTATTTGTACTCATCTTTATACACCTTTTCATCCATTAATTCTCTATTTCCTAGGTTTCAGTATCTAAAATTTTGGCATGTTTAAGTTGATTTAAGAATATTTTGACTAAAAGTAAAAATAAACTACAGGTGTGTTATTTGCAGTGAGTCTACCAGCAAGCCTCCTGCATTAGTGGCCCTCACCCATCAGACCAGGACTGCTGGCATCTGACTTCTGCAGAGGCAAGGCAGAGGACAGGTGGCAGAGGCAGGGGCACACCCCTGGGCCTAATGAGCGTATTCAATATTTGCCGGTGTCACTCTATCGTCAGTGGAGACCTCACTAGAAGGTGTGGGGAGCAGAGTATGGAAAGCAGACAGAGTTTATTTCCATCTCACTAGTAGTATAGAGGCTGGTAAGGGGCAAGCAAGATGGAGACTGAATCCATATGGAGTCCATTATGACAACCAAGACCAAAGTGAGTAGCTAGCGGGTAATATCGAGATAGGGAGAACAAGGAAATAATAAATACTTAAGAATTTGAAGCCAAGGACAGATTTGGGTGAGAAGTAATGGCCAAAGTTAATGGCCAATTTTCTCATTGGGGGGGACCCAATGGAAAGAGGGACATTAAACAAGACAGAAAACACTTGACTGTATCCATGGGGAAAGAGGTAGAGCTCACTGGAGGAAGTGTTCAACTGAACATGCAGGTGACATGTCTGAGGCACAATGTTCACCTGACAAGTCAGTCTTTCTCAAATCCTTGTGTCCATCGGCATCTGAAACACAAATTAAAACACTGCAAACACAGACTCATCCTTCCTCCCAAAGCCACCCTAACACTCATAAACTAGATTGCCTGGGGTTGGGTCTCGGCACTGCTCATGGGATTTCAACTATAAGGTTGAAAATCAGTGAGATGATTTAATAAACCTCACTAGAACCCAAGACTCATGTTTAAAAAATTATATAAAATCCAGGTGGTAGTGGCTCACGCCATTAATCCCAACACTTGGGAAGCAGAGGCAGGAGGATCTCTGTGAGTTTGACACCAGCTTGGTCTACAGAGTGAGTTCCAGGACAGCCAGAGTTACAGCAGAGAAACCCTGTCTTGAAAAACATATATGTATTTTACCATGGGGAGGAGATGAGATAGCCCTGAAAGAGTAAGGAGAGAAAGCAGGTAAAAGATAGACATGGCAGTCATCTAAACATTCAAAATGAAGTCAAAGTAGAGACAGCTGAGGAGAGCAGGGAGTACTTGAAAATTTCAAGGAGTCGTAGTAGAACATGGTATGAGGAAAGCCAGCCAGGGAATGAAGCCACTTGATGACAGGGTGGAGAAAAGAAAGAATTGGTGGTCCAAGTCTCTGGGGAACTTGATGACCAGAGACCTTCAGTACATAGGAGATTCAATGCAGGTGGAAAGTAGAGACAGAATGAATAAAAAGGGCAGACAATGGAAGAGATGGGTACCTGGGCAATGAAGTTTGCTATGGAAAGAAAGTTGGCCCATTTTGCCCAAAGCTTCAATTTCTGGTAGTAAAATAGAAGAATAAAATGCCTGGAAGTGTGACCGTTTACACTGGTGAGCATGAAGACGAAAGCCCAATAAAGTAAGCTCTCATCACTTGCTGCAGAAGTAAAAGTCTGTAGCTCGGGAGGAACAGAAAATTCAAGGAGTTCATCAAGAGAGGCTTGTGGTGTAGAGGTGGGATAGGAAGCAAGGAAATAGGAAGGTTGACATCGGAGTGGGGAAAGTAATGAACCATGAAGTCTGTCTGAACTGGACAGGAAATGAAGCCTTGGGAGGCCATGCGTGGCCACGGGTGGAGACACAGGGCAAAGTTGAAAGACCAAGTGAGAGGCAGTGAAGGGGGATGAGGAGAAGGGAGGGCTCAGCAAGTGCCCACAGAGGCGTATGATGTCAGAGGCAAAGCCCGTGCTGATGACAGGAGGAGTGTGCTGCTAGCTACAGAGAGATTGAAGATCAAAATGTGTTGAGCCTGTACTGATGAGAGACATTAAATGCCCTGGCTACTGAAGCTCAGGATCAGAGGAGAGACAAGGATGGAGAGGAGGCTGTGAGTTGTGTTGAAGTCCTCAGTGGGTGGGGAAAGGAGATACAGAGGCACAGGGATAGAGACATATGAACCGTTGAGACATCTTTGAAAGATACTTCACAGGAGTCTAAAAGTGAGGACCTGGAAGCAGTAAGGAGTTAGAAAATATAGCTTTGCTTCTTCCACCATGCCACTTCCAGCATCCTCAGCTCCCAGGAGCATCCCAACATATTCGCCTGTCCATAGCTTTCTACATTTTAGAACTCAGCACGGCTGCTACTTCCCTCTCAAACATGCTCTTCAAGTCTCGTTTCCATTTCCAACCGGACGCCCAGCTACACTCATGACTCTGCCCCAACATCAGTCACTCTCTAGCCACACACCAACCTTGTGTGTGTGTGGTCTTTCCTCCTGGGTTGTTCTAGCAGACACTGCCTCATCTCAGGCATGACTTCTAGAAAAGCTCATCGTGACCCTACATCTTGACTCTCTGCTCCCGTGCTGCACTGGCCAGTCCGTTCAACTCATGGGTCATCCCAAGTTGTGTAGTGATCAGTGATTCCCCTTCTGTACTGATCTCTTTGAGAAGCCCTGCTTCGTCTGTTTGGTTGTTTTCCCTTTTGCATATCTCTATCCAAATGCACTGTTCCCAAATATAAGCACTGACCAAGGTGGCATTTGTCTACTGAGCTACTTGGCTGATTCCTGTTATAGGCAAGCTGTGATTTGCTGACCATTGTAATCTCCCAGTGTCACCACTAACTCATGCACAATTTCCAAGAATGGCTTCAGCCATCTACTTCTCAAATTGATTTATATAAATAACAGTTTGTTAGAGGCCCTTAACCTATCCTTCTATGAGGGATATAAAATTACACCCTTCCAGAAGCAAAGGAAATGTCTCTTTTAAGTGATTTTTTGCAATCCCCAGCGGTTTCCCAGCAAATAATTTTTTTTTCTTGAAGCTTCCTGTGTTGATCCAGCCATGCCTGTGGCAGGATGGTTGGTAAAAGACTGTGAACAGCAGCCTAGTCCTTGCAGACTGTGGCCATTGGACTCTGATGCCAGTATGTCCCTCTGCAGACAGACAGGAGGAACACCTGGACAGATACCTGGAAGAAGAAGGATGAAGCCATTCTCTAGCTAGCACCCTTAAAACTGCATTTGCTCTCTTTCTACTCCATGTCAGACAAGCCATATCTTATTACCTTAATTTGCTTATAATGATGTTCCTTTGACGAACAGTGATTTCATCCCAACAATGCCATCATTAAGTTGAAGATACTCCAATTAGAAGATGAATTAACTGTGCCTAACATAATGGGCATCTCAGCTTGACAACACTGCAGAGTACTGGCTGCTCCCCATCATGGCTGAGTCGTAGAATGGGAATTGTGGCTACCTGCCACCACCAGGCACTGCTAAGGGAAAACTGACCATGTACATTATCCTGGGGAAAGATTCCCCATCAAATGCACAGTCACATTTGGCCTCTACTGAATGAATATCACTTTTGTATCATGCTAATGTCAATATCACCTCAAGTGCGAATCACAGCCAGCTTGGGAATCTTCTGTATCCTACAAGCATCCACTCTTTTCTCGGTGCCTTATGTAACTGTAACCACTGAGGGGCTGGCTAGCAATTACTTTTACTCTGCTGCTTCTGGCACAGTTTGATTCTTTTGACTACAACAGAAGAAAAGTAACAGGGGAAATACACAGTTTTCTGAAGCCTCCGATGTGTCCACAAGGTGGGTTTATAAATTGCACGTCATGACTATGACACAAAAATTTAGTTAAACTTCCCACCAGGTGGCAAGATCTCAATTGCTGTATTTTTGTAATGCCAAGTGGAGACATCCTTCAGAGTTACCCCCAAGTTTCATCACCTTTATTTAAGGAGAAATATCATCACAGCAAAGCAAGGTCAGTGACTATGCTTACTTCACATCTCCAAGTTTAATGTTATAACCTTAACCTTTTCAAGCACAGCCCTTTGCACTGGCTCACTGGAGACAGTTACAGCTGCCATACTGTGGGAAGAAGGGAAGAAGTTATCTTTGTTCTGTTGACTTCTGACCTAAAAGTTAGATCCAGGCAGGATAGGAGAGACATCTGAGGCAAGTGGCTTGGTGCATGTTATTACTATGTACCAGGTTTCATGGGTTCTCCTTCATTTTAAGATATTAACACTCAAGATTTTTCTAGCCATGGTTGTTTGGGTGTGGAGATTTTAACTGAGGTGAATCACTATCTTTTTCAGTCAGAAGTTTGTGAGACAGCTAAGGATAGCTTCATCCAAGCTTCCCGCTGCTCTTGTAAGAAAACCCTTGATCTCAAAGAACTTGGTTAGTGTCCTTAAGCATTCTAAAGCCTACAATTTTCCTTGACTACATATGGTCCGCTGAGCAGTTGCCAGGCAGATAGATCACACACACTAGATGGTGAACAGTAGCCAGATCTAAAGTACAGGAACGGACATAGCTTACGAGTTCCATCTGGCCATCACAGAAATTGTAGCTCAGCCCTGGGATGATTGCAACTGTGGTGTGCAAAAGTGGAGATCATAACGTGGATGGTCCTAGCTGCCCATGGGGGGCTCTCTACACCCAGGCTGAGCCCAGAGATGACCTGTCCCATAACTGTGGGCATTCTGGTGACCAAATGATCCACATCTCAAGGTGCTTTTCCTAAAATTACCTTGCTGAGCATCGTCTCTGGTTGAGAACATCAATTCACGGCTCCAAAACCATCTCCTTCCTTATTAAATGCCAATTGTACTGGGAAAAAAGTATTTTTTTAAATGGAAGAAGTAGTGATCGTTCCCCCTAAGTTATGTCAAAGAAAGAGACTAAGAAACATAATATTCACAAATGCACATGTAACTGAGACAGTCATGTCACCAAATGCCTAAACTTTACATTTTATTCTTCAAAACAATTTTAAATGTCACAAAATACACTCACGGACGTATTTTTTTTTCCTGAAAACGTATTAGCGTTTCTAACAATAAGCTAGCCTTCGTTAGGGATCAATAAACTAGTTACCAAACTCGCTTTGGCATGCTCCGAACGAGGAAGAGGGAAGACAGGAGATGCTGCGGAATCTGTTAGGGAAAACAAAACTTGTATGGCTTCCAAGAACTCCAGGGCTGATGCAAGGGGCTCCAAGCTTCCCACCAAACACGCGGCCCCCTATGCGAAATACGCCAAAACAACACAGTTTGGGCTCATTGTGTCCTAATTAATACTATAATGAGTTTCCTTAGATAGCCAAATCCTTAATCAGCCCTATCAAAACTACGTCTGCCCAGAAAAAGACTCATGTTAATTCTGCTTAATGCCTGACAGTGGTTAAGCACCATTAATACTCCATAATTTCATTGTATGTTATTGTAATCATATCAGCATATATCTCAGTGGCTATGAGAGGCTCAATAGGCTGCCTTGAATTATCGGTCACGTGACTCTGTTTCACTAAGAGACTATCTTCCATCACAGCCAGACCTCCTTTGCCCTCCCCGCAGTCAGTAGCCTAAGCAGGTATTAATAAAGGTCTCCTTTTTTAAATTGCACAGCTCTAAATGGTCTTTAAGGGACCCAGCAGTAATCTCAAGATCCCTATATTTTAGCAGGAAGGCAGGACAGAGGAATTAATAAGAGCCCTTTCTGTGTAAACTGCTCCCTGCTCTAAGGCTATATCGTGATGTCAGGGCGCTAAGAGAATTTTAAATGCACAGGATGGATTGTTTGTGTTGCAAAAGCGAAACAGGGGGCAAAGGCTAAGAGACTTGAGAAAATTGAAAGACTGCCAGGGATGCTGGGATGCAAATAGCAACAAAACAGGGATAAATGCTCCTGCTCACATATGCAGGAGTCCTGCAGAAGGGGGGAAAAAAGGTTATTAATTTTCACCAGGCTGTATCTTACAGCTGGTGGCTCAGCATCAGTTTTTGGTGTAATGAAAATGGTCTGAGCAGAAGATAAATGGTTCATAAAGTGGACCATTTAGATGCAATCGAGGCTCAATCTGCCCAGTGACTAATCACGTCCCCCCAGTGAAGCTGAATTCCACTAACAGACTTTTTTTTTTCCTTTTTTTTTTTTTTTTTTTTTTTGCTGCTGTACCAGTGAATTGTAGCCGGGTCTAAGTTCAAGGCAGGCAGAGAATTATCTTGATTTATTAGCACACTCCCTGGCCATGCCACTCGCTCGGCTGTGCCTTTGTGGGCTTCTGCCCTGTTGCTGTCGGAGTGTAATTTTTACTGTTCCCTTGTGACTAGTACACAGCCTCGTTTTCAGCTGCTAGAAAAATGGGCTGCTTTCGCACCTGTAATTTTTCTTCTTTTGCTGCTGAAGGTATATAATATATCTCTAAAGTGCGTAATAAGTTTCTGAAAAACGTGTTTTTAAAAGAAATTGATTCCTGTGGTTTATAAGCCCTTGCAAGGCCACATAAGGAAACGCGCCAGATTGCAAAGGTATGCACGCTTGGTGTGGCAGCCATTTCTCCCTTCCACCGAGGAAATTCTGACTTCTGGCCCACAGTGTAATTTCAGACATTTTTCTATACAGTACTTGCCTCTCATAATGAACTCTGATCAAATAAAAATGCTGTTTATATTGAGACTTTACAAGTCCTGATTACGTATAAAATAGAGGAGAATCCCTCATAATGACATTTAATTGTGAGAAAGAAAAGATTCCCGTAGAAGAGCATTCAGCTGTGCTTGCTCCGAATTCTTCTGCATAATGCCATTTATAGATCGTTCAATTATGACATTATTATGAACCACATAAGTGTCACTCACTAACTCCCCATATTTTTAGACCTATGGAAGATAAACTCGGGGACAATTTTCATTATTCTGACTGAGAGTTAGTCACAAAAGAACCTTCCATTTTTAGTAGGATCGACTGCCCCCATTGGCTAATGAATTGTGATGCTTCAGCCATGATCTTAGGGGAAGTCACTTTACTGAAGACTCTTGGAGCTCAGCTAGGCTAAGTCTCCTCCTCTTTGAGACTTCAGGGATTCCAAAATGAATGTTATTAATAAGCCAGTAAATGGCAGGGGGGAGGGGCTCCAAGCTGGTTTACTCTTATGAATCCTCCAGATTATTTTTTTTCTGTTTTTAGCAAAGGCTGACAGACATGATGGGTAAACTATCAGGCAGAAAGAAATGTTAGGGCAAACCGCACTGATCATACATCTTCCATAAGCGGAGCCCGCATTCTCAGATACCTGCCTCTAGAATTTCACGCCTCCCGTAACACCAGTCTTCCCGTGGTGGCGGAAGTATAGATTCATCACTTTCTAAGCAGGTTCTTGGACCTACATCTATTTACCAAGGTGGTTTTTCACTTGCCTTTTCTAGGGAACTGGGAACTGTTTTTCAGGGCACAATCAATGAGGCTGTCTGAGGCTGGCCACGCCCACAGTTTTGGCAGCAAGGAAAGGGTGGCAAAGCCTAACAGTCACCATTTGCAGCCAAATGTATTAGCAGAACACGTCTGTAATGACAGGAGCAGAACAGCCAATGCTTTCTGCTGCTCCTGTGACAAACATTCATTGCACACTTAGTACATGTCAAATGCTATGATAGGTTTGTGGAACACAGATGAGGGAGCAGATTCCCTTCCCTCGAAAACAGGCAGTTGTGAATGACTAATGACTAGACGAATAGATAGATACACATCTCTGGTCTGGATGATGCTCACTGAATTACGAAAAATGAACCCAAGGGTCAGGAGGCCTTTATCTTGTCACCTTGGATGGGTGTGCCTTAGAGAAGTCACTTGGTTTGTGCTCTTTCCTTAGAATTTAAATATGAGTATCAAAATCTTTCCCCGTCAAGATGGTTTTAGGAATTAATTAAGTAGCGATTGTGCAGTTACTGTGAGGAATTGTTATTATTGTGGATTCAATTATTATTATTGATGGTCAGATATTGTCCTAGAGCTGTAGACACCAAGGCCCCCTGGCCAACAGAACCCGAAACGTCTCCTCTCGGCTGAGCAAACCCTGTGACTACGCATGGGCCTGGGTCATCACTAGGCAAAGATTGTGTTTTCCTAATTTGCACAAAAGCATCAACTGGGCCAGCAACAGTGTGTGCAAATGTGCAAAGCATGTCAAAACTGTTCTTGGAAGCACTCCATCACTGAGCGTTTCCATACGCTGTGAGTGCCTGAGCTCTAGTTGCTACTGCTGTGCTCTGCATTGGCCTTTGACACCATGCTATCAGGTCTTGGGAAATGCATCCGGGTTTAAATGGTATGAGTGAGTGTGTTGTACTTTTTATATAAGCATAGCCTTAATTTTTTTTAGTTCCCAGGGATATAAATGTTCATGGTACCAGAGGAGTTTCCATTAAGGTTAGTGGAGCTTGTTCAATGAGTGTGTCAAGTTACCTTGCTGAGAGTGAAGAGCCCAATGTTACCTCAGCACAGGGATCAATCAACTCTGCATCAGGATCTCTGGTGTGTCCTAAGCTTTTCCTACCCATCCAACAGCCTAAACTGTACCCCATTCTGGCCCTCCCTGCCTTAATCTTTCTAGCACCGAGAAACACTGATAGTAGGTTTACGGCATTGTTTACTTCTTTCTCTTCCTATGATCCCAATTAGAAGACATTCGAACAGTTGTAAAAATGCTTTTTCAATTGTTGGAGAGATGCTCTCTCTCCAATGGAGGTGCTCACTACCTAGATCATTACAGGAAACTAAAGGTAAAGAGTTTGATGAAGTTGTGATGACCCTGTGATGGTCCAAGGCCCCCAAGAATATTTAAATCCAATGACTCTTCCACCCAGCCCCATCCCCAAGGAGCAGCAGGGCCAAATGCCATTCTCTCCAAGCATGTGGAGCGATGACAAGGCTCAAAGGCAATCTGCCCATCTGACCTGCCTCTGAGAATCTGAGCCCAGCCAAGAGAAGAGAAGCCAGTACTGCCTGGCTGGCACTACCCATGTTCAGCAAAGGCTTAGCCTGGAGTGTGCAGAAAATAGAGATGTGAGATGGTGGAAGAGGAGTAGAATGCCCAGCCAGAGCATTGCTGGAGCAATAGTGCTCTGCAGCAAGTATAACAAATGACAGCTCATTCTCAGAGCTAGGAAGCCAGGAGATCTACAGCTAAAGGGGGTCTTGGTCTTCAGGACCCAGGAGTCAGCATGACCAAAATGATCTTAAACTAGGGTGTTTTCCAGAGGAAATGATGAGAAATAGTTCAACTATTTTTACACCCTTAAATATAGGTGACTTTGGGGAGTGCCACACAGGTACAACGCTGTGTTCCTCTATAAAACCTTCCATACCATGCAGGGCAGAAAAAACTGAAGAGTTCCTAGTCCTCTGTGTGTGCATATGGGTACATGTATATATCCTTGTGTGTGTGCCTCTGTGTGTGTGTGTGTGTGTGTGTGTGTGTGTGTATTATTTGTTGGCTGGGTACTTTAGGATAAACTTTGATTTTGTATATTGTGAAATGAATGGTAGTCATAAAGGATAGTTCTATTACCTTAGAAAGTTCCTAATTTTTAAGGGTGTTCAAAGCAGCCAACAGCAGCAAGACTCATGGCTGACATTTGTGCTGAAAGACAAGTATTTATTATCCCCACCATCTAAGTCTTAGAACACTCTGTGGCTTCCTATGACTGTATTGCAAACAAAATCAACACTTATCTCTGGAGCTTATCGAGCTGTCTCTAAAACACTTGGATTAATCTCGTGTCTACTTGTCTCCCTGTTAAGATAATCATGACAACTGGTAAAATATTTATCAATGAAACCTGAATCCAGCTACACTAAAAACGTCACTGAGGAAATTGACAAACCAGAAGAAATTAAGCAGAAGTTAAATGGCAAAGGCAGTAGCTGCCCACATAAGGGTATTATCGAAGACTAGGTTGGCAGACGGGATTTATAAACAAAAAGAGAGAGTAAGATTTGTCATTGACAGAGGACACCATGGCAGTCCTCGCCCATTCACAGGTACTGCGTTTCTGTGAACCTCTTTATACATATGACATTTTTTCTACTAATAGATCGGGGCTGGGGGAGAAGTATGTATTATTGATGTTAGTACATAAGTACGTTAATTGACTAATTACTTATTGATTAGACAACTAAAGATGATTTTTAAAGCCCAATTGGACACAGATTATTGGCTTCCCCAACCCTGTACTTAGGAAAATTGTTCTCTACAAGGAAAATTATATTAACAGAAATAATAAAAATAATTAGCATCATTCTCAAAGCTGATACCTCAGCTGTGTCCACGTAGCGTCATGGTCAGCCCCTTGTCATAGTCAAATTTATTAAAACTAATTGTACGTGATTTTGTTTTCTCAGCTTGGCAAATGATGCGGTTTAACCAAAGTTCACTGGTCCCATTCTTGATCCTTCCTGGGAATAAAAATATGATCTTTAGATATGATAAGAAGAATTGAATAACCAGGAAAAAAACCCACTTCAGGAAATAACCTGTCACACCTGTCCAATCGTTGGCTGGCTTTTTAAAGTTTTAAAGCAGGGAAAGGCATGGTGGTCCAAGGGATGTTAAATCAGAGGCACAAATACTAAAAGAAACAGCAGATACAGCTGCTGCCTAAGAGGTGACAGTGCTCAAGAAATGCTGTTCAGTCCCTGTCCTGTCCTTTCCCCAAGGCAGCCTTGGTGGATCCTACTTAGCTGCTGCAATTTCCTCAATCTAGGTCCAGCAAGAGATCTTCATTTCCAAGAGCCAGCTCCAAGGTGACCCTCAGTACTCATTTGTTTTTGTTTGCAGTGTGCCTTTCCTACTAAGCAATAAGAAAGGTAAGCATTGGTCAGATGCCTTACATTACTATGGAGACCACCAAGGCACTGGGGTTTCTCTCTCTCTCTTCACACTACCATCAGCCATGGGCACAAGAGGCACTCAATATGGAAAAGAGTCCTGACAGCAGCCCTCAGAAGATATGGAGGATGGGTTCCCGGACCACCTTTGCATTCCAAATTCCAAGGATGTTCAAGTCCCCATATTAAATCATGTGGTATTTACACATGATCTATAAATGCCCTCCTCAATCATCTCTAGGATATTTATAATATCTAGTATACACTTCATGCTATGAAAATGGCTGTTGTACTACATTGTTTATAGAATAATGATAAAGAAAAAATCTGTACATGTTTAATAGACGCATCCATTTTAAGCTAAACTTCATAGGCTGACAGGCAGATGACATTTTCAGACACACGTGATTGCATCTACACATTTAGGATCATGGACGTGGAAGGCTACTTTATATTCACCATGCTGCCTCAAATCTCCAAGTGAAACATCTGGATTCTATACATACTGAGAACTCTGAAAAGGACAAAGAAGACACTCAGGTCACTGGAGATTTTAAGGACATCCAAGTTCATGTCTTGGCATATCCAGGCTGACATTGGCCATCGTCATTCCATGTGTGTGGATCCTGAATTATAGAAGAATAGAGAAAGAGAGCTGAGCAGTCAGTATGTATATTCATTTCTCTTTGCTCTTAACTGTCCCTGTGATGCATCTAGTTACTTCAAGTTCCTGACACCTTGACTTCCTTGCAATGAGGAGCTATAACCTGGAATTGTGAACTAAAATAAACTCTCTCTCCACTGAAAATAGATAAGTAGGTAGATTATATATATGTGTGTGTGTGTGTGTGTGTGTGTGTGATATATATGTGATATATATATGATATATATATATAGATGATAGATAGATAAATAAATAGATAGATAGATAGATAGATAGATAGATAGATAGATAGATAGATAGATAGACAGACAGAAATAACTCTTCTGAGTTTCAAAGGACATATTCTTTTATTTTTTCTTGGGTTTTCAAGACAGGGTTTCTCTATTGTAACTCTGGCTGTCCTGGAACTCACTCTGTAGACCAGGGTGGCCTTGAACTCACAGAGATCCTCCTGCTTCTGCCTCCTGAACGCTGGGATTAAAGGTGTGCACCATCACTGCCTGGCTGGAGGACCTATCCTTTATTCACCAGTTATCCAACTGGGGATCTGAAATACACTTGAATATCTGAAGCATTCAGTCTAGACAGAATGCCGTTGGACAGTTTCCCGTTTCCAATCTACCTTTTTGCTGGCGTGTCTGCTGCAGTTCAACCTAGAATGTCTATGTGTGCACGTAACATATGCAGACTGTCCACCTTCCTTATTATCATTGCCTAAACCACACAGTGAAGCAACTATCTGTGGATTCTTTATACTTATTAGACATTACAAATAATCTAGAGATGATTAGAAGTAAGACAGGCAGCTTTGTGTCCAGAAAAGGGCATAAAAATACCGGCAACTCCAAGTTGAAGTCCTGTGGGGAGAGGTACATGTGGGAGTATGTGAATATGATGTTTGTAGATCTATGTGCATGTGTATATACCTGTACGTGTGCCTATGTGTATGTGTGTGTGGTCATGTGTATGCATGTGTGTCTCTGTGTTTATGTGGGTCTATTTATGCATAAACACACACACACACACACACACACACAAATGCAAAATACTCCCCACCTTGGAATTCCAAGTTACATAATATCTGTGCAGATGCAAGGACTACCTCCTAAAACAGAAGCAATTAAAAACAAAAGAAACCTTCCCATGTTCCCATGTTCCCAAGGGGGAATTCATACAAATACTGACCTGGTGCTCCAGTAACTGATAGAGTCTGGCCCTCTCAACAGACTATTTTACATAAACAGAGTCAAAAGGTAAAACAGAATCTTCCTGCATAGGGTCAAGTTTCCTTTTCTGGCCAAGAACCTAGAGGCCTTTGACTTCCAGAGCAATGCATGTTGTCTGTGTAAAAATGCTGTTCAAACAACTGGTTGCTCCTTCCATCAAAGGACCTGTGATGAGCAAGTTTTGTGCGCCAAAGCCACACCAGTTATCAAAGAACACCCCTGCCCTCATGGACCAGAAAGTGCTGGCTAATTGATTTGATAAAAGCATCCCCATTCCTGAGTGCTGCCACAAAGATTACCAAGACAACCCAGTTTCTTGTTGTGCAGTGTAATGGATGGTAAAAACAGAGCATAGAATATTAGAGTCTTCTGTCTGAAGCTGGAGCTGTTGACAAGCGCGCTAATGAAAGTCACAGTGGTACTACTGGATTGTGTGCAGCCAACTCTACCGTGGACAGAGTCCAGGAAGGAAGGATGCAGGCGAGAGGCTGGGACCTTTCCTTTCATAAAGACTGACACAGGTCTCAGGGGCGCTGGCGAAGCCCACCCCCCAGGTGTTGCCCCAGAGACCACCCACTCGCCCACTCACACCTGCGCAACTGTGTGAAGTGCCCTCTGAAGGCTTTCCAGGCTCTTCTTGGAAATTAGCCAGCCACTCAGAGGTCAGAGTTGCTGGGTTCTAACCACCTCACAGCCATCAGACTCCCTGTGAGGCTGCCCAGCTTGCCTGACCTGCTACAATTCACTAACTTCCTTCGTTTTTCATTTTGTTATCAGCAGAGATCTCAAGAACCTAACTGTTGTTACCTCCATCTTGAAGGGCTGACAGGAATCAAGAGAAGGAAAACCTGTGTCCCCTCCTGAGTTTACAAAACCAATACCAAGAACATTAATGAAAGAGAAACTCATATTGATAAATGAAATATAATTTGGTCTTCTGCTGTGATGGAATATGCTTTCATTAAAACGGTATATCCCACAGAGTGCCTTGATTATTTTGGTGTGCCTCACTCACCAGTATAAATAAACCTTCCACATGAGTGCTGGGATGGCTGCTATTTTTAAGATGAAGAGATTCAGCTTCTGGATGGCTGCTTTCAGTTAACACAGCTTCAAATGAGTTTAGGAGCTAAGCTATAATGTTTTCTGCATACACCAAATGGCAGGCTTTAGGCAGGAACCCAATATATGTTTAGTTAGAATATAATAAACATAATATTTACATGGGCTGTGCACTGTGTTAAGAATCAAAAGCAGTTGGTCTATAAACTGTTATTGAATTCTCTAACATACAGTCCTAAATCAAGTGATCCATCAGGATTCCAGAAATAGTGTGAGAAGAGACTCTGACCCCTGTCAGAGCGCCTGGGCATCCGCGCACACAGGCAGCACATATGTGTATGCTTGTTGGCACATGCACGTGAGTGTGCAAACCTACATCTCCTTCATTTAAAAACAAATCTCTTTCATCAAAATCTTAACAATGATCTCATTTTATTTCTATTTCTAGGACGATAATGTAGTTGAACATACTGTTATTTTTTTGTTTGTTTTGTTTTGTTTTGTTTTGTTTTTACTTTAAAGGGGCCTCTACTGTTGTGTAGAACAACATTCCAAGAACTGGGGGTTGGGGGAGAAAAAAATTAAATTCCAGTAGAGCGGGCCCTTCATTTCTTAGGCAATAAATGGAAGATGGGGGTGTGCTGAACAAGCACACCTATTCGGAAATTTTTTTTTCTTTGAAAAGCCCACTAGTTAGGCACCATAACAGTTCCGCTGATATTTTTACAGTGCAAACACGATAGTGGAAATTAAGTTGCCCCAGCAAATTCAGTTTAGAGGAAATTTGTTATGAATAAAATACTGCTGGTGGCCCTAGAACATTGAATTTATCCACCAAATAATATCTCAGAAATACCACTTCAGAAGAAATCAGCTCTAAATAATTGATAAATTTGGTTTGTTTAGGAACCTTCTGACCTCTGTAATAGAAAGTAAAAACACATTTCAGTTATTGAAGGCACATATATTCCCTCTGGTGGGAGAGCTTTTAATTTTAAGCTGGATTTGGTAGGAGCCATTTGATAAAGCTTAGAGAAAATTTTCCACTTCTGTGGTTGGATTTGGGTCAGCGTCCTTTGGGGGAAAAATGGCAAAAGATAAATTTGTACTTGGTAGTTTTTCATAACACACAAGACAATTGCAGTGATTTTAAACATCACTGCATTTTTAAACATTAAGAGCAATAAGAATTCTTTCTCCTATGGATCCCCCCATTCCACCTCCCTTTTCCCTCCTCTAATCTCTCGTAGCCCCCCGCCTCTGAAAGGTTTGAATGTCCATGATGTTAAAACAGAGCAGAAAATCGGAATGTCCTGTTAATGTGAAACATTGTTTTGTAGTTAAGAGCCAGAGCCTGTCTGCTGCCATCGGTGTACTGCTTCTGTAGTTTCATAGAGAATGCAGAGGGGTACTCTCTAAAGTATAAGACACTATTTAAAGCTGTTTTTTCTAAAATGCTTTTTAATGCAGTTGTTGAGTAACTGGTTTTATTGGCTGTTTCCCTTCTGTAATCAAAGCATACTTCAGTGACTGTTACATCCTATGTCCCTTTATGTTGAAAAGAACTATCCAGGAAAGACAAAATATTCACATTCTACAATATCATTATCAAAATCATTGAAAACATTGGGAAACACAGCCTTCTAAGCATTTTTAAAGTGAAGGGGAAAATCATCTCTACTGTTACGATTACCTAAGGTATACACCCAAATTACATAGCACAAGTAGAAGGGATTTTACAGACGTCATAAATGCTATCTTAAGAAGCACACAGTGCCATCCTCATACACCTTGCCTCCCTTGTGTTTGGACATCATTATATGCTCTGCGAGCTTTGCAAGGCTTAGATAGATTAGATATGATCTTTAATCATGCTTACTAGGAGCCTAATTCGCCCTGGATGCAGAACAGATGGTTAAAAGTATCAATGTTGAAAACCGTATCCTGACTCTAGCATCAGAAGTAGATGGTGCTCATTAAAGCCCCACCCAATAACCCATGGCCTAACTGAGAAAAATTAAAACTTTCCAGAATTCAGGACTGAGGAAGTAGTTCAGTCAAGAAAGAGTTTGCCTCAGAAATATAAGGACCTCAACCCATCCCTGCCGCAGCTTCTTCTCCCAATCACACCACAAACCAGGTGAGCATGCCTTCTTCCAAGTAGTCTTTATTCATTCCTTACAAAGCAGTCCCAATGCACCATCGCAGTGCCTGGGTCCTCTGGACAAAGATATGCATGAAATATGGGTAAGATATTCTCATCTTGATGTGATACAATACAAGGAAGCTGACAGAGGCCTGAGCACTTTGCTTGATTCTGAAGCCATGCGACTGAATGAGAATTCGGAACTAGTATGAAATGATACAAAAAGCACAAACATGTTGATGTAGATGTGGATGCAGACTCACCAGATGTAGACGTTAGTTCAGGGTAGACCAAAGTTTATTCTTTTACTAATTAAACCACTGGATCTAACCCTGGGCCCGGGAGCCTCAGACACCTTGAGCTTTTCTGTCTCTTTTCAGTCTAGTCTTCATCCTTAAACTTGAAGGCTCCAGCCTTGCACAATCTAGGACATTTAAACTGCTAGCCTGGACCTAGAAGGCTTCAGCCTTAGCTTCCCCCGAAACCTACTGCTGACTGAGCCACTCTGACTAGCTCCTTCTGAACTCTGACTCTTCTCATTTTACTGACTCTTCAGCCTGCTTCTCAACAAACTGTTCAACTGACTCTTCTTACTGAGCCCTCAGCTGACTCACTCTATCTGACTCTTCAACTGACTCTGTTACTGAATTACTCTAACACCTATGTAACTCCCTTTTACTGTGCTGAGAGGCTACTTTTTCTCAGGATAGTTGGGCATGTCCTAACTCTACTAACTCTTCCTCTGATTAGTCACTTTGTTTGCCATTCACTCTGACTCAAATGTCACTTCCTGTGTGACAATGACTCCTTCTGAGTCCTGCTTCTCATGTCTGCTTCCACTGTTTTCTCCTAGGGATTAAAGACATGAACTACCATTATCTTCCGAATATTGGATTAAAGGTATGTCTGCATTCCATCCAGACCCTAGATTTCACAAAGAGCTATTCCTCTAAACACACACACACACACACACACACACACACACACACACACACACACAAAAGAAGTGAATCCTGTTTTAGATTTATTTTATTTCTGGTGTGTGTGGGTGAGAGAGAGAGGAGGGAGATGGGGGGCTGTGTGAAGGTGCCTTCAGTGACCAGAAGAGAGCACCAAATCCCCTGGAACTGGGGTTATAGATTGTTATAAGAAGCATAATGTGGGTGCTAGGAACTGAACCTTTAATCACTGAACCATCCCTCCAGCTCCAAGATGTAACCTTTTTGTCTGTCTACTATGTATGAAAGAGGTTTGGGATTTGAAATGAGGGAAGAAAATTAGCTAAAGAGGTTGGAGTGAGTGCATCCCTCAGCATCTGAGAACAGGAAAGTACACAGAGTGACAGGCAATGCACCTGTCCATCATGGTACATAATGTTTCCCTGAAGAGGAAAAAGCCACTCAGAGAAATCTGAAACCCACTGACACCCTGAGAAGCTAGTGCATCAACAGTATCACGAGTCCTGACTTGAGACATTTTATTCCATGCAAAGGAAATGATGATGAAAAGGTTGGCATGGTTACATTCCTCTCCCCTCCAAAGAAAGGAATCATGGCTTCTCTTCACCATCAGGGTCCTGTGCTTCCTTTGACATACATTGACATGTTGGTCTTTGTGACCCGAATGGGTGAGATTAAATTATGTATGCCTTTCAGTGTACACAGAAAAGAGACTCTTCACAGACCAATGCTGTTGGCTGGAGATGTAGGTAAGTGGTAGAGCACTTGCAGAGCATGTGTGAGGTCTTAGGTTCCATTTCCACACTGCAAAATGATTACATAGCAACGACCGGTGCCCTCACCAACAAGGATAGCCGCCAGAAACACCACAACAAAAATGAAAACTGTGGGGCTGAGCCTTTAGAAACTCACAGTCTCAGAACAACAGTATGGCAGTTCCTCAAAAATCTATTATCTAACAAACGCACTTCTAAGTATATGTCAAATGATCCAAAGAAGGATCTTTGAGTATATATGACTACCCATGCTCGGGGCAACATTATTCACAGCAGCCAAAGATGGAAGCAACCTAAATGTTTAAACCACACATATATGTAAATACACGTATATTGCAATGTGTGGGATACTATACATCCTGAAAAAGGGACATTCTGTCGCATGCTTCATCATCAATGACCATTTAAGACACTATAGTTAGTTAAGTGAGCTATTTACAAAAAAGTATAAATATTGTATACAATATCCCATTTATGTAGCTAGAAGAGTCAAATTCATAGAGAGAGAAAGTAGAATGGTGAGTCCAAAGGCCAGAGGAAGAAAAATGAGAAGTTGGTGTTTAATGAACACCAAATTTCAGTTTGGAAACATGAACTAGTTTTGGAGGTAGATGTCGGCTATCTTGTGTAACAGTATAAATGTGTATTGCTAGTGACACTGAACTGTACTCTTAAAACAGTTAAATGGCAAGTTACACATACTTCACCACAAAAATAATTTAAAACAGTACCAAACTCACCAGCATATGGTGTTATAAACCAGAGAACTTAATAGTGAGCAGATTGTCTTGAGCCAGAACTAGCCTGCAGAAAATGGTAAGTCTTACATAGTGCTTATGCTGATTTTCACCTTTTTATTGCATGTATGTATTCATTCATTCATTCATTCATTTGTGTGTGGGAGCTGCATGTCTGTGTGTCTGTGTGTCTGTGGTAGGTAGGGTTCATGTCATAGCATACATGTGAAGTCTAGAAAGCAGTATAGAGTACCCGGGGCTCTCCTTCTACCATGTGCGCCTAAAAGAACAAACTCAGGCCATCCATCTTGTCAGGAAGCACCTCTGCCCACTGAGCAATCTCCCTGGCCTTCTTCTTCTGTTCTCTGTTAGCTCTGTGGTGTTGCCTAACTGGGTCCAACAGTGTCAACAGGTTTTACAATTACTTTTCACTCTAAAAACGAATGTTACTAGACATTCACAAGGAATGGCTTCTAACAACTGACTCTTATGTTGATGCAATTTTTTTCTCTGTTTACTAAGACTTTTCACTGGGCACAAGTAGTTAATCCTATGGAATCTATGCATCAATGTTTTTTTTTTTTCTTTGAAGACATTGATATTCTTTGATTTTATGTTATTTTTATTCTCTCTTGGTGATCTAGTTTTCTCAAACTTTACCTAAGATCGAGGCTTAGTAGTATGGGAGGAGATTGCACAAATCTCAGCAGACTGAATGTGTTCCTCTGTTGGGTCATAGAAATTCTAATGAGTCCCAATATTATAGCTAATATTCTATCACAAATATATTTTCCCTCCTTGCATTCTTCAATCTTGCACTTCTTAGTATACCTTCAGTTTTAATTCATAAATAAATAGGTATTCTGTCAACCAAGACCATATCAACAGAGAAGAATGAAATAATACTAACAAATCTGGCCATTTGGTTTTTAATAGTCTAATCCTCGATTTTTTTTTTCTCCTCAGTTTATTCAACCATTATCAATTCTTTCTGTCTTGAGAGATGTCTGTTTGAATTCAAGTTAAATATTCTTTGCACGAGATACTATTTTTATAATCAATCTGGCAATATTGTCAATAATTGAGTGACTGTGTTCACGATGTCAAACAAATCATTTCTGTATTTCCTGGCGCCAATTTCACTGGACAGAGATCACACTTAAAGTGTGGTTTGAGAAACCATCGCAGTTTTCCTAGGTAAGCCCTTGACCAGCACCATGGTGCCTGGCTACCTGCCTGAAATTTGCAGCCTAATCACTGGCCCTGAGGCCTGCTTACACTATACGTCTATCATTCACCCAAGGCTCCTTTTTTCCTGAGATTTTTTTTTCTCTGTCCACAAACTCCAGGTTATGAAACATGAGTCAGTGTGGGGCGCCTTCAACACACAGTGCTGTGTTTAGTAAGAAAAGCTGCTGCAATTTTCGTTCTGCTCAACCCATACATCTTTAAGTTTCATCAAAAAAAATGCTAGAATGAGATGAGTTCTTTACTCTAAAAAACATGAGACAGCTCAATTTAGTCTAAAAACTCCTCTCACTCCTTTTAAATTGCATGCATTACGTTTGTGTGCTATTTCTATGCTACTTTGATCTGCATATTCTACTTTTATAACTAAAAAGAATAAGTGGTATGACTAAATACATCACATTTCTTTGCAAAACCTGACAAAATGGTTGTGGCTATGGCTTCCATGCAGGGCTACCTGGATTTATTGACTAAGGGGAAATCACCTTTGGTACCAGAAGGTTCTTTTTCAACCAGAGTCTAGTGCTTCAGTGTCCAATTCTTTTGATGTTTTGTTTTTCTTTGCTCTACTAGAAATTGAACCCACGGCCTCCTGTGTGCCAGGAAAGGGTTCTGTCACCGATCTGCATCTTTAACCTGTTTTGTCCATGTTTTATTTTGAGACAGACTCTGCCTAAGTCACCCAAGCTTGTTTGAAACTCCTTCTGTAGTTCAGGCAGATCCTGATCTTCTGATTCTCCTGTCTTGACCTCTGGCATAGCTGAGATTACAGGCTTGAGGACCTGGGCCTTGCAATGGGTTTATTTTTACTTGAAATGTCTACACTGCCCTCTCTACATGCTCCATCAAAGTGTACGCACATCAATTCAGGAAGTCTGCTTCTGTAGTAATGCCACTGTGGGTCTAGTTTCCTGGCTGGGGCTGCCTTTGACTGATCAGCTCAGCTCCAGAAGTCACATTCCTGTAACACCAACCCTGTACACACTGCCCACTGACTGCTGGTATCTATCTATTCCTAAAATTTCTAAAAATGCTCACTTTCTCATTTTCATTGGCATTCTAATCCAGGCTTCCTTTATGTGTCACCCTGAGTCATAAGCCATTGCCTTCTGGATCTCCTTGTCCCTGCCCTGCTACTCACACCAGCAGGAGACAAGCCTGCTTTTTAAGTAATGTCACGGCACAATTTTCTGCCTTATGTCAAGCGGCTGTCCAAAGTGCTCGTAGGTTTCCATTCTACTGCCTCAAATCCAAGCTCATTTTCTCAACCAAAGGACATTTATTTAACTTCTGGTAAACCTTTCAATACAATCCACAATCCAACATTCTGTCTTTCTAACCAGCTTTCCTTCACCAACCAGTTTATAATATGGACTGTCTCATGACTGTGTCAGTCTTGTCTGGCCTCCACAGCATCTCCTACACCCTCTCTTTATCACCAATGCTCTCTCTTCTTTTCTTTAAACCAAATAGCTTCGGTCTGAATTTTTTTTTTCACACAGTCACAGCCTTTAGTGATGTCATACTTTCCAGGCAAAACACCTCGCCAGTTCAGTCCAGTCGCATATTTACTCTTTAGTGATCAGCACAGTTTCCCACCAGCCGAATTCTAAGCTTCTTCAGAGGAAAGTATGTCTTATGTTCTTCTCTTACTCCTTTCAGGATGACATGTCCATCCCCAGTATAGAGAAAACACGTTGGCTAAACATATTGGTTAATTTCCCAGTTCCTTCCAGCTCCCTTACCAAATTGCCAGACACTTTATTCAGGACTATCTACTTCAAGTACATTAAGGAAAGCAGAGGTAAACCAATGGCGTTAATGATTATCAAATAAGAGCCAAAAGTGTTCCGGGAGGGGTTGCAGCTGGATAGCTTCTGCAGAAATCACTTGGCAAGAGAGACGCTGTGCTTCTAGATAATTGGACACCCTAGAGATAAGGCACACTCCAGTAGAAGGTTGTGTCTCATAGGAAAATAAATTTTTAAATTTTTGAACTAGGGCATTTCTGATTATTAACCATTTTTCAAGACCAACGATGTCTGTAAAAACCCAAATTAACAGAATGGGTGGAATTGTCCAAAATGGCCCCATGGTAGGGGTCTTGGCTTCAACTGGAGGCTGATTTGCATGAGCAGACCCTGTACCTATGATTCCAGAGAGTCTGAAGTAAAACACGGGAATGAAAATCAGAATTGCATTTCCTGCTTAGCTGAAGGAGGGGAGACTTGAAGGGTGGGAGTTACTCATGCCTTTGGCCATGAGACAATTGTATCAGAGTGTTCTGTTTTGTTCTGGCTGGATAGAGTCTACTTATCAAAAGCAGGAAATTGCATTTAACTGCTTCTGTAGGATGCTAGGGAGGGGCTGATCTGGTTAGGAGCGGGGAGGGGAAAAGGGGAGGAGGGAGCACCGGGCAGAGAACAGGCAGTACTAGAGCATCATGGGGCCCGCAGCCATGAGGAGACTGGAAGGAATAGAAACTACATTTGAAAGAAGGAGAGACATGGGCTGAAGACAAGATGTGAGCAGGCATGTCTCATCCAGATGTGAGGAAACTGAGAAATGATTTTCCTCATCCGGAGAGAACCCTGCTCTACAGGAGTGCTGAAGCATACTTACCAGCTCTGCGCCGTGAGTGCTGACATGGAGATATTATAGGAAGAACTGAGCTGTCTACTCCAAAGTCTAGGCATCTCTGATAGAGGAAGAGCTACGTGATGGAGAGAGCTTGGGAAGAAGTGAAAGTAAAGCACACGTTGAGCTCAGTTGTTTTTTTTTTTTGGTTTTTTTTTTTTTTTTTTTTGTTAATGTTCAGTTCATAATGGATGCAGTAAGAGATTTGAGAACTAATTGTAGCTACCATAAAGGCAATGAGAGCTATTAGGGAATTTTAATATACCAAAATATAAAAGCCATATCACATTTATTTATTCACCTTTCTGTAAACAAAAGCAAATAAACATTAATTGGGCACTTACAATTAAAGTTTGGTCTAACTGCCACGCTCAAAAGTAATTGATTCTTACCTGCAAAGGGGTATTCAGAAAGCCTAAGGGTCACCCTTTTTCCAAGTGAAATGAGAGTGTGTATGTGAGTGTGTGTGTGTGTGTATGTTAGTGTGTGTGTGTGTGTGTGTGTGTGTGTGTATGTGTGTGAAATGTAAACTTAAAATATAAAACAACATATAGGCACACACATACAAGAAAGCATGGAATTTTCTAGGAAACAAAATTACCATCAGAGCTGGAAGCTCATCATCATGACTTCCTGGGTCCTGTTATAGGTCATATTACAACCTTCCTTTGGAGGCTATGTGGCAGTGTATATATCAACCTAAAAACAAAGACACTTGTGTTTGTGTGAACTACAGTTTTGTTTCCTTATTTTGCCTTCGTATGGTAATCTCTTGATAAGGAAGAAGGAATTCACCGGAATGGTTGGGGGTTGTTGTTGTTCTAATTTCACTGTAGATGGCATTTCATCTTCTGTGATCATATTAAAGCATTATAAATCAGGAAATAAACCAATTCAATTGAAAGGCTGTCTTCGTTTGGAAGAGTTCTGTGTTTGAGAACAGTGTACACAGACTTGACTCCACTCACTTGCTACAGCTCCAGATACGGAGGAGAACATTTTAAAGGGAGAACCAAAAACACAAGAAAGGCCCCTGAGTCTGGGATGCCTAGCTCAGATTTAAGATTGCTTCAGTATGTTTTTAAAACTCCTAGTGATTAAAAATATGTTCAACTGAAGTGTTATAGTGTAAAACTGCACTTTGCATTATAACGTTTCCAATAAGATTTGGACTTAAGTATTTCTTTGGAGGTACCTAAGCTTTATTTATTGCTTTATTCGCCTAAATCCCAAACAGCACTGGTTAAACATAGTTAATGTACCAACTGCAATTAGCCAACTGTCAAAGGCTCAACTCCCGACTGTCGATAAGCTTCATTTAACTAATTTGAGAAGGTGGAAGTTTGGCTTTTTTTTTTTTTTTTTTTTCCAGGAAGGCTTCTTTCCTTATTTCCTGTCAAGAAAGCCAAGTTGTTCGACTTATGGTTAAAGGAGCCCTTTGTAATTAATACAGGGAGTCTCTGACTGAACAGTTCTCACAGTCGGGGGTGGGGTAAAAAAAAAGGAGGATGCTTGACTCCAACCACTTGTAATCAGTAAGTAATCAGAGCGCAGCCAATACGGGCGCGAGTCTGCCTGTCGCCTCCATGCTCATTGGCTGTGTCCACTTCATGAGGCACAGAGTCTATTAAGACCTTGGCTGGCCGGCCTATGGCTGCCCGGAGCTCCCCTCTCAGTGCCTGAGCACAGAGGACCAGAAACCGATCAACCATGTTATATCAATAACATTCTCACACCAGGTTGTGTAAATTGATCTTTTACAATTTCTCTCGGTGACAGTCTCTGTAACCAACAAGATAAATCATTCCTCCCGTGGCTTTTTTATTGATTGCTGAGACCTGTATAAAAATTACACTGCTCCAGCCTCATGGTGAACATAGTTGTGAAAGAGGACTTTTTATTTACAATCAAAATAAGTTTGGGCTTAGATCAAGTGCAGATTTACTAGCTCAGGGATTTAACAGGCTCCAAAAAAAAAAAAAAATTAGAACTCTTCCCCACACCACCAAAACCTAGTTGTTGCAAACTTCAAAATAGCATACATAATGAATC
This sequence comes from Cricetomys ansorgei, assembly GCA_026225945.1. NCBI lineage: Eukaryota > Metazoa > Chordata > Mammalia > Rodentia > Nesomyidae > Cricetomys > Cricetomys ansorgei. Next base: position 3,664,231 of record JAMJFZ010001815.1, on the reverse strand, counting down.
TTGAATTGAGACAGCCATATTTCTGAGAAGAGCTTCACACATTTGATTTTTAAGACAAACAGCCAATAGGAAGCCATCTGATTAAAAAAGAGGAGTGCACAAAGCCCAACACTGAACTAAATCCTTCTCTACATTTGACTCCCTGACAACCTCAGTTCATGTTTCTAATGTAGGCAGATGAATGAAAGCCCAGTTTGGTAACCCAGACCAGGTCAGAACCAGGACAGTGTGCCACACCAGGTACTTGGTGTATTTTGGAAGAAAACACACACAAAAACAAGAACAACAAAAAACAAACAAACAAACAGCAACAAATCGTTCTTAATTGGCATTATTTTGTGAGCTGAAATTATCCTTCATTCTTCTATAATAGTAATTCTGAGTATTTAGAAATTTTTAATGTGATAAAATATAGACAATATCTTTCAATATTTCGCACAAACATCTTGAAATAGAAAGGGTTTCCCACCTATTCCGTCGTTGTATTCTACTGAAACAAGTAAGCGTTATTTCGGGTAAAGTTTTAAGGGGAAATGTGTATTTATATTATCCCTGATCTTCTCGAAGCAAGTTTGCATTGGGGGCTCCTAATTTTTAAATCACCGGCTGCTAAATATTGCTTTCCTAACGGGAACCTACTTTTTTAGTTCATGTAAAAGGAAACTGTTGCACATTCTCACATTCTCGCGTAAAAGGAGTTGGTGATGTTTGTAAAATAAAGAGAACTATCCCCACTTCACCCTGCCTAAAATTCACTTTCCACGCAAGCCTTGTGGGTGGGTATTTGCATTACTACTCAAATAGCGTTTCACAGATTAAGAATCTGAGCACAGCCTTTTGTATACATGTAAGAGCGAGGACAGAGATAGTTGCTTTTGTCCTTTCCCTTGAGCCTGAGCTCAGTCTCTCTGAAGCTGTGCTCTTTATTTGAGTTTTAGAGAAAGCCCTTTCAAATGGAACTAGCCTGGGTCGGTGGGGGTGAGACAGAAGAGCTGTCTGGCCCATGTTCTCACTGCCCTGACCCAGAGGAGGAAAAGCCAACGTGTGGGAGAAGTGTGACTTTGGGATTCCCTCACCTAGGTGAGATAATCCCACCGTGAAGCATAGTTGGGAGCACACTAGGGCCACACTGGGGCCACACTAGGGCTACCAACAGGACAGGACAAGACAGGACAGGAGGCAGATTTCTGCAGAAGTAGGCTGGGAACTGACAGCTGCGCTCGCAGGAACGCCTCCTTTTAAAGGATCCTTTACAAGCACCTCGCCTGGGACTGGCTCGCAGCTGCCTGCTCTTTCCAGTCGGTGGCCCCGCAGCCACCTCCCAGCTCCCACAGGGCAGAGTTCAGCCTGTTTGCCCCGGACAGTTGGTGCCTGTGCACAGCCGCACCTGCGAGCGAGCTCACAGCCTCTGGTTCTCTGGAACTCCTCCTCGAGTTCTCTGTGGTGCATTGAGAGTTCCTCCCCCCATCTATTCCCAAGGAGTCCCTAGTCAGCACTGCCAGCGGCGTTGGGTTCTTTGAGTCCTCTCTCCAGCGTGGGAACGAAGCGTCCCGGGCGCCCCAACCCGGGTACATCCTCTCCATTTCTCCTCGCCCGCCTCTGAGACACGTCTGCTGCCGCACATTGTCAGTGATTGTGGGAAAGGGCCGCCAGCCTTTCCGCAGCTCCAGGCCGCCCTAATGAGGGAACAATTGTCCCGGCGGGGCGCGGGCGACCGGGTCAGCGCTCCCAGCACAATGCACCGACGCCTGCGCCCCGAGGTCCCCGCAGAAAAGGCGAACCGAGGCCTGGGAGCCAGCGGCATTTCTTCCAGATCACCTTGCTGCAACTTAGCATAGTAGAAGTCAGGCGACAGGGACAATAGCAGGGTCCAAGGGTGATCCCTAGAGGGAAGCCAAGCTTGGCTCCCGGGATGTGCTGGATGAATAGGACCGCGGGCGGGCGTCATGGAGCCCCAGGGCCCTGGGTGGAAGGTAGCAGCCCAGCCCTGTTGGTCCCTGCCCTGGAGAGAAGAGAGAAGCCCAGCCAGGAGGAGGAAATCTTCTTTCTTCCTTCTTGATTTTTTTTTTCTTTCAAAATATGTTTAAGTCCAGATCCTGTCATTCTGGGACAAGAGGAGAAAATGACAGACGTGGTGTCTCTCCTGAAGGAAGACACACGTTATTAATCAAAGCACCCTTTGAAGCTGTTGTAACCCAGAACAGTATCCTAAGAGAAGTGATGGGCTTTTTTTTTTTTTCAATTTAAAAAATTAAATGGCAAAAGGTTGCTCTTTCTGATTTGACATTGATAAAGTCTCCCCTTCCCCCTGACCAGAGAGCAGAGGGTATAAACATTAAGGGTGAGGAAAAAAAGGGGAACTTATAAGGAAACTTGCTGAGTTTTAACCTGATTTTTTTATGTAAAAAAAAGTGTTAGCCAAATAACACCAATGCTGCAGCCAGATACAGTGTTTTAATAGCAGAACTTGGGAAGTTAATAGGTGTGAGGCTGCCAAACTCTTAGGCCAATCACATCTCCTCTAACTAAAGAGTTTGAATTAAAGGAATCTGAAGAGTTGATTTCTTCACTTGAGCTGTTTACCTAAGGCTTTTGGCGATTAGTGTGACCATTAGGTAGGCCTACCCTCTGCTCAGGGCAGGGCAGTGGGGGGTGACCCCCTTCCGTGAGAAGACACTCTACCCTTTAGGGAGCACTTGATACCAGCAGCCCGGATCTTGGCTGCTTTTAAGTCAAATCTCAAAGTATGCACAAAGCCCAACCTATGTTGCTGAAAATGAGAAGAAACCTAGTGTCAGCATAGACTGCTTCTTGAGGCTGCTCAAGAAGCCCAGGGTCCCCCCCCCCCCACTTAGTGAGGACACCCTAACCCCAGCAGCTGAAAGCAGACCAACAAGAAATGGATGATCCTTTGATCCTCTGCTAACCCTACTTCCACTGAGGAAGAGAAGTCCACTAGCAGGAGGACTGTTGTGCTTACTCTGTAGTGGACACAAGATCACACACACACACACAAAAAAAAACAAAAAAAACAGGGAAGGACAGTAAATAGTTCAAAGGATTCACTAAAGGGGCAGAAGGAGCCACCCTGGTGACAGTGGCAGAAAGGGAATGAGTATTGGGCTACTGGGCTTAGGGTAAACTGAGGACTTTGTGTTTATTTGATTCGTTTTTCCTACAGTTGTCTGAGCCAGGATGAGGTGTCTCTCTGACTTTTTCTTATTGCAGGGAGGGGAACATTGAAATAAAAAGAAAAGAAAATAGAGGTATCTGTAGCCCAAAATGGGGTGTGGCTTCGGACTCTATACAGACCCACGAAATTAGATCAATGCTTAGGCTGTTATTCGTGAATGTTTGAGAAGAAAGCTTATTTTTAAGGTAAGTTGGATTGAGTTCCCTTTAAATCTGATTACCTCTGAACATGTGACTTGTTTCCTGAGGGTGGGTAATAATTGATAACTTCTTGGGCCAAAGAGTTACTGAAAAACCATTTGGAGGCTAAAAGACTGTGGTATATGTTCTAAATTAGGGCTTTAACTTAAGCTGAATGCCAACTTTGTTCACATCCTTCATGTTGTTTGCAAAGATCCCTATGAAAGTCTTATGTCCCCATTATTTGAATAGGAAGAGAAGCCAACAATCTCTTTCGAACGGAGAAACTACTCCCAAACAGTATTCCAAGGATGACACCACTGCAGAGACAAAATGTCTTTGCCCTGGAAACAAGGGCATGGCTGGTACGCAAGATAGGAATGTCTAAGTTCTAGCCTATTGTTTTATAAGAAGATGGTATTGATTTCCAGAAAAATACGCAAATGTAGAATTCCCCAACAACTCCCAAAATCTTATGCTTAAAATAGCACTGTCTATGCCGTAAGAGAACATTGCACCAGTCATCTCCTTCTGTTGCCAATCACTTATACCTGAAAAGTCCTTTTCACTGACACTTCTTCCAACATTGACATGTCATATTGTTATTATTTGAAATGGCTTAAGGAAAAGATTGGAGACTCAAATAAGCTTGAAGGATAAATCGGAATTAATGTCCCCACACACTGTGCACCCCAGCTTCTGAAGATGTAGGTCATAACCCCATAGAGTCTATAGAATAGACTGTAACTGAGTAGCGGGGGTCAGGAACATTCTGGCAAGAGTAAAGGGTTCCTGAGCGTGCAGAAACTGAAACATAACTCAAAATCAAATGCAAAATGAATCTGAGGTGTTTCTGGCAGGACCCAGCTGCACTGTAGCCCTGGTGCTGAACACACAGCGTGCACACTTCACACTGTGCATGCAGCACACCACTCCACACCCACAATGGCCCCCAGAAACACCTGGGCTCAGCGGCAAGACTGTTGTGTGCTATGAACTGGAGTGTTTTACTGCACACACAGAGTTTTCTGCTCTTGCACAAATATAATGGTTTAACTATGGAAAACAGAGACCTTCAATATTTTTCTACTATCACTCCTCAGCATGTACATCGAATTGTTACGTCTTCGGGTTGTATTGTGCTATAATGTTTGATTTTTAAAATTACTGCTTGAACTATAGACTTGTGTTGCAGTACAAAAATCATTCAGTGAGTTTTGGCTTCGGATTAAGACAATTTCCAAAATGATCCAAGACATACTTCTCCCATATTTTACTATGTATCCATGAGAAGCAGCGCTATCCTCAGAATTGGCAATCATAAGAGCAAGAGTAGCCATATCAGAGAGCTCTGGGTTTGATTGACAGATTGTGCTTCAGTGAATAAAGGGGAAGAGTCATCAAGGATGATTAATGACATCAACCTCAAGCCTTCCCAGACATGTGCACACACGTTTACCTGCACCATAGGCACACACATGAAGATATGAGTGTATATGTGTGTGTATACATGTGTGTGTGTGTGTGTGTATGTGTGTGTATACATGTAAACTACACGCTCATAAAAATGGAAAAAATAAATAGAATAAAAATACTCTAAAGCCAGAACACTCCCTTCTAATTATTAGCATATCTTCTTCATCTCCCACTATTTAAACGCATGTGGGTTAGGAAAGTGTATGGATTTCCTTCTCCACTGCCCATCCCCTGAGGGAAAAGACAAGACCCACATTTGGATTCTTCAATGATTCCATTCAGCTGTTCTATGGGAAAGCCTGAATGACTTCTCTGTTTTCCATTTTCAAGTGTTTGGAATAGTGCATTTTAAAAGAGAAGGGAAAATACAATAAAATAAATTATTATCCTAACCTTGCTTTATAAGTGTCACAAGTTCTTAAAGAATTGTTTGTGTAGTAAAGGGATAATAAAGCGGAATGTGTGAGAGAAAGAAATACAGCTCGGAGGCCCTGTTGCTGGGTTTGCTGAAGGGTGGGCACCCCCTAAGGATTCTTGCTTGCAATCCTGTCTTGCCATCAGCTTACTATATGCCTTTGGGTAAGTCACTTAAACTTTCAGGGCCTCAGTTTTCCCATGGGCAAGGTGGTAGTTATGACTGTAACCCTCTTACCGGTATGTTGCGAATAACAATGATTATAAATGAAAGCAAATCATCTTGTGTGTATTAAGAGTGGTATACAGTTGCTAAGAAATAGCGTAAGTCTATAGTTCACAATATCTTTCCAGAAATGACAGAAGCACACTATAAGCACAAATGATAACAGGAATTAGGGATCACTAGGCACTCTAGAATGAAGAGACTCCTTTAGAAATAAATGGTGCAGTCATCAGGCAAAAATGCTGATATAGGACAGAATGTCTTGTTTGGCATTTATGACACACCTTGATCCATGACCAGGGACAGTTTCACACATCGTCTTTAGCAATATGAGAGGACCTGCTAATGGTTAACTAAATGCATCCTGTAATGCTTTACTTTAGTTTGGACCTACAGTGATCAAAGTCTTTATTTTTACTGTGTATGAGGAAATCATAGTATTTGATATGCAGCAACTTAGAACTCTGTATCCAACTCTGTGTCTGAAGAATCAAAACGTTCAGATTTAAAGTAGATTACAAGAGTTATATAAAGTGATGTGTTCTATGCGTGAAGTGAAGAAATGAAGAAGATGACAGGACGTATTATGCTTATAGTATGTTACCCTTCATAGGTCACACATAGACGGAAGTGCACTGGTGATTAGGGTGAAACACTGAGAGTGGGGCGGAAGACTGCTCACGTGCAGTGGTCAAGCAATAAACACAGTTATCCAACTCAAATATAAAAAAGTGCTTACTCGTTAATAGGAAAGCATTAAAATGCCCTGCAGGACACATCAGGCGGTAGGTGACTCCACTGACACTTTTAAAGAAATAAAAGACACTGTCCTGTGCCATGAGATCACTGTTACTCTCATTCCAGTCGCTTTGCTTGCAGGAGTGTGGCTTTAAAAACTCATCACTGTGGCTGGAGATGGGGCTGGGCAGGTGAAACTGTCTGTGGCTCTTCAGGAAGACTCTGGTGAGGTTCCCAGCACCCACATCAGGCAGCTCCCAACCAACTGTAACTTCCTTGCATCCAACACCCCCTGGTCTCCATGGTTACCTGCATGCTCATGGCACACATAAACAAAGGCAAACACACACACACACACACACACACACACACACACACACACACACACATACAAATATTAAATATAAGCTTAAAACAATAAATCTTTTTCAAAGTCTCAGATGAAAAGGATCATGAGTGGAATTTTTTAAACTTATTATTGTACCAGAAGATATAACTATAACAATAATTATCGTAGCCTTGTTTGCTGTATTGCCCAGATGGAAACAGCTCTAAATGTGCCTCAGCAGGGCGATTAGTTAAGTAAGGCTTATAAAGACGATACAGTGTGCTATAACTGTGGTACTGAGAGAGAGCATTTAAAATATGCTACATGCAAAAGGAGGCGAGAAGCTGTGAACAGGGTAGGGTTCATCTGAGAAATGCAGGTTAGACCGACTTTTACTAAAACTCACAAATATCAGTTGCTTTTAATAACAGAGGGCTAGGGCTCACTCACAACCCACTCTGGGGACAGCAGAGAGTCCAACCCACAAACCCTCGCCCAGTGACTAGACATGAGATAGTCACCATCTCAGACACTGTGTGTGACCTTAGCAGAGACAGAGAGCTGAGAGCTGCCCTCTCAAAGCACTAAGCTGTTGCCCTGTGATGTTGAGTCCTTAAATGGGATAAATAAAACCAATTTGAGAGACAACGTCCAAATAACAATAGAAATAAAAGAATATAGAACATCTCAATTTTATATTGATTCCACGCTAAAGTCATGGCTCTTTTATAGCATAGGTTAAAGAAAACATATTTCACCTAATTGTTTTTTTTTTTTTCAATGTGCTACTCAAAATGTTTTAAATTACACATTTGGCTCACATTTGTGCAGTGTGAGCCAAAGTGTTCCACAGCGTACTATGCTAGATATTGCACACTATAACTCTTTGGTTAGACTAGTCACATGGTACTCTCCAAACACAGAGAGAGAGAGAGAGAGAGAGAGAGACAGAGACAGAGACAGAGACAGAGACAGAGTGCAGGAATGCAATCCTGCAATTCTGCAATCCCGAAATTAGCCCAGAAAGCATCCAACTGGAAATGGCTGGTGCACGGTCCTAATAAATTCCACAGTAAAAGAAACTAGGGAGGAGGTGGGGTGAAAGAAGGATTTGGGGAAAGACATATAATCTTCTTGAAAAGCCCAAGATCTGAGCAGTTCAGCTAAATATACATACAAGTAACATTGTACAGACTGAGCAGGTTGTGTTCATGTGTAAAGGAACACATAGATGTATACACATATACATATTATACACATATACATATATGTATATACATCAACCTGTGCAACAATAATTAATAAAGAAGAGGACATGAGATTGAAAGAGTACAGAGAGTGGTATATGGGAGGGTGTGGACTGGGGAAATGGAAGGGAGAAATTATGTGATTATATTACAATCTCAAAAAATAAAAAAAACACTTACTAAAAATGAAAGGTAAATGCTTGTGCTTTTATTGTAGCAGCTGATAGACAGAAAAATGTCACATGTGTTATAATGTATAGGCAAAGAAACAAAAGAAGGCAAGTGGGGGACGTGGAGACTAGGCATAGCCACACAATACACAGATAGACATCTGATCTGGGAAACTCCATGTTCCGGAGTGAGAAGTAGCAGGGTCTTATCATTGATTAACTGTTGGATATTTTCTTCCTGGGGGGAAGCTGAGAGGTTGGCAAATGCATGTGGGAGTGCATACATGTCCATACATATTGACAAACCCAGAATTAGACACTCCAAAGGCTTTTCCATCATCATTGCTACATGACGGGATTCTGTGTGGTCTTAAAAGTCTTTCTCCTTGCTTATCTTTACTTTCAGATCATTTAGAAGACACAGATCAAAAACAGCCAGTGATCAGACTGACTTCAAATGCAGAGGAAGGCAAGTCCTCTAGACTTAGTAGCAGAGTGACCTCTGTAAATGGCTTAATCTCCCTCTTCTTCCCTAAAGAGGAGGATGGATAAGACTGGTGCCTATCTCACAGGTTTTATGTAAAAAATCTAATGGAATAACATGCGTGAAGAAGTAAGAACTTAGAGAGACCTTCCTGTGTTCTCAGTGATCATTAAACTCTAGCTCTCGGCCGGTTTTCAAGTTTTAAATGAAGACCTAACTCACTGGAGGTCCACGCCAACCGCTCGCTGGTTTGAAGATACATTACTAGTATTCTCTTTATCCTATCCCACCCTCATCCCTTCCCTTTAAAGAGAGCATATTTCCCTCATGTCTGCCTAAGTCATTGATTTGTCAGAGAAAAAAATACAAAGGCTTTCAAAATTTTGCAGCTCTGTCTCTTAAATTAGCACTCCGCTTTTGAACGTAGGAAAGCAAACTACTGCTCAGTGTTTTACAAGTGGATAAAATGAGAATGGCTTTGACGAGTTCCCACGAATGAGACAAGAGACGTGAAATTCTCCTTAGGACTGTGCGCCTTCAAAATGGTTTCGCCGACTTTCAAATGAACAGACAATTTTGCTTCATTCCCTTCGAATTTACAAATTAATATTTTTAAGAGAAAGAGTTAATAAGCAGGTGAGTTAGAACATAGTAAAACATATAAGGTTCCCTCTGGCGAAGCTCCACATTTTGCCATGTAAAGCTTAAGAGTTGTAATAAAAACAGCAGTATCATGCAGCCTGTATTTGTATTTCTCAGTTCAACTGCTTTTTATTTTCACATTGTAGACAACAAAGACATGCCTGAGTGAAGTTTCCTAAGAGCTAAATAATCCAACATTTACCCAAAATGCTGACCGAACTTTATTTCTGCAAATAAATAAATAGCACACCTTTGATGCAAATATTCACATTGTTTCAACCTTGGGCTTGGGAAGATGTATCTGAGCTATTCTCATTAATCACGAACACCTGGTGATTTAATACACTGGAAGTTCAGCTGTCCTAATCCTATGAATATTTTAAGAAAATAGCTGTAAACATAGACAATCAAAACAGTATTCTGCTATGCAAAAGCGATGCCCCAACAGCCACAGAGGCAAGGGAAGGATGAATCTCCAAAGAACTGAGTCTTCTGCATCCTCCAAGTGAAATGGAGAATTGGTGGAAATTGTGTGTATAAAGTACATTTAAAATAAATTAGAGAACCTCAGGATCAACTAATTTTATAACTTTGTGTTTTTAAAAGCAAACTTTTAAACCAGATTTTTGGTGTATTGCCTCTTTTTTTTCCTCCACGTGTGTGGTCTTTTATAATTTCCACCGAGGCAAAATACATATGTTGGAAGAAAACGCAAATATTAAGGGATCTTATCCATAACAGTCTACATTTGTCTCTAATGAAAGATAAAGATCGTTTTGAAGTTGAAGGGTCTATGATTTGAAGTAAGATCCGCGTTCAGATATGATTGCTTTATTGCCTTAGCTCTGGTCAGAGCGATTTCTGCTCGTTCCATATTTTCCTTCAGCTATAGTAAAGCTGCTCACGTAGATGTGAGATTGTTGCTACTGGGGAGTCTTTTCAACCACGTAAGGTTGCATTGATAAACTCCCACTCAATATCAAAGCCCCAGATATTTACAACCTGTATACATCCAAAATTCATATCTCAATGTCTATACGGCTGCCATCTTCAACTTCCAACTTCATCTTGCTTTCTCGGAAGTGAAAAGAAGGGAGGGAGCAGGACTTGAAGGGCTAACTCAACAATAGCACTAAATATTTAGCAAGTGTTTGACATGCATTTGTTTTACTAATCATCTCTGGTGAAGAGTCCTTGATGCTCTTCCAAGGACCTGAGTTTGGTTCCCAGCACCCATGGTGCTGACTCCATAACCTCCTATAACTCCAGCTGCATGGGATCTAGTGCCCTCTTCTGGTACATATGGCATGGTACACACACACACACACACACACACACACACACACACATTCACACACAGAGATACACACACATGTACAAACACACAGAGATATAAATACACACACATGCCAAGATATACACACACACACACACACACACACACACACACAGATACACACAGACATACACACACACAGAGATATAAATACACACACACACACCAAAATACATGCATACACACACACACAAATAAATCTTAAAGAAAACTTTTATGTCCTGTAATCTATCTCATTGAGAAAGTCCAAAGCACCTTCATGTATAGTATATAAATACCTCTCAAGTAAATAATTTTATATGTATTATCTCAGGTCTTTCAGAACAACTTAATGCTTTATGCTTCTGCACCATCATGTACAGGAGGTTGTAAATTACCAAAGTTCAGACTCCTGTATCTAAGGGCAGTCCAATTTTCAATTTCTTCTCTGGTTGGCTCATGATTTCTTCAACTATGCTCTCAGGCCTCTGAACCTGGAGGTAAGCAAAGTCAGAGAGAGATATCATAGGGACAGTGGGTAAGATGGCAGACTACTATTACAGGAGGCATTTTGTGGACTCAAGGAGGAAAAGAAACTGAGTTATACTTGGAAAAATGGCACTCTCTACCCATCTTCTAATGCTTGCCCTGGACTAACCTCAGTCACTGCAGTCCCTTCCAGAATCTTCTCCATTTACTGAAAGTTCAGATCATGATCCAGCCAGGGCTTCCCTGTTGAACCATCTTTGCATTTTTAAATACCACAGTCATTTCTACTGGATGCCAGGAATTTCTCTGTAGTCATTTCTCATGTAGTTTTTCTGAGCCTGAGGAGCTCACAGCAAATGAGAAATCATAATGGGAAGTAGTATTTTCATGGTTATCTGGGAGTGGTTACCCCTAAATTCCTCAGCTCCTCATTTACTCAGATGAGTAACTTTTGTTCAAATGACTAAATGCATGTGGCGTGTTGAGATAAGTAAGTCAAATTGCTGTATTTTGCTGGGATTTTTGGGGGTGTTCAATGAAACAAAGTAGCGATGAGGATAACTGGACCCTGGGACTGGACAGATAAACGGAACAGAAAGAAATAGGAACCTACAGGTGAAGTATGGATGTCTTTTGCAGAAGTACAGCACCCACACATCTGACACGTATTTTTATGAAGCATTCACTGGGACCACGCTGGGGTTTGTTGATACAAGGTGCTCTATTTTTTTCAGTTTTTGCTTGTTGGTTTGTTTGTTTTTGTTTGTGCTTTTGTTTTCTTGATGTCATCAAACTTAATAAATTCATCACAGGCTCACAGTATTGATAAGTTTAAAGAAAGAGGTGTAGCTGTTTAAACAGAGCATTTGTATTTTCAAACAAAAACTCTGACATGGGAACACTTATTCCATGAGCACACAGTAGAAAGAGGGGATGAACTTCACTGGACAAGGGGTGCTGATCTGGGAACCCTAAGAATTCTGAAAGGAAAAACTCTCTGTTGGATATTTGACAAGCTACTGTTGTAGCTTGTCAAAGTATCACTTATCTAGCTTCTTACCAAGATAATTATGAAGACAAAAAACATAACTCTTACTTCCACCAGGGTAATAAGTTACAGTTAATAAGCCTCACCGCCGAGCTGGGAAGCCAGAGGCACCCTCCTTTTACCCACTAAACTATACTACCTCTCCGTCTAATAAATAATAGCATTCTGTTCCAGCTAAGCTTATTACACAATTGAGACACTAGGAGAACTATTAAATTTAAAAAAGCATTTTTCTTCCATAAAGTCTCTAAATAAAATAATAGAGTGAGCATTTTTATTACCCATACCTTGAATAATGATTTCATGAATCTTCAAGGAATTACCTAAACCATGTGGGATTTTTTTCCCTCCTTTTAATTGATAAATATTGCTAAGACAATGAGGAGTAGCTGCTGTCTTATGTTCTCTTCCTTAGATTCTGCAGTTTCCTGTGGCAGATAATTTCCCAAATGAGCACCTAAAATATCCTCCATAGATATGAGAAAGAAAGAAAAATGACCCTGAGGAAGTAAACTGTGGAACAGGGTGAAATCCTGGGGATGCCTTCTCTCCCTCCCTCTCTCTCTCTCTCTCTCTCTCTCTCTCTATATATATATATATATATATATATATATATATATATATATATATATATATATATATAAAGCTCTTTTAAATTAAAGAAACACACATACGGTTAGGACTTTTTAGTCCAGTTGAATTAAGATTTTGCTCAAATTGGCATGTAGAAAAATCTATGGAGAGCTTTGCCTTTGTGACTTCTTTCCCCATATTTTCTAAAATTAATTTTACCTTTCCTAAAAAGTGACTAAATATCATTTAACAACATATTAAATGTCAGGTCAATGAGATTACTCAGCTGGCAAAGGTGCTCCAAACTCCAGTCTGGTAACTGGAATTCCATCACCAAGACTCACATAAAGATGGAAAGAGAGAACCAACTCCACATTGTCCTGTGACCTCCACATACAATCAGAGTAAGTTTTGGAAAGAACAAATGTCAATACAAAATCTTAGGCAATTAAATAAGAGTGAGGGCTTGAGGGATGAGCCAGGCCAAGGAAGAGAGATCTGAACAGCATTGGCATGGTGGGGACTGGAGTTCTATGTTTGACTAAGGTTCTAGGGGTCCATGACTCAGAGCAGAGAGTGTAGAGTCTGAGAGTTTCTGCCACAGAAGGGAATAAAGATTTTCTGTCACTTGGAAGCTGAAGAGATGTGTGCCCTACCTTGGAGTCCGGTGATAAGGGAAGTGGTATTGAACAACGCTGCTGTTACAAATAAGAGTAGACCGCAGCAGAGGACAGTCTTAACAACCCAACCCGGGCCACGATGGGATGGAGCTGGCCTCACCTGGAGCCTGTCAGCTTAGTTCTGAAGCAGAACGGGAACCACAGCTGCACACTGGTCCTCAGCAAGGGTCACTAGCCGACTGAGCAAGCACGGTCAAGACACATGCTTTGCCGTCTGTCACACCTGTCAGGGGATGGCTGGAAGGCTGGTGGTCCAAGTGCACTTTCCATCCCTTGTTGTGAGAATCCATGTAGGTGCTCAGTGAACTGCCGTACAGGCATGAATCCGTATTCCCCATTCTCCTCTCCAGAACTTCAAATGAAGCCTCAATCCCAGAGGCTGTGAGGTTCCAAAAAGAAATTCCAGAACCCCTTCCACATAAGAGTAGCAATCCTGTGTTCATGAACTTTGTCCAAATTGCCACTGACCTGTCCTGTGCTTCCATAAGGAGAAGGCTGATGATTCCAGATTATTCTATAGATGGCTTATCTCCTCTCCCTTTTCTGACAATTTTGGAACTTCATCCACAAATTCACTATGTGTGTGTGTGTGTGTGTGTGTGTGTGTGTGTGTGTGTACATATGTATATGTATATATGTGTGTATATACACTCATATATATATATGTATTTATATATCATAGAAATAGATCCATTTTAAGTTTAAATTTTAAAACCTGCTTATTATAAATTTACCTGGATTTTCAAAGCAGTCAATAGCTGAAAAACTCCAGCAGTGACTAGGAGGGACTGGGCTTCCTAGAGTTGTGCCAAGAGAGATGGGCCCAACCGGGAATCCCACGGTACCCTTTATATCTGGTTTCAGTATTTCCATTTCAACCCTAGTAAATACAGGACTGCGCACGGAAAATTAATGGGAATATTTTCAAACCTTCGGAAAACTTAGGATTTATATTTGGCAGGAGGGCTAAGAGGGTGGTTCAAATAAAAAGAAAATGCTCAAACTGTTCTTTGAGCCTGAGTTTGAGTCCAATTTCCTCTGTGCTTTTTTTCACACTGGAGCTAGCAAAGTTGCATTTTTCACCACTAACAAGTCTTCCCTTATTCTATGGAATGTTTAATTTGCCCTTTGAAAGAAAGTATGATTTGTACCATTTTTCCATGTGCAATCTCTATGCTATTTACAGACAAAGATAAGAATCAAGGAGGATTCATGTGCCAACAGCACGAATTCAAGACTGCGGGAGAAATCAGAGTCCTAAGCCCCAGCTCTGAAGCGCCTGGGCGCTGATTGAGTGTGTAGCCTTCGGCTCTCTCATCAGACGCACTGAGGCACTGTGTGCTAACTGGGGCGATTATCCCAAGCAGCCACTGAATCAAAGCACAGCCTAAACCCAAATCAAAGAGACTGTTTGGCACAGCATCGCAACTTCTGGAGGATTTGCTGAACAAAGCAACCAAAAACTTGGAGGGAAAAAAGCAGTGTTAATGTTCTACCTAACGATGACAGTGCACTTTGCAAGAACAGCCTGCCAGTCAGCAAAGGGCAGGTGAAGAAATTAAGGCCTGTTGATGAACTAGATGCCATTTAACTAAGATCAAGACAGACAATGAAATTACCTGTAACTAGGGATCGTTTCTAGCCTGGCATGCACAAGAGTGGGTATATTCCCAGCACTGTAGAAACAAACACTACAAATTCTAACTTCAGACTAGAACCAAAGTGACAAGCAAGCAAACTATGAGAAAATCAGCAAATGTGATTAAACCATCGTTCTGCTAAAGCCGACTCTTCCAGAAGCCCTGGGTGCGTCAGTTCTCCTTCCTTCTCTTTCTCTACCTCTCAGCTGCGGGTAGCTGCAGAGCTTTTCACCCTCGTAAATGATAGGTTTTCTATTCCAGTCTATTCTCAACTGTCTGGCCCAGCACAAGCGCCTGCAGAACTCTTTCCTGCAGACCATCCAACTCCCCATCCACTTTCCACTCTGAGCATGCATTGCCCTAATCAGTTCTGCGTAACACAGGGGGAAAAAAAGCTTCTCAGTTTTCCAGACAAGCATGTTAATTGCCATCACACTCACAGGCAGCAGGAAGGACTCTGTTTTTTACCCTACTCAGGACACCTGCCTCAATGCCACAAGCACTGAGAGACAAGTGCAAGGCCTCTGCTCTCCAGAGAGTACACATCCTTCCAGGGCTTAAACGTATACACACAGAACATGTAGTCATTTAAGCCATCATTCTAGTTCATATTTGTTATTACATTACTCATACAAGGGAAGAAGTGGCAACGGCAAGTAGAAAATACTGGTAGAGGTGTCTGAACAGGAGAAGCCCACCTAATGGATCAGTATCTCTGAAGCCAGTCGCCTCAACCCATCCTTGCCTGACTCTTCCCCTGGCAACTCTAGGCAGCACTGTGCCACGAGCGAGAACAAACTTCCTCTGCTCATTCCTCTAATGTCAATAACAAAGTCTTAGCTGTACCACCATCGCCTACGCAGAGTTGGTGACCAGAGGCAAAATGTGATTATTGGAAGTTTTCAGACAAAAAATATGGAAAGAAATATGTGAAAAGGGATATTTTGAAAAATAAATAGGAAGATGCAATATTGGATGCAGGTACAGTCCAGAGTTGCTACTGATATGTCTAGAAAGGAAAAGAGGAAATATTACTAAGATTACTAAAGAGAGGTGGAGAAAGAGAAGGAAGGAGAGCTGACACGCACACAGGGCTTCTGGTGGATTACTAAGAACAGAACAGTCTTTCAATGGACTCCTGTACATCATCTATCAATGGGCTAAGATATAAGGAGTTGAAAACTCTCCCAAACTCTTGCAGAGAATATAAATCAGGCTGTTCACTGTATAATATACTGCCCAAATAGAAGAAGAGTCTTAGAAGCGTTCTTATCCTTTGTCCTAATGGGTATACTTCTCGAAATGTATCCCAAGAAAATTATCAGGGGAGCAAACAAAGAATTCTGTACAAGGATGTCATGGCAGGGCTATTTCTAATAGCAAAATAAAAAAATTAACCACCAATAGTAAGAAAATGGCAGTAAATCCTTAGAGCAGAGGGCTTTTCAGACTCTCAAATCCATGTGCTCAAAGTATGCAAAGTGATTTGGGAAAATGCTGGCCAGGTAATGTTAAGCTACATGCAGTACATAGTACATTAAATACAATGTGACAGGGAACGTAAACACATGTGTGCACGACATGTAAAAATCACAAGAAAGAAATTATGGCAAGTGGGTTTACGGAAGGTAGACAAGGAGAGAAATACAAACTTATTTTATCCAGACAACAAAATAATTGACATGGCAGATATTGTTTTGATCTGTATTTTAACAGTGTGTTACCCAGAGTAAATCACTCAGCTGATAATTTAGGTAGGCAGCATTCGATCCCAGGCAGCCTAGATCCTATGTAAAACTACCCACTGTGGTTCTCTGTGGGTTATTTTCCCCTCATATTATTTTTGTATTTTTCCAATAAACATTTTACTTTTATGACCACATTTTAAAAGGTTTTTAATGGTGTGCAAAATGAGAGTAATTGACATAATTATTGAAATTAAACTATTATATTCTTACTGAACTGAATGGGATATTTTTGATTTGTTAAAAGGGGAATATGGTTTTATGTATATGTTCTAGCTATTCGTTTTTTAAGAGTCTGAAAATGCACTAGTTGTTTTTTTTGGTTTTTTTTTTTTTTTTTTGCCTTTTAAAATCTTGGCATTTTTGTGTTTAATATGGCATTTTTCCAGAGCTGAGGAGAAGCACTGATGCAGAGATACATTTGAAAAAATAAATTAAAAGACAGAAAGATCTTTTTACTTTTTAGGTTTCTTCGGTCGTCCTAATAGGTAATCCCAGCTGCACAGTGAAGTTAGGCAGGGGCAGAAATTGAATTTTACGAGTAATAGATCTGAAATAGCCAGTGGCACAAGCCCATTAGAAGTAAATAAAGGAAGAATATTATCAGCACTAACAGTGAAGGCACAACTCAAGAGGCGGTGGACAGTGTGGATGGACAGCAGAGCTTCCGGCTGAAGACAAATGTGTTTCTTCACACAGGACTGACCGGACTACAGCATGACGAAGCTACCAGTCAGCTGGCCATGCGGTTGCCTTGCTCTGCCTAGAGATAGCCTGAGAAGACAAAAGGAAACCCCTCCAGTGCTGGTTGTCCACAGCTCTTGTCTCCCTGAGACAGGGAGGGGTGGGCAGCAGTGAGGGGTTCATGCAGCAGCTGGTGTTGCCCTATGTCATTAAATTTTCTCTGTAGGACTCCAGCCACTGGTCCTCAGCCTTTCAAGCACTATAGATCTTAGGTAAGTCTAGGAAGTTGAGATCCTTCATCCCTCATCAGGGACTGACATTAGAGCCGCCAGGCATGCTTAGGTTTGCAGATTACTAAGCCCTTGGCAGTGTGCAGTATTGTGGCTCCCGGGTCTAGACTATCTGGTATACTTGGCCCTAAAGACCTGACAGCTCTCTGGAAGCCTTCTAGAAACCAGGCCTTCATGTTCTCTTCTATGGCTCTTTCCACATTTTTGTCCTCCAGCCTCAGTTCTACCTCTCTCTGTTTCAACAATCTTTCTTATTCATGCCCTGACCACTCTGTTGAACTATTCAGTGTTCTTCCGTTGCTATGGCTACCAGCACAGGTGCTGCTGTTGGGGATAAGCTTGCTCTCTAACTGCTCCGGCTGCCACTGGCTGCCAGTCTTCCGGCTCCGCCTCTTCTTCATCTGTCAGTACAATGCTACCAGCCACTCTGCTGCTCTTGCAGCTCAGCCTGTCATTGCTCAGCTCTGCCTCCTCTTCTACTGTGGAGCAGCTGGCCAGTCCCCCATTTCTGTGGATGCATGCCAGCTGTTCAATCATCATTCTTCTGTGACGGCAACTGCCCCTGATGCGGCTGCCATGTCTCTACCAACTCTGCTGTTTGTTCCTTTGTGTTTCCAACTCGCCCCACAGTACTAAAAGTAGGTAAAGACAGGTAGAAGCCACTGAAAGGGAACTTTTTATTGAGCTTATTATTATGACCCCCTGGGAGGAAGCACAGGTGGGTATCTCTCAGACGACTCACCAAGTGAGCCTAAGAGCCTGCTTCAATACACAGAGCAGGGGTGTCTGTGCAAATCACAGTAAACTCACATGCAAATCAATGTTTTCCTGTTTGCTCCAATCACAGCATTATCTCTCTGGTACCAGCCACATCAGTCCCCTGTGAGGCCATCAGATAAAGTGCTCCCCATATGGCCTAGGTGAAAATGGTTGCAGGGTCATCCAGAGTTCACTGAGATTGGCTACAGCAAGAAGTCTCAGAGAAACTCTTTGAAGCAGTCCTGGGGTTGTACTTTCTGGAGCTGGAGCAATCTGCTGCCATTGTGATTTCTCATGGAATCTGTGGGGTGTTCAGAACAGGCAGTGTAGACTCGAGAGTGGCTAGGTAGTCTAAATATCTATTTGACAATCCTTTTGCTTATCAGCCAGAGTCCAGCAGTTGCTCACTGGGGAGTCCTTGCTTACCTACAATCAAATAAGCACCAGAAAGAATACTTACAATTAAACCTTAAAGGCATTCAGTACTAGCACTGATAGTGTTTTTAACAGATTTAACATCGCTTTGATAATACTTAATACCTACACAGCAATCCCAGAGAGGTGGGTCACCCTCATTTGTCTATTTGGACTACAAAGATCATGTTAGGAAAATGAAATGAGCATATCCAGTTATTCTGGAAGGTGAGTCCTGGGCAGCTGGCTCTGGTGTCCAAGGAAGCAATGTCCGTTTTACAAGACTGATAACCCTACTCTAGAGGGCTTGCTCCTGATGAAATGACGTAAGCACCTTCCTCTTAATATCATCACTTTAGAAATAAGAATTTCAACATAGGAATTCTAGGGAGCCATAAACACTTGAGTGAAAAGAGGGTTATAGGAGATTTCTCTCCCTCTGTGTGTGCGTGTGCGTGTGTGTGTGTGTGTGTGTGTGTGTGTGTATGTGCGCGCGCACACACATTTGTGTGCACATTTCTATATACAGGTACACATGCAGAGGATAGAGGAGGTGTGGGGTCTGGCCTTATCCTCTGGAGACAAGGTCTCTCAGTGTATCCAGAGATCACCATTTTTCAGCTAAGCTGGCTGGAACACGGGGGTTTACAGGTTCACAAAGCCGTATGTAGCTTTTACTTTCATAGGTGCTGGCAATCCAAACTCAGGTTTATTCCCATGCAGAAAGTATTCTTATCCAAAGATACTCCATCCAAGGCATCTCCCTCATCGAGTATTTTTCTTCTTTATGCTCACAAGTAGTTCCTAATTTTTTCTTAGAAAATAAAATATTTGTAAACCCTTTGATGACTCTTTCAACAGCAGAGCTCTCTCTTATGCCCACTGTAGCTGTCCAGCCCAGCGCACTCATCTTATTTTCTATCACCCCTAGTTACTCCCACTCCAATGCCCCACACGCACGCGAGTGCGTCTGTGGAACTGGTGGCTCTGTTCCCCTCCATCTATCAGCAGCACTTTAGCTTCCTCTTTGTTGATCCCTGCTCTTTGTATCCTCAATGACCTTCCTCAACACCCAGACTCTGATCTCTTCTAGTTAATGAATCCTGACCACATCCCAAGGCCATCAGTAATGCAAATCCACCCCTGTACTTTCCTCCCTGTTTCCTTGGAATGCTTTGACATGTTTGTCTCTTCTAGTCCCCTGTCCCACTATCCACAGGGACCCATGTGGTTTTCCTGGACTCAAACCTCAATGACTGCAACACTCCTCTTTGCATTTCTGCATCCACCAGCTCTCCCAGTCCACAGCACTTGGTACCTGCAAATATAGTAAGCATTCAACAAATATATGCTGAAATAGGTTTTAAAATATACCCCGGGCACAAGGAGAATGTTCATTTTTTTCCCTTTAGTTTTGTCTAGGGACTTACGTGGGAGAGGTGTGACCTCCACAGAAAAATGAATGTGAAATAAAGTGTCCTTAGAGAAAGGCAGAGAGCTTAGGCATGTTATGAATCTGAAGGAGGAGATTTGAATGCTCTGTTTCTAATATGTAGCATCTGCCCACTGTGCAATAGAAGATTCTCCCCCATGGCAGCAAAGGGCAAGCAAGATGCATGTCCAGACTGTTCCACCATGATGCAAAGTGGGAGGCAGAAATAACGAGACATAATGGTAAACCTTCTGCCTAACATGTGTGAGACTATAGAGACACCCAACACCAACACAAACAAGCAAAAATACTAAGAGCCACAGGCACCTGTAGCGTTTTAAGAGATAACCAAAAAAACAAAGAAGTAAACTCTGTAGATCTACACTCCAAGTCAAGACAGGCGTGGCACGCTCGTGGGACAGCAACTCACTGAGACGGTAATCTGCAACTAAGAAGAGAGTATATCACTGATTCAAAATCAAACTCTCCTGACCAGTGTGTCTTAACCACAATTTCTGGCAACGGTTTTAAATCCAAATTCTTAGATTTAATTTCCCAACAATTTTTCTCTAGTTTCTCCGTAGTCAGATCTTAAGCCACCTGTAGTCCTGACTTCACTGGAGGTTCAAATGGAGAAGTTACATAGACCAGCCTTAATATTTGGAATGCAGGGACTAAATCCTAGCAGGAATATCTTTTGTTGCAGCTGGTACAGGGTGGTTCAAAAAACCACACTAACATTTTCCTAGAAGCCAGTTTTAATATGGGACAATTTAACATATGCATCGTTGCGTATTCACACTCATGTAAAGCGATGCTCCTGAGTAACCAAAGTTGAAAATGTTAATATAAACATTATGCCTCTTTTAATTGCAATAGACACATTTCTAAGTAATTTAATTCCAACAAGACCCTTTACCAATAAACAAAAAACACATTTTTGGCAGCTTCCCCACACAGCACAAAGTAAATATTTTCCACAGTGAGGACCAGCAAGCCTCCTTGAGGCCCCTGTGTTTTGAGGACGATGTTGTAGATGTGAACTCTGGTTCAAGCTCAACTAATGACACATTTGCTGTAAAAACATGTAGAAAGCGGGGAAAGCCTTTCGATTTTGATACCACTAGACTTGTGAGTCAGATGTGGAAGGCTCAAGAAAGCTCGAACCACCAAGGTTTATCTAAACAGTGACCTCAAACCATTTGTGTTGTGTTGAAGGAGGAAAGATTTAGCTCATGGCCATGAAGGCAAATGCTGTGTTTTAATGTATCCCCAAAAGACATTTGCTAAAAACTTAACTCTAGTGTTAGAAGGCAGAGACTCATAAGAGATGACAGGGTCAGGAGGAGTCCAGCCTTCCTAAATAGGTTGGTGTAATCTTGGGTGTGGGTTAGCTGGAAAAATAAGTTTGGGCCCTTCTTACATTTCTGGCTCTTGTCGTCTCTTTCCTACCTGTTTTCCATCAACAGATGACACAGCTCCAAGGTCCTCATTCAATATTGGCAATAGATTCTTCCCAGCCACATCCAGAGCCACAAGGCAAAAGAATGTTTATTCTTTACAACCAACCTAGTATGTGGCATTCAATGATAACAGAAGAACATGGACTAAGACAGTACATTGTTGAACTAACCAGCTCCACTCTGCCCATTCTGAATCCAGACATGCCTGTTCCAGATCAAGCTAGTTGGCCAGAGCCATCAAAACTGGGAATCACCAAGCCCAGGATGGAGCAACTGAAGTTCACTTGGATGGCTCAAATACTATGCAAGTTTACAGAAATTCAGTTTTATTCACCAGTTGGGTAATTCACTGCCACAAGGTTGTGTTCCCACCTAGAAATTGGAAGATCATCTTACTGTCAACTCAAGAGTGTTTGACTTCATTACAATGGATTTCCTCTAAAAAGCTAAAGATCATTTCAACTTATTTCTCTGTATCCATGCTCCAATTTAGGATTTTGTTGAATTGTTAGTCACAAGACAGTGGCCATAAAGTTAGTTTCTTCTTTTTCAGTCTTGAGAACGCTAGTTTATCGGGGATGGTACCTTACAAAGCATTGATTTTATCAGCATTTCTAACACAGTGTTTACACCCAACTCCTGACTTTATTCTCACAATACCCACGTAATTTAAGTGTTTACCTTTGCTTATCTGTTTTGGTTTGACTACCAAAGCAACCATAGTATTTCATTTCTCAGAAAGAACAAAGGAAAATATCCAACTACACTACTCAAAGGTCCAAGCGATGCAACATGTATGTCAAATTTATAGATCAGCTTCTTTTTTTAAAAAAAATTGTATTTATTTATGTATTTTATGTATGTGAGTGCTCTGTCTGCATATATGCCTGCATGCCAAAAGAGGTCATCAGATCCCATTATACATGGTTGTGAGCCACCCTGTGGCTCCTGGGAATTGAGCTCAGGGCCTCTGGAAGAGCAGCCAGCGCTCTTAACCACTGAGCCATCTCTCCAGCCTTCTAGGCCAGCTTCTAATCCCTCTCATCACCAGATGTTAGCTTTGGGAAGTCAGCATGGCCAGATTTTCTTTCAAAATGCATATTAGGACAGCTCTCTCCACAGTAGAAAGTCATTGTCAAAGTTATGTTCATGTCAATGCACTGAGTAGCACTATACATACACCAGATATTTAAGATATTTCTCTAAACTCTGGGGAAAGAATAGCAAAAGTTAAGTATTTTTAAGAGTTTTTTTTTAACAGTCATTATGAAATTCATCAAAGGGAGAATAAAATAGTATTTATCACTTACTGAGGAAAAATAGTACACAAGTGAATGGAGACATAGATAATACCAGGGCAGGATCTAAGAGGTCCAGGGAAGACAAACAAGGCTTCATGCAGGAATTGTGGTGGGTATCCCTCATGACTCTTTCATTTTTCTGTAGTTGCCACAAGGGATTTTGTGCTCACTCAGAAGTAATTTTGTATTGAAGCAAAATATAATTTAATCCCTCCAAAACTCAACGTTTTGGATATTTATGTACTAAAACATTAAGACTGAAAGTATCAGCTTTTGCACCATGTGGTCAACCCAATTCAGCAGTAAGAATTTGTACTTAATCACCAGATGCACTCACAAGTAATCAAGGTACTCAGCTTGTGTCCTCAACCGATTTCATCAGGCACCAGATATCCATGTCTAATCAACACAGACACCTCCGCCATGGTACAGAATGTCCAACACACAGAGTGCATGTTTCAAAGATTTATAAGAGACAGGTCATAATCCCAAAGAACAGGGAATCATAAATAGGAGAGACCAGCCTAGACTCCAGAGGAGACGCGAAAGTTGGTAGAAATTCAGTAGAAAGAAATTCAATATAAAGATGTCTCAGATCTTAAGTAACCCCCAAAGCCCGTGTTGTAACAGCGTGATGACCAGCCTGTGATGTCTTTGGAATGTGTTGAGAGAGGTAAGATGTGGGGCCAAGGCAATGGAAGTTAGATGGTGGGGTGTGCCTTTAGAAGTTAGACACTGGAACGTGCCTTTAGGAGGAGATGGTGGCTGGCAGGCCTCTCCTTCCTTTGCCTTGCTGAACCCTGAGTTTTCAACCATAATGCTCTACCTCACCACAGGCTCTAAGAAAACAGAGCCAGGCTACCATGGACCATGAACAAAAAAACCACTGAAAGTGTGAACCAGAGTCAACTTTCCTTCTTTTCAAGTTGATTTTCTTAACTATTTTGTCCCAGCATCAGAAAACTATCACTAAAAGGACTTCCTCAAGATACACAACCTTAAGGTGTCATGAGGTGTCTTCCCTGTGAGAAAAGTCACCAGGGGAGGAGAAGGGGGTCAGAACAGAACTATCACCCTCCTTAGATATCAGTTACAGCTGCTGCTGATTAATTTGATCAAGGTTATTTTGTCCATAGGCAACACCTATGTTGTAATACCTATTGTTCCATAGGCAACACCCCTTCTTTCATTAAAACAAGAGTCTCTCTGAGGAGAATTCACTAAGATTTAAATTTAGGGGCTGGAGAGATGACTCAGTGGTTAAAAGCATTAGAGGTTCTTCCAGACGTCCTGAATTCAATTGCCAATACCCACATGGCAGCTCACAACTGTCTGTAACTTTAGTCCCATGGGATCCAATGCCCTCTTCTGATATGCAGACACGCATGCCGACAAAATACCCAGGTACATAAAATAAATAAACAAATAAATCTTTATAAAATAAAGACTCAAATTTAGCCATAATTTTAAGCATAGTAGTAATAGTATTTACTGAGCACTACTGTGTCTCAGGAGTTGAACTTACTGGTTTTCCATATGGTAAGCCCAAGAGAACTCTGTGTATGAGCTTCACTACCAATTGCATCTTGCAGAGGCACAGAGAGGCTCAGTGACTCTGCACAGCCTACCAAGTGGACAAATAAAGAAGGAGACATGAAATGTGGTAGCTGGCTCTACAGCTAGAACAAATGCATGCTCATTACACTTGTTTACTCCTATTTTATTTCTAACTGAATTCTGGATAGAAGGGATAGTTTTGGCATATGCAACTTCTTTTTGTGACTACCAGAACTAAACCCGGTGTGATGGTGTGCAAGTCTATGATCCCAGCAGTCAAGAAATTGAAGCAAGAGGATTATGAGACCAAATCCAGTCTGGCCTACACAGGAAGACCAAAAATAAAAGATAAAATAAATTAAAATTGTAAAAGGTTTGTGAAAATAGACATTCTTTTAATGTGTTGTCTGCTAAATTTGAAAGTCAAAACTAAATTTTCCAAGCATACACACCATGGATATTGCTCATAGATATTTGAGCCCAGAGTGTTGTTAGCTAGGAAATATCAGCTTTTTCCTTAACTGAAGTCCCCTGATTCTGTATGTCTGGATTTCTCCAGAGGAAATTTGCCTGTAGATGTAGATATCAAATTTTGAGCTAGATCAAAGAGCAAATAACAGGAGACTGAACCACCTCTGTTCCCATTGCCATGCCTTCGTTGACACTTGCCTTGACCAAGATTTTACAGCACAATAAGGTGCCATAGAAAGCATACTAGTGTTCACTAAAAAGCCATTTCTGCAGCCACAGTGCCTAATTTTCTTAAATGACAGTCATGTCAGTAGTCGGGTGTATGTATGCCAATGGATTTTTATGTGGATGCATTGTTTTCTTCTTTTGGCAGAGCAGGCCATCTGCAAATGTTGGGAGTATTAGTCTGTACTCTCTAGAAGAATAGAACTGATAGAATGCAGCTTGCTCCTTTTTCTTTGTTGACTATTTGAAGGCAAGAGGGGTCACCACCAGCTCTACTGGAGTCACCCACGGAAGTCCTATCAGGATTTTAGCTCTTGCTGCATCTACTCTAACCTCCAAGGTCTGATTTGGAAATTTGGGCTGATCATGTGCCGTCAGTGTTTCCATCAGCATGTAAAGACCATAGGCTTCATTATCTTGGACTAAGTGACCTTGAGTGGACTATTCAAAATCATCTACCTAGTAAAACTGACCATGCTAGCCTTTGTACATAAAAAATAAAATTAAAAAACTTTAAGACTTTTAAAAGAAAAGAACTGATAGAATGTTAGTGTGTGTGTGTGTGTGTGTGTGTGTGTGTGTTATTTATTAGAATTGCTTACAGGCTATGATCTAACTAGTCCAACAATGGCTGACACCAAGAATCCAACAGCTGTTCCTTCCATAAGCCTGGATGTCTCAGCTGGTCTACAGTCTACATTGGGATCCCAAAGAAGTAGGCTCTAATATCAGTGAAGGAATGCCTCAGCCGCAGGATAGATGGACTTGCCAGCAAGAGAGAAAACAGACAAAAGGCAAAAGCTTCCTTCTTCCATATATATGTATGTAGGCTGCCAGCAGAAGATGTGGCCCAGATTTAGGGTGGGTCTTCCAACCTCAAGTGATCCAATCAGGAAAGTTTCTCACAGGCACACCCAGCTGCTTGGGGTTTTGTTGATTCTATATGTAGTTGAGTTGACAACCAAGATTAGCTATCAACTGGGCGAGTTAAACATATCTGATAGATCCCAAGACACATGCAGAAAGAAGCATTTTCTCTAAGAATCATAGTCCATAGGATTAAAGGAAAATGTTTTGAACATCTTTCTTTTATTTCCTTATTTTTTAATTTTATATCAATTATAAACCACCAGTGATAAAACTATACCTATGATGAATTATTATGATCTTTAAATATTACATCAGCAAGACAAACCCTGATGTTCATGTTTGTGTCATGAAAAAACTTCTAAGAGGCTACTATGTGAAGGATCAATTTAGTAACAAACCATAATCCAGAGTCATTTCAGAAGGAAGAGGCAGAATGCTAATTCTCCAAGGTAAATAAGAATTTTACAAAAGAAAAGACACACCATAATATATATATAAGCAGAGAGAAAGGGAGAGAAGGGGAGATAAAATGAAGAGGCAAAGAGGTAGAGATATTTTCTTCTTGGCCACGACTCCTGAAACTGAGGATTGTCCAAATGGATGCTAAACTTCCGTGATTGGACTTGTTGGTGCAATGAAATATGAAATCTACAAAAAGAATCACAGACTCTGCTTATCATGAATCACTCTTGTTCTATCACTGTGCCTCAATAAAGTACTTTTTAAAAGAAAGTGTCATTGCTCTTAGAGTAATATTTATTAAGTAATACTCAAACCAAAATTATTCCTTAAAAATTCACAATTAGGCAGGTATGGTAGCGTATGTTTATAATCCCAGCATTCAAGCAGCCAAGAAGGTTCAAAAGCCAGCCTTGTATAATGAGAATTTTCCAGAAAATAAAAATTTAAAAAGTCACATTGAGGCTGTGGGTAGCAGACAAAGAACAACAAGACTCCAGCATAAATCTCTGACGAAGGAAGAAATATATTCTGTTTATTCACTGATTGATTTCCAGCAATATTTCATCTGACTCATCTTTGTTTTTTAATAAAATTTTTAACTTAATATTCCTAATTCTCAAAGGCAGGGTCTGGTTGCTATGCCACTGTATTAGTTGGTGCTCTATACAGGAATGGCACCAATGGAGTGTGTGTGTGTGTGTGTGTGTGTGTGTGTGTGTGTGTGTGTGTGTGTGTGTGTCTGTGTGTGTTAAAGAATTTATTAAGTCAGCTTTAAAATAGTTAACAAAAGGGAAATCACATCTGAGAGCTGAGAATCCAGCAGTTACTCAGTGCTTCTTGAAACTGGATGCCCCATCAGTCAGAATAGCCCCACAGTGCTTGTCTCTCACTTGGGGTGGGTGACAACGGCTAGCTGCTCAGTCCACAAGAGTGGTACCTTGGCAGACCCAATCTGGCCCAATCTTGCTGGTGCCATAGCCCAGCAAGTTTCCTGAAGAGCCACTGGTCCTTATTCCAGAATGAAAGCTTGGAAACACTGGTTCAGCTGCCATCGAAGGAATCAGCAGCAGAAACAAATGGAGTAATCATCTCCAAGGCAAGAGAGAAGATGCTCACCCTTCAGTCAGTCTTCTCATCTGGACTCCTGCCTGAAAGCACTGCCCACACAGGGGCTGGGTTTTTCCATGTCAATCAAAGCAATCAGGACATGTCCTCAAGTGGGACACACCCATCAGGTGATTTTAATTTGTGACAAGTTGACATTAAAACTGACTGTAATGTCTGCCCAATGGTCTGAATTTGCCACTTCTAGTCACCTTCCTCCTTCTCAAAAATTGATGATTTTTCTAAAACAGGAGAGTCTGCAGACAATTCAGAAGGCTAAAATTCAGGGTGTTGAGTGAAGGTTACACTGAACTAAGCAGAACCCACATGAAATGCAGAAGAGTCGGTTCAGCCTTAGAGACTCTCTGGTTAGAATATGTCTGCACTTACATCTCCGTGAGCGGTCTCCATAGTTAAAGTACCACATTTTCCATGGTTTGATGAAGACTCCAGAGCCCTTAAGATATGAATTGCTATAATTCCTAAATCAAACAGCATTCAATTCAGTTCCAGACCATTGCTGGGTAATAAGACCGGTATTTCTTATTTTAATTAGTCATTTTCTACTTCTAACAACTTCTTTGACAATCTTGGATTGCTTGTTTGTTTATATGTGATAAAAGCCATGTTTCGCTAAAAATACGAATGCTACATTTGAATGTCCATTTACATTTTAGTAGTTATAGAAATAAACTTTCTAGGCCTTTAGATTATAGCTTTTTATAGGCACTGAATACAATCACCTAATCTATTTTAATATTATCCCTTTCAGCTGTCTCGTGAGTAACTCCTAACACAGCAGAGATATCAAGTGGATAATGCGAATTCAAGACTAACTGCATGAATACTCATCAGAAAGTGTCTTTTAGTTTGCCTGGAAATTTGCTCCTGACATTTGAAATGTTTGAGATAAATAAAAAGTGATATGGTCACATAAAAGTATTGTGTGCTCTTACTGGGTTTTAAACGCCTCACGTGTGAAAACTAATTCTTAGCCTTGTATCCTGAATCAAGTACAGGGTGTTTGATCCTTGAACACTTAGGGTATTGATAAGTATATCAAGGGCTGAAGTGTTAAAAAAAAAACATATCTGGCTCTTGCAAGGGACCTAAGTTTGTTTCCCAGAGCCCATGAGAGGCATCTCACCACTGCTTGTAACTCCAGTTACAAGTGACTTATCTAATGCTCTCTTCTGACTACTGAGGGCATCTACACTCATATTCACGCACATGTGTGCACACATGTACACACACACACACACACACACCTAATTCAAAAGTAATAAAAATAAGTACATCATTAAGCGGAGTTTATACCATGGTTTAAAAACTGCTTCCCAAAGTGTACATGCCAAATTACTGAGAACATTTCCCAAGCGCACAAAACAAAGACTGTAAGAAAATGTAGAGAGGTGTGTATGGACGTATTTCTATCAAAAGGGATAGGTACAATTATGTGCTCATTCTTTGATGGTTATATTTATGTGTTTCCTTTCTGCGTTTTACATTCCACATCAGATATTTTGACACATCGTATCTTAGCACGGACAGCTGCACAGATTACATTCTCCTTACGACAAAGATACACAGTAACAGAGACAAAAGCTTCAGTCTTGGGTTTTATCAGGGTCTCGTTTCAAAGTCTCCCCATTAAACTGCACTGACTCATCTTTATTTGCTGCAGGAACTATCAAAGCAATTTTTCTTTACTGAGTAGCAGATTCAAGAAATTCATTTCTTGGAAATATCATCCTGGCAGTATACAAATGAGAATGCCTCCAGAGACAGGAGAAGTATAAGAAAGAGGCTATGTCCATACAAGGTAGATTGGCCCCAATCATCTTCAGGTGGAACAACCTCTTTTCCCATTGTTTTCACTATTTTTAAGTAATTCTGAACCGTTTCTTCCTTGGGGGTACACTTAGAAACACTACATGCCATCTTAGTTGATGGGAACCTCTGGGATGCTGATCCAGTCTCTAAGACTTTTACTACGTGCTCAGAGGCCACCATTAAACTCTAAAATTTCAACAACTAAAAAATAGACAAAAATGCATGTTCCTTAAAATTAGGCAGAAATGGAGGCTAAATTTCCAAAGCTCATAGTTAGCTTTGGTGCTACAGTTATGTGTGCATAGAGACCATGCAGAAAGCCCCCTCAAAAGCAACCAGGAGTCAGAACCCACACTCTAATCTCCACTCCTGCAGCCACCAGTGTGTGACTTCAGCCAGTCACAAGGTTCCCTAGATTGCAATGTTCTTTCTTCCAACTCAATCACACACACAAGTCAGTGCAGAAAATGAGTACAAATGGGACCTCTGTCTGCCTCCTAAGTCACAGTACCTTAGTCTCTTCTGTGAGACTCTGAGATCCTGAGGGACATGTCTAGCCCTTAATTATAAAATCACGAGATATCCCAAAATTCCTCTAGGAACCAGTTTATAAGAAGAGTCCCTGGGTCATTAGCACAACCATATAGGTCACCAAGGAGCAAAACTTCCAGAATGCATTCTTGAGTTGTGTAACACCAAGTTACAAGGGTCTTAAAATGGGGCAATAAAGGCCCAAGCTCAAAAGCCAGATATGAAAAGCCAGGTCTGGAAGAGAGACTGCTCACCTAGAGATGCAAATTTAAAGGGTCCCAGGAAGGAAATTGTCAGACCTATGGGATGAAATACAACACTTAGGGAGCAAAAGGCAGTAACAACAGCTATGTCCCCATGAGACTGAAGTCTAGGCTCAGTCAGGAACAGCTAGGGAGGTGCCATGTCAAAGTCAAGAATCTAGGCAGAAGGATTCTCAGAGCTTCTGATGCTGGTGAACAGGAATAGGGTGAGCCGAGGCCATGAGCAGGCAGAGCACCCTCAGCAGCAGAGCCTGTACAAGAACTGCCGGAACCCATTGTCTTGACAAATAGGAGAGTCGGGAAGCATGTAGTTAGTCTTCACTGCTGTTATGGTGCTGCGGCTCCATCTTAGAATCCAGTAATTTGTGCCTGCCATCTTGAAAGTCTTGGTAAATTCAGTTTACTATGTAAGTGCAGTTTGATGGGCAGGCCAGCAGCAGAATGATGTTACTAACAGCAGAAATACCCACCTTGCATCCTGGGCAGATAGAAAACAGTTCACACACCTTTGTGACTTAATATGAGTGTGACCAACCCTATTGCCTCCCTGCTAGATTATGTGGGTTTCCTAACCCTTGGGGGAGGGGGCATTGTCTCCTTTTGGACATGCTCACTCTATACAGCTAGTCCTAGCTCATTGGTTGGAGCTGGTTATGATTTGGGGTTGTGTGTGTGTATGTGTGTGTGTATGTGTGTGTGTGTGTGTGTGTGTGTGTGTGTGTGTGTGTGTGTGTGTGAAGCCCTAACCAACATAGCCATCTTCCCAGCTGGGGATCAGGGAGAATGTCAGAAAGAGCCACCAGGAATGTCTGGCTGGTGCAGGCCTTAGGACACAGACCACCAGATCCAGCACAGGCTACACTCAAGCTCATGTGTAATTCTCTTGTCTCAGCCTATGAATTCTGGGATTATAGAAATGAACAACCACATCTGGATTTAGTGACCTTTGACTCTACTGCCTTCCTCCATATCAGCAGTCAAAGACAGTCCCAGCTCTGCAGAGAGCCTTCCTCCAGTCCCCTTTTTGGTGTTGACTGCAGGGTCCTTGAGGCCTGGACCTGCCTCTTCACAGTGCAAGCCAAGGAGCTAAGCAAGAAGGAAATCCTGACCTCAACAGGGGAAGAAGTCACATGGCTCACAGCAAGTGGTTCTCAGACAACAGTGCTCATGTTCATCTCTCTTGTTCTTGCAGCTCTGTCCCATTCAGCCAGGAAACTCAGGAAGATGTATGACAGGGAACCCAGCCTAATTCTCCTCAGTTGTTTCTTTTCTTTTACTATTTTTAATGATTTTTATGATTTCTTTTTTTAATGTGTTTATACTTCTCTCACAGAATTCATCTCAACCGCAGATACAAAAAGATGCAAGATACAAAAGATACATTAAGATACAAAAAGACTAGGCCCAAACCCTCATATCAAGGTTGGAAGGGGCAGCCAGTAAGGGGAAGAGGGTCCCCAGAGCAGACGAAAGGGTCAGAGCCCCCCCCCCCCCGCCAACTCTCCCTGTAGGGGTCCTACAAGAGCACTAAGCTAAATAACCTTAACATACATGCAGAAGACCTAATGCAGACTCATGCAGACTATTTGATTGCTGCTTCGGCCTCTGGGAGCCTGGATGAGCCCTGCTTAGTCCATTCTATAGACTGGGTTCTCTTGGTGTCGGAGACCCCTCCGGCTCTTAGAATCTTTTCTTCCCCTCTTCTGTTCCCACAGTTATTTCTAGCTTTCATGGGCCCTAGACACTGTGCCTCAACAGACTCCTTCCTACATTTAAAAATAAGCAAACAACAATGAAAATGAGTGAAAATGGTATTTTTACTAGTGTTGTCATAAAACAAGTATACTGACTTTATGTGTAGAAATATTTCTTCTGACCTAAATGTTCTTTTTTTTCTTCTTCTGGATTTAAAAGAATTGAATACACTTTTGTGAGCCACTAGAGGTAGCACAGGCCCTATACCTTGGGCTCCGATTGCCCAGGGAGTAAGCTCATTCCAGACCCAAAGTCCCTCAACCAAATGACAAGCTCAGTCTGGACTCCCTACTCTTTGCTGTTGTGTTTCAGTTTTCAAAACCAATGTGTATCACACAGAAAACCGGGAAAGAAAACCTTTGATTTGTTCTCAGTGATGTCAGAGATACTGCAATCTCCTTTGTGAAGCTTCCAAGAGTTGTGTTATCCCCAAATACATTAGCGCTAGAAACCTTCAGGGCAGCTGGGCTCAGCCTTCCAGCTGTTACAACAAAGGCCCAAAAACAGGAAAACCAAAACCCCACGTGGGTTAGACATCGTGATTGATGATTGATTTCTGTTTCTCTTGCCTCTGCCTCTGTTTCTGGCTGCCAACTACTCAGGCTACCTCCCCAGGGTTTCTGACCCTTGAGTAGGACTCTGCCCTTGCCAACCTGGAGAAGTGAAGCTCAGCTTTCTAGCCTTGGTATCCACTATGTACTCAGTCACAAGCTGTCTGAGCCTCAGCCATAATTAGCTGTAGTGTGTTTATGGGGCCAAGAGAATTTAAAACATGCAAGACATGAGTCAGGGCAGAATGATATCAAAATCCTTGTTTATTTTGGGTTTTAGTCTAATCTCATTGGGTTCTACACACATCGTTGTTTTTCTTGGATATTAGCAACGTAGAGAGAGATGGAAAATCCCAGCAGTAGTTTTATATTCATGCCCAGACCCAGCCGATCCAGATTCCCTTGTGGAACAATTTATGTGCCTTAAACCCATACCCTGGACAGTGAGCTTAGCCCTGGAAGGTCACATTTGCTTTCCTTTTGTTGGGGTAATAACTGTATAACTGTTGAGTAGCAAGGAAATGGGGGCACACACTGAAAGGCAAAAGGCAGAAGGGGCCATGACTTTGGGAAACTCTTGGCATTCGGACAGTACTAGAGACTGAATGTTAGGAATTCAGTCCAAAGTCCATGAGAGTTTAAGGATGTCGTAAGTTCTCTCCCTTTCTGTGGCTTGTAAGCTCTGTGGACTCCCAGTGACAGAACCTGAACTCCATTCAGGCAGCAACAAAATGTTCAACTAATGCCAATGATATTTAACAGTACAAGAAAGGACATTTCTCCCAGAGAAATCTCAAACTGTCCCCATGTCTGTCCCAACTCTTCAAACCTACCATCACATCAAGATCCAGCCATTCCTGATGTTACTCAGCCTTCAGAAAGAACTCTGGCACCCTGGAGACACTGCAGGATCTGTGGGTGCTGAACTCACTGGGTAGTGAGTTACATGAACACGAAAACAAGAACCTCAGAAGGTGGGTGGTCCCGGTGGTTCTACAGCATGGGAAATGTACTGAATTCCACAGGGCTGCACCCCTAAAAGTAACTTAAAATGGCTACCTTCATGGTGTGCATATTTTATATATATTTGAACACAGGCTCCATAATTCGTGACATTCCTGTGTCCTGGTCCCTCTCCAGCAAGCCTCTACTGAAATGCAAGGTCACCTAGACCTGTCACATGACATGGACAGTGCTTCTTTCTTCAGACTTACCTGCAGATTTACAACATATTAAACAATTCAGAAGACAACACATAACACTGGAAACCATTAAAGCAAGGATAGCCAGGTACCAGGTAACAAGAGAAAAATACATGCTGAGCAGTAAGGGTTCGAGCAATCAGGGCTTAGTATATGTGTGTGGGGGGAGGGTGGGAGCTTTCACAGCATCAGCTCCAGGCAAGCAATGGAAGTGGGTTATTTCATTAGTAAGTAGAAGCCATGCTTTGATTCTAAAACAAATGTTGATATGATTCAAACTAGAATATGAAAGCTATATGAATTTTCATATGTTTAAGTTATTAGTGTGTAAAATTTGTTATGAAGAAATTTAAGCATAAATGGGAGATATTTAATAAAGATGCCCTGTAACTCCTCATATGCCTTTTTTTCTTCCTTCCTTCCCCATTTTCTCTCCTGTTGTTTTTAATTGCTAAAGAATTTTAAAATACATTCCAACGGTCTTGTCATTTCACATCTATGTATTTAGCATATGTGTCTAAAAAGAATAGACATGTCCTTACATAACTAACATGTCAGTCTCACACCCTAAAAATTAAAAAATAATTCCTGGTCATGGAACACTCATTTCCTATTCAAATTACCCAAGTGTCTTGGGGTCTCTTGCCACGTGGTCTGCATGACTCAGGAGCCAAAGGAGATTCATGTCCAGCATGCTCAAAGCTTCTGTAGCCTCCTTCAGTGCAAAACTGGCCCTGGTCCTCCTGAGTGTGTGTCACTGGCTTTCTGAAGATCAGCCAAGTCAATTGGCATGAAAGAAGCCTCTTTCCTGGGGATTTTTCTGTTCTCTCCTTTATAATGTCATTTAACTGCTCTCTTTCTCTCTCCATATATATACATATATGTATATACATATATGTGTGTATATATATACATATACATGCATATATATATTTATACATATATATAAAATCATAGACACTGAACATCTATTCCACAAAATATAAATTAGTTAAAAATTGAAGTGTTGAAGTGTTTAACTCTAAATCTTTCGTGTCTTGCTTTTGATTCAAGAATATTTCAGAGGTGAAATTGTATGCACCTTTTTGCTTCATATCAAGAGACCCAGCTGGCTGACTGTTGCATCCCTTACACTCAAATGGCAACAGCTGCTCCTTCCAAGGTGAAAGTTCTGACCTAACTTAGAACTATTGATGTCATTGTTGATAATCTCTTCCTGTACCTTCCTATATTTTGTTGTAGGCTGGAAACACTGACTTCCTAATGAAGCTGTTGCTGCTAGACAGCAAATAACCTGAACACCAAGTGACACAAAACAATAACCATTTCCCTTGCACGGCTTCATGGCTCAAGCTTTGAACAGAACTTGCTCTGGGTTTCTGGTTAATCTTTGGAGCACTGAGAGGACTCCTTCATCCCACTGCAGTCAGCTGGGATATGGAATGGAAAATCCAGTAAGGGCTTGATTGTCTGGTGTCACCATCACCCCTGTGGATGCTCTTAACGAATGGCTAGCTGGGACTTTTTCATGGCACCATGGTTTCTGGGTAGTTTTCTTTGACCAGTGGCAAAGAAACCTCTCAGACAGAGAGGTTCTTTTAAGCTCAACAGCAAAAACTACAGTTCTCACAGGACTCAGCTTGTAGAACTCCACACCATCTCTTCTACCTAATCCTTTAGTCAGAACAAGTCACAGGATGCCTCTCAGTACAAATTATTCCATGTTCAAACATACTCTTTATGGGGCGATCGCAGCATCCCAGTGCAAGAAGCAACACCATAAGAAGCACAGCCAGGCCCAGTTGTGTGATGGTGGATGAGATACTGACTGCCCAATGCTCCCTAGTGAATTCTCATCCTGCTTTTCTTTAATGGCTTCTCCCATGACCAGCTTGACTTTACACAAGTCAGTCACTACCGTTAGAAGACAGTGATCGTCCAACTAGGTCAATTTTCCACCTCTCCCTAAAGAATTTTCCTTCCTAAGCTAGAAATGCTATGCATGCATGCACAGACAGTGAATACACAGCTTGGCCTCTTCTGTTGCCAATGGTCAAAAGAAGGGTGGACGTCCTTGCTACTATCAGTGGTTACCAATGAGTTCTTTTCCGTGTGTGCATAGTCTTCTCTTTTGCTCTAGTTTTTAAATTCCCCTTTCAGTCTCACTGAGTTTCTACATTTACAGTGACTTCCAGTTTCTCAGCTATCATCTTCTGATGCTCACACTTCTCCATCTTTGGCCAGCAGTGCCCAAGGTAGTAAAACTATATAATATGCCACTTGACACAAACCTCCTAGTTGTAGATAACCTCCTTGCCTATTAATGATCCAAGATGTACCAATGCATCTGTACATTTTCTGCCCTTCCCATCTTTAGGTATGAGGGACTCTCACTGTGTCAATGAACATAGCCTTTGCTATTAGCCCCAACATGAATGCATACTGATATTGTAAAATTCATATGCTAAGAACTTTTCTTGTCTCCTTTGTATTTGTTTTGTGCAGGAATTGTTGGCTCTAACATGGCCACTGCTTTATCTTTCAAATTATGTAAAATAAGCAGGATATAACATTACATATCCTACTGGCAATATGATAATGGAATGAATTTAACATTGCAATCCTTGTCTGTTTGTCCATACAAATTGTCCTCCTCTGAAAGTACAGGTTAGTGAGTACCGTCTAGAATCACCTGAGATCACTATTTTCTATGTGTTTAACCCTTGTATTCATATATGGTATATTTATTCTCAGTGTGCTTCAAAACACACTGTTGACTCTGTAAACTGTAATTCATAAAGAGGAGATCTCACTTCTTTCTGCCGCATCATACAGAGATTTTACTTATACTTATTCTTGATTCATCTCTCCAGATTCCATTTTGGAAATATAAGCAAATAGGCAAATATACTTACATCCACTCTCTTTCTTACATAAAAGATCTATATTTATAGCCTGCTATTACATTCTGTTGCATACCCAGGCTCTATATCCACGGATAGACCTTTCTCCTTTCCTTCTGTGTAGAATTTCTTTGTGTGGACTCTGTTGTTTATTCCTCAAACCCCTAAGTAACGGAGATACCTGAATTGTTTCCAGTATTGTGTTATGATAAATATACTAGAATGGCTACCTTTGTGGATGTCGCTTACTGTGTCCTCTTGGCAGTCTGGAAAAGATTTCTACAAGTGAGAGTTTCTGATCAAAGAGTTTAGTCATGTCTAAGTTTTCTAGATATTATGAATTTTCCTTCTATAGCGATCATGTCACTTTCCATCTTCCCCAGCAACGCCTGATATGGCTTGTTCCCCCACAGCCTCACCCATAAATTTTTCTGACACACATGACTGTTTTGCCAATCTGTGGTCTGAGGGTACTATCTCAGTTGATTTCTCTCTGTCCACCCCTGTGTGTACACGTGAGAGGACAGTAGTCAGCATCAAGTGTCTTCCTCGCTTGCTCTCCACCAATATTTTTGGGATGGGTTTTCTTATTGATCCTGGAACTTACTGTCCAATGGGTCTCAGGGACCCTCCAGCCCCACCTCCCCAGACTATAGGCACATACCACCCTATATGGCTTTTACACAAATGCTGAAAATCCAACCCAGGTCCATATGCTTACACAGCAAGCATTACTAACCGAGCCATCTCACTCTAACGATTAGAGACCCTGTATTACAAATTTCATAAATGTTTACAAATTTGCTCAGTCTGTCCTTCAATTCTGTTCATAAGTGATTTGGGCTTTGAAAGTACGCCTGACATTTTGGAGTTACTCCCTGGTCTCAGGACTCAGCCCTTCACATATGCAAGGTTCTGTGGTAGCAGAAATCATGACTTAGGCTGAACTGTTGGTAGGCTTAAATTTAAGTGGTTATGCAGGGTTCCTGCGTGGGTCTCCACTTCAGAGGCCCATCTAATTGGAAGTATCTTCACTGGAAGAAAGACTCAGCGTGATCCTTCACCTTAAAAGCACTGGAAGCATCCATGCTCTGCATAGGGAGAGTGTCTGCTTCAGAGCACTGCCCAGGAGACTTAACTGCTATCTGGAACTACCCATCACTTAGCAAAGGTCTATAGCTTTGAAGAATTGTCATGCTTGGGCATGAGAGGTAACAATATTCTGGGTCCATGAGGGCTCAGAGAAATACCTTACATATCATGTCACATACCCAGACACACCTCAGTTTAGTACGATAAACTCTTGGAAGCAAACTCTCTTATGCCCAGTGACTTGTGACAGCAAGTATATAAGATAATGGGGAGAAGATGGTGACTGTCCAGAAAGAGGCACCAGGCACTTCTGTCGGGCTAGAGAAGGAAAAGTGAACACTGCATTTCATCAATGTCTTATCTTCTCCCAACTCTAATCACAACCCACACAGTTTTAAGATAGTTAACTGTTACAGGGTACAGGAGGGTAGCAGGAATAATTTCTAATTATTCAATGCACAGTAGGGTGACCATAGCTAACAATTATATTCAAAGTGGCTAACAGAATGTATTTTGTACATTGCCCGCAGAGGGAAACAACTATTTAAAATGACAGAAAATCCAGTAGCCCTAATCAGATCATCTCATGTCAGATACATATATTGAAGTATTACACTGTACCTTGTAAATATCTAGAACTGTTATGCCAATTAGAAATAAAAGGTGAAGAAAAAGTAATAAAATAGTGATATTCTCATGTGCAACTTACTATCATGTTTTAAAATTTACAAAATTCCTCTTCTGATGCTCAAGACGACCACAAAAGTGTTTAAGGAAGCACTCAGTGACCATCGTCTCTGGACCTCCAAACGGAAGCAGAATGTTGTTAAGCCATCCCAGATTGCATGGGTGGCAAACAGGAGAGAGGAGACCAAGGCTGGGTGCTGTGGTGGTGGGCAATGTGTGTTGGGTGGGGGTATCTGTAGTCACAAAAGCCCCAGGACAATAAGGGTGTAGCTTAGCTCAGTGCTCTGCAATTGCTACTTAAGTTTCTCAATAAGTTTTATACAAAGGATGCTATAATCTCATCTCGTGCAAAGCCATTCCTGGCAAACTTCATATTTTTAATTTTTCCTCCTAAGAATTAAATTGGTGAACGTAAACTCACTGAAAAAACTCATGTTTTTGAACATCCTTGTTTTCAAGTGGAATTGAGCCTCATTGCCTGGAATTGGGCACTTAACTGAAGACCCTTGTCCACACCATGGGAAGAGCTGCTTGCCTCACCAGCATCAACCGCTCCCCTGAGGCCTTGGCATGTAAGACAGCTGCTTGTTTGTCCAGGTAGTTCTAAGGATTGAACCCAGGGCCTCTCACTCTACTGTTGAGCTACTTGCCTAGCCCTCTTTGAACTTCTTATTTTGAGACAGTCTTTCTAAGATGTCCAAGGTGACCTTGAAATTAATCTGTAACCCTGGCACATGTTGAACTCGTGATCTTCTTGTCTTGGCCTTCAGAATAGCTGGGGGTAATCATTCTGTGCCTCCTGACCCTGTAGCAAGATGTTTTATTACCAAAATCAGGCCAAATTCTCCTGTAAGACAAATGTAGAAGAAAGATTTGTTTAACAGGGGAGAGAGGAAAAATATCTATTTTCCTGGCATATAATTATGCTGACTATTGATCTAATGTGTAAGGCATGGTGTAAAACTCAAAAATCTATTTGTGTGTGTGTGTGTGTGTGTGTGTGTGTGTGTGTGTGTGCACATTGATATTTATATAAGAGTGTGCTGTTTCTCAAAAGATTGAATCAACAGTCTTCCACTGTGCTGGGAGGATAGAAGCCACTTGAAAGATAACTGGTTCATCTGTAAGACTTGTGACTGTCACAGTGGGTGATATTCCATGATACCACAAAAGGAGCATTTGGAATGCACCTTCAGTGGTTCAGAGATGTGTACAGGTTGCCTCTAGCGTTTGCAAATCCACAGGTGAACTTAACAAATACAGAGGAGGAAAAAAGAGAAAAGTGAGCAAGGAGAGCTAAACATAAAGAAAGCTTGAGCAATACGTATTTGCTTATTCACAGGGCAATTAGTCACAGGTGAGCCTCGTGCTCCAGACCCTTCCTAAGCACTGTAGTTATGAGAGAACAATCACACTTTTAGTGAAGTTTGAGTCTCTACAGAACCAACATAAATCATGTCTTTTCTTTACCACTGGGTCACATGCTAAGAAGTTGTAAACATTTAAAGACATGCTTCCTAATGCACATCAGTTGGTGCTGCATGGTGAACAGTTTAAGGCCTTGAACAATAGAGACGATCTTCTAGGTGTCTGACTCGATTTACTATTCTCTTGGGAATTAACGGGGAATGGAGCTACACAGAAATTCTTCTGTAGGTTATACGCTATTGGCATTCAGTGGATGGATAAAAGAACCCGGGGTGTGGTATGTCGTTATCAGAGATGCTATTGATTCTATCAACAGCATTAAGCTGCAATTTTCCCTCCTAACTATTTATGCAACTCTCTGATTTGTGTTCAGCGGTTCTCATTTTTTCTGTGGCTGCTGCAATTATCTTGCTATAGGGTATGGAAACTCTGTCCCAAAGATTTTTGGGATTGGGTTTGAGAACGATGGAGAGGAGATCAAAGATGCTTTGGAATTAGAATTAATTGTTTAGGATGAAAAGGAAGCACAGGTCTTTTATTTTATTAGTTGTGTGAGGTGTTTAAGAGATAAGCAATGGCAAGTGGAAGAATGCAGATAAAATCAGAAGCAATTTCAAGAGGGAGCAGAGAGGAAATTAGCAAGAACCTGATGCTTTTTTTTTCTTTTGCAATTTGAGAAGGGTGCAGGGTGAGGACATAGAACCTTAGGCTTTGCACAGGGGAGGGATGTAGCTATCTTTGAGTTACACCCCCAGACCTGAAATCGATGCCTTAAATAAAAGCCTGCCTGTTTCCACCTGGATTTTTATCAGATACATTGAAGATCTGCAACATGACAGAACATTATCTTTAAGATTAATTTTTAAGCCTGGTGGTGGTAGTGGTGGCAGTGCATGCCTTTAATCCCAGCACTTGGGAGGTAGAGGCAGGTAGATCTCTGTGAGTTAGAGGCCAGCCTGGTCTACATAGAGAAGAAAGAAAAGATTAGGTGTTTTTAGTTATGTGTATGTGTTGGGGTGGGAGATACATGTAAATGAGTGCAAGTTTGTAGAGAGACCAGAGGATCCTGGGAAGCTGGTGTTACATGTGATTGTGAGCTCCTAACATGGGTACTAGGACCCAAACTCAGATTCTTTGGAAGTATCTCAATCACTCTAGCGCCCAGGGACAGATACTATTAGAAAAGAACACACCCACTTCAATTTATCCAGTCATAGAGCAGAAGAAAGAATCCAAACAGAAGAGTCACGCACCAACCACTCAGTTCGTTAGAACACAGAAGGTACTGAAGCTGGTGCCCAGGTGCCTTTCAAGAACATAGAGGGAACTGGGAAGGAATGATTTGACTAGGTCCACACAGAGGCGATTGAAAGCCCAGAACTTTACCATAGAAATGTATTCATATTTAGTCCCTGAAGTCATAGGTGTGGGGTGTGTGTGTGTGTGTGTGTGTGTGTGTGTGTGAGAAAGACTCATGTAACAATGACAGCTGATCTGGCCACTCTGTAGATGCTGCCTCACCCACCACTGTGGCCTTGCTGTGACAGATTGAAACTAAGCCCCAAATAGCAGGTATCCCTTCTGTTCCTGTTGAGGGTTAGAGTCCACCTTGTCCAGGCCTTGTCTAGGCCTAGGGTTTGCACTCAGAGTCTGCTCTTTGTCCCATGACTTCCTGGAGAGGCTTTCTGGGAAAATGTCATCTGCGATGTTGGTTTCCTGTCTCCTCTATACCGCTGCTGGACCCGGGAGGTAGATTCCCTTCACACTATGGGTTTGTTTTTTTGTTTTGTTTTGTTTTGTTTTGTTTTTTAAATCTGGAGAATGCACAGGAGCCTCTTGCCTTGTAATACACAGTCTGTCTCATTCATAAAATCTTGTCCTGGAAAAAGCCTCATTCATTCCCACAGAAGAGCCGCAGTTGGGAGGGCAAGGGTATTCAAAACCTTGGGAGATAGGAGACAATAGCGGAGTGCTTGGCAGCAGCTCCTGGGCTGCGTTAGCAACATGTACCGACGCCAGGGAGAGGATAAAATGCTGCAGTTATTTACTTGTCTCTCAGGAGCAAAAGAGTCTCTTTGCCTCTAATACAGATGCCAAATCCTCAGGACCCGAGCGAGGAAATGATGAGCTGTGCGGCGGATTGGCACGAAGTCCGGTGCTCCAAGATAGTGAGGCATTTTGCTTGAAAGCATCCGTTGTTTAAAGAGAAAACGAGAATTGTGGGATTTTGTTGTCAATCAAGGGTCAGCAGCTTCCTCTCCCACTGGACGTTCACACACAAGGTCCCCCGTGCCCTCCTCCCTCATTCTGCCAGAGAGCCAGAGCCTGTCCTGTTCCTTGGCCACCGAAGGCAGATGCTTCTCTTTCCTAATCTCATCGCAGGCAACTTCAATCTCACCAACACTGCCCGCATTAGGAATCACCAAACATTAAAGATGACAGGATTCCGATAGATAGGGCATCTGTCCTGTGCAGCTCCTTTTGCGGAGAGCCCTCTAGCAACCAGAGCACAATAGGTCTGTGTTTATTTTTTCCACCAGTAGCATAATGTGACTGATTTACAAGAGTTTAGCTGGAGTGGTAATCTGACAGGGATAAAGAAGTCCCTCACAGTCACTCACACTATTATATTAGTTGCCTCCTCTAGTAAGGCAGTGTGGTCGATAATTGGAACGCTTTTATGTCTAGTGGTTCTGACAAACCTCTTCTTCGGGTCACATATGGGCGGTCTAGCTCTCTGCTCAGCCCAACGGTGGCAAATAATTTAAACTGAGGAAGTATTGTTCTCCTCACATTGTGGAGCAAGGGCAGTTCAAGGGAAGTGAGACTGTGTGCAGGCTACCTGCTGGTGTGTAGTAAAATGAGATGGACATGATACCGAGTTGGGAGTACAATTAAATCTATTTTGCACCAATGTGTTGCTGGACAGATGAGTTTCCACATGACAGAACTTTATGATCTTTAAGGTAGACTGAACTAATAGATTGGTGTGGAGCGCACTGAAGTTACCAAGGATGAGAAAGCAGGCAGTGGTACATTTGAACTACAGGTTTCTCATATGCCCCACGTCATGCTGAGTTTTTATAGCTCCTGGCTTTCAAAAAGCCTGTTTCAAAGAGGTTTGCGCTAGACTGGGCATGCAGTTTTGCTCTGCAGATATTGTCGCTGCCGATTTAGTGG
The DNA here is from genome assembly GCA_026225945.1 of Cricetomys ansorgei. Classification (NCBI taxonomy): domain Eukaryota; kingdom Metazoa; phylum Chordata; class Mammalia; order Rodentia; family Nesomyidae; genus Cricetomys; species Cricetomys ansorgei. The sequence goes on along the minus strand of JAMJFZ010001815.1, from coordinate 3,621,187 downwards.
AATGCAATTAGGAAGCCTAAATTAAGTGGTAATGGAGAACCAGCTCTTGAAACTGGGGTTTCCAAGGCAACCACTGCTTACAATACAGCCTTCAGTTAGTTTTCCCACTTTATCTGCAAAATGCACAATTGAGCTTTAAAACAGCTCGCTGCTGAAAAACGCACTGTAAACAACTGTTTGCAATGAGAGTTTTACACTGTCTTTAAATACAACAAACCATCACATAAAATTCGCTTGTCCGCACTAATAATGTGAAATCTGGGTTGCCGATCAGGTGAAGGGTTTTTTTTTTTTAATGTGTTATTCCTTTCCCATCATCAGATTTCTTTTTTAAGGAGAGATGTCAGGAGTCATTAGGTTGGTCAACTTTGGTCACCCCGGTTCTATTTTCAGCTCCCCTGACAACCTGTATATCCCAACAGTCCAACATTAGCACACAGAGCATTGTCTAAGATAATCGCACAGTGCTCTCGTTGTAAGCGTGCTTTTCATCCCGATAACATTTCATAGATGTTCCGTATAGTTTCCCCTTTATAACAGATTGTAGACTTCATGTTTACTAGTTTGGATGTGTCCTTTCTTCAGATGAGACCAACATCCCATCTCTCTGTCCATTTAAAGGTTAGCCAACCAGGAACTTCCTGTGTCATTCTAACAGACAAGACAGCTGAAATACAGCAGGGAGGTAGGTGTTCTTTAAAACAACTATGGGGAGTTTGCACCTTTGTAAAATTCATTTTCCTCTATGGTAGGGAATCTGTATTTTATTGTACCGGGCTGGCACTTATTCTTCTGTGTCAGGATTATATATACACACCCATCTACAACCAATGCATACTTTTTTTTTCTTTTTTACACAGGGAAAAAATCAAATTGAGTTTTTCCAAGAGGAAAGGAGGATAGAATCAAATGTGGGGTCTCCTAGCTATAACACTCTGTTTAATTGCCAGTCTTAACAGGGTGATCACTGGAACATGTCTGGACAGAGCCAAGCAGCTGGTGAGAACTCATGAATCCTCCACAGCACAGAAGGTAATGTTCCCCAGCAGTTTGTGCTCTCTCAAGGTTGGTGTCTTCTATGTGTGTTATTTTTACTGTGAGAAGATGAAGAAAGACATGGAGATTGTGTGTGTGTGTGTGTGTGTGTGTGTGTGTAAGATAAGACCTGTCATTTGTATGGTTTACGGGGGAAGGCTACATTCTGGTGTCAGAGGTCATGTCTGCATGTTGGCGTGATATGTCATCTGTAGCCTTGGAGAACGTCAGGTAGGAGGTATGCCTTTCATGGTCAGCGTATCTCTTCAGTGGCAGGGCTTGACTCTTGGAATCCTGACTTGCAAGGCCTTTCATTTTGACCTCAGCTGATGCTGGTGCTATTAATTTTTTTTTCATTTTCACACTGTGTGGTGATACTCTAAAAAGGGACTCCTACAATTTTTACCTTTTGAGAATATGAATGCTGAGGAAAACTATAAAGCACTACATAAAAAATTGGGCTGCTAATTTTTAAGACTCCTTATATTTCCAAAAATAGCTTTGTCACATTCCTTGTCACTACGGTAGCCTCAACTAAAGTTCTACTGCATCTTTTTATTTTTTAAAAAAATATGACGACTAATGTAGCATCTTTGTTACTTTAAGCTCGGAGGAATTTCATGCATCCTTTTGTTTATTTAAACACGTTAGTCAATCTCGTTCTGGCTATTGATGAGGAGCGCCTCTTATGTTTCCAACGCCTTAAGATAAAAAGCCAATTTCCAAGAGAAGAAACATGCAAGTATTCACATTTGTAAAAACGTCCTCTTTCAACAGCACTGACTGTTCCCCCCAAATATACAAGATCACACGCACATTCTCCCTGTCTAGCCACAGTGTGTAAATCGATGTATATGCATTCAATTCTATTTGACAAATCTTTGGGGCAAAGAGAGACTTCCAGTGGAAGGAAATCCGTCGCATATTCCAATAGCACATTCTTTGAAAGCTACATTTTCAGACTAAGCATATGGTTCATGATTTACCCTCTCCAGGGAGCCAGTTTAAAAATTCAAGCACTGAGGGTATGGGAGGGTGTAGTTAGAAGGTTGAAAAATCAGGGGTACATACTGTCTTCCTAACTGAACTCCTTTAAATGTACAAAAAGTTAAAAATTTTGAAAATAAACTAAAGATGCTTACAGTGGCAGGGACAGATGTGGGTACTCCAAGCAGCACGGGTGGGTCATCCCCTGAGAGTCCACCTGCATGTCAGACCCTCTTCCTTCTACACAGCAAGAGAGGTACAGAGTCCTGTCCACCCCTAGCCAGTGGCCTGCCTCCACAAGCCACACTCTACGAGAAACAGCTGGCCTTCGTAGTATAGTTACAGTCGTTTAAAGCCCTTTCTATTCTAATTAGACATTTGTCTCGGCTCTCTTCTTCACACAAAGAAGTCATGTTCAGGATAGACTCCCAAGGAAACGAGCTGACAACTGGTACACGTGCTCTGCCTTGGGTTGATTTTCAGCAGCTTGAAGTTCGATGTGAATAGTGGGGCTGTCCTTCTTCAGTCTTCACTTCTGTACTTGAAAGTCACTGTGTGACTGTGTGAAAGTCGCTGGGCCCCAGCTGGTGTTCCATGAGCAACAGTAATGAATGGTCCCTATGAGGGTAGCACGTAGGCAAGTGGTCTAGAAAGACAGGCTGGATCTCGGTGGTTTGCTTCAATTTTGATGCCTCCTTCATCTTTCATTGAGGACGTGAGCCCGTAGGAACCCTTCCTCCAGCGAACAGTGGTTGAGTCATTGTGTCCAGTGAGTGCTTCATTTTACTCCCCCAGTGAGTGCGAGGTGAGGAGAAACGGGAGGGAGCCTGAGTTTGTTGTGTTTTCTCTTCAGCAGAGCTAGCTTGCACAGGTAAGGATCCCAGAGGTTAATTGGGATTCCAGTGCTGTCTGTCATGAACCGCATTGATTGAAGTAAATGTGGTTCCTGAAGGAAGATGGCCTCTGCTTTGATTACATGGAAATGCTCCTGCAGCCCTTTCCTTCAGGTGACGTAAACATCTTAAGAATAAGCACAATAAATATGTCTCTAAGCACGGTGTATTGTGATTGTAATTAGCTCTTCCTCCTTTACAGGTTGCCTGCATCAGATTATGTCTAATTACTCCCAGGCAGTTTGCTGGATTCCTATTTTTGTGAGAAGTCTCACAATACATCTTTACAGCCATAAAGACACTCATTTGCTTATACTGGGGCCTTTATGCACAACTTGCCTCTTTACTATTTGAAGAGAAAAATTAAAGATGAACATCATTAGGGATTTCTCTTGAAAACCAGCAATCTATGCACATTGCAAAAATCAATGCCTCACAGGCTGGCTAAAATTCTGCAATAGATTCATGCATTTGGAGACTTTTCCATGGCCAGGTAGCTGGTCATGCCATAGGAACTGGGTATTTGTGATGCTCTTATCTCTACTTAAAATATTTAATTGCTTTTCCTGCACAGGATTGGATTGGACTTGTTGGATGCTGGGTGACTGATGAAGGAAGTCCCTGAATTGGACAGACTAGGGGCCTCAGGGTGCAGGGTGCTATTGTTAAGAAACCTGACCTGAATTGTGTCAAATTCAATTTTGGTAGCATTTAAAGTTGTTTGAGTAGAGACAGATGCAACTAGATTTTCTGTGCCTCAAATGTTTATTTTAATAAATGTTTTAAACCCTCTAGGAAATATTCATGGTTTACAGCTTTGCTTAGATTTTTAAATGTATCTATAGATTCAACATCTCCTAAAACTTTTATTTTGGATCACATGCAGGGGCATACTTCTTGGAATTCTATGGATGACCTTAAATGCCTAACTTTCAGGCTTATGCAATTTTTTTGAGATTATGCTGTAGTTCCATATTTCTTCCCCGTCTTTCCTCCCTTCAAGCCCTCCCACTTGCCCCTCCCCACTCACTAATTGTTATTGGATGCATATGAGTATCTGTATATATATTTATATTCCTAAATACAACCAGCTCAGTCTATAAATTGATACTTGTATATTTGCACCATCTTTCAAATTTGTGTTTCCTTCATTCTCCTTGTATTCTTTGCCATGCTTTCATTTGTATGCTGAGAGATTCTAGAAACCAGCAGCACCCAGCGACAGGTGCACTCAGGGTGGTGTGGCTGTAGACAGGAGTGGCTTGAGTCTCAGCATCTGATATTGACCTGTACATTCAGATGATTTTTATGACACAGAATCAAACCTAAAGATCTGGCTTTTAAAAAATATACATCTTCACATATCTTGGAAGAAAGGAAGTTTGACTTTTGCCTCGTGTTTTTTTATTTTAATATTTAAACTTCTATGTTGCAAGCCCTAACATTTCTAAGTTGTTCATTCAAAGAATTGGGTACAAAACTTTTTGTTTCAAAAATGCATTAAGAAGGAAGCAATCTTTGTCCGCCAATCATTTGGTATAGCCCTGGGGCACAGTACGCACTCAATAAACACCTGTTGAGAAAGAACCAGGTGAATTTAAAGACATCCAAAATCACATATAAAATGAAATGCAGAGCCAATGGCATGGCTCAGCAGGTGAGGGCACTTGCTGGCAAGTCAGGTGATCTGAGTTCAGTTCCAAAAACTAACATGGTGGAAGGAAAGAACTCATATCCTCCAGTTGTCCTCTGACTTCCACATCCATGCTGTGATGTGTATCTCTCACACACACACACACACACACACACACACACACAACACACACACACGTAAGAAAGTTAAATGCATAAAACCGTGTGTTATTTCATTGTGAAAGCCTAATTTTTAGCATTTAAACACTAGTAAAATTTAGACCCCACGATACCAAACTTCACAGATCATGAAGAGCCCAGGATCAGCATTTCTGGATGTGTAGAGCCCTGGTGTAACCACTACCATATAGTGGGTAGTAGACACAACTAATGGTGAACATGATATGTCATCTATTTAAGCCCACATTAGATGATGGTGATGATGATGATGATGATGATTATGATGGTGATGATGATGATGATGGTGATGATGATGATGATGATGATGGTGATGATGATGATGATTATGATGGTGATGATGATGATGATGATGGTGATGATGATGGTGATGGTGATGATGATTATGATGGTGATGATGATGATGATGTAAATGAATACGATGGCAGCAATTATGTGCTCTCCAAGTTTTAAAAACCTAAACTTACCTATACTCTTTACTATAGTTCTGACCTTATAGTCCCAGAAGGAAATGCAAGTAAAGAAAGATTCGGTATTTGTTTCAAGAAGGAGATGGGACCAACATTGAGACCTGGCACCAAGCCCCACAGCTGATTATTGTTATCATAACAATGAAGTGTGTGTTTGTTTTACTACCTTCCTTGTGGCAGATTACCTCTGTGTAAGTCATACCTGGCTCTTAGGGGGCTTATTAGTCCAACCTTTATGGAAACTGAGGATTCTACATGTTCATATGTCCTTGCATTACCTTGATTCTTCGGCCAACCTATGACCCATGAGAAACTTTTATTCTACCATCAACCACTTCTCCCCAAAGTGCTTCCCCCAAATAGCTCCTCTTCCCTACATTCCACGGTGCTCACAGCTCCCAACCAGGGGACCCTGATCCATTCTTTCTCAATGTCTGTGCAACAACCTAGCTAACATTTTCATCGGTTTTTATATTAACCCCCTTAAACTATATCTTCACCTCAATTTGGCAAAAAATGATATACTTTTAATATTAATAAAAGTACATAGTTAAAATTAATAAAAGTATATACTAAATGGTCTCACACCATAAAACCTGGTCCAGAAACCTGGAGTCATAGTTAACGAGCTGACTATCCTGCGTTGGTGCATGTCACTACTGAACTACCTGTCATCACAGCTTGATCTGAGAGGAGACTCTAGGCCATTGCCTGAAGATGCTGACCCTTGGCTTCCACCAGTGAGACAACTAGGCAACCAGATGTGTTCTTTGGGGCTCCGTGGGATGTTTTTGTCCTGCCACCCTCACTTTTGAAGAATTTCATCTTTTCATAGTCAGCCCATATTCTTCCAATGTACAAAATTTTCTTCAAATTTAAGCCAGGCCTCAAAATATTTTTTTGCAGGGGCGGGAAGATGGCTCAGCAGGTAAAAGACGTTGCTGCATAGGTACGATGACTTGAGTTCTAGCTCTGGAACCTTTGTAAATCTGGAAGGAGAAAACCATATCCTTAAGTTGTCATCTAATCTCTATACACAGCTTGGGCCATGTGCATCTGCATGTACTCTTCAGGAGCACACACACACCAATAATAAAGATAAGGCTAAAATTAATATTCCTCTTTAAATTTTGGTTTTCCAACAATATGATCACCAGAATCTGAGACTAGATCTTCTTTCCCATTGTAGCCTGCTGCTAGGAATAACTGGAGAGGGGCTTTGACTGTGCAGAAAGAATTCTGTCCTGGCTGTTAGAAATCCCAGCAGAGAACATGACTGAGTGGAACATGTCAACAGGAAATGCTCTTTGTAGTCCTTAACCTCAGGGCAGAAGTGAGCCTTATTCCACACATGTGGCCCCTATGCCATGCGGGGCAAAATCTACATGAAAGAACACACACGAGAAAACATGTATGATATTCGACTAATATGGGTTATGGTAGGAACAGGTACATACTCATCTTCTAATTAGCCTAGATGATGAGATTCCTCACAGCTAGTGAGCATCCTAGGAAGGATCCTTGTGGGAAGTTCTCCCACTAATAATTTTCTAGTTAGAAGAAGACTAGGGAAATTGGCTTCTAGAAATAATACTATGTGATATCATGGAGGAGTAAATGTCCTGGATACTCAGGAAAGGACAGGACATAGTTGGGGTTGGGGGGAGTATGAGAGTGTGCCTCCAGAGACTAATCACATGCTTTCAAAGAGCTTGTAGGTAAAGTCATTTTTTTGTTCATGTAACTAATATGTACTGAGCACAGGCTGATACCAGGTACGCTGTGAACCTAGGGCAGTGAACAGGCTTGGCAGCATCCCTCACGGAATGTGCAAACTAGTGTAGACATTGTGCTCCAAAGAAAAATATAAGAATTGCCCTGACTGTTAACATCTAAACAGTAATACCATCCCAGCTTACTTTAGGGTTTGAATGCTCTAAATCTTAAAGGGTTTTGAAAGATATAATCAAATTTGCCGAACATTTGACACTGTATGTCCTTCATTTTAAACGTAACTATGTGACATTATTTATCCTATCCTTTAAGACCTAGGAGTGCTCAGGGGTATGCTTTGCAGAAAAAGAAAGAGAGTTGTGAAGTGTGTGTGGTATTTTCTCTGCCTCTAAACAGATAATAGCAACGGTAAAAACAAAATAAAAACAGCCATCAAAGCTTGTTTGTTGTCCAAATGAAGCTTCAGTGAAGACCCACAGTGCCTTCGTTAGGGCTACTGGTGCTGTAATGAAACACCATGACCAAAGCAAGCCGAGGAGGAAAAGGTTTGTTAGGCTTATGCTTCCACATCACTGCTCATCACCAAAGGAAGTCAGGATGGGAACTCAAACAGGGCAGGAACCTGGAGGCAGGAACTGATGCAGAGGTGCTGCTTACTGGCTTGTCTGTCATGACTTGCTCAGTCTACTTTCTTGTAGAATCTGGGACCACCAGCCCAGTGGCAGTACCACCTACAATGGGCTGGGCCCTCTCCCATCTTCATTAATGAAGAAAATGCCTTACAGCTGGATCTTATAGACACATTTTCTCAGCTGCAGTTTTCGCCTTTCAGATAACTCTAGCTTGTGTCAAGTAGATATAAAACTAGCCAGCACACGTAGGTCCTGCCTGTGCCCATGCATTAACATTCACCTCTTACCTCATGATGACTGCAGCATTTCTTTTTAAGTTAGGAAGAAAGACAGTGAAAGCCAGGTTGAGCAGTTTCTATAGGCCTCACAGGGTAAATGCCCACAGAGCTGCGTCTGAGAGCTTCCCAGCCTCAAAGCACATCCTTAAGTGATCAGGTAACACCACCTCCCTTGCTCGTGGATGGGGAGACATTCAGTGCATGTGGATTTATCTACAGTGATGATTAAGTTTCAATCAAATACCCTTGGGATTATTAAAATCTTGACCAAAACCTCCTAGGAATGCATTAGCGTGGGATCCTCTATTGGTAAAAGTAAGGTATACTGTAAGAATAAAAAGCTATAGTGTGAAACTGATGCAGAAATGAAAAGGTCAATGCGTTCCATGCCAGCCAGGTCATATGTGATGACATGTGATAAAGCAACAGCCAATCACTCAGAGAGAAACAGCTCATCATAAGGCAGCTGGTCCCGTGTGTCCCTGGGTGCTACAGCTCAGGATTCAATAAAACAAGGTTTCAAGATCTTTGGAGAAATTGTGTCTGCATGCAACATGCGAAAACTTATTCTCTCAACGACAGCCTAGCACCTGTTGCCACGGCACTGACATTGCATCCGACCGTCTGGAGACGAACAGAGCTTAACGGTAGGGTATACACAGGTTATGTGTAAACAATGATTTGTTTAGAGACAGAGTCTCACCTGGCTGGTCAGCAAGTTGATATGTAGACAAGGCTGGCCTTGAACAAATAGAGACCGCCTCCCTCGCCCCGCCCCTGCCCCCGCCCCCGCCTACCTCTGCATCTCTGGTGCTGGCTTTAAGGGTAAGGGCCACCTTGCCACCTACCTCTTTTAATATAGGGACCTGAGCAACCATGGATTTGATGTGTTCTAGAGTCCTGGCATCAGTCTCCCTTGGATACTGAGATGTTTGTATAATGAAGACGCTGGCCCATTCAGAAATCACAGAATTGAGTTCTTGATCCATATTATATATCAAAACACAAAGCAGATGAAGATTTAGAGTAGAAATAGAGCTGAAAACTACACCAAAAGTCAGTTGATGTTTACACAATCCCAAAGTCAAAGAGACATTAAAATTAAACTCCAATTGAAGTAGCCATAAAAGAAAAAAGTAAGTGTCAAGCTCTTAAAAAATTTAAATTTTGTATGACATTCTTTCAAGAAGATAAAAAATATACACTAAGGCTCTTACAAGCCAATAAGGCAAAAATAGGTACATTGAAATTAAAATTTAGAAAACACAGAGATATTCAAAACTAGGAAGGAATACCAGAATAGAATACTCAACAAAAGAGAGATAAAATAACAAGACCAAAGCTTCATCCACTGAACTATAGCTTCAACATACTCCAAATTAGGAGTAAGAGGTGAGTCCCCAGGAAAGCCCACCTCCCCCAATTCCTCAGACACTGTACTGGTTGCCTCATTTGGAGTGCAATACAACTTCCTCCTAGTATGGCTTCCTGTCCTATAAAAACTGGAGATCTCAAACCTACATCACTCAGCATCACTTTGCATGGACCAATCAAACTAGGAAAGAGTGAAGGACATTGTGGCATCCATCTAGCCACTAAAATCAATGTACCTTCATGGGAGAAAGACTTTGTCATCCTAGTGGAGAAATGGCAACCCTGGGCCTTAATAGTTATTCCTGGAATCTGAGAGACAGCCTCAGTCTCTACTGTTATGAATCCAGAAGTGACCTAATACTTAGCAGTAAATCCCTCTTTGGTTCATCAACCTGAGGCAAACTCCGTTGTCTGTTCCCTCAATGATAATATTTCAAGTAACTGCATCCAACCAAATGTGGGAAGTAATAGAATCATAAAAATAAGAATCTGGGTTTAGGAGCTGAAGAAACAGTTCAGCAGTTAAGAGCAATTGTGGCTCTTACACTGGACCAGGGTTTGGATCCCAGGTCCCACGTAATAATTTACAACCGTCTATACCTCTAGTTCCACAGGATCCAAAGCCCTCTGCTGACCTTTGTAGATACCAGGCTTGCATGTGGTACACAAACATACATACAAGGAAAACACTCAGACACATAAAAATGAATATTTGTTTGTTATAAAAAGAATGTGGAGCTGGATACTGTTAGCAGATGGGGAAGGGTCATTGTGGTTTACAAGACATAGTGACACATTACACTTATTGTCAGCTGTGAGCATTGGAGAACTATTCCAGGCAAGGCTCCGCTGAATGGCTGCCAGTATAAACCACGGCACTGAGAGAAGGGCAGGGCCTGTGTGGCATTGGCCTCAAGACTTTGGACCATGTACTGAGCTTAAAGAATGACATGTGACACCAGGAATTTTTGACCTCTGTCTTTATTAGGTCTTAAATAACCCATAAGACATGAGCCTGAAAGTTACTAAATTATAGATGTTAACAAGCCTCAGGCTGGTGAGATAGTTCAGTAGGTACAGTCCATGCCTGCATGCATGAGGGCCTGAGTTTTATCCTCTGAACCCACATGAAAATGCTAGGCATGGGATCACAGTAATAAAATGACTCCTGATGCCTTATTGCTGTACCCATAGATCCATGCTTCTCTCAACCTTGTAAGAGAAGCTTCTTCTTGCAGTAGATGCGAATTAACACAAAGACCTAAAACTGGACAAAATGTGATGTTTTCATCAAAGCCTCCTCCTCGAAGCTTGGGGATCTCTGAGGAGGAGGGGGCAGAAAGATTATAAGATCCAGAGGTAGCAGATCACTCCAGGGAAACAGTGTCTTCTAGACACAATAGGACTGATACACACATGAGCTTATAGGACTGTAGCAGAACGCATAGGATCTGTACAGTTCAAGCCAGATGGGGTTCCAGCATTGAGAGGGTGAAGTGGAGTCAGGGTCCCACTCCTAACCAAGAGGCTGTTTGCAGTTGATTCCTGCTGGCAAAGGAAAAAATCAGTTTTGTCTAACAATATTACTAGGTCTATCAACCACAATCCAGAGCAGACCCCCTGTCTAGGAGTAGTTTGTCAATACACACACACACGCACACACACACACACACACACACACACATACACACACAAAATCCTCTGTGGTCTGCTTTGGTTTTGTTTAGTTTTGTTCTGTGTTCGTGTGTGTGTGTGTGTGTGTGTGTGTGTGTGTGTGTAATTTTTGTTTCATTTTGTCACTTTTTATCTTATTGGCTCTGTGTTTTTTTTTGATTTTTTATTTTTATATGTTTGGTTTGAAAGAGAAGGTAAAGAGAGAGAGAACCTGATATTGGATGGGTAGATTAAAAAATTTAAGCAAAAGAAGATTGAGATAAGACTTTAGAATATTTTTTTTAATCTGACAATGGTTATGTGCAATTTGAGTATCTGTGTTAGGGAGGCAGAGGCAGGAGGATCTCGGGGGCTCAGTGGACAGCCAGTATAGCCCAATTGGTATGCTCCAGACCAATGAGAGACCCTGTCTCAAAGGAGGTGAACAGCATTCCTGACTGGAGATTGTCCTCTGGCCTACTCATGCATATGCACACATGTGCATCCCCACCTGCTGTCACAAGCATTCTATACCAGAACCATAGATCGACATGTTTGTCTTGTTTATCTTTCCACAATCTCAGATTTATTGTATAACTATAAATTCACAAGGTACAATAGTTTCCATAGCAGCCATTTTCTAAATAATCCCACCTAATTTGGTAGTCTAACCAAGGTAAACACAGGTTCTTTTATTCCAATCTTAATTACTGATACTAACTCTATATCACACACCAAACAGCAGCATGCAGTAAATAAAAATATATATGCACACATGTGGTTTGCAGAAAGAATCTAAGTTAAATAGGCTGCAGCAGCGTTCAAGAAAATTTAGACGTAGGTCAATGCAAATGCAGCTTGAGTCTGTATAATCAACCCAAAGCCAGACACTGCCAAGAACTTTTGCTGGGGCCAAGGGAGATTCAGGGTTGAGAGCAAAGATGAAGCCAGCTCTACTGGGAAGCAGAAGACAGATCAGTGGGTGTCAAGCCACCTACTACCACTATGCTGTTTTTACAGCTTTGTAGTGGGCAGATGAGGGAGATACACCCTTTCCCTACCTGGCACAACCAGACGTTCTTGGGCCTGGTTCCCCTAATATGATTTTAGTATACCCATGTGCCCGCACTGCAGTGGTTCTCAACCTTCCTAATTCTGTGACCCTTTTACATAGTTCCTCAAGTTGTGGTGACCCCAACCATAAAATTATTTTCATTGCTACTTCAAAACTGTACATTTGCTGCTGTTATTAATTGTAATGTAAATATCTGATGTGCAGACAGTCTTAGGTGACCCTATTGGAAGGATCATTCAACCCCAAAAGGCATCTCAACCCATAGGTTGAGAATCGCTGCCCTATAGTCTCACCCTACCTGTACAAGTTTATAGGGTGGGATTCTTTCTTCCACTAGGAATTTCCAGTCTGTGCTTCATGGGTGATGTTGAACAGAGGCAATGTGCATTTGTCTACTCAAAAACACAATCATCCCCCACCTTCAAATGAAGTCAAAAGCTTCAAGACACAGCCCAGAAAAACACTGTTTTGCACAATATGGAATAATTTAGAATAGGGCACAGCCTGATCTCAACACACACACACACACACACACACACACACACACACACACGTTTAACAACCTTATACAATTTATATAAACATTAGAGAATTGACTACAAATGGGGAAAACCAAGAATTGGTACAGGAAACTAAAAACATCTGAGTGAACCCAAATTATCTCAATCCCCAAATCTTGCTGATTTATTTTTTCCATGAGAGGCTGCTTTTCCTACATTGGGAAATGAAGCTTTCTCTGCCTTGATTGCAGCCCCCAAAATAACCTCTTCTGGGGTTGTTTCTTAGCAGGGAGATGCCAACACTCCCCATGTCCTCGCATTGCTTACTGGCGGGGATGTATTCTCAGAAATGAACCATTAGGCAATTTTGTTATTATGTACACATGATACATCAATTTACACAAACTTAGAGGGTAGAGGTCAATCAATATGGGTTCTTGATGTGAACAGGAGATGTAAGTTAGAGATGGTCCTGCATGCTTACAATCACATCACTCCATAGGTGGAGGCAGGAGGATCGCAAATTCAAAGCCAGACTGAGCTTTGAGATCCTGTCTCAAAATACCAAAGGCAATGGGTGTATCTCAGTATAGAGTACTAGCCTAGCATACACAAGTTCTGGAACCCAATTCCAGAACCACGAAACAAAAAGATGAGGAGAAGACATCTATTATGTTGCTACCTCGGGAACAGGGCATACTGTTTCATAGTAAACCTTTTTCTACATGAAATAGAAAAGTATGCTCTGAAATAACAACAAACAGCTTCATAAATATGTAACAGCAACATGGCTGCTCTTTATCCATTATTATGTGACATACATAATTGCATTGTTATATTTTGTATAAATAACAGTGCAATAGGTTTGCACCAGTGTCACCACAGACACGCAAGTAATGTGGCTGCTGTGATGTCACATTGACTACAGTGTTATTAGGCAACAAGACTTTTTCAGCTCCGCTATAATCTTACAGCATAACCACTGTATTATGCAGTCCATTACTGGCCAAAATGTCATTATACCTGACTATATCCGTGTTCTTTCTGTGGTTATAACTACATAACTGTGAAGAAGGGGAACCTAGAAGCAGCAGAGAGAACTTATATATATTTCAAAGAACTATAGAAAGAATATTTGTGGAAAGAATGTGGTATGAGTAAGTGATAAACCATCTGCCTTCTTGTTCAATCTCTTGGTTTGAGGGAGGGAAATGGAAGGAAGACAAGGAATGGGAAGGGAAGAGGAAGACAAGGAGAGGAGAGAAGAGACAAGAGAGGAAGGGAAGGGAAGGGAAGGGAAAGGAAGGGAAGGGAAGGGAAGGGAAGGGAAGGGAAGGGAAGGGAAGGGAAGGGAAAGAGGGAAAGAAAAAATGTCACCCTGGTGCACTATTAAACCATGAAAATAGTGTCGGAGCTTGGACTGGCTCAAATTCACTGATAAAATGTATTTTCCACCTGTTTAATTAATGCTGTGGTGAATTTTTTATTTTTTTTATTTGTCCTTATCCATAAATATTGGTAAAATTAATTATGTTTAATAAGATTATAATATGAAAGAAATATAGATGTCAGAAATGTTCAAATTTTTCACAAGGTAAATACAGTCTTAAAAAGTATATACAACACCTTAGTTTTTCTTTTTCAGGAAGGTATATCTTTATTCACAGCTACACACACACACACAGCTTTTTAGAAAAACTGAAAAACTGCATCAAATTGCAAATTTGGACTGACAACAAGTCTGTATTTTCTAAAATTTCTAACATAAATATATCACTTTGTTCCAGAAAGAAGGATTCAATTATTTTTTTAAATGAAAGGCTTGGGATATAGCTCAATGATAGAGCAGTTGCTTCTCGTGCACAAGATCTATCACTGCTGAATAAATGAAAAATAACTCACCCAGGTTCATTGTGCTGTTTCAAATAGTTGGGCAAGTTGATTAAAGAGCAGCCTATAAAAAAAAAAATAAGGAACAGTATTATTGGCATGAAACGAAGAAAAAATGAGAACTTGAGTACACTGAAGAAGATTCTTGTTACGATTCTCAACATATGCTGTATATACTCTTTTTACATCACCTCAAAGAGCCTAAGACTGTGGACATAGAGATATGTGAAATGAAGATGTGGTGAAATCTATGTGAAGGAAAACACCCAGCCTTTCAGAGATCATTAGATACTAACTCTGAGTGAACACCAATTCCTGATGATCTGGAATATCATTGTGGTTCACCAATCAAGGGACGACTTACGAAGACAAGACGTGAGTAGATCTCTGAGCCCATCCTGTGGAGAGCACCTGCCTTGCTGTGTGGATCTCTGGGACAGACAGGCAAGGAAACAAGCTGGTGCCTGAACCGTATTCCCATTCCATGCTTCACACAAAACAACAAGCCAAGAGCAATCCCACACATCACAAATGAAGCCGTAGAGATAAAGCTGGCCATTGTAGGTCCAAAGAAACAACAGGGTTGGAGCAGATGCCATCCTTACTCAACTCGCCCATTTAGTCTACGCAAAAGAAAGACGGACCTTGAAAAATGATGTCATATTATCATAATCAGATGGTGTTATCAGATACCCTGGCTGCTCCTAGAATAATCTCATTATTGAAGCAAATCAACAGACCCTGGTACCTAATATAAATCTATCAACCTGACAATTTTGTTTCTTTTCCCCTAATCATAATTCACTGAAACAATTTGCTTTCTCCTGAAAGAACAAATTCACTGTCTGGTGTCAGGGTTGTTTTGGTTCTCTGACTCTTTCGAGATCTATTCCACAGGCACTGGTCTTCTCACCATTGCATAAGATAGAATGCTAGTAGCAGATACCAATATCTATCTCTTAGAGCAACAGTATAGATGAGTTAAAAAATTCAAAGATCTTCCCTCTACTACCATTGAAAGTTTGACTGTTCCTGTATCTGAAACCTACAGGAACAGTCTTCCTAGAGCAAAAGAGAATGTGCTGAATCATGAACTCACCAAAATGCCTCATGAACTCTCTTTCAGTTTCAAGGGCAAAAGCCTCTACTTTCATTTGAGCAGCATCGTCCAGTCACTAAATATTACTCAAGGGTGCGCAACATTTCAGGGAGACCCAGGACACTAACAGGCTCTCTGGGTAGCCAAGTCCCTATGAGCATTTTGGCTTTGAGACACAGGAGCCCTAGTAAGAGACACAGAGTGGAATGCTTTTTACAGAGTTCTGGGAAATCCGATAGGAAAACAGCAGTCTGTGTTCAGAGGCCCTTGAAGTGAGGTTACGTACTCGTGAACATGGTTATCATCCTTTCAAGACATGGTGCTTGGTGTACTTACAGATACTGATAGATTCGTGGCTGACTGTGAGGCAACAAGTCACTAGATGTCCTGAGGTGGCCATAAAGAACTGGCTGTCACCTGAGCCATGAAGCCATTAAGCTGGGTGTACCCAGCACTCAAGCATGCCAGGCTCAGGTCTCATGGAAAGTGCAAAAAATGACAGTTTTTTTAAATTGGAAAAAAAATTAAAGGAACCTGTTTTGCAGACTGTTTCTGCATGCTAAAGTGATCTGCACGCACCACCTCAAGGCCCTCATGAGGTGATAGATCAGCTGTCACAACACCCTCCATAAAGACAATGAAGAAGGAGCTTCAAACAGCAAGCGTTTATTAAGGAGCCTTCTTCTTGACTCTCTTTTGTTTGTTTTTCTTAGTCACTTTCTCTAGAATGAGAGATAAGCAGAGGTATAGACTTAGCAGTGGTTTTACCACACGATCAAAGCTTTAGAGGTGAAGGCTGATGGCAAAGAGGCTTGGCAAACAGGAGCACACTCAGAGTAGAATGGCCTTGGGTGTGTGGAGAGTGTATCTACATAGAAGAGTCTTTGTGGAGGGTACTAAATCATAAGAGGTGTGAAGACAGTGTCCTGTCAATGCTTGCCAGTCCCCAAGAACCCTAATACTTCCTTCTGGGTTTACAGATGAATGGCCATAGTAGTACATGTGGTAGGGACACATGGACTGCCCCTCCTAGGATGTCTCTGGACTCAGGACTACAAAGATAGATCAAGTAAGAGAAGAGGTAACTTTGAACTGGACTTCCTTCAACCTAGCAGAAGTAGTGGCATCTTCCTTGGCACAGAGCCATGGGGATATGATGCTTTCTTTCCTGTCATCTTCCTTAGTTGTAACACCAACTGAGAAAGAACAACCTAGAAAAACAACAAGTGTATTCTACAGTTGTAATAAATCCTATGAACCAACAGTCAGCATCTGGCACTTTTTACTTCTTGCTGAAAAACATTAGTCAGGACTCCAAGGGAAAGAAGTGAGTCTGACACTCTCCTCTTTCCTTTAGTAACATATCCGCTAAACCTGTGTGATTCCTACACCTGGGACATTGTCTCTGGTTTTCCAGAGATAATGGTTCCCAGAGAGGAATTCCTTCTAAAGAGATTGGAGCTGTGATAGAAGGATAGATGGCATGTCACTTGACACTGCTACCTCTCCACAACTCCAGGACGACTGTCAAGCATCCATGGTGGCCCTGACAAGGCGTCTATTTGACGGTACAAATGTTAACAGACGTACTTGGGTTTCCACTAAAAGCCTCCTGCTTGAGTAACTTCCTGTGGGAGCATTGGATATGAATGACAGACAGCACAGATAATGAAACTACAGAACTGTTTCCCTCTAAGCTCTGCCTAGAGCAGATCCTCCAACCCTGCCCTGGCCACGATGAATGGCTGTAAGTTCCTTCGTTCGGTGGTCAATTTTGCTTTTGGGCTTTTGCAACTGATTGATAACTGATCAGACAATAGAAGCACATTTGGGAAAATGTAGACCAAACCTTGTGTCATGTGTGCTCTTTAACACAGCATTCTCTACTAGGTTCTTACCCAAAGAAGTAAATGTCTGAGTCCAGAAAATGAAATTTCATATATGCATCTTTATTTTAATTCATAAAAATGCAAGTTAACCTAGAGCACTAACAAATAGTGACTGAACAAGGAATTCCAGAATATTTTACCTTTTGATAATGAGGAAAAGTCTGACAGAATGTAGTGGGAATACGTCTTTCTCAAAGAAAATCAAAGAAGACATGAAGCTTAGTGCCTAGCTTTCCCTACGTGGTCATTCATCTGTCTCATAATTGGAGAGGCAGACAAGGAATGAGGACTACCAAGCACAACTCTAAGAGGCTTTGAATAGCCTGACATGGCCTCCTATGTCTTCAACCCCAGCGGTCAGAAATCTAAGACAGAAAGATCTTGATTTCGAAGCTGACCAGGACTGCATAGGGAGATCTTGTCTCAAAAAACAGAAGCAAACAAAAATATATAACACTGAAGAAAGATATTGAAGAAAAACAGAAGATTGAAGGACCTAGACACTCATGGGTCGGAAGGATTAATGTTGTAAAAATTCCTATACAGAAGAAGTCGGCAGGTCCATGCCAGCCCAATCAAGTTCCTACGTCATCCTTTACAAAAATAGAAAACAAAACATTAAAAGTTTTACTAAAAGGTTATTTAGGAAATACCTGCATTTTTTTTAAATCTTGGTTTTTCTGGCATTGATTGTATGTGGTAGTCCACTAACTGATTTGTGAAATGAATGTCTAAAATGTGTGCACTCTGACTTTAGTCCCTAAAGTGAATGGTAAAAAAATGCACATTTTAATTTTTTTAACTGGAAATTGAAGCTATATGTAAAGCATTAAATTTAATTTTTCAGGACGTGTTCTTCCTATGTAGCCAAGGCTGGCCTTGAGCACACAGACATT
This sequence comes from Cricetomys ansorgei, assembly GCA_026225945.1. NCBI lineage: Eukaryota > Metazoa > Chordata > Mammalia > Rodentia > Nesomyidae > Cricetomys > Cricetomys ansorgei. The sequence goes on along the minus strand of JAMJFZ010001815.1, from coordinate 3,602,952 downwards.
CATCAGTCTCTGCCTCCAAAGTGCTGGGAATAAAGGCACTAGTCGCCACACCTGCCTCAGTGTTTTAGCTTTTCCATACGTCTTTCACTATTGTGTGTTAGGTTTATTTCAATACATTTTTAAGGCTAAAGTGACTAGGATTCTTTTCAGATTTCTGCCTCAGTATGTATGTTATTGGTACAGAGGAAGGACACTGATTAGTCTATCTTAATTTGGCACCTTGCTGAAAACACTCCTTAGTACGTGTTAGTAAAGGCTTTTAGGTACAGAACTTCATCACCTGCAAGTAAGAATACTTTGATGTTTTCTCTTCCTGTTTATATTCTTTGCATTTCCTTCTCTTGTCCTACTGCTCTGGCAAAGACTTAGGGTATTGTCTTGAACAATATTGGAGAAAATAGACACCCTTGTTTTGCTCCTGATTTTAGTGGGAATACTTCAGTGTTTTTCCCATTTTATTTTGTTAGCTGCAGGTTTGTTGCATATAGACTCTGATACATTGAAATATATTCTTTCCATTCATAGCTTCTTCCCAGATTTTATCATAAAGGGGTGTTGAGTTTGTCAAAAGCCTTTCAGATCCACTGACATAATCATATGATTTCGGTCCTAGATTTCATTCACGTGGCATATTATTACATTTATTACTTTGCATATATTGAATTTTCTTGTCCCTGGAATGCAGCCAATTTGACCATGATGAGTTAACTATTTGTTCCGTTCTTAAGTTAGGTTTACAAGTATTATATGGAATATTTTTACAACTATATTCATCAGAGAAATTGGTTTAGAATTTTCCTTCTGTTGTGAGGTTATCTAGTTTTAGTATCAGAATAATATTGTCTTCATAGAAAGGGATTTGGTAGTATGCTTTTCCCTCTTGTTATATGCAATCGTTGAGAAACATTGCTCTTACTTAGTTCTTTTCCTTTAATTTATTTTTTCTTCGTTCGTACAGTACATCCCAGCCTCCCTCCTCCCCTCCCTTCACTCCTCTCAACTCCCCTCATCTCTCTTCTCCCTCAGATCTAGCACCTACCCCACCCCCACCCACCAGCCAACCCCCTAGCCCTACTTCCCCCTAGAAAAGTACAGTCCTCCCAGGGTTACTGCTCAAACAGGCCATGACTTAACAAGATGGAACAAGGCTGGGCACTACTCCCTACATCAAGGGTGGACCAGGCAGCCTAGCAGGAGCAAAAGGGTCCCAAGAGCAGGTAAAAGGACAGAGACTCCTGATCCTTGTAGGAGTTTTGCAAGAACACCAAGCCAGACAGCCATAAGATATATTTAGGGCCACTTCAGCCTCTGTGAGCCCCTAAGAGTACTAGTCAGTTGACACTGTGGGGCTTTTTCTCCTGGTGTCCTCAGACCCTCTTGTCTCTGCAATCCCTCCTCCTACTTTTCTGTGGAGTTCCTGAGCTTTGCAGGGTGTTTGGCCCTGGGCCTCTGTATCTGCTCCCATCAGCTGCTGGAGGCGCCCTCTCTGATGAAAACTGGGCTAGGCACCAATCTCCAAGCAGAACATGACATCATAAGAAATCATCTCTGAGCTATACAGTATCTATATAGTTCCTGGCCTGAACTGCAGTGTCAGACATGAGTTCCCTCCTTTGACTTGGGGTTCTGACCTTCCATTGTCACAGTAGGTCCTTGTCGGGAGGACAGGCCATGGGACCGAGGTTTTCTGGCTGGGATGGTGTCCCAGTCCCACCACTGGAATCTTTGCCTGGCCACGGGAGATGGCCTGTTCAGGCTCCCTATCTCTAATTACTAGGGGTACTTGCTAGGGTCTTCCTTATAGATTCCACTGAGTTTCCACTGCACTAGGTCTCCTGATAACCCCTCAATTGTTCCAAATTCTGGTCTAGAGACACTCTTAGTTTTTCTTTAAACCTCTGGAGAATTCACCAGTGACTTCATCTGGGCCTGCGATTTTTTTTTTATACCACTTGTTGCTTGTTATAGAAAACAATTTATAACAAAAATAATAATTCTGAGGTATCATTAGTACCTGATTTCAAGCTACATTACAGGGCCATCCTAACAACCATAATCAAAAACTTGGTTCTATAACTGAAACAAACACACAGACCAAAGAAATGGAATAGAAGATTCAGGTGTAAATCCACACAGGTACAGCCACCTAAATTTCAACAAAGTTACCAAAACATGTGTTGGAGAAATGACAGCCTCTTCACCAAACGAATCTAGGAAAACAAAATATCCACATGTGAATGAATGAGCAAGTGAATGCAAGTGAAACTGGATCCCTATTTTTCGGCATGAACAACATTAAACTCCAAAGGGATGGAAAACCTGAAACTATTAGGGGAGGAAGCACTTTGAGATTTAGGCATAAACAAGGACATTCTGAAAAAGACTCTTGTCTCTCAAGAAATGATCGCATTAACTGACAAGTGAATTTCATGGGCTAAAAAAGCTTCCCTGTAGCAAAAGCAAGTTTAGTACAGTAAAATACAACAACAACAAAACGAACAAATGAAAACCTACAGGATGGGAGGAATTTTTTTACTATCTATAAATCAGGGGAAAAAAGATGAATATCTAGCATATGCAAAGCACTCGATAAACTAATCACAAGATGATAACTAAAAGCTATAAACAAATAGCAAGATACCAACCCAATTAATAAAGGGGCTAATGAAATGCAGACAGTTCTCAGATTTTGGAGTACAAATGGACAATAATCATGTAAAAATGTTCAACGTCACTGCCCATCAGAGAAACACAAATTAAAACTACATTGAGATTCTATCTCATCCCAATAAGAATAGTTGTCATTCACTGCAGGGTGGAGGTGGTGCACCCAGCACTTGGGAGGCAGAAGCAGGCTGATCTCTGTGAGTTCAAAGCCAGCCTGGTCTACAGAGTGAGTTCCAGGACAGCCAGAGTTACAACAGAGAAAGCCTGCCTCAAACAAAACAAAACAAAACAAAACAAAGACAAACAAATGAATAGTAGTCTTTAAGAAAGCAAGTAAACTCATTCTTTTAACTTATTAAGCCCAGTTAATACTATTTGTATATTCTTAAGTGTGACGACCACTAGAGCACAGTCAACGAACCAGGGGCCACAGCAATAAAGACACCTGACTCTAATTCCTCAGCTAGTGTGGGATGTGACCCCCACTTTCTCTTTTCATTCTAGGACCTTGTCAGACTTGATCTACTGCAGGTCTTGCATGTGCCCACACAACCACTGGGGGTTCATGTGCACAACTTCCCTGTTTTGTCCAGAAGACACTGTTTAGCTGTAGTTGTCTGCTACCTCTGATTCTGACAAGCCTTCCACCCTCCTCTTCCTCAAAGAACCCTGAGCCTTGGGAGGAAGAGTTGGGCGGGCATGGAATGGTGGGGATGGGTCTAAGAGGAGTTGGGGGAGGGATGAATATGATCATCACGCATTGTATAAAATGCCCAAAGAGTTAACAAAAATTTTTAAAAGAATAGAAGGAAACAAATAGTTCGTAATAAAATATCTGGATGACATCTTAAAAGACAACAACAACAGCAAATGCTGTCAAAGATGCAGAGAACTGGGAATGTAAACCAGTCAGGTCACTTTGGAAATCAGTGCAGAAGCGCTTTTAAATACTAAAAACCTAAAATCTACCATGTGACCCAGCTACACTATTCCTGTGTATTTACATAAAAGTCAACATGTCACAGAGAGATTTGCATATCTGTGTCCATTGTAGCACTGCTCACAATACTTAATTTGAGGAACCAACCTAGGTATCTGCCAACAGAGTAATGGGTAAAAATAATATGGTATAGATACACAGTGGAAACTTTTTAAGCCAAGAAGAAAAATGAAGTTACATGATTTGCAAGAAAATTGGTGCAACTGAAGATAATCATATTAAGCAAATTAAGTCAGACTCATAGAGATAAATATCATGTTTCCTCTCACTTGAGGCTCCCAGTTTGTTTATAGACATGTAAAATAACATGTTACAATTTGTCTGACTTGAGATTGTATATCCCACTGAGAAGAGCCACCACCTATGTAAATCAGGAAACACAGAAGTGTCTGTGTGCAAATGACTAGGAGCAGTCCAAGGCCTGGGACCCAAGACCTGGGTCTCAGTCTTGACGATATTCTTTCCATCAGAAAACAAACAAATGGATCTAGTTGAATACAAACACGGGGATCAAACCATCACTCTCACAGAGCCTGAATTTAGAGAGACAGACTTAAGTCCAGGCAGATCATCAAATCACCTTCAGCATGTGGATTTCCCTGTGACTTCTAAAGATCAGCCTCCTCCGGAATAGCATTCATGAGATTTAGACTTTCTTAGGGATTCTGATCAGTTACAGATGGAGACACTGAAAGCAATCTTAAAGAGGAGAGTTCTCCTCCTGGTTACCTTTCCACATCAGGTGGTTAGAGCTCAGGTAAAGCTAGAGGAGTCACAGAGCTGAAGTTCAGGCAAGGTCATGAGGTTCACCACCCTCTCAGTGGTTTTCACCATCTGGCACCATCTCTTTCTCATCCCTGTACTTATTGCAGGATAGGGAGACTCAGCCCAGGGCAACTCTGGGCTCCACAAAATACTCAGCTTTCTCTGTATCTCCAGTGAAAATCTATGGAAGCTCAAACCCCATGCTTTTTGTGAGGCTCTGCTCCACCCTGCTCCAGACAGGGTGTGCTGTGAGGTTTCCTTTGATTGCTGACCCATCCTTCCTCCTCAAAGGAAGACCAGTGAGTATGAGCTGTGAGTAGCTGAAAGTCTCCTGAGCAAGCTGGAAAAGCCTCTGGCCTTCTTCAGTGGGACACACCTTGTCTTATGCAACAGGTGCATTTCTTAAAAGGAAATAGTGGTGGAATCATTTTAAAGCAAACACCAGTAATTTTAATTCCCTAGAGAGTTAGCTATTTAGAGGAACCCTGTTGTAAATTCTTTCACAAACTAAGGAACATTTAAGTAATTACCCTCTAATTTATGTTCTCTGTGAGGTCAGCTATTTAAATGTCTGCCTTTCTTAATTTGAGGCATACCCGAATTTATAGTATGTCTTTAGAACTCATTATGGCTAGGAAATGTATTTTTTTATTTCTTAACAGGGGAAAAAAAACAGTATTTGGGGGAAAGAGGAAGAAGATACCTATTATTCTGGCAACTGTGAAAATGCTTATTGCAGAAAAAGTATTCTTCTGGAATAGATGGGGGCTTGATATGACCTGAGACCAAACTGTCTTATATTTTAAAAACCTGGTGTGAACGCATGTTTTACGTTCCTGTAATCAGTATGCAATCTTTTAATCCCTTTAATTTATATTCAGTCTGCTCATAATTTGTTAACCATGTGTATCTTCATTAGGGTTTCTAAGACTGTGATGAAACACCTGACCAGAAAGCAAGTTGGGGAGGAAAGATTTTATTTGGCTTAGACTTCTACATCATAGTCCAGCATTGAAAGAAGTTGGAACAGGAATTCAAACAGGGAAAGAACCTGGAGATAGGAGCTGATGCAGGAGCCACAGAGGGGGCTGCTTACTGGCTTGCTTCCCATGGCTTGCTCAGCCTGCTTTCTTATAGAACCCAGGACCACCAGCTCAGAGATGGCCCCACCCACAATGGACTGGGCCTTTCCTCATCAATCACTAATTAAGAAAATGCCTTACAGCTGGATCTTACGTAGGCCCTTTCTCAATTGAGGTTCCCTCCTTTCAGATAACTCTAGGTTGTATCAAGATGACCCAAGATTAGCCAGCACACGTGTTTTTATTTCTCAGTAAACTAAACAGAAACTATCTGTTAGGATAAGCTAATGACAGAAGTATTAGAAAATATTGGGAAATATCCTGAAAAGATTTCTTCAATGATTATCTTCGTCACGTGCCACAAATCTACAATAAATGGTGAAAATATTGCATGGTATTTGTGATGACAGCTTTCCACTGTAGACCCTTGGAAAAAAACTGAGGCACAAGTTGATTCAGGACATGGAGAATTTATCTGGGCTCATCAGAGCTACAGATGAGGAGATGCAACTTCAGATAGGCTGAAGTGTGCTCCTGTGGCCTACAGATTTCAAGCAAGTAAAAGGCAAAGAACACAAGCGGGAAGGGTTGGTGCTGGTTGGTTGTCAAGGACTTAGAACAGTGCATATAGGAAGGGGCTTGCTAACTTGAAGAGGAAGCATGGAGCTGTTTTCAGAAAAGGAGATGGGAAGGACAAAAGAGGTAGAAGGGGTCCAACGGTTGTGCTGGCCATATGACGGGTTGTAGTGTTTTGCTATGGTGAAAGCCATACATCCCAGTGTGTGACCTACAGGGTGCCACAAGTTGCACAGTCACATTTGACCCTAGCCCTGCTGTAGCATGCCATGTCTTCTCAGCCTAATATTTTGTATTACAGCAAACATGTTTTACTTGATTTTAATTTATCCATGCCCAATGTGGTCTTTATCTCCTGAAAGCCAGCATGCTGTGGCAAGATTTACCAGAAAGTATATACCTTAAAATGGTGTTTCCCAACCTGTAGGCTCCACCCCTTTAGGGGTCAAATGACCCTTTCACAGGGGTTGCCTAAATCCATCTGCATATCAGATGTTTAAATTATGATTTATAACAGTAGCAAAATTACAGTTATGAAGTAGCAACAAAAATAATTGTATGGTTAGAGGTCACCCCAACATGAGGACCTGTATTAAGGGATCATAGCATTAGGAAGGTTGAGAACCACTGCCCTAAAGGAAAAAAATACTGTCTCTAATTGGCAGCTTGGAAGATGCTACTTGTCCATCAGTGAGAAGAGCGTGAAAGAACAAAAACAGACGGGAGGCAAGATTCCAAGTTTTACGGGCAAGGCTGCAAGTGACAGAAGAGCTAGCTCCTCTGTGTGACATGGTCGAAGGGCAGAGACTCTGGCTTCAGGGATGGTCACTATTGAACTACTCTAGGAGCCCCACCCATCAATATTCGGTCTGAATAGCATCCTCCGGAGCTCTGGGATAAGACAGCTTCTCACAGGTGTAACCCATGTCCTACGGCATGTCATAGCCCCCTATGCTCTCCTCTGGGGCCCTGTGCCACAGACACTGATCTAAAAGGCCAAGGGAAATTGATTAATGTAGGACCCCCTATGTTTACCCTGCCATATGCAGCTGGAATAAGACGGTGGGCAATAGAAGTCTTTAACGCCTGTGTACTGTCAGTAAATCCTCCACAACGTAAGCCAACAGTCCCCCAAGGATGTCATCCTTCATGACAGACCCAGAAAGTCATTGATCTGCCTACAGAGCATGGAGAGAGCTGTCACCAAATAGCACAGAACAGATTCCGGTTTGAGCCAGTATGAAAGGGACACCAGACAGCTCTCACCCTCTTTTTGCAGTTGAGGACCCAAAGAAGTGTTTGTCAATCCACCTGGAGAACATTAGAGAACCTGACTTCGCTGACTCCCTTCAATGTCTACTCTCCAGATCTGTGTAATATGAAAGACATTTCTGTTATGGAAGCACCATCCAATTCATGGTGTTAGGTTATAGTGGTTAGATTGGACTGAGGCGACTACTGCCCTCAAAGCCTGAGAAGTCACTGTTCCTAGAGCTTCTCCCTGAACATTCATTCCCTTCAACTGCACTCCTCTAAGTACACCTGCATGCTTCAGTCCTCACAGGCTGCAGGCTCAGCTCCACACAGGCTGCTGCATGGCAGAAGAGGTGGGACACGGCAGCCGCACTTCACAGCCTCCTCCACACCTCTCATCTCCTACTACATGCCCTTCTGGGGTCACAAACTCTGCTCAGTAGTCTGGAAAGAGCAGCTGAGAAGTACAAAGGTGTTGACCACCTGGATAGAAGCGTAGGGTTCTGAAACATACCTTCTAAGCCTTCCAGGAACCCGGTGAACTATCCACAAACTGCAGCTACTTCAAAAGGCTCTTAGAGTCATCCCTCCCTCTCTCTCCCAGACTTTCTCCTCAGATCCCCTCTTCCACCTCCTGGAGACCTTGCTCCAGAAACCTAAGCACATACTAGTGTTTATATGTCCTACCTGCTGGGTGGACCCAAGTTAGAATAATTAGTGTTATGCACCGACTGTTTGACTCTCAAAGGCAGTATAAGGTCCTAACTCCCAGATTGACTGTATTTGAAGAGGGGGTTTTCGACAGAATTGTGGCTTAATAAGGCCAATGGGATGTGCTTCTGAAAATAGGACATCAAATTCTCTCTCTCCTCCTCTCCATCTCCCTCTCCCCACCGCCCATACTATATCCACCCTAACAAGAGGTCATGTGAGGACACAGCAAGGAGTTGGCTGTCTACAAGCCATAAAGGGCATCTTCAGCATCAGAATCCAACCCAACAGTACCTTGACCTTGATATAGGACTCCAGAGGAGTGAGGAAATGAAACTAGGATTGTGGGGGAGCATAATGTATTGGGGCTTGCTAGATTCCAATTCTGTGCTAAACAAATATGACAATCTATTTAATCATAAACAATGTCAAGAATTCTTTGAAAGCTTCTTTTTGCATAGAGAAGTCAGAGATGTTGTACAACTAAAACACTTTGTAGCCAAAATTCAAATATGGTTTTGCTTGGCTCCCATGACTTTGGTTTAATATCACACATGCAAAAAAAAAAAAGTGCTAAATGCCAGGCTTAATATCGTGATATATGGATACTACATTTGAGCTGGTACCATTGGAGTCTATGTCACCATGTGGAATCCAATCTAAATCAATTAAATATCAGTCGTTATAGATCTGACCTGAGGGTAGATTGAGAAAATAAGTCCAAAGTTTTCATGACTGTGAAATACCATATAAGTATAAGACTTTTGAGTTTTATAGACATTTTTTTAGATCCTCATTACATACCTCAAGGGCAAAGTTGCTGAATGGGGTGTTTATTCTTCTGTAAGAAAAAAATGAGGATTTTGGGTTTCTTAGATTATAATTACAACATTTCTTCTTTCCCTTTCCTACCTCCAAATGCTCTCATATACCTAGCCCAATTTTCCTTCAAATTCTTGTTTTTGCATATATGCGCGTGTGTGTGTGTGCGTGTGTGTGTGTATATATATATTATCTCTTGCTCAGTCTGTGTAGTGCTACTGTATTATTTTTCATGGCTGACCACTTGGCACAACCAATTGGTGTCCTCTTCCTGAGGAAGAGCACTTCTCCTGCTCCCAGCTTTCTTGCGTTGCCTATAGTTCTTTGTGTTGGGTCATGACCTCACAGGCTCCTCCCCATCTACTTTGTCCTGTCCATTGGCTACATCTACAAAACACTCCCACATCTACTAAGGCTCCAGGAACATTTCAGAAGAGGAGGCAGAAAGATTGTAAGAACCATAGGATCAGGGAGCTTGATGTGACACTGTGTCTCCTCGTAACATCAGAGGCTACACCCATAAAGTCCCAACAACATGACAGCCCAAACGTGAGCTGAGCAATGATTATCCAAAATGAATTTTAATACCAATCTTCTTAATGGTTAATGCGTTTGTACAAGATAGCTTGGATTTTGCTTCATATCTGTGGTCCATTTCCCACAATTAATATGCTGAGCTACTAAGCTCCGTGAGATAGTATGAGGAGGCAGGACCTTTGGGAAACAATAGGATAGTAAGTGAAGGGCTGTGGGTGGGTGAGTGTCCACATGAGAAGAGGAAGAAAGCTAGCTGTCCATCTGCTGTTGTCCATGAGTGTACGAAAGGGAAATGCAGCCACTGCAAAGAGGAGTTGGGCCTTCTTCGTGTACTGTGCCTGATAGCCCCATGATTTTGAACGTCCAGCCCCTCAGAGCTGTGAGAAATAAATTTGTTGTTTAAGCTAGCCGGTTTGTGATGTATTTTTGTTAGCAACCTAAACACCGCTATATGTTTACTTCTTGCCTTAAGAATCTATTTTTAAAACATTTTTGTATAAACTCTGAGAGAGAAAATTGATCAAGCCATAGTGTTACCACTGCAGCTTTATCTGAAGTGTGAGGATGTTGATAAGTAGTTATTTTAAACTGCTAAAAACATATGTGTTAATGCTATATTGGGTTACTCTGTTTATCTCACATGACAAATTGTTTTAAATAACCGTATAATTTTCTTATTGCTTACCATTGCTTTACCATTGGGTATTTCTGCAAATTATTTGCTTTGATTAATATCAAACTTGCTTTGGTTAACATCAAAATGTATTCGCAGTTGTTCCATCTGAGGAAAACAACTAAGTAACCAGCACAAAGGTTGGCCCTGTCCACACAGCACGTTCTAGGCTAGCTAGGGCTATGTGGCAAGACTTTTTCTGGAAAAATGTTCTAAAGTAATAACATTCATCAATATGAAAGCCAAAGAAGAAGGACTAGAATCAGATGAAGTTACAGAGCAGGGCAGCAGGTTCAGATCTGTCAATTACCACCCAAGTGCAAACTCAAAACCAATTCAGGTCTCAAGGGTGGAGCAGGTGAGGGGTCTGATTGCACCTCCACTGAGGCCTGCCGTTTCCAAGGAAGAGCAGATCTGGGTCTTGGGAAGCCACTGGGCATGGCTGTAGCACCTGCCCAAGGTCTTCCCAGACAGTGAGGCTTGTCCTCGAAGCCCTGCTTCTCAAATCACATGTACACCAAAGCTTGCATGCACCATTAAGCTCCCAACCTGGTAGAACCAGCTAACACTCTGAACAGGACAGTGCGACCCGGCTAACAGGCACAGCGTTCTGTGTCAGATGACCAACCAGTTACAGTTGGAAGATATTTTTTCAGTGCATCTGTAGTGAATTTGAAGGGATGTTTCTCCTGGCAGTTCTATAGTACTGCAGTCAATTTATCTGCACAGCATTCACATTGTATTGCTGTTATAAGAAGTACAGTGATTATCTGAAGTGTACAGAGGAGGTGCCTAGGTATTAGGTCAGTCCTGTCATTTTACATAAGGGACATGTAACACACACATACACATATGCACACATACACACATATACACATGTATGCACACACATACAAATAAACACACACACACACACACACACCCTTCATCCAAACCTAATTCCCTCCTCCTGCACATATGAAATCTGAGTCTTGGCATGGTCAGTTCTCCAATGGCCCACATTACAAGGCAAAGTGGCAAAGTGAATTGTACCCAAAGGCCTTTCCATCTATGATATAAGTTTGTCATGGATGCTTTGGGTTGTCTATTCTAGACACTGTAAATAGACCTGCTTGCTGCCTGCATACTACTTACCAAGGAAGTCTGTAGTGGTATAAATATAGGCCAATATCAAAGGGTTTACTGGTTTAAATATTATGGTAAGCTGATTAACTGTCCCCAAAGATGGCCACATCGTAATCCCTGAGCCGCGTGAACATGTCCCTCTGTTGGTTGCAAGCAAACTGCAGGTATGTTGAAGCTAAGATGCAAAGATGGCGTGTTGAGCCTGAATTATTCAAGGAGCCTAGTACAGTCACAGAAGCCTTTACAAGAGGCAGGCAAGGGGTCAGATCAGAGAGGTGGGATCACAGAAGCAGAGTTCAGTAATATAGCCCTCAGCCAAGGACTGTGAGTGGCCCTAAGTAGCTGGAAACAGCAAGGGACAGATTTTTCTTGATCTTTTAGGGGCAGCTATGGAGAAAACCAGCTCTCCATCTTCTGAGATCCACTCTGGACTTCTGACTGAATGGTATCATAATGCATAGTTTTCAGGAAACTACCTGGTCTGCCACAATTTGTTGAAGTAACTGTAGAAATTAACAAGCTGGTTCCTCCCTTATGTGATTCTAAGTTCATCAAAAGCACAGTGGATTGTACCACATTTTATATCCCGAATTCTTAGCTCCATATGTAGCAAGGATACACTAAGGGGAACAAAGAGGAGCACTGATGTGTGCTGGTGTCACATGTACTCCACTGTCAAACGCTGGCATCATCTTCACTGAGGTAAGAACAGGGCACTGGTGTGCATGACATCATAGCTAAAGATGACAGGTTCTTTCTAAGTGCTTTCTTTCTTACGCCCTTTTGAAACATCATTCCTACACATTTCTCGGCATTTAGATTTAGATGTGTGACTCCCTGATAATTACACAGTCCTGGGACATTACACATCAGTCAACTGTGTGTGCTACTTATGTCTAACTTAAGCATAATAGCTATGAGATTCGTTCACTATTATTTTCCCCAAAACTGGTAGTAGAAGCCATTCTTAGGTGCTACTGTTTAGATTAAACAACACAATTCTGTGAAAGTCCCAAATGGGTGAAAGCATAGATTTTGTGATACTGGTCATGCAAGTATCCATAGCCATGATCCTCTGGTCTGTTTTCCTTATAGAAATGTTGCCCTATCTATCTTCCCCAATGTATAGCATGCATATTATTTTATTGGGAGTGGGTAGAATATCTGTATTTTAAGAAAATGGACAGTAAACTTTAAAACCCAAGAAAAGAGGGTAGGAAATTGGTGAACAAGAATTGGGCTGGCAAAGCCCAGCACCACACTGAAGTAAGCACCTTACTAGGTGACAAAGCCTTCCTATGGAGTAACACATGTTCTCATGTGAGTCCAGCAGCGAGATGCTCGAGTTCCTCTTACCTTGCCAAGGGGACTCAGGAGTCAGGCAAGGAAAACTGTTTGGCCCAGAAGAAATGGGTTCTATTGCTGTCTCTGTCCTGACTGGAGCCTAGTCATTCCGGAAGAAGTCTGAAAGTGCCTGGTCACAGTTGTCTCATGGGAACATGTGGCAGATGGCAGGGATCATCCACGTGGTCAGCGAGGGAATGCTCCAAACTGGAACTGAGCTGTGCATGTTAACCACAGTACTGATGAGAGAGGCCAATGTGGAACAAGTGAGTGATGGGTAGAGGAAAGCATCATTTCCTGCCCAGGGTTTCCTTTGATCTTAGGCTGCTCAACTTGAACCCAGAGGTCACCACAGTTGTCAAAGAAACAGGCCAACTCAGATGGCTTGGTTTGTTCCATTCCAAAGTGCAAATGCCTTTTGACCTGAAGATCTGGTTTGCCTCCTCATACCCATGGCTAGGTTATACTCTCTATAATTATGAGTTCTCTTGTTTAACTTGAGCTAAGAGAATGTCTTTGATCACTAGAGTTTGTCAGTGTTGTTTCTGCTATGAGTGTCTGAAAACTTTTTGCCTCCTAATATTAAGACAACTCAAATCAGAGACCTTTTCCACATGAAAGGTTTGTGGTTGAGACATTACGTATATTTTACTGTTTATAACAAAAACTATCTATACAAAAGGAAAAAAAATGGATGAATGTTCTGAAAGTCAGAAATGCGTGAAAACACAAATTCTGTAGGGTGTTCGTTTATATTTTCAAATATTAACCAAGCTTCTGCTTTTCTCAAAGTTATCCTGAACCAAAAGGACCAAATGAACCCTGCAAATCCCAACACCAGTTAAGACCAATGAGGAACAGAAGAGAGATGAGAGGCAGCTCTGACTTTCCAGAATTAGAATGATGACTCAAGTAATAATCAGAGTTAAGAGCCACATTAATGACTTTCTGCCCTCTTCACACAGTGATCATATTCCATTGAGCTCAGGAACAACTGTGTGAAAGCTAGGGTCTACATTCCAGGGTCTACCATTCAGAGGCCTGTGTGGTCTGGATGGAATGCAGACACACCTTTCATCCCAGTATGCAGAAGGCAATGGTGGTCCATGCCTTTAATCCCTAGAAAGAAGTCAGTGTCACACAGGAAGTGACTTCTGAGATGAGTCAGAGTGAACAGCAGACAAAGAGAATAATCAGAGGAAGAATAAGGACATGCCCAACTCTCATGAGAAAAAGCAGGCTCTCTGCTCAGTTAAAGGAGAGTTACATAGAAGCAGTCAGTTAGGGTCATTCAGTTAACAGAGTCAGTTAAGAAAAGTCATTTGGGCCAGGCAGCGGTGGCACTTACCTTTAATCCTAGCACTCGGGAGGCAGAGGCAGGCAGATCTCTGTGAATTCAAAGCCCACCTGGTGTACAGAATGAGTTCCAGGACAGTCAGAGTTACAACAGAAAAACCCTGTCTCGAAAACCAAAGTGTGTATGTGTTGGGGAGAGGGGAGGTCAGTTGAGGAAAGGCAGAGTGAGTCAATTGAAGGGTCAGTAAAATGAGAGAGTTGAGAAGCAGCCTGAAGAGTCAGTTGAGGAGTAGTTAACACAGTAAATTAAAGAGCCGGTTACAAAGGAGGAGTGACAGAAGCTGAGGCTGGAGTGAGTCATAGAGCAGTTAGTTGAAGCAGTCAGCTACAGAGGCAGGACAGAACAGTGAGAGCTCAGGAAAAGACATAGAGACACAACAAAGCTCTGCAGAAGAAGCCCAGGCAAAGAGTGAGTTGAACCAGAAGAGTCAAATTTCAGAAGGAGCTAGTCAGAGTGGCTCATTCAGCAGTGCATCTCCGAGATAGACTAGATTTTAAAGAGGACTAAATGCTCCTCGGCTCCAGGGCTCCCAAGGCTCCAGACTAGAACTGGTGATTTAATCAGACAAAAGAATAAATGGTTTTGAACCTGAATCTATAACTACAAACTGACCCAAAATGGCCACAGGCTATACAATCCCAACCTAGTATCTGTTGTCCTTTGGATCTGTAGGCCCATGCTCCACCAAAGGCTAGTGTACTGAAGGCTTCCCCTGGCACTGCTAAGTAAGAGGTAAGAACCTAGAGAGAGGTCATGGGTCCCTGTGACATATGCCCTCAAAGGGATAATGGAGCCCTGGTCTTCCATTCACTTCCTTCTCATAAGCACCCATGAGATCCTTGGCCTCCTGTATATACTTTCCTGCCATGATGTACTATACTGCCACAGACCCTGAACAACAGCCAATCATTCAGGGGCTCACAATAGTGAGCCAAAGTACACCATTTCCCTTGATGAGGTTAATTATCTCAGGAATGCATCACAGTAATGAGCCACTAGATGACATACCACCCCTTAAAGACAAGGCCCTGGGCCATATCAGCACTGTGCATCCTGTCCCTGTAAACTGAGTGGCATATATTGATCATCTGCTTCCTCTCTGGCCCTGGGCTTTACCTCCAAGAGGATGCAGGGCACTGGGAGAAAAATCACGTAACAGATCAATGTCAGTATTCGAAAAACTATGACATGTGCAGATTGCAGTGGAACCGCAACAGAAAGTGAAGAAGCTTCTGGAACACCACAAAGAGATTCCTGGAAGGCGGTAGCCAAGTTGGGACCTGGCTGATGCTTAAGCGTAATTAGCAAGGTGAGGAGAGAGTAGGAATAGGAGAAAGATGGAGTGGCAGTAGAAAAACAGGAACAAAAATAAACGAAATGCAGCTGGAGACATTGGTGGGAGTCAGAATGTGCCGGAGCTATGTGGAAAGACTCAGATTTAATGTTCACTGCAGGGTGTTGAGGAACATGGCATGCGTAGATGTCTCAAAATGTTCATGCTGTTTTGCAAAATGGTATGTGGTAAAGAGAAAATAAGGAGATACACACACACAGAGAAAGAGAGAGAGGGAGAAAGAGAGAGAGAGAGAGAGAGAGAGAGAGAGAGAATGATTAGGCCATGGCAAGAAGACCAACTAACTCAATCATTCACATCACATTTTTAATAGACTTTCTACTACTTGACAGACTATGGAGCCACATATGCTCAAGTGTCCAGTTCCAGCTCTCTCTTTATGGAATGAAATTAGCTTAGTCACAGAAATGCCTCACTACGGAAGTGAGGTAAGTGCTAAGAAGGAGACGTGCACTAAGGGAATTGCTTGAATTCTCTGGCAGAAGGGATTTGCAAGAAAGGTCAGCTGGGAAATGATAGTACCTTACCATAGTGATGTCATGGACAATGGAGATTTGGCTGCATGGATTGGTTGATTGTTGAGTCATGCTGAGGTGAACGTTCTCTGACAATCGAGTGAGGAGAAAACACAGGTTTGGGAAGAAGAGGTGAAGATGATAGCACAAAATCAAATTCAGACATCCTGAATTTGAGGGACATTAGTTTAAACACGGGGGATTAAAAGGGCATGTGCGCTCCTTAGAGGTACAGATACGGAAAGTGGATGATGCAAGCCTCAGAGGAAAACACAAAGTGTCTCCCACAGGGCAACACTATAAAAAGAAAACTACCGTTGCCTATTAGGGCTCAAACAGAAGCTCACTATGTAAGGTGGAGGAGGAAAGCTGAGCTTTGCGACCTCGCAATGGGACCACGATGCTTTCTGTGTACATCACAAGAGAAGACGTGTACCGTCTCACCTAGAATTATAATAGCTGTGCACCTCTCATTCTCACAGTTGTCAACAGATAATACTTAAGATTCTTGGCCAGACTTGACAAAATGAGCCGGGTGATGGAGGTGCACGCCTTTAATCCCAGCACTCAGGAGGCAGAGGCAGGCGGATCTCTGTGAGTTCCAGGCCTGGTCTACAGAGTGAGTTCCAGGACAGCTAGGGTTACAACAGAGAAACCCTGTCATAAGAAACAAAAAAACAAACAGCAGAGAAAAAAACAGAGTTGACAAAATGGGTGGCCAAGAAGCCCATAATTTGAATTTATCCACCTTTTTCCGTTGTGTGATCAATCTACAAAGTCTGCCTTGCACGTGAATGAACAAGTCAATGGCCATGCTGTATGCTCTCATAGTTTTCCAAATCCATAGAAATGTATTCATGTTCACAGATAATTGGCAAACTTTATATAAATTACTCAAATTATTACTGAAGAGTTGGAAGCTGGGTTCTATGAATAGATGACTTTCTCTATTTTGCTATCAACACAGTAACTTTATATATGATCATTAAAACAACAGACCGCAGAAGTAAAAATGCCTACAAATAATCACCAACTAGGCTCTATGCTGGTCCTTTGTAGTCTCAGCTTTTTGATGGATACTGACCACTCTAGTAAACCAATGGCATTTTTCTAAATTGAGCACTCACCTGTCAAACAGGAGCTTTTGAAGATGCCTCAGTGGTTGCCAAAGCTTCCCAGTCAGCTGGCTCCCTCGGGCCACACAGAGTTTCTCCCCAACTCCCTCATGTGTTAGGATCTTGGTCCTCCAGTGGAAATACAGGAATTGACTGAATATTGAAAAGATACCTCCTGTTAGGATAACCTGAGGTCATTTGGGGCATGCTCCCTAAAACCAGTTAATCACTGGCCACTTGGAGTGAGTTCTTTGCCAAGAGAAAGTTATTATAAAAACTTGAGCCTCACACTTCTAGTCTAAAATGGCCATAGGGGATGCCACTCCTACAGTAGGTCTCATAGTCGATAAGCCTGGTTATAATGAGCCTGCTGCTAAAATCTTAAGTACAGATTACAGGGGAGTCTAAATAGAAATTCTTTCAAAAACATCAATGTCTATATTATAGCAGCTTACATGATTTTTTTCTAGTACTGTCTGACTATAGTGGAAGAAGGAGCGTTGCATAAAATCTATCTACAGAATATTCACATGTTGCTTTTTTCTCTCAATAATAAACATCATTCAGGCGGTTGGGGCATGGTTTGGTAGGTAGAAGTGCTTGCTACACATGAGTGAGGCCCTGAGTTCAGATCCCCGGAGCTCGTGTAGAGCTGGGTGCAGCAGCACGCATGCCAATGCTCCCATGGGCAGATGGGAAGCCAGGAAAGGAGAATCATCAGAAGCTTGCTGGCCAGCTAAACTGCCATATGTAGCAGTAAAAATAAAAATAGGTATCCTGTTTCAAAAAAAGGTGGAAGGCAAAGATTGACACCCACTGGTATCCTCTGACCTCCACTTGTGTGGCATGAGCATGCACACACACACACATGCATGTATGCATCACACACATATACATAACCAAAGATTTTTTTTAATCATAGAATTATTACTGGCATAACCCTGAATATTCAAATATTCATTTGGACTATAGTCTTGTCAGTCTAATACTAAACATAGAGTAGAATACATGTCCTAAAATAACGCAAAAATGCAAATATATGTAGACTATTTTTACTTTTACGTTTAAAAACATTTTAACTTTTTGAGATCTTAAAATACTTTGGCACATCTTGGTGGTTCTTCCCCAGCTTGAATAACTAGTGGGCAGCCAATCAGAAAGGCTAGCCACACCTTCCTTGCTCATGTGCATAGCTTATCATCCTTGTCTCCAGCACAACGATGCACTTCAGGTAACATCACTCAGCCCTGGGCACCTCCAACCAGGTGCCATCAGCCTTGGAATGGAGTCACTGCAGTGTGTCGGAGGCTTGTAGAGAATATCTGTGCAATAGACCAAATGCAAAGGACTGTCAGCATTGCCTACGGGTAGTTGAAAAACTTAAAGCCAAGCCCTGTCAAGTCAGACTCAGGTTCCATTAAATGTCACCTTCCAAACCCCAGGAACTCCCCACCAAGGTCTGCTACCTTCTCAAATAAGCCCATGAGAAGACCTTCACCCCTTTTTCCTTAGAATTATCTCGCTGTGTGTTGTAGCTTGTTTTTACCACCCACACTTTCACAAAGAGGATGTTTTAAACTGGTTGCCTCTATCATTAACCTGATTGCCTTCTTAATTTCATGAGCAAAGAGTAAATGGGAACCTAGCAAGCAGGACAGCAGAGCATTCCTGGAGTAATGATCCTTCTTACTCTAACACCATGAGGTCAAATAACCAACCTGACCAATCATTCACCATCAGTTCATACAACCTTTTTAGGTAGAAAACTGTTTTCCATTTGAAACCAGTCCTGAACATCCGAGGAATAGCACTTGATTTTCTTAGAAATGTAAGAAGGGGTAGCTTTTTTTCTGAGCTCTGGGTTCTACATGACCTTATAAAAGAAAACTAATATTAAGAGAAAATGGGTTTTCTCCTCTCCAGAGTAGAGAGGCAGACTGCGCTGCTCCCTGAAGCTGTTAGAGGATTTCCATGGTTTACACGTATCCCTTAAAATCCATGTGGTGGAAACTTAATTGCCTAGGTCATATGTTAATGGCATTTTGAGGTGAGGTGTTTGGGAAATAATTAAGACCTAATGAGGTCATGAGGGTGAAGCACCCATGATAATGTTAGGACTTAATAAGAAGAAGAGGGGAGAGAAAGAAGACCCTGTCTCTCTACCACGTGATGTCCTCCACCATGTTATGGTACAGGAGGAGGCCCTCGACAGATGTGAAGCAGGTGTAAGCATCATGCTCTCGGAGTTCTCAGCTTCCAAAACCATAAGCCAAATAAACTCTTGTTATTCTTTTTTTATAAATTACCCAGGCTCAGGTAATAACAAGGGCAAATGGACTAAAACGGACCTACATTGAATCTATTTTAGGTTCTCCACTGTGCTCTGATGTTCCCACCACCTGCTTGCTCAGAGGCAAGCATAGACTGTTCTATGTTTTTTGGCAATAAATATGGAGAAAGGAAATATGCATCACACTGGAAGCCTGGCCCTGATTCTTGAGTTCATGGTACATGAGAATCTGATACTCACACCAGAGGGTGGGAAATGAATCATGGAGAAGAGATGGCCTAAGAGATTCAGACAATAAGCAAAAAACTATTTTATCTCTGTATGGAAATTGTCAGCTGGGATTTGCACATATTTTCTTTAGATCTCTGTTGTACTTATAACAGCTTTCTGAGTTAGGAAGGCCACAGCACCCTCTTAGATGTATAGAACCGAGATTCCCCTAAGAAGGTGACTAAAAGTAACAAAAGTACTCCAGGGTGACCCTGAGGGTCAAGGACATAACCAGGATACCTCCAAATCTGAAAAGGATGCCAAGCTGGAAATCAAAACAAAATCCAAGGCTCTCCAAGGCAAAACATAAGGGCCTTAGACACACATATGGTTTCCATCTCAAGCTGAAAGAGCTGGATCTAAACGGAGTCGCAAAGCACATATGCAGTTTCATAAATAGAATTAGGTATATCAGGATACCTTCCAAGCCAGAAGTTTAGCAGTGTCCTTTGCACAACTGAAGATCTGCTCTCCTGAAATTTTAGTCTTTGCGAAAGCCTGCTGGCTGGTCTTGGAGCCTTGTAAAATTCAATCATCACGTGTGTTGGGTAAGCTTTAAAGATCTGCTTTGAGAGAAGGCTAATGAGAATGCCAATTTTCATTTGGAGGTAAAGGATATAAACAGAGTCATCCACAATTTGAACGTGTAGAAAGTATCCATGTGAATTTGGGGCCTCGGTCTTTCAATGAACTGTTCATTCTGTCAAATGAGCTGGACCAATGAAACTGTAATCATGGTTGAAGCTAGGCCATTTTTTCTAACCAAGAAAAATTTGAAGAATTTGAAATTGTAGCTCTTTCATAGGCCACTGTCCAGATGCACAACCTAGCTACCTCCAAGGACTATATATCTTAAAATACAAAATGAAATCTAAAAGTTATAAATCTTCCCTGGTGAAGACAAATTTTCCCACTCTCAGCATTCCTTAGTTGCGTACAGTCCACTGTGCAGGATTGAGTTTTCATGTTCTCTCCCCCATTTTCTTTGGCACATCTGTGATTATTGTCCCTGTTTGTCTCCTATTTAGGTAGTCATGCTGGTGAGATTTTATGGGTGTAGCTCCTGACTTTACTAGGAGAAGCAACTTTACAGTAAACTCCCTGATTCTTATACCAACTGATTATCCAATACCAAATGGCTAGCCCTGAAAACAAATATACACTTAAAATTATACAAACTGAGCCAGTTGTGTTTAGAAGTGTGTTTGTGTGGTGGGGAAGGTAAAACAACAGTTAGTAAAAGAAAAGATGCCACGAATTTGAAAGAGAGCAAGGAAGGGTGTATATGGGAGGGTTTAGAGGGAGGAAAGGGAAGAGGGGAAATGATGAAATTATGTTATAATCTCCAAAAATGAAAAAAGTAATAAAAATGTATGAATCTGAATTGAGAATCTAAATTTATTGAGTGTCTGAATAGCTCTCAGTTTCATCAAAGTAATGACACGGGAAAGTCCCAGTTGAGAAACTTTGGGTACCAAAATTCTACCTCTTTTTATGACAAACTATACATCCATAAATTACTTCCCAATAAGTTTCTTTGGGGGGTGGTGAGCACGTATAATGGTTTGCTTTTTTGATTACTTTGTAGTTAGGATTGACTGACTTATTTGTCCAAGTCTGTGATATAGTTCCTCAAATTGCTGTGGTTCTAGAGAGCAAAAGAGGTAAAAGGAAATTAGAATGCAATTGGCAAACATCATTTGAGATTTGCCTCCAACCAGTACTAAATAAGTGGAATATTTACTTACGTCATTAATAAAAAGATTCAATTTGAGAAGTCTCAAAATAATAGTATCACCTATACATAATCGAAATTTTTCTGAAAATTCCCGAGCCATTCTTTTGCTCAGCAGTGTGTGGGTGAAATCTACTTTGGCAGGAAAAGGCTAGAAGTCAGATACTGAACAAGCCCTGTGGTTAAGCATCTGAGTCTGGGTCTACAGTAATAGCTAAAGATAATGAACTTGATGGAGATGTTCAGAATTTTCTGATGAATCCACAAAGGTGTATTGCAGACTATAAAATAACTCGTACCTACCAGTGTGCATGTTCTTTGGAGTGTGAATTCTCAGGATTTATAGTCTTAGGTAATTAGAAGCGACCTTATTCCACCATCTTCTATAGCAAACTCATGAGATCAAGTTCCAAGGAGATGAAATAATCTCCTCCAGTTTATACCTTTTCACATCCATTCCAATGTTTCTTCCTCACATAGCCTGCTGCCAAACTTCCCAGTATTGGTCTTGAGACCCCTAGTTGTAGGAATGTGAAAACCGCATGGGCAATTCTAACTCAACCTTCGTTTCTGGTCACAGCTGATAGGACGTCCGGGAGATGAGGTCAAGTACAGACTGGTGCTTTTCTGAATGAGGCTAACCAAACTCTACCTGGAGACCATCCAAGAGGGCCATTATATTTGCCAAACAGGACAAGAGAAGGTTGTCCACCTACTGAAGGAGTGACAGAATGGCCCTCAGAAGGAACCCTTGAGTATTCACCTTCCAGAGACAAGTTTCTGGGCACATGTGACAGAACATATGGTAGAAACAGACTACGCCTCCATAAAAACTGTGAGGCCAAGAAAGGTCATCTCCGTCCTCAGCGATACACCTCTGCACCCATCGGGAATGTGGGAATTAGCTGGACAGGAAACCTATCTCCTCTGATGGAAGTATTAGAATAAAGTTTTCTTTTTTAGTGAAATACAGGACAGCTTCTTGTATCCCAGAATCAGTTTTGTGTGTCTATAGAGGAACTTTGTGAGTATTGCAGGCCCTGTGTGGGAGCCAGATTTTTCACATGGACTTTTCATTAGTTGTTTGGATTCATCAAGACTCTCCCAGAGGCATAGCTGCTCTTCTGTAGCTAGAATAATCATATAAGAAGAAAATGGCTCAGAAAATATAGGGCACAGGGTTAAACTCTAATCACCATGGGAGTCGCAACACACAGGCAGGTTCTATCTCACAGAACTTTTACCAGGTAGGTTGACACAAACAAGTGGCTGCATTATACCAGATAGGCATTGACAACTGGAGAAATTATTCTACCTGCATGAACCAATGATTTTATTATTTGAGTTACTTATCAGAGCTGTATCACCAAAAGCCCACCCTAGAATGGGTGACAGCTCATGAAAGCTGCATCCCTGAAGCTCCCTGACCAACTTGTAGCCAGTTGTACAGAAGAGTCACGTCTTCCTGTATCTTTCATTAGCTTCCTTATCTGAGCCTTCTGAGTTTGCCTCCTATGCCAAGAGGTATCACTATACTTCAGAGGAAATAGCTGCATAGCAAATGAACTTGAAGTGAAGGGGTGAGTTATTTTTAATCAAAGATAGTTAAGAATTGTCCATGCTCTCTCTCCCACTGGAAGCCATGTACTGAGATGATAACATTTCCAAATAGAAGGAGCTTTGATCTCTGAGACATCAGATAGATCCCTGTTGATCTGCAGTGGATATCATAAAAATGGGGGACAAGCATCTATTGGGCTGGGTTCCTGCTACCTTGGCCTTTATCTGTTACTACAGTACAGCACAGTGTGTTCCAATCAATGCAGACATCATGGAATCCACTCAGTCTTTCTTCAGGACCAGAATGGTCTTTTAGGCAATAATCTCTCCATGTGACTGACATGTTCATACTTAACTTACAATGACCACTGAATCAGTAAGTATTTCATGCTTTATGAGCCTAAGTCTTAGACACAGAGTTCCAAACACAGGATGTGTGGGTTCTCTGTTTTCCAAATGTCCTTTAGAGAGGCCATCCTTCTCCACCCATCCATCCTACTTTGCAAATATTCTAAGAAATTTCTGAATCAAGCAGAATGGATGTGCAGTACTCTCTAGGGACATTCCAGACTGCTGTTCTGTGTTTGATTGTAATGTTTGGTGATTACTAATGATGACAGAGACTTAGATTCTCGGCTGTCATGAAGGCAAGTGTTGGTATATGGGCTCAACACCACTCTCTTCTCTTAACTGACCTGGGAAATGATCATGCGGAATTGTCCTATAAAAGCTTACATATGAGGCCAACAAGAGCTTGAGGGTACTAAGGGAAACTTTCCTATTAAAGGCTTCTCCCTGATTCTGCCAATGTTTCTATTCATTATGGGTCACTTTGTTACCTAATCTCTTTACAATGAACAACATGTTAAGAAAGAAAGAGCAGAAATAAGAATATAGATCATCAAGGGCTGGAGAGATGTTCAACAGACAATGTGCTTGCTTGCATCAGGGGTCTCAACATGCTGATAAAATCCTACTAACCTTTGAGGAAGCTACTGAGCTCAGACATGACATGCTTGAGTACCAGGCTCCATGACTGCCATTCGTTGTCACAGGTTCTTGTGCCATTCCTCATCTCTGTGAATAGCATTTGTCTTCCAAGGCTGTGCTACTGGATGAAGAAAACTAATACAAACTGAGTGCAGAGGCTGACAAATGGAAAGTCTTGGCAAATGTTGCCTGCTACAATGACTGTGGTCCTCTATGAATACGAATGAGCAAAAAAAAAACTGGATCTTGGGTATTAAGTGACACCATTACCAGCTCAGAAGAGAATGGAGGAATATTGGTGATGAAAGAATCAAAGCAGAAATCATTTAAGGACTAGAGGCGGACGTCACAAAAGAAAGTCTGCTTTGTCTTGACGGGATGTTCAAGAACTGCTAAGGAATCCTGGGTATCTGCTAAGCTGATTAGGGAACATGGTCAGATAGAGGAAGGTTAGAGATGCTCCACAGAGAACTGTAAGTTACACAAAGGGCGAGGCCATCAGCAGTCTCTAGCATGCTCTCTACTTTGCCGTTTGTAGGCTGTGGCCAGCAGGATGTGACTATATAATCACTGCCATAAGCTCAGGCCTGGCCATGGGCTACAAATGAAAGTGTGAGTGCCGTGACTCCCGGAGCTTCCTTTTGACATAGCAGGTATCTACCCCTTACCAGATCTCCCCAGTCCCTCTTCCCTGCTGCCAGAAATCAGGTATGGGAGGCTTCTACAGCTGCCATCTTGGACTAAGCTGTGTCCTTGGGAATACAAGCTCACATGGAAACATGAGAAAGATGCAACAAGACATGGAGAGCCGATAGCCTTGGAGTCTGGTATTGAACAGGAAAGTGGCTGCATGCAAAAGAAAGGACTTAAACATCCATGCCAAGATTTTTATGTAGAGAGACAAATGTCTACTGTGCTGAAGTAATAGTAAGTTCCTATTACTCTGCCTATGACTTTACCCATGGTCCAGTTCAGTCTACGTGTAGTAGCTTACTCCACCTATGAAGCCGCTGATGCCATTCCCACATACTAGCTGAGCTGTTCATTATAATTCTATTCAACCCTTCTGGGATGCTGGCGTTCATTGTAGCATGGATCTTATTTTAATAGTGTTAGAATCTTCCTCCCATCTAAATGCTCATCAGAATGAAAACTCATTGGCAGAACTTCTGTTGTCCATCTTTCCTGGACATGGAAAGAGCTTTCACAGACCTACTTTAAAGAGGGAGGAGGGAATTTGGAAGAGACAGCAAAGCCTCAGCTTTCCCAGGCTCTGGCCTAAGAAACACCTTATGCCTTGGGAATATGTACCAAAACCTTTTTGTTGGAAGAAGCTCTGGGCTCCCTTCACCCAGAAGTGCCATCTCCAACAGAAATTTGGCACTCTGCACCACTCACCCAGTGCTAATCAGTCTTCCTTCTGGGTGAGAGTTGATTTGCAAAGATCACCAAATGCAGGGCGGCTCCTTATAAGGGGCCAGGTTGGCTACAGCCACCCACACATTCAGATGGTTCCTCTGCCTCAGATACCAACTACAGGCACAGCAGATTGTGTTGCCCACCCAGGCCAGCAAGGGGCTGGGAGAAGGAGGGAAAAAAGGGCAGAAAGTGTTCTCAGCCAGGTGGTGCTCGGCACTGGCTGACACCACTACCTCCTATGACTATCAGAGTTCCTTGGACAAGCTCCAGGGCCTTGCCTCTCCTCTGGGGCTGCTGCTGCTGTCTGCTACAGATTTGAAACCATAGATTATGCAATTGGCATGGATGTTTCTAACACCTGGAGCATTTAGGCTGATGTATGCTTTAATCCGACTCAGCTGGTATTCCCTGGAATCCTCACATCAGCTTTTAGAAGGTAGCTATGCAAACTGAGGCACTGTGAGCACTTCTGGTAGCATCCGTAACAGAAGCACGTGTCCTTTCGTAAAGAGAGTCTGGTTTCATGGAGAGCTGGCTCATGAGAGCCAGGGATGAGCTGGGGAGGCTGCACCTCTGCCATAAGGAGTGACAGAGGAGGCTGACAGGGTCTCCTGGGCTCTCCACCTTGGCCTCTTCGTGAAACTGGTTCCTTGCAAGCGGATGTCAGTGCCAACAAGATAGAGTCAAGGAGTTACACAGCTTCCTAGTCCACCTAGGATCCGTGACTTTATTTCAGAATCTTACTTTGGCTTTTTCATTTATTTAACAGAGAGGATTCATTTTGTTCTTTGACGACAATTTAAATACATTACCAACAATTGCAGGGTTCTCACTCTCCTCTCTCCCTCTCTGTCTGTCTGTCTCTCTGTCTGTCTGTCTCTGTCTGTCTGTCCTCTGTCTCTCTCTCTCTCTCTCTCTCTCTCTCTGCATTCTAAGCATCTAAGAAGAACTAAGAAAAAGGAATGAAAGAAAGCACACTAGAGAAATAAGGCAGAGGCTCAAGCCCAGACCCCAAAAAGGAGTTGTGGAATCTGCTGGAGCCTGGAACACGTCGTACATCAGTGAGGCTTGAGCTGATGTGGAAGTGTGCAAACCCACATGCGGAGTGCCAGGCAACTTGGCTGTTCTTTTCATGTGAGTAAAACACGAGGCATGTGCCTTTGCTACTCCTGAGATTTCACAGGTGAAGAGCTAAGCCGTGGTGGGGATTTGATTATCAGAATGTAGTGCCTGCTGTGAGGTTACCCTGCGGGACAGAAGCAGTCATAGATCAGCATCCTGCCTGCATGAACAAGCTAGCAGGTGGAATTCACACGCGCGGGCTTGAAGTCACCCAACCTCACTACATTACCAGACCCACTCAGAGTTCTCCCTTCCGGACTTCAGAATTAGTCATGGAGCCAGAAGTGCTTTCAGTTTCCAGACATTCAACAACAGGGAAAGAAGTCACCTGGCTCTTTCTCTCTCTCCCTCCATCCCTCCCTCCATCCCTCTCCAAGAAAGTAAATTCCTTCTCCTCCTGTGATGAGGGCTATGTTCTGATGATTCCCTGAGTAACAAAACTACAAAAATCAGAAACTCCTTATTGTCCTTTTGAAAACAGAGCTGAGCTTAGCGATAAACAAACATTAATTAATCTGTATTTGAAAAGAGCAAAATCCTCTTCTGACCACCTTCTATGTGGCAGATGTTTACCTACTCCAGGCAATCAACTTTTTTTTCCCATAATATCTCCTTGAGGTATGGCCCATTTTGCAGGTAGGAGGACTGAGGTCGAGAAGAATAAAGCACTTTCTCAAATGATTTGATGAGTAAGCCTCAGAACTTCAGAGGGCGCTGCAAAGTTCCCACTTGCCATGGAGATTTCTGGCCTCCACGCTCCAGCTTTGGTAAGAATTTTGCCCACGATAAAGGTATCCACGTAGTCAATTCTTCACTTGCTCATGAGGGTGCCTCTGTGCCAACTCCTATTCCCACTCAGAGAGACTGATTATGTCTCAGAGTTTTCAGGCTGCATCGTCCCTTTCTATCCTGTGGGTTCCTCTGACAACCGTGACTCACACACATTTTCATATGCATTGAAGAGATAACAGAAGTGAGGTTCAGATGGAGCATGCAGACTGTTCACCCATTACAGCAAACAGTGCGTACGCTTTGGACAGCACCAACCCCCCTGCGTTCTAAAGTCCCCATCCCATGTACTTCCCTACATGTATGCTGCCAATAATGAAAAATAAGGAATCCTTGAAGTTGTGCTTCCTAAACACTTCTATTTACTTACTTAAAATGGGGTGGATCAAATGTAGGGTAGGCACGGGAACTCCCAAACAGGTGGATTCAGCCCAGTTAGACTGCCACCAAGGGGAACTGCAGTCCAGCGTAGCACCAGGGCTGTCGAAGGAAGGCTGTGATATTTCATTCTAAAAGCTTCATGAGATTTAAGGAAGGAAGGTTTAGAGAAAAAAAAAAGTAGGGGGGGTGACTAGACCTTTTACGTGAAATATGAGCTCACACTCACGCTCAAGAGTGTCTGGGCTACTAAATAATTAATCAAGAGCAGGCGGGTGGCAGTTTGAAATGTAAATGGGATGGCTACTGTGTGATGCTGTCATCCAGAAGGACGATGTGAGTGGCATGGTGAACAGCGCAGTACCTGCTCCTGGGAAAGCAGGGCACAAAGGCGACGGGAGGCCACGGACCAAGGATCCCAGAGCCCTCATTCCTGCCTTTGACCTGCAGTTCGCCTTCATGTCTCTATCTCCAAAGAGATGCTGAGAAATGATGAAGGCCTGGCTGGGCCCGAGGGATGCAGAGGGAAGCCATCTGTAGGCATACTCCCCGACAAGCCCACACCCCTTTCCTAACACCTCCTCCTCCTTGTGTTTCATTGCTTCTTGGGGAGAAAGGCACCTTTTGTCTCTCTTCCCTCTCCGTTCTTAACTAATTCTCTAGAGTTCTTCTTGCCAGCAGTTCTGTGTGAGGCAAAAGCAGAAAACAGCTGCAAGCTGAAGAACAAAACAATGGAAAGGAGGCAGGTGAGAGACATTCTCTCACTTTATCAGCCTGGAAAACACTGAGGCTTGGAGAACAAAATCTGTGAGATACACAACACTGGTCCCCTTGACTAAACATTGATCAAAATCTGCTAGTCTAGGGGGAAAAAATATGACAACTTGGCACAAAAAAACCACAGAGCCTTAGATCTGAGAGGCACATTCATGCCACACATAGGCTGGTACCTAGGAGAAGCTACTTGTGTTAGATACTCGTTTGTGTTCCCATCCATCCTGCCCACACAGGAGACAGCCTTGGGCCAGGCTTCAGTGTGCTTCTTTGGAAAGATCTGAGGTTCCTGTGGCCAGTGACAGAGCTTTCAGAGGCTTTTTTCAGGGGCTGAGTCCTTGCATGACATGCACACGTCCAAATGGAGTTGTGGTTGTTCCTCTTCCTTGCTGTAGAGGTGGAAATCACACCTGTACTGTACAACAGACATGAGAACTGTCTAGGGAGACTACAGATCCTTCTGGGCTGCCAATCACAAGGGTCCATGCAAAGGCAGTGGATCAGGTGGACGTGGCTACAGTGGGAATCCAGACCTGCTGTGTATACACAGAGAGCTGGTGTTTGGAGGGAAGCAAGAGGAGAAAGCTGGCAAAAAGATGTGGGGGTCAGCTTGGGAAGGCTGGTTAGATGGAACACGGGAAAATTAGAGAGTATGATACTCTCCTAATCCTGCCTGAGAGCTGAGAACCCCATAAAGTAAGTAGTGGGACTGGGCCAGCCTGCTGTGGCCAACACCCCCTCCCCCACCCCTCCACCCCACCCCACCCCACCCTCCATGGCAGTCCCTCTGCACTCTACTACATCCCTGCCCTTCCTCTCTGGCTTCTCCCTTCTCTCCTGTTCTGGCCTCCCCTCCAGCATTCTGATCTTTTCTCCCTTGAAGAAAAATCAAATGTGATCCTCTCCAGACCAAAGACTGTCTGATTCTGAGCCTCTTCTCATAACTTCTGTTTCCCTACCTTTCTGATCTTGGCTGATGGCTGACCTAGTGAAGGTGAGTGTGGGAAACAGAAGGCGAAGGCTAAGCACCTGTGAGGACAGTCTTCCCTGATCCCTTCTTGCCTTCCTTCTTAGTCCCTCACAAACATTAGGTCCTGACTCCAACATATTGCCAAACTGGAAATCAACTGTTTACTTGGATGTTCTGGTTATTTTCTGAATAAGATCTCATGAAAATACATAAAGTCATCCATAGTAAGAAATAGAAATAGAACAGAGTGAAGCACAGTACAGCAGCTTCTCCATGGCATGGTACTAATTGCTGGTAGATATGTACACTGTTCCCAACTCTGTTTGCTTGTTTGGTTGGTCTTTACAACAGGGTCTCACTGGAACTCACAATGTTGACTAGACTGTAACTCGCAGAGATATACTGTGTGAGCTCAACAAGAAAGACAAGGAGACATTTTCATAGACACAAACCTGCCAGCCTTCACCAGAGGAAACTGCCTATCATGGCAAGCACCACCCTGGACAGTGGAACACTGATTGTCTGATCTCAGGTGTTTTATTGATACAAAAACTCCACCCCTCATTCAAAGGCCTATTTGCATAATGAAGGAAACTTGTAGCTTAGTCTCATCCCACAATCCTTTAGCAGTTGAACTATGTTACCTTTATAGTAGGGAAGCTCAAAGCCCAAGGGGAGTGTTCTCGCCTTGTTGCCTGAGACTATAGGAGAAAGACTACAAGAATTTCTCCACAGTAACTTTGCTTTTCACCACAATGGCTCTGCCAGAGAGCTGTGAGCAGGTGCAGATCATGAGGAAGCAACCAACTGAACCATAAATTTACATCAAGCCAACACCTGCAGATAAAACAAACTGCCAACGCTTAGGCAGCCCTTCCTCCAACAATGTACAAAACTATTGTTTTAAAGTTACATAAATAAATTTCCCAACACAGAGAAGTTCAAACCTAGTCTACAAGTTCAAGCCTTTCTCTGTCTCCCAAATATTAGGACTAAAGGCATGTACCATCATGCCATCCAGCTTGTGCCAGATTTTTAAACCAACTCCCAATGTCTTAAGATTCGAGAAGACAGAACTTCATAACCATGCAGCTCCTGGACACTTTCTTTCTAAGAATTTATTATATGCAGTATGCATTTCTATAGGAGGAGAGTCTGATTTATAAACTTTAAAGTGACAGGCTCCTAAAACTCAGTCGGTAAATGGCATCTACTATTTCACTCTAAGAGGCACAATGCAAATTGTTAGGAGACATTACTTTTGAGAATTAAAAGTTTGTATGTAATCTGTGGGATATTTTTCTTCATTTTTATATATTTAATGTACTTTTTTCAATTTCACACATCTATATAGGATTCTTTGGCAACATGCTCCAGGCCAAAGGCCAGCTCTCCACTGCCCATCACATGATTTTCTTGGGCAGCTTACACACAGCCTCAAGCTTATAGCTACAAGTAAACCCCTTCCAAGCTTGTGGCAAAGGTAACTGGAGGCATGGAAGGGCCCGCTGAGGTGCTTCCTACTACAAGTGTTGGTCCCCATTACATTCTGCATGAAATACAAATGGTTAATCATGGTCCCTGTACCCTATATGGTTCTCAAAAGGCTGCAGAGATGCTGATAACACTTTCAAATGTTGGAATTCATATTGCAGGGGTTTCCTCCCACATATAAGAAATATAGTAACTTGAAGGCAGACGCAATCCCAAGGTCAAAGGACCGTAAGGCCCATCCTAAGTGACAAGAGAATTCACAGAGTTCTTTCTGCCCGTGACCCACTAAACACGCTAGCTGATCGTGGCCCAGTCTCTGCCCACACAAAAGATTATGGGCCTCATGATGCCTTTTAATCCATGAGTCATATGTCTTCAGAGATCTCTGACAGAGCCACCACAGTCTTCATGCCTGGAAAGGATGGGGCCTCATGAGCTATTGGCTCCTGTGACAACGCTGACACATCAACCTAAGCCCAGGCCAAGCCAGCATGCAGAGCTCCTGAGAAAGCCCTGCCAACAGCTTGGCTTTCATTCATTCGCTATTCATCTTCCCGGTGCTGACGATTCAACTCTTTCTTTCAGTGCATTTCCTGTTTCTCTCCAATGCTAGGATTGGTTTGCCGAAGCCACAGTCACTGTGGAAACAAGATTTGGGTGTCTCTGGCTTCTATTTCAGTGTCCACAGAGTTGACTTACTATCAGGCCCGTGTAATTATTCTACAGTTGTCAGAAATGGTAGAAAGTGGCAAAAGTCGCATCAAGGTATTTTCAAGGACTATACCCTTTGAGTCAAGTTAAGCCTAAAGGAAGAAGAACTTGGCTTCGCTCTGTTTATCATACGGACTGGCCTGTGTAGAAGCTGACTCCATCACTATCACCGCAAGCCTGCCCCAAACTGGCAAGAAGCCTTCTCTTACTGACAGGAGCTTCATACACACCTCCAGTGTCAGGAGGGGTAATCAGCCACCTTCTGTTTCCCAGTCCATGAACACATAAGACCTTAGTTGCCATAACTCAAGAACGCTTGTCCTCTATATCCATGGCTTCTATACCCTCTGCTTCAACCAGCCAGGATTGAAATGTGTAAAGGACAAATTGTTCCCATAAACGACATGTAAACTTTTTGTCTCTATCTTCTGACTAAACGCTGTAGTATACCACGGGGCTTATTGTGTATTTTGAGTGATCTAAAGTTGATTTAAAATATATGAAATATATGGATGGGTTTGTGCTTTTTTATTTTTATCCCCCCCCCGTGTGTGTGTGTGTGTGTGTGTGTGTGTGTGTGTGTGTGCATGTTCATGGATGCACTTTTATGCGTGAGTAAGCATACACATGTACGCAGGTACCCATACAGACCAGAGGACTACCACCTCAGGTACCATTCCTTAGGTGCCATCCACCTTGGTTCCTTTTTAAGATTTTTATGGTTATTATTTTAAAGTATGTGGACATGGGAGGGGTATGCACATGTGAATACACTGGATGTGGTTTCAGATTCCCCTGGAGGTGGCGTTATAGGCAGTTGTGAGCTGCCTGACATGGGTGCTAGGAAGTGAACTCCCGTCCTCTGCAAGAGTAGTAAGTGCTATTAATCATTGAGCAATCCCTCCAACAGAAATGATTCAAAAACAGTTGCATCACCAAAGTCCACCCCAGGGTGAGTGACAACCTGCAAAGGCTGTGAACCGGTAGGAGCTTAATGAGTTGGAGAGTGTCCTTTCCAAGGGACTTGGTTGGTCTAAACCTCTTCCAGACATCTTCCTGCCAATTTTTAAACAAGCTCTTTCATTGGCTGGGAACTCACTGACTAGGGTAAGCCAGCGAGCCCCAGGAACATGCCATTCTCCGTACTGACAGGTCTGGGATCCCAGGCTCTCTTAGTCACTGTTCTATTTCTGTGAAAAGACACCATGTCAGAGGCTGCTTATAAAAGAAAACATTAAGAGGCTTGCTTATAGTTTCAGAGGGTGATCCTGTGATCGTCTGTGGGAAGCATGGTGGCGGGCGGACAGGCAGGCAGGTAGGCATGGCACTGCAGCAGAAGCTGAGAGCTTACATCATGATCAGCAGGTAGGAGACAGAGAAAGAGAAACTGGACCTGGTGTGAGGTGAAACCTCAAAGCCCACCCCCAGTGACACACCTCCTCCAACAAGGCCACGTCTCCTCATCCTTCCCCAAAAGTCCACCACTGGGAACCTAAAATTCAAATCTAGGAGCCTATGAGGACTGTTTCATTCAAACAGCAACACAGGCTCACAGTACCAAGTCCAGCTTTTTTTTTTTTTTTTTTTCTTCATGTGAGTTCCGGAGATTGGACTCGGGTCTCATTTTTAAAAGGCCAACACCTTACTAACTGAGCTATTTTCTTGAGCTTCAAATTTTTAAATGATAAATAAAAGTACATGAGAAAATGAGCTCATGTTATATGCAAGAATCACATTTTATTTAAGAGACTTGAGTGCTTACAGATATGGTGACTCCATTGAGGGTGTGGTGGTTAGCACTACAATTACTATGCCTCTAACATGTAAGGCCCTAACTCGTACAGGCTGTACCCTAGCAGCCCACTTCCCTTTTTTTCCTAGATGTTGAAGACTATTCTTAAATTGAGTGATCTTGTAAATTTTGCTGTTTTTACAAAATAGTAAGTCATAAGATTAACTGTTATTTCTGATTTTGTAATCAAACTTGCTGACTCTGCTCAAAAACTGCAGACAACCGCAAGACACATATGTTAAAATAAGACCCTGCTATATGTAGACATTATACATATAATCTGTGGGTTCTGCCTTTAAAAGCCTGGGCTGATATGGCCAGGGGCTGCATCTTGCGAGAGCTCTCAGGTCCAGTCTTGGCCTCACATTGAACATCAGTACCTAAATAAAAAGCCTCTTCTTATAAAAATTTATTTATGGTCATGGTGAATCTCTGAGCACCCTTAGACCTATAACAGGGGCAACCTTGGACACCAACCCTACCACAAGATGGTGAGGAAAAGTTATGGTGTACCCTGAAATGCCTGCCAAAGTTAGTAGCCAATTAAAATAGTCTTTTATTTCATTCCTATCACTCTGTGATGTCTTTTCTTGCACAAATATTTGGGAAAAATATTAATGCGTATGTCTTGAAATATCACACCGAGGCTCATTTAGAGTACAGCTAATACATCTTACTGACCATAAAGTATTCCTCATGTTTATGCCTGTTGTATAGCAGTTTCCGCTGAGGTTGACACACTCCATCCATTAGGGAAGCCGCAAAAGACAGAAGGTGAATAACTCAGAATAGCTTCAGGAAGTCCCTGAAACTGACCAGATTCACTAGGCCCCTTTCTCCCAAGAGTACACATAAGGACTGCTAAAAGTCATTCTCAAACAGGCTAAACTACAAGGAAGACTTTGAGAACAGCCTAGATTCCTAGGAGAGGTTTAGACCAACCAAGTCACTTGGAAAGGACAGTCCAACCCACAGAGCTCCTACAGGTTCACAGCTTTTGTGGACTGTCACTCATCTCGGGTGTACTTTGGTGATGCAGCTGTCTTTGAGTCATCTCTGCTCCTGTAAGCACCCATACTCCAATAAAACTCCAATATACTGCTCCTGTAAGTAATCCCTCACCCATACTCCAAAAGCAACTCCAAAAAAACTAATTGGTTCACTAAGTTGAACTTTGGTCTGTCGTAGGCTCCATCTCTGGGGTGAGTAGGTGTGTGTGTGTGTGTGTGTGTGTGTGTGTGTGTGTGCATTCATGTGTGTGTGTGTGTTGCATCTTCCCAGAAAATTTCTGCCACACAA
The DNA here is from genome assembly GCA_026225945.1 of Cricetomys ansorgei. Taxonomy (NCBI): domain Eukaryota; kingdom Metazoa; phylum Chordata; class Mammalia; order Rodentia; family Nesomyidae; genus Cricetomys; species Cricetomys ansorgei. The sequence goes on along the minus strand of JAMJFZ010001815.1, from coordinate 3,568,462 downwards.
CAATGCCCTATATATTTTACAAATTATAATAAAGCACACATATACATAGTATTTCCAGTACATGTACAGGAAAAGTTGCAAAATTTCTTCTGGAAGAGATTTCTTTCTTTGCAAACCACTCATGAAAAAGGAAAAAGGTAGCCATTGATCACTGCTTTTTGAGGGTGAATGGGAAGGACAGGGAATGTGCCCTTTTCTCTTTAATTGGAGACACTAGTGGCATGTACATCTATAGGTCATCTTCTGTTCATCCCAGGCTGATGGCCAGCCTCTGCCTCAGTCCAGCCAGTCAGTCATAGCAGGACAGATAGCTATGTCTTAAACTTTACTGAGTATGTGTTCAGGGGGCTCCTGTTTCTGAAGTGAACCTTTTACTCCTAGATCAAGGGCTGTTGAACCTTGAGATTCCATATTGCTCTCCACCATTTTGAAGAAAAGGTATCCCAGAAGTATGGCATATTCTGCTTAGATGTGTTATGACTGATTTACAATGAGGCAAGAAACCAGCAGGACCCCCCCTTTCTGGAATATTACCAAAACTTTCTTCTGCCACAGTGCCTTCAGTGGCAAACTAAGTTATGGAAACCAAGAACTGTGGAAGAGGCCATCAGCCTCTTATGCGTGTGTTCTACTTAGAACCCAGATGAGGGTTCGAAAACTGTTCCCCCTCGGGACTAGCCATGGGACTGTGAACTAGCCATTTGACCCTTGGCTTAGCACAACCCAAATGTACTCCTTCCTAAGATCGTGTGGTCCAGCAGTTCCAAGGCCCAGGCACACACCATATGCACAGTGTTCAGAGAAAGTTGATTACAAATTCATACGGAGATTACAGAAATCAGGTCCGCACTACTGAAATGTCTGTACAAAACTAGAAGAGAGGACTTTCTGGGTCCTAGGCTCTAAGTGGAGGTCACGTCCTCTGCACAGTCCCAGAAGATGGTTTCTGAGAATGGTAAAGCCAGCCTAAAATCAGCACCATGCGGTGCTTAAACCAGGGACCCAGACAAGCATTATCAAAGGGCAGGGAAACTGTGACTCCAGTGTGGAGGAGTTCACTGTCCTTGGAGCTGAACCTGCTGCCTTCCTGGAAAGCTGTCACCCAGAGGTTCATCCCCTCAGGCCACAGTCAGGCAAAGGCTGTGACTGGGAGTGTCTCCTCACAGCACAGGAGGGGCAGGGTCCTCCCATTGGTATCATCCTGCTTTCCTTCTCTGTAATAAAACATGGCGTGAGAGCCATTTGCTAAGAACTGACTGAGAAAAGCAAGTCAGGGGTCATGTGCCTGCCCCAGAGCACCAATGAAAAGCCAGTGTGGTGGGAGCCCCCAAGATCCCATGATGCAACTGTCAGAAGGAACTGGCCAGAGGTGGAGGGAGAAGGGCCTCCAGGGCCTCCAAGGACCTCCAAAGGCCTCCAGTCACAGAGTTGTTGTGGCATCAAAGACATTATCTGTGTGCCTCATGCCATGGTCCACAGCCAGCCTAGCAACCCCGTCTATCTGTCATTCCACTTCCTCTACCACATTATGGAGTACGTAGGCCAGGCAAAATACCAACTGGAGCCACAAGATTCTCTCCGGTTCATACTTAGGTCAGACTCGACCACACATATTTCTGTTCTGGGGATGAGGAGACAAGCCATCTCCTCCTTTCCATACTTTGCTTACTTGAGCATATGACACAGAAACAAACATTACTGAATGGGGGTCGAAGGCCTCCAACAGAGTGAGGAAGTCAAAAGCAGGACCCATTCTAGCTGTCCCTCTCTGCATGGAGGTTAGAACATTACTTCAATGTGTCTGTTATTGTAATGGAGGTGGGTCTCCTATAGGAAGTCTCCCTCTCCTGATTTCCCTATTAGTTCGTACATACGAAATACACAATGTCATCACCATCAGCATCACCCCCCCATCTTCTGTCTTCCTCCTTCACCCCCTCCTTCCTCTCTCTGTATCCCTCCCTCCCCCTTTCCTTCCTTTCTCATCCCTGCCCTTCCCTCTCTCCAGCACAGAACAGACCTCTCAACTCCTCACAGATCTACAGCCTGCAAGTCAATGCATTTTCTTCTAATTATCTTACCAAAGTGCCCCCAAAGTATTCTTTTTGCAACTCTAGTCTAAGAGAGTCTTTACCCCAGGCAAGCCAAAATAGCTCACCTGGGAGAACATTAGACTAGAGGGCCATCACCCTGCTGAACACAACTTGCGACCCCACAGCCTAACTCCAGGGCTGCCGTATTCCTCCTGAGTTCTTCTCAAGCAGCACCTTCTGAGCATTAGGAGTCCTGGGGACCTACTGAATCTGTCATGAAGTTTCTATCCAGTTTCAACAGTGGCAGAAGCAGTGTGAGGGATAATTGGACCTCTGCCTACGGTGTGTGGCGTCCCAGGTTAAAGGACTGTTATATGTGAACAAACTAGGAAGGGGGCCCAGCAGTATCGTAAGTAGAAGCCAGCCCAGAGAGATACAGCATCTTTCAGCTCCACTCAGTTCTCAAGGCCACCAGAAGTGTTAAGTCCTTCCTGGATAAGCTTGTCCTGTGTCCCTATTCTGAGCACAAAACTGGTTTCAAGAGGGCTCATTGAGTAAATTCACAGTCAGCCAAATGAATGAATGGATGAACCCACAAGGGTTCCACCCTTGAGTGGTGGCAAGTCCTGTGTCTTCTCGGCTGGAAATGGATGGACCTGCAGTGATTCTGAGGCTACACAGCAGTGTCTGAAGAAAGTGAGTGGTTTTTCCTTTGCGGGTGGCAGCACCTTGGATAAAAGCACTCTGCTCGCTTGTCACAGTGACTGCTGTTTACTGTGGACTATCCCCATGCTTGGGTTTTAGACAGATGGGTCTGGGCTCCATTCATAATTCCTTTGATTTAGGAAAAGTCATCATCACAGAAGGGAATTCAGCAATTGCCAAGCACCAGGACCCAGAGCAGCTTTGGTCTTGGCACAGGTGGATGTGACTTTGTACACTGGCGATCTTGTGCAGGTCTGTCCCCAGCATGTCATGGGTGAAGGATGGAGCCAGGGCTCACTCTCCTGGGAGGGACATTGAGATTCCTGGGCATCGAACCAACTCAGCCATATGTCACCCCAGAAAGTAGCTGCTGTTTCCATATATGATCATAACTAATGCTGCGAAGCCCGCTTTGCCTGGATCCTTTCACAGAATCTATGCAAAGCACTCCGTGCACTCCCACTCGGTGCCTCGTCCCAGGGATGAGTGAGGCTGCGCTCCCGGAAACACGCTCCCATTCTACAGTGGAGTGAACATGAGTCCATAGGTTTCTTCCCTGGTATGTGAGCTACGGGAGTGACACCCTGGCTCAGGAACAGCGGCTGAGGGAAACAAAGAGCCTAACGGGCAAATGCGTCCCAGTGTTCTCCTTTCAATTCTTACATTTTTTCCCCTCTCTTTACCTTTTAGAAAATGTTAATGTATTCCTGATGAATTCAGTGTGAAAAAAAATATGTTTATCAGCTTGGGTTTAAATTTTTTATTCATAATAAGAAATATAGTAGCACTGCTGAGCCTTCAGCCCTCACACCACAGCCAGCTCTTTTGGGGAGTGTTAACTAAGATGACCAGAGGTTCGGGATATGGTGCCAAAATGACAGGAAAGCTGACTTGCAGCAGGTGTGAATGCTGTGCATGGGGCTGAAGGAGGCAGCTCCGGTGGCAGATAACCCCGCAAGTTGTAGTTTGGTGGCTACATAAGTTGTGCCTTTAGTTGGGGCCAACAGGATGAGAAGTTTGTCACTGTTCACAGGCGCTCAGTACTTGGAGCAAGTTATACTTTCCCTGTCTCAGAACTCTACTATCTGGGAGGGCTGGGTGCCAGTGCTCTGCAGCACAGGAGGGTGGCTGCAGTTCACAACAGCTTATCATGGGTGGCACAGGGGACTAGAAAAGAAGATGATCAGAGTCCCCAAAACACAGAATAGTGATTATTCAAGCAGACGGAAATGTGGATTGTTGACTTGATCCTTGTAAAATGTGTGGAATTGTCACACTGCTCCATTCCTACATACCATGCTTACCTGTCAATCAATTTTTCCTTTAACAAGAAACAAGGGACTTCTGCATTTCCACCAAGCACTCCCAATACCACCCTAGTGTGCATCACCATGTCCCTAACCCTAGACTAGCTACCATTGTGCTTCATGCATGCAACCTACCTCAGCAACCTCCCGGTCAGCAACAGCACGTGAAAATCCAGCAGCACCACGGGGGTCTTTAGCTTGTTGTGAAGAGAACTCCAATGTGACACTCAGCATAAAGATGGCTCCAGCACCAGGAAGAGGCGAAAAGGAAAGAAAACCCTCATCTGAAAGTCATGCAGAGTGAGGAAGGCCCGGGTCATGCCGAGAGGGAGAGAGAGCTTCCCCTCTCCCAGGGCCCAGACCTAGTGCCTCAGATCTTCTCTATCCAGTAAACAGAGAGGGCTGGTGGGAATCTAAGCCTCAGAACTCCATCTTGGCCATTGGGAAGACTCTAAGGCCTCAGGGCACGTACAGCAAACAGTGCTGCCTGCTATGCGGTCAGAGGGGGCCAGCCAGCCCTCCAGTTGTTTGATTTCTAAACCTGCCTCCACTTCCCTGAGGCCTCAGAGAGCTCAGGGCTTGTGAATCAACACAACATTTAATTAACTGCACATTAAAGTTTCCATCTTTCAACGAAGGGAATTAGGGACAGTGCACTTTCCAAAGCATCTGTTAATGAAAAGATAAATTCCTCAGCATACTAGGTTGCTTCCTGCCCTGATTTTGGGGGGTTGGACATTGGCTTCAAGTGAGCTTCAGTCTTCAGGGTCCCTTTCCAGGCAACCGCTTGTACCTTGGGGCTTCCTGAACAATACTTAAGAGTTTACAAACAATACTCAAAAAATATTTCCAGTTATATTGAATTGTGAATCCTTTGTGTTTAATATAAAAAGCATAGCCTACGCTTTTAAGATAAGCATGAACGACACAATTGAAGTAAGTAGCTGTGATGCCTGAGGACAGCATATGGGCTGCCACTCTGGAGGGACATAGCACTCGGTGTGACACTGTGGAGGACTGGAGACAGCAAATGGCAGAGCAAGAGAAGGCCCAGGGTACCGCCATGTATACAGGATACATGACTCACTGCCAACAAGCTGATTCACTAATCATCTCCATGCTTCCTGCCAGGTCAGGACATATACATTCACAGCCAGGTGGGTATCAAAGCCCACCATGAGTAAGGAGAACATGGTTTATGAAGCCATGGATGCTGGTCCTCTTCTATCTCAGCCCACTCTCCTATTCCTACTCCTACTCCTCCCCGCTTCTCCTCTTCCTCCTCCTCCTCTTCTTCCTCCTCCTCCACCTTCTCCCCTCCTCCACTTCCTACCCCTCCTCCTCCTCTTCCTCTTCCCCCTCTTCCTCTTCCTCCTCTCCCTCCTCCCTCCTTTTCCCCCTCCACCTCTTCCTCCTCTCCCTCAGGAAAGTCAGGGAACTACCTTGCACCTACACATGACCACCCCCAGTAGTCCTGAGAGTGAAGCTGTACTCATTTCTAAGGTAAACATCTCACAAATTATGTCTTGTGACATTACTATCTGTGTACATGGCTTCTCCTAACTTGAAGAACAGACAGTTCCCAGTTAGTGATTCTTGACTTTCCAATAAAAGTTTACCAGATAAACTTTTGTCTCCATGCGATTTAATAAGTTCAAGTTGTAGGTTGAGTACCCTACTCCAAAAATCCAAAGCCAGAAATGGCCCAAAACCCAAAATGTTTTGAGTGCTGACGTGAACGCCACAGGTGGAACATTCTACCCCTGCACTCTTGCAAAGAGTGAAAACACAGGTAAACTAAAAGTACTGTACAAAATGGCCCTTCAGTCTATGTCTACAAGGTATAAATGAACTATAAGTTTTGTGGTTTTCAGACTCAGGTCCCATCCCCACGTCATCTCATATATATATGCAATTGTAGTTGTATACCTACAATGGTGGCTCACGAAAGATGACAAAGAGGTCTATTCATTGGTGCAAACCCTTCCAGACCTCAGCAGAGGGAACTACCGTCATGGCAAGTGCCATACTAGACGGTTCATCTCAGGGGATTTTACTGATTCAGAACTCCTCAGGTGTTCTAATGATAGCACGTGCAGATCCTGAGCAATCAAATATTCCCCCATGTAAACCCAACACCTGCAGACAATACAAAAGGCTAAAATCTAGGCAGTCCCTTACCCAACAGTTCACAAAACAATTATTTTATACATAACTAAAAATAAGCTTCCATGACAGGCAAATATTCCATAATTCTTACAGATCTTCAATACTTCTGCTCCCAGGAATTTTTGATAAGAGCTACTCAACTTGTAGTAAGAGAACTCAGCCAAAGGGTGCTTGTACGAAGATAAATCAAGCAAGTTTCTCACTTCCCAAGGGGTGGCAGAGCTTAGAGGAGACAAAGGACACTTTCCTGGTGCCTCTTCAGAGACCCTGAAACACTCCAGACTCAGTGCATCTACCCTCACCTACATGGGCCTGGCTCCTTTTCAGCTTATCTCAGCCCCCAGTGCACACTGAGACAGCCACGGACCACCAGAGGATCCAAGCTCTTATCCACAGCTCCATCTAATTCACTATTTCTGTCTCACCAGCATGGCTTCGTGGTAGATGCCACATCTCAGGTTCTTACACATTGTTCTTGAAGTAGCATCATCTGGCACAAGGCAAAGTAAGAAGGAAGTGAAGCTTGTGCTGGCAGCTGGCTTTGGGTTACTGAAATGTGTATCCCACCTTGAGACAAAATGGGGAAAGTCCAGACTGATCAGCCACTTGGATTTCACTGTCAGAGTGCAGCATTCTCCTGGCTCTCTGCTGGGATCTGTCTGTCAAGGGGGAGAACGTTGGATGAAAGTTACACAATAGGAAGCATTTCCTCTGCAAGTAGCTAGGTGGGGGCAGTTCTTGACTACTTACCCAGAGGATGAGAGCTTCTATTATTTAATAAGAAAGACTGCCCAAAAGCCTAGGATATTGTGCTGTGGTTCTCACACAGGAAGAAGAGACAGATAAAGACAGGTATGTCTTGCATGTACTACCTGGTGTACCCTGCAGCATGAGGCTGAAAGATGAGCCTCCCCTCCCTGCAGTCACCTGGATCTACTGCTCTTCCCCCTTCCTTCCTCTCCCCCCTTCTACTTTCTTCTCCCTGTCCTGCCTCAACAGCTCTGTGAGTCACAGGCAATGCTGAACCTGGCAGACCTTATTCTCAAAATCCAAGCCTGGCATGGATCCATGAGCCAGAGGTTCCAGAACAATTGGGCAAAGAGGATGGAGGAGGCACAAAAGACGGTCCTGTCACCCAGCCTAGGGTTGTATCAGGAAGGTTCCACAGAGATGGAAAGACCAGAGTCAACTTTTGGTTTGGTCCAGAGAAAGACTGCCACGGAGTGAACCCCAGGAAGACTCAGGAAGGCTCCATCCACAGGCTTGTCACTAATGTCTGCAGTGTTATCAGTGGCTCCCATGCAGGCCTGTGTGTGAATGGAAAGGATTGTGAAGACATCAAAATCATGATAGGCCCGTCTTCCTACGTGAAAGCTAACCCAGGGGGTCTGGTGGGGCTCCAGCATTTTTCTTCCTTGCCTTAATTTCCTAATAGGCTATGTAGTAGAAGTTCATTTATTTGGTTCCCATAGCATTTCTTTGAGAGTCCCACCTTACCAAGTTAGTAGGTATTAGTCAAACCAATGAACACTGGTCACTGGGATGCAGGAATCACATGTTTGAACCTCAAATGTTTAGCCTAATCTTTCTGCTACATGTCCTTTATTTCAATTATTTTTTGCTTCTCTTGTACAGAGCATCTCAACACTAGCAGCCCCTCCCTCCACTCCTCCAAGTTCCCCTCAAGTTCCCCTCTCCCCCATATCCCCCACCTTCCACCCCCTACCCTGCTTCCTTCCCCTCAGATGAAAGCAGGCCTCCCAGAGTTAACAGAACATAACAAAATGGAACAAGGCCATGGAGGAGCCCCTCCATCAAGACTGGAAGAGGCAACCTAGCAAGAATAAAGGGGTCCCAAGGATGGGTAAAAGGGTCAGAGACCCCACACTCCAACTTTTAGAAGTTCCACAAGAACACCAAGCCAAACAATCTTGAGATACATGTACGGTACCTAGCACAGATTCATGAAGGCTCTGTGTCTGCCACTTCAGTCTCTGTGAGCCACTATGAGTCCTGGTCAGTTGACTCTATAGGGAGTATTCTCCCAGTGTCCTTGACCCTTCTGCTTCCCATAATCCTCCCCCCCTTCCTCATGGTTTCCCACACTCTACCCAGTTTGGCTGTGGGTCTAAGCATCTATTCCCATCAGCTGCTCAAGGAAGCCTCTCTGATGATGATTAGGCTAGACACTGATCTGCGAGCATTCTGCTACACACCTTTGATGGAAGATGCTTCTTTAGACTGGGCCAAGATTTAATCCGGGTTATGTAGAACAGTTTCCATTGACAACAACAAAAGGTGGAATCTTCAATACTTTTGGAGAATAAGCTTCAAAGGGTTCCGTGTCTTCCTTTTTTATTTTTATTTTTTCAAGGCATCTCAGCTTATTTTGACATGGCAGAAAAGTTTTGCATGCATCCCAGCATCTACTGTTGTGACAGCTGCATTTAATGAGTGCAAAATGATCAGAAAAACATCCTTTGCTTCGAGTTGCCAGTTGGTGACAGGGGAGAGGTGATGCTGTAATCAGAGCACTGGAGCCATGCACACATCTGGGGAGGTGGGATTCTTGTACGTCTGGCCTATACCAGGTGGCTCAGCTCATGGCCTCGAAACCAAATAAGACCCTCAGACCCACATCCCATGAAACCTTTCCTCAAACAGCAGGGTGAGCTCTGGGCTGGCCCCCCTCAGGCTGTTCTGTAAAAGGTTCATTCAAAGTCAAGTTCTTCTAAAAATTCTACATAGCAGTCTTACTGAGAAAAGATTTTTCTAGCTAATCTAACATACTGATAATTAACAAACTTGGGAGAAAAGGAACGAAATAAAGGGGAAAGGCGCACTAAATAATTCATGTGTAAATGCTTAAATTTGTAAATAAAGGACTTCCATTAAATATTGATATTCGCAGTAGATTGAATTATCTTTCAGCAAATATTCAAGATTCATATCTCGACACATAAACACAGGCTTCCATGGGAAGGGTTTGGTTTTGTTCTACTGTGGTTAACCTTGAGCCTGAGTCTTATTCTGCCAATGAAAGGGCAGATGACCAGGCACCAATATGGAGCCTTGATCCTTGCCCTACTGTGAGCTTGTAATTGCATTTAAAAAAAAAAAAAAAACCATAAGCCAAGGACTAGGAAAGCTGCATGAGTTAAAAAATTCTTAAGGGACTGAATTAGATCCTCTCCAAGCACGTAAAAAGCCAGGCAGAAGGGTCATAATTGTAATCTCCATGCTGGAGGCGGCAGAGACAAGGAAATGTCTAAGGTGTACTGGTCATTTACTTCAGTCAGTGGTGGGCTCCAGGTTCAGTGACAGACCCTGTCAAACAAATAAAAGGACTACAAACTAAGATAGGAAATGGTCAAGGAAAGCACCAGATAACAACCTCTGGCTCCACACACATATGTACACAGTCACATGTATCCACACACATGAACGTGTACACAATTACAACACAGAACAGACACACACACACACACACACACATCACAATTATAAGCCAGACAGCCCTAGGCCCTTTGATGATTGTTATAGAACAAGAAGCAGGTGAAACAAACCTGAACTCAAACCTTTATTCGCACTGAGCGTGTGCAGTACAGAGCATCCTGGGATGAGCGTGTGCAGTACAGAGCATCCTGGGAAAGAGGGCTGCCTAACTGAGCCCAGCCTCCATCTGCCAGGCTCTGGCTGACCTGCAGCCCAGGAAGCATGAGCATAGATGATGCTTGATTGAAGTCTCTGAGATTTGGGGTTGTTTGTTATTCAGTATCATTGTGTTGTTTCATAAGCTTTTGATGGAGATCGCCAACAATGTGCGCTTGATTACGTGACAAAGAAATGAATCCAGCTGTGCTGAATGCCTCCTGCAGTTCTGTGGACACAGATTGAAGCTGCTGTTGACTGAATATGTGTCTCCTTGAAATTCATGTTAAAGCCCTAACTGCCAACAGGGCAGTTTCTAGTGGAGTGTGGAGGAAGTGATTAGGTCTCTCTACCATCTAAGGACAAAGGAAGCCAGATGTTGGCAAACCACATAGAGAACCCTCACTAGGAACTTCGATCGAATGTTACCTTGATCTTGAACTGTTCAGCCTGAAAACCCTTGAGAAACAAATTGTTGTGTCAACTTTCTGTTCTATGGTACTTCTATAGCATCCTAAACTAAGAGAGAGAAAGCAGATGGGACAAATATGCAATCCAATCTATCGTATTTACAGAAAGCTGTGTAAATAACACCATTCTGAACTACATTTACTGCTTTCCTGGTTCCATTTTGGAGCTGCAGAATCATACGTACCATGAGTAGAAGAATAGCTTTAGTAAGACTTCCCAGGCAGCCCTTGGGTCCACACACTCTCTGATGAACTCTCCACCTCTCTGATTAGTCACCTTTGGATTGCTGAGCCCATAATGCCTGAGAGAAACAGCAGAGAGGGGGAGAGATGTGGGCTTACAGTCGCAGAGGATCATCCCAGTGGGGACAGCATGGTGTGGTGACTTAGTCTGTACTCCTGGGGGTGCAGTTGGAGCTGAGAAGGGCACAGGGACCAAGGCTCAGTCAGACTTGTTTTCCAAAGGCCTCCTGCTAGCGACAGGCTCCCTAGAGCCAGACCCCACCTCCACAGACTCGCACAGTTCCTAAAATCACCTCGTCACCCACCAGCTGGAGAACGGCATTCTAAACATGAGTCTGTGTGGCCATTTGAGATTCAAACCACAACGCTGGTGAAAATCAAGCCCCTACCCATGTGCAGCCCTTTCCCTTGAGTCTGATTCATTTCCACTCAGCTCTAGCTCAAGCTTCTAGCTTTCTTCAGTTCTGGAAAGACAGCAAAAGCGAAGAGTCTCGTGAGGCGTGATGACAATTAGCTCTCGAGAGGAGAGTCCTGTGGGTGTCTAAAAGCTTACTCTAAATTGTATTTATTTAATTTGTGCTCTACTGATGAATAATTAGGGCAGGAATTAATTTTGAAATGCAAATGTGCAATGGGTCTCCCTGTTTTGTCTCGGATACCCTCTGTCCCCACTTCGACTCCTGTTAGAGTCTTAATGGATTTAGTAAAGCAAAGGAACGAAATTATTTTTTCTAATGCTTTATTTACTTGATTGAATCAGACTTTTTGTCAAATATTGACAACAAATGTTTGTTATAGATCATATGCCACAGGATTTAATAGAAATAAAAACCTAAAGTACAGAGCCTTCGTCGGCTTTGTGAGGTGTGGGTGATCTATCTGAACTGAATGACGAATGAACGCCAGGAGAGTAGATAGAGTCCTGGGCCTGACTATAAGAGCTGTTCGTTTGTTCATCGCTGTAGAAACTCATTGTTATCTGTTAAAATATTGCAAAAAATAATTTTTTAGAAAGCTTTCCAGCTATAAAGCAAGTAAAACTGCCTTTCCTATCTTTTGCCTCCTCAAGTGCTGAGGCTTAGGAAGACAATCCAGAGTTCATGCTAATCATGGCTGGTCCCCCAGCCATTGACTGACACCTTGTTTAAACTGGTACTCTTTGCTTTAAGGGGTTTACACCATACGTGTCTCTACATAGTCTACAGGGAAAGTCGGACAAGACAAACCCTATCGTACTTCAGTTGTGACACTACCGCCATCATCCCTGGCATGTGCTTAATGTTTCTCTGCTTTCTTAGAAAGCCAGCCCCATGGAGGCAGGGTCTTCACCAGCTGAGCAAGATACAGTGCAGGATAGCACGCTGTTAGTGTCTGTGGCTGTTAATCGCAGGGAAGTGATGCTTCAGGGAGGGAATGGAAGACCAAAGGAGAGATGCCTTCTTCTGCATAGGAATGGTAAAAAAGGTGGGTTAATGGGAAGGAAAGATGCCAAGGTGGAGTTCAGGACAGGACCCAGTGTCTCCTGAGGGAATACATACAGGGATGCTCAATTTAGCAGGTATGAAGTCTGGGAGGTACAAGCTACCTGGGCAAATTGAGAAGGCCAAGGTATATCTTGGAGTGTGGATCATGTGGGAGAGGAAGAAATTGGGGATCAGTCATCTGTCACCTGTGGTAAAGAATTTTCACCTTCTGTGTTTACCTGTAGTGAACAGTTATCCACTTTGGACAGAAGGAGGAAGTACCCCTTCTTATCAAGGCACAATGCTTCCCCACTGATGTGTAACTCAGCTTAAAGTCACTGCCAAGTCTCTACCCATCAGGAGTGGGTGGCTTCCTAATGAAGCCACCACCACTGTCACAGCACCATCAATGTGAAACAACCTGGAGTCACCTGCAAAGGGTTTTAATCGAGCAGTTGTCTGTGTCATGGTGGTCTGTGGGCATGACTGTGAGGAATTTGTCTTGATAGAGCATTGATGTAGGAGGGTCACACGCACTGTGAGGAGCACTGTTCCCTGGGCAAGGCCGTGTGAGAAGGCTAGCTAAACAGGAGCCTATGAGAGATCCAGCAAGCACCATCCGTACTGGGTCCTTCCTCCAGGCTCCTAACTTGAGTTCCTGGACTGACTTTCCTCAAAGATGGGCTGTGATCTGGAAGCCTAATAAGCTCTTTCCTCCCCAGGTTGCTTTAGGTCAATGTTTTATGAAAACAGCAGAGTGAAGCTATGAGTCACCAGCCACATAAGTCACCTACAGCTATGACTTTGTCCTGTTGTCTACAGGTGTGATGGGAAACCAGGGCTTGAGTTTTCCCACAACTCTCCACTGGCTGATTAATGATAATGATTGATGATTGATGATGATGATGATGATGATGATGATAGTAAAGAAAATATAAAAATTGTGATGGGTGCCTATGGTGCCAGCATTCTTCCAGACGATGGAGAGTCTGAGGCAGCCTGGACCCATAGTGAGACAAAGGAGGGGAGGAGGAAAAGAGGGGGGAAGGAGGTAGGAAAGGAAAATATTTTTCTCACAAACAAAACCCTAAAGTCATTCCCCGGCAACAAGAGAGTAAAGGTGGGGGAGGGGGAGACTAGAGAGATGGCTCAGCAGGAAAAGTTCACATTGCACAAGCATGAGCAGCTGAATTTGGATTCGCAGAACCCACATAAAAGCCAAGCAGGCCTGGACACCAAAAACCCCTGGAGCAGGCTGGCTGTCCAGACTAATTGAAACGTTGTGCTTCCTATTCAGGGAGAGACCCTGCTTCCACAGACATCAGTTGATGATGTCCAGCACCAACCTTAGCTGACCACTTGCACACACACATGTGCTCCTGAATACTTGCAAATACACGTACGAACACACACAAATAAAAGACGAGAGTCTTCTTATAAAAGTCTTGTTTTGAAACAGCAGCAAAACGATTTCTCTCTGTTTTATCTATGTAAGAAAATATGTCATTCACCAAGAACTAATAAGAGACCTTAATGCAAGCTGGGTTTTACAGGGGCCTTGTGGGGGTGGGAGGATTGTTCTCTTTTGTTTCATGGACTTTTCTGTTTTATCAGAGGGGGGAAAATAACACAATTAGAGGGAGCACACATACAGAATCGAGTCGCTGTCTTCTGCCGGCTGCAGGTTGAGGTCATCAGTAAGTGGTGACAGGCTACTTCCATCTAATTGTGGATTCCTCTCATGTGGAGACAGGCTCAGCCACGTGACAAGGACTTTTGAACAGGGAGAAAGAGAGAATACACCAGAGTGACTACTCATCGCCTAGTCAACCCAGTGTATGAAGACTGATTCTCTCTCCCTCCCTGCAGAGACTCCTACCAGTAAGTAGTTCCAAGAGCTTCCCCTTCCAACCAACTTACCGCCATAAGGCAGAAAGGCACCTCACTGTGGCACCTGCAGTCTAGAGGCCCAGCTTCCAGTGTGGGGAGGAGAGGAGAAGGTTATACCCATTGTGGGAGAGACCCAACATCACCTCCCGCTCTCTGACCTCTTCGCCAGCTTCTGAGTTAGATTTGCTGCCCAGTGACTGGGAGAGATTTACTGTGCCTGAGTTTTTTATTGGTTCCCAGCTTAGATGTCAAGAGAATACGTGGATGGATTGTTCGTGAGGTAGCAAGTAACTTATGTTCCCATAATCTCTGAAAAGAAGACAGCTGAAGGATACTGGGCAAGAATAAAATCACTATTTCTGGAGTCCTTCCTATGGGCTTGAGCTCTCCCAGCCATTTTTCCTTCCAACTGCCACTGTTTTTTCAGTGACAATGAGACTTTTCACACTTGTGTTCCTCATTGTTCAGATAACTTAAGAAACTCGTATGGCATGAATTTGATCATATTACACGCATACAACATGGTATCTACAGAAGCTGGTTTCAGAAGCTGCAGATGCCGAAACCTGAGAGTGTTCAAGTCCTTCATATAAAATGACAAGAACTTCCATAAATCTACACACATCCTCTAATACACCTTAGCTTGTGTCTGAACTGTTGCTGTGTAAATAGCTGTTATACTACATGGCTTAAAGAACAACTACAGTGCGCAGCCATCACACAGCACACAGCCCATGATAAGTCCTCCACCAGTGTGGAACATGGAGACAGCAAGCCAAGAGTAGGGATCGTGTAACTCTATTACAGGAAGCCTACTACATTTATGCATACTACATTACATAAGGACTCTTAGATAAGCAGTTGTTCTTCCATTTTGAATCACATGGTACAATTTTGTTAATCCTGCCGGTCTGAAACCCATATTTTCTCTGGACGGATCACATAGCCATACCACAGCATACACAGTAGATATTGAAGGTCCTGGATATGTGTGAAATCAAACAAGACACTTGTGTGGGGTTATCTGGTACAGAGTACTTTAGGAGGGGAATAGCCAAACTAAAATGCTTGCAAGAGCTGTTCCCCAGGAATCTTGTTTGCTTGTTTTAACTGCAAGGCCAAAGTTGTGACTGAAAAGCTCAGTACTCCTGTTCCTGGTCTGTGGAACTAGAGGTCCATCAGAGGTCCTGATAACCATGGCCACTGAAAGCCTGGTCTGAGCCAAACACAGAGCCTTGGTAGATCCACACTGGGCCTGTTGGCTTGGCAGGTTCAGGAAAGATGGAGACTTGGGGTCATCTGTTTTGTTTTGTTGTTCTAGCTTTGTCTTTAAGAAGTGCACAGCTTCACAGGCACCACCCACACTGCTCACCAGGGCTTCGCCATCAGCAGTCAAGTTGGTATTTGCTCCATAAAAGCTGAATTCAAGCACAACTGAAATAGAAATCATTCTGTAGGGTATTGGATTTCTCTGCTTCTTGTTAGAAATCCCAGGTAGCCCTGGGAATGGGATTAGCTTGTACAGAGTCTAACACTATGGCAGAAAGGTGCAACTAGTTCACTCATACAGTAAGTTTTTCACACTTAACCTACGCATTTTACCAAAAATGAAGGAAAGATGCTTTTGACCTAAAAAAATAATAATAATAAAATAAAAAGGTGGAAGAAAATCCAATTGCCAATTTACTTAACTAGAAAACTTTCATACTGGATGATTTGAAGTTTTTTTGACTGCTCTTCATGCCTTCGCCCCCACCCGCCCCGACGGAAAGCTTCACACCAATTTCTCCTTACAGGCAGTCTTGCTCTCTGCTGTCAGTGTGATACATGACTCATACAACTGACAGGTTCTGTTCTAATACCCTACCCATGTCACCCCTGCACCTCACCTGCGGAGTCAGAACAAGGGGATCACAAATAGGAGAGAGGATGTCGCTCACACAGTGTACTCTTTCCACCACGCTCCTCGTTGGGTTCTCTTCCATCGTGGCCCGATTCTTTAGCGTTTGTTTCTGTGTGGAGCTGAGTATTCCTATCGTGAAGTATGTCAGATGGCCATCAGTTTTAAACTTGAGGCTTAAACTTCCAAAATCAAATCCTATATTTCTAACACCTCTTAAGGTCATTTCGTTCCACCTGCCCTTGGGTTTTGCTGTAGCTTTTTGCATCTTCATTTGCACCAGTAGTGAAACACATTGTTAAGACCCTCGCCTTTTTTCCTTTGTTCTCCTCATTTCTGATTACATTGTGAAACGGGGTCTTGTGTGTAGCCCAGGCTGGCTTTGCACTTGTGACACTCTTCTTTCTCAGTTGGTGAGTCTCTGGGTGACAGGTATGGTCCACCGTTCCCAGCAAGACCCACATCTTAAATCTACAGACTCATAAAATCCCCGAGCGCAGAAGTGGTATTTGGATGCCTGGGATGTGACTTCAGTGGTTATATTATAACATTGTTTCCCACGCTATCCTCCTAAGTTGTTCCACAGAACAGAAAACAGCTTCATAATGAGTTTGCTGGAGAGGCACAGTGGATGCTACTTAGGGATTTGAGAAGAGATTAAAAAAGAGCAAATAACAAAAAGCAAAGGAGAAAAGGAAAAAGGGTTTGTAAAAGGCTAGATGGTGATAAAAGAATAGAGCTGCATTCTCTTGAGGCTTAGGATGGCGGATTAGACAACAATCTAATGGCTTTGAAAATTATATCACGACCTATAATATTGATTAAAGAAGACCTCCTAACCCACAATTTTACTGGATTTTGAAGGAATTGTCAAGGAGGTGAATTCCAGAAATCTTTAACAGGATCCAGAAACTATTAAAGAGATGGCAGAACATTAACAGAATGAAGGACAAGAGGAATGTCTGATTCTTCACTTTTTTCATGACATAAAGCACCCACCAAAATAAAAAATAGATATAAACTATGCCCACATCATAAAGAGCACACGAGTCCCACAGCCAACATGATACTGAATGAGAAAATACTGAAACATCCTCTTTTAAGACAGGGAAGATGGCTCTTATTATCTTTATGTAGCAACATGCTGCACTTCCAGCCAATGCAATTAAGCAAGAAAAGTGCATTTAAGCTGTTCAACTTAAAAACAAGTTTGTAGGTAGCATTATCTTACATATTGAAAGCAATATAAAATGCTACCACAGTTCTATCGAGTATAGCAACAAGCAGGCCCAAAACAAATTAAGAAACCAGTTCCATTTACAACAATATAAAAAGATAAGATACTGAGGAATCATCAAAGCACAGACATTTCTGTATACTGATCTGCGTATGCCATCAATGAAGGACACCAAACAAAAATAATTAGAAAGTCATTTTGTGTCCATGGATTAGAAGGCTTAACATGTCAATAATATCCAGAGAAGTCTACAGACTCAATGTAGTGCCTATAAAATGCAAGCGGCATCTCTTAGGCACCCACCAAATGTGCTTTGTTTCTCACATGGTTTTGACGGGTGCAGACATCTCAGCTTGTGAGACTCTGTATCGCTGTTTTTCTGATACGAGTTAATAAACTGCCTGATATGTGTGTGACCTTTCTTTAATGGCGGTAGGAAAATAGTTTACATATTTGTAGGAAAGAAGGCCAAGCCCAAAATAACCGAGTATGTCATGGAGCCCATTCTGCATGCGTCATCCAGCACTTGGTCACCCGTGTCTAAAGCCTCACACACAAGAAGCACAGAGCACATGAGGGAAAACAAGGGTAGACGGAGAGAGAGGAGACAGGAGAGAAAGGAGAGAGAGGAGAGACCCAAGAGAGAGGAGAGACCCAAGAGAGAGGAGATGAGGGAGAGAACCAAGAGAGAGGAGAGGAGAAAGCCAAGAGAGAGAAGAGACCCAAGAGAAAGGAGAGACAGGAGAGACCCAAGAGAGAGAAAAGAACCAAGAGTACAGAAAAGAGAAGAAACAACACTAAAAACCTCCCAGATCATTTACAGCAATATTGTATGCCCTGAGGTTCACAGGAACCCTTGGAGACAGCTGGAATGGGGAAGATTACTTAGAAAGAACCCCCTTGCCATTGAAGAGGGACAAAGAGTTTCATGGGCATCTCTAATCTGCTAGTCACCAAGGACCCATGTGTGGTACAGGGGGATGATGAGAGCACAAAAGCAAGCCACAGTTCTCTAGGGGGCTGGGATGTGAATTCAGCTTCAGCTGGTGTTAGGCCTTCCAGGGTCATTACATTATCATGCACACACACACACACACACACACACACACACACACACACACATACACATACACACATGCGCGCACACACATACATCTAAGTCATTGGCCATAATAACTTCAAATCTGTTGCTATAACTAACAGAGGAATGTTGCTTACAGTCTTGCCCTCAGTCTCATTCAGCTGCCTGCCAGGCACTGCCCACAACAGGATAGGCCTTCCTGCATCAACAAGCAATGAAGAAACACGTAACACAGACATTCCCATGGGCCAGCCAGTGAAGGCATTCTTTAATTGAGGTTCCCTCTTCCCAGGAGTATAAAGTTGACAACAAAATGATCAGGACACCTAACATGTGAAGCTTCTGGTTTAATCCCAATATCAAAAAAACTTAAGCAAATAGGCAAGCAAATATCAGGTTGTGTCAATTAAGGTAGGCTTGGCTGAATAACAAACGTGCCCAGGTCTTGAGGGCTCTGCACACAGGAATTTAATTTTTGTTCATCTAAGAGTACTGAGCAAGCATTCAAGTTGGAGGAACGACTCTTCAGGAAGCCAAAACTTTCCATTGGGGGACTAACTCCAACATCCTCTTTGCTAGCCCATTCCGAATTTTAAGGTTTATGTTGTTAAAAAGCAGGAAATGATTCGGAAGGTTGCATGGGACCTGAAATTGTACATCTCTGACAAGAGGCATCCAGTACCCATGGCTCTTGTCTGACCACTATATTTCTTCAGTGACCAATTGGCTGGGTACAGAAGAATACAGGGAGGAGACGTATCTGCTGTCCTTTGAAGTCCAGCCTTGTGACAGTGGCATTTCCCTCCACATCCCCTCTGCCAATCCAATAGCAAGAGAAGCTGAGCAGCAGGCCAATGTTGTTCCACTATGGGAAGGGAGAATTGAGTCTTTACTATACAGACTTTAAATGCAGCTGTCTCTCAGCATCCAAGATGGCATTGATTTCAGAACCACCCTGCCTCCTCCTACAGATATAAAAACCCAAGCATGCTCAAACAGTTTACATGAAGTGGTATGGCGCAGGTCCTCCATACATGCTCCTGGATAATCATTTCTAGACGACTTATGATGCTCAGCACAAGTAAACACAGCGCGAATGATGGATGTGCCGTGTTACCTAAAAGAAGGTAATGTGGGGAAGTCTACCCATGCTTTGCACTGACATAGTTTTTCTCAAGTACTTCTAATAACTGACTGTTGAATTAATAGTTGTAGAGCTCATATATAGAGAAGGCTGACCATACATTAAAAGCTAACAGCAAGACAACCAGGTTTCTTGTATGTCCTATCAAAATATGACCTTTTCAGAGTTACAGGATCCTGAGAAGTGCAAATTAGACCTTTTACTACGTTAAAAAAATCAAAATCAAAATTACACAGTGACTATACTTATTACAGTAAATGAAGGGCTTTAGAAGATCTCATTGTCTTATTTGACTTGTTTATAAAGAATATTTGGTTTAAATAAATCAAAGCAAGTTGATCCTGTACTTAAAAAAGATTTTTTTTAATACAGAGGTTCAAGGAAAGACTGGAAGATTAGTAAATAGCAACTGAGTCTGAGTACTAGGAAAGAAAATGAAGAGAGAGAAATGGACACAAGTTTTCTCTGTGTGGAATCCAGGGGATACAAGCCAAACAGCTAGTGCTCCGTGGGAGGGTACAAATGTCCCCTCTATGAAAAAAGAAATTAATTTTTTATTAAATCAAAAAGAGACCATGATCAGCAAAGATTTCAAGGCCACACACTGGGAGCAAGAATGACTTCCTCCAAAGATAGTACTGTGGAAAATGAATATCTACGTGCAAGCATATACAGACCATTGCCCCCATTCATATATAAAATTGACACAAATGCATAAAAGAATCTAAACATAATACTCGGACCTGTTGAAACGCAAGGAGAAAAGTTGGGGCGTTGAACTGAGCAATGATCTCTTAACTGTGATCCCAGAAGCACAAACAATAGGAGCAAAAGTAGGCAAGTATAACCACATCATACAAAAACTTCTGCACAGCAAAGAAATTGGTCAGCAGAGCAAAGTGACAATATGTAGACCGTGTGAGAAAATACCCTTAAGTCATACATCTAGTAAGAAGGTATTAGGAAGAACATATGAAAACTGCAACTCAATAACAGTAACAAGGGCTAGGGGTGTATTTCCAGTGGTAAAGTGCTTGTTTGGAATTTCTGAAACCCTGGGTTCAGTTCCCAGCATTACATAAATGCAAGCATGGTGACACATACCAATTGGGAGGTAGAGGTGGGGGAACCAGAAGTTCAAGATCATACTCAACATCATAATAATTTTGAGGTCAGCCTAGGCTACATGACACTGTGTTTAAAATGGTGATGATGATGATGATGACGATGATGATGGCGACAATGATGATGAAAATAATAAAAAAAAATTCTGATTTAGAAACAGGCATAGACCTTGGGTTGATAGTACTTTCAATACAGATGACTAATGAACCCAAGAAAAGATTCTCCTATCAGTAATCATCAGAGAGATGTAAACCAAAACCACAGCCACATCCCCACAACCAGGATGACCCTTAATGGAAAAATAAATCAGGAACCAATCAGCATTGAAGAGGATGTAAAAAAACAGGGCCTTGTGGAACATCAATAGGACTGTAAAATAGCGTGGTACTTCTGTAAAACAAGGTGGCATCTACTCAAAAGATTCAAAAATAAACTATCATAAAACCTGCATCTCACTTCTGTGGACACTAGAAAGAACTGGAAGTGTGATCGCAAAGAGACAGTTTTACTCCCACTGCGACTAAGCATTATATTCAAGAGCCCAGAGACAGAAGCATCCAGTATCAGATAGAAGAAGAGTGAATAAACGGGAGTGGCAGACATCTGCAAAGGAACATTGGATAGGCTTTAAAGGAAGGAAGATTTTAGTGCATAGCACAATGTGAATTAACCTTGAGGATATTATGCTATATGAAATAAGCCAGTCCAAAAATAATAAAACTCTGAGACAGACAGTCAAATGGGGCTGACCATTGGCTGGGAGAAGGCAGAGAAGAAAGCTGGATAGATTGGAATTGAATTGTTGCCAATGAAACTTAAGCATCCTGGCAGGTGCCCTCATCCATGGGGTCTGCCCTGTGCTGCCAGTTGCCAGGACTTGAGACAGGAAGGTGTTAGCAGGATGCATCTCTGTACAGGGGTATTTGGTCAGCTGTCTATTAAGATCTCAGGAAAAGGGAGCCCTACATTTACAAGGTATCTAATTTCCCCCTGTCTGATAAATATTCTTTCTTATCCCATTCTGTATCTGGAGTTTAGGATCCCTGAAACTGCCAGTGGCTCATTCTTTGACTGTGGCTCCCTCACGATGAAGAAGCTCTTGCTCTGGAGATGCCCGTGGGCACTAAGAACAGTTCTTCTAGATCAGTGTTAACAGAAGAGAAAGAGAGACAGGGAGTCTGTAAGGTGCTCACCAGGGTCCACTCTTGGGAAGACTTCTATGGAGCATAGAAAGGAAGGGATCACAAAAAAGGGGGTGAGAAGCAGCTATCCTCAGTGGCAGAAATAAAAAGAAAGAAAGAAAAGGCTCTGCTACTCATCAAAACTCCAACAGAACTTGAGAGCTGTGCCCACGGCCTCTGTCCTAGTCTGTTTTCTGTTACTATAACAAAACGTCTGAGGCTGTGCGATGTACAGAGAAGTTTCACCCAACATTGGCAACCTAAGTTTTGACAAAGGTGTTAAAATCATACACTGAAAAGAAAAAGAAAAAAAAACTAGTCTATCCAACAAATGGTACTGACAAAACTGGACACCTGTCTGTTGAAGAATGAAAGTAGATCACAACCCTCACCTTGAATAAAAATCAATCCAGAGTCAATCAAAGACTTAATTTAAAACCTGAACTGCTAGAACTTCTAAAGGAAAACATGTAGAATACACTTCAAGAAATAGGTATGGAAAGAACTTTCTGGCAAGACACTGACAGCACGGGACAAAGTCTGGAGAATTAACAAATGGGTTGACATGAAATGAAAAGCTTTCTAAACATCAAAGGATGCACTCAGCAGAGCAAACAGGCAGCCCACAAAATGGGAGATAACCTTTGCCAGCAGTACTTCAGAGAGGCAGATTACATCCAGAATTTATAAAATTTCAACAAAATTAAGCACCAAAAAAGTCAATGGGTTATTGAAATCTTGGAATGAATAAGTAGTTCTCAAAATGAGAAGCATTTTGGTGCACACCTTTAATCCAGGTACTCAGGAAACAGAGGCAGGTGGAAGTGTTTTCACAAGTGTCCAACATCCGTAGCCATCAAGGAAATGCAAATTACAGTGATTTTGACATTCTGTCTCTTCCTAGTCAGAAAGACTGTCATCAAGAGAATTGAGGACAGCAAAAACTTTCAAAGATGTTGGGAAAGAGGGTCCCATCCTCGCTGCTGGTGGGAGGCGGGGAGGGTAAACTGATATAGTCATTATGGAAGTCAGAACAGAGGCTTCTCATACAATTAAAAATAGAAGTAGCTGTATGACACAGCTAAACCCCTGGGCATATCTCCAAAGGACTGTGCCCTCTACCACAAAGGATACCTGTATATGCACGTTCACTGTTGCTCTGCTCATAATAATGAAGAATTGGAACCAGTCCAGATACTCACCTTTAGGTGAGTCCATAATATGGTACATGTGTGTAATGAAATTTTACTCATCTGCAAAGAAAAATAAATGGATAGAGTACTATATTCAGTTACGTGGATATAGGAAAGGTCTTATAAAGTCTTATAAAGGAAGGAATTGACATGGTCTCTCTCATATGCAGAACCAAGTTTACAATATTATATTTATATGGGTGTGGGTGTTGGCATAGATTATGAACCTAGAAAGAAAGACCAGGAGAGGGAAAATGAAGTGTTGGAGAAGGAGCTGCAGGAGGCATGAGGACATACATGATGTGAAAGCAGAGAGGAGACTGGGGAGATACACGTCGGGGAGGTAAGAGAAGAGAATCAAAGGAGTTTTGTTTGGAAACGCCATAATGAAACCTAATACTTAATATGCTAAACACTGAAAAATAAACAAAAAGAGGTTTCTTGAGCTCAATTAAACAATTTAAAAATAAAAATAAAAAAGTTTCTCCAGCTCATAGTTTGGGAGGACAAGAGTCCAGAGTAAGAGCCCTTTTTCTACTGGTCACCTCATGGAGGAAGGCACCAAGATAAGCTGGCAGGTGGGAAGAGCACTTGTACTTTTATAAGGACCCCTTTGTAAGAAACAACAAGGCCCTCACTAAAACTAATATTTTCTGAAGACCTGAAAATCTCTTAGGGTTTCTATAGCTATGATGAAGCTCTACAACCAAAATCAACTTGGGGAGAAAAGGGTTTATTTCATTTATTTTACAGCTTGTAGTCCATCATTCAAGATAAAATGAGGAGGAACTCAGGTAGGAACTTAGGAGTCAGGAACTGATGCTGGGGCCACGGAGAGATGCTGCTTACTGGGTTGCTCTTCATGGCTTGCTCAATCTGCTTTTCTATACAGCACAGGACCACCTGTTCAAGGCTGACATCGCCCACAGTGGGCTGCACCATCCTGCATTAATCATCAATCAAAAACGTGCATCACAGGCTTTCTCTCCAGCTAATGCTGGAGGGATGTTTTCTCAACAGAGGTTTCCTCTTCTCAAATGACTCTAGCTTGTGTCCAGCTGATATAAAACTAGCCAGCCTGTTAGGCCCCATCCGTATGGGCTCCACTGCCTCCCAACATCACCATGGTGGCAATCAAACCCTGAGAGGAGCTACACAGACTGTATCAAAGCCACAACATTCTGCCTCTCAAGCTCTACTACACAGTGGATTTATTTGAAATGTTTTTTGAAAATTCCAAAGTCAGGCTCCCTTTTCTAGATGCTGTGATGCCATTGGTATGTTTAGTCCGTGCTTTGTTACTATAACAAAATACAGGAAGTGACCAAGCTAAAAAGGAGGTCTCATAGGTTAACTCTCCTAATGCTGTAACCTTTTAACACAGTTCCTCAGGTTGTGGTGGCCCCCAACATAATAAAATTATTTTCATTGATACTTTGTAATTATGATTTTATTGCTGTTATGAATTGTAATGTAAATATCTGACATGCAAGTTGTGGGACTGTCCCAGAGCTAAGAGGGGATTGAAGTATGCTTTGAACCCCAGAATTCTCATCCTGAGAGCAGAAGGCATTTGGCTGTGCTCCTTTCTTACTCTGACAAATCCCAGCTAGCTCCAATGCTACTGTGCTTCACAGCATGGCACTGATAAGATCCTAGCTCTTCAAGGGATGTGGCCTGGTTGATGTTTCTCTTACTGCTGTGGCTGGAAGACCTTGGGCTGGGCTCCTTTCCTTATAGTGTCTTCCTCTGGCCCCTGTGAGACTACTACTACCCATGCAGAAGAGGCTCCACCACAATTTGACCACCTAGGTCTGTTTGTGAGCCTCCCACATGCAAATGGAGCTTAAGGAAGTACCACTGCCTTAACCAATGGTCCTTCCCTCTTTACCTTATAAATGTGACTCCCCTTGCTTCAATAAACAGAGCTGTAGTCACTGAAAACCACCTCCCCCAGAAATCATTCCTGGCACAGCTCTCAGCCTCCAACAGAAGACTTGCTTGGCCTTGGGGACCAGCAGCCTTGAGCTCTCCTCTTCTGAGCCTGTGGCTTAGCTACCTCCCAGGAAGGGAAGCGAACAAAAGAATCAACACAAATGATCTAGAACTCAAAACAGCATAGAAAGGTGGTTTGGGTTGCCATTCTGCCCTCATCCCTCCACATGGGTTCCATAAGTGAACCCCTAAATATAGAAACACCTTATGATAAGGTTTGCCCGGGTGAGGTAAGCAGTGTGCTCTCTGTGGTGTGTGTATGAGTGACAGCATAGATAGGTGGAGACAGGTCACTCCAAGGAGCCACCCACCAAGGAACTCCTGAAAGTCTGAGTCATTGAACAAAGGAAGACGGTCGCTCCTCCCCCTCCATTTTCTCATTTTAAGGATTCCACTGTAGTCTGTCTTAAAATTGAAACTCAGATCAACTTGAAAGAGTCCTCTCCTGCAAAGCAGCACATTTCATCACAAACCAGATTAAAACAATTCTTATTCTACGTCCCTGCTATACCTCAAGTGACACCAGAATATGGTTTTCTGAGCCCAGCTGGCAGATCTAGGCCAGGAACATGGAGGACCCAGTTGTTCCCTTTTCTTCACACCTCGATAATAAACGATCAGTTTGAGAAAGTCTGCAGAAAGTGAAAGGCAAGCATGACATATGCATAAGGATTTTTCTGAGGCTTCTTTCTTTTCTTTTATTGGAAGGAGGGGTGGTGAAGCTTCGAGACCGGCTTTCTCTGTATAACAGTCCTAGTTGTCCTGAAACTTGATATGTAGACCAGGCTGGCCTTGAATTCACAGAGATCCACCTGCCTCTATCTCCTGAGTGCTGGGATTAAAGGTGTGCACCACCATGCCGGGCTGTGATTTTTTTCCCCAATCATGTTAACAATAGTACAAAATGTTACCATGCTCAGATGTGTGATTAGAAGAGTTGCATACTATTAGAACCTCCCCACTCACCCCCCCAAAAAATCAGAGGGAAAAATAAGAGTGACAAATTAACAAAATTTTTATATTGTTTCCAGTTGAGAGAGAGAATAGACAGAATAGAGAAGCAAAAAACATTTTGTTTCCGGTTAAATTCTCATTATGAAAAAAAAAAAAAACCCTGTGGAATTTCTGACATGAAAACAAAGTATCTTTTCCAGGTTTTTTTTTTTTTTTTTTTTTGTAGCTTTTTCTTGAAGGTTGAAATTTTAGAATGACACCCCACTCCATGCTTCCCATTCACAGTGACTTAAGCAGAGGTGTCTCTTGGCCCCAAGGCTAGTGTTTCCACTGGAGCAAAGGGATGAAGGATTTGTTAGCTGATCTAATGGCAATGACTTTCCAATAGACATGCCCGGAATCATTGATCACTGTGTCCTCTTCTTGTTTGCATTGGAACACTGTTCAATTTACACCAATTAAAGAATGCTTGGCTTGGGTATTGAAGAATAATTAAGGCATGCAAATTCCCCAAAGGCTTCTGAAAATGACATCTGACTAGAATGTTGATCATGGCATGAAGGCAGCATTAGTATTTAAATAGTCTGACTGATACACAAAATCATTACAACGTCTCTCCAGGAAGAGTGACATTGGGTCAATGTAGGTACTTGCCTGGCTGCCCTAAACAAATTTGACAAGTCTAATTTTAAGTAATTGCTCTGAGTTTAGTGGCAGGCTCTGTCCCCATAAGGGCAGCTGCCTAGACCACATCTTGTAATTGAGATGTGTTTTTAAACTCTGAGTCAGCCCAGTGTGCCTGTGCACTCTCCGAACAGGTCAAGGGCTGGTGACACAGTGTGTTCTCTCCAAATTTCAACAGGAGGACTTTGCTCTTTCTGCTGGACAACCTTGTTCCATCTCACCCACTCTAAGAAAGACTGAATCCTTTAGCCAGATGGGGCTCTAGAGTTTCCGGAAAAACCATCTCACAGCGTGATTCTGGACCATCCATAGTGCTGGGGACTGGTTGGACACGCAGTCTTAGACCCCTCTACCCAGTCCTCCTACATCAGCACCTCTGGGCTAAGACCATGGGTGCTGAGTAAGCACTTTCCACTCTTCTCGAGGCTTAGCAGCCACTGAAGTAAAGCCACAGATCCTCCTTCTCTGTGATGAAATAGGGACCTCAGCATAGAAGGCCATTTGCCTAACTGAGGGCACAAAGCTCAAATGAGAGTGGACATTGAGGTTGATAGCTGTTTTTTTTTTTAATTTTTTTAAAGTTGACGCAACTTTAATCTGTGGGGTGTGTGTGTGTATGTATGTGTGTGTGTGTGTGTGTGTGTGTGTGTTGCATGCATCTAGTGTGCTAGTGTGTATACCCATATACACACATTTGGAGATGAGAACAAGATGTCACCTCTGTGGCTTTTTACCTTATTGCCTTCAGTCAAGGTCTGTATCTGAACCAGAAGCTCCCCATGCCTGACTTCTTAGCTGGGTTCTAGGGGTTCGAACTCAGGTACTAATGCTTGCCAAGAAAGTGCTCTTTTTCATTGAAAGTGCTCCCCAGCCCCTGTAAGGTAATACTGTAAATGTTAATCTTAGATTCTCACTTTAGAGAAAATCCAGCTAACTATGCAAACTGACTCTTTATTCAGGACAGACTATGTTGTCTGTCATTCCACCTACTGCTTATCCCTGGTAAGCAGATAAGGCATAGGGTCTATGCTGGCAGTGACTTCTTGTCTGCTCAAGGACATCAGAGCTAAGCATCCTGACCTAGGTAAGTGGGAGAAGCCACTGGACCAGTGATAAAGAAAATCATCTGACTAATGGGAGAGCCTTCAGAGGCCCCTCTTCACTCCAAGCACTCCATTACCTGGGGCCCCTGCATGGTGGACAAGAAACCTGCTGCTCCTGAGCATGGAGTGCATAGGGTTGGCTTCATTAAGCCACTGACATCAGGGAAAGTTTGTGATCTCTCTGTAACCCAGTATATCTTGGGATCCTTCAGGATCTCTGGATAATTTCTTCCCACTATTAAAGGTAACTGGCCCAGAAGACAGGTGTAAAAGAAGCAATTTTTAGGATAAAATCAGATAGGATGAGGTTTCCAAGGAGACGGGGGAGGAGGGGGTGCGTACACAATCTGAGTTACTCACCAAATGACATGTTTGAGACTTAATTTTCCTTCTTAATCTTTTTCCTTTAAAATAATCGCTGTATCCTTCACAGTTTGTTCCAGCCTGCCAATCCTTGAGCTACACATAGTCTGTACTTCCCTAACCGTTGAGTGAGCAGACCAAGCCAAGGCTGAAAAGTAAGGACAATGTCCTGAGGGCTGGGCCAGATTGCCTGCTCCCCTGCAGTGTCCCCAAAACTGCTCAACTAGGTAGCTCAAGTTCACTTCCCTACCACCACCCACATTCCGCTCTTCATCCCGGTTCCCCTCAGGGACTGATGGCCCTCCTCTCCCTGCTGAGCACCCTCACTCCCAGGTGAGCCCCTGCAGCCCGCATCCCTTTGGTGGCTCTCTGCAGTGGTGCAGTTCAGCCACTTCATCCCTGCTCTGTGCCAGCGGACTGGGAGTGAAATGTGCCTCTGAATGGGGAGGAGTGGACAGGGTGGATTAATGGCAGAGGCAGAAGAGTAATACAGCCTGGGACAGAACAAAAACGAGGGTGACCCGGACTAAACAAAGCGCCACAATAGATCATTTCTGAAAAGTCATCCGGTAGCTTTGAAACCCTGGGCTGTGTGCTCCCGGGCAGTGTCGCATCCACGGCTTTCAGGAGGCATGAATGGACGGGAACAGTAACTCTTTTTCATGCCTCTTTCAGGGGGCTTGTCGCCTGAGAAGGATTTACCATTCAATTCCCATACTTTTATGTGGGAAATTAGGAATTTGCCCCTTTAAAAGAAATTGCCTTTTAAACTCTCATAAATTGTGGCAATTTTATAGATTTACCAAAACTTCTTCCTGCGTGTCCTTCCACTTATATATCATTTTTTAAAATACTCATAAATACACACACACACACACACACACACACACACACACACACACACTTCTATCTATTTGATCTTCTTTGCTCAAAAATCTTCTATTCAACACATGTCCAGCTGTAGGGACTTTCATCATTACGTGTCCTGTTATTTTTTTTTTCATAACTATAGTATTTTACCATTTTTTTGTCAGACACCCGAATCCTTTACTGAATAAAAAGACCTAGAGAATATCACTGCAGAACTGCACAGGTGGTGAGTGTTAGTCAGAGCCAGTGAGGTGCAAACTGACCAGGACATTTATTTGTTTTCAGCAATGACACAGAGGTCCGTGTGATTCCTGCACCAGCTCTGGGCACCACACTTTCTGAATTGCTTTTCAGAATCAACTTTTTGAATTGAATTTCTGAATCAACTTTTCCGAGGAATGGGCTCCATTCAGTGTTCCCAGCCACTGTGGCCTGAGCCTTGGTCCAACACTGGGCCTCACTACCTGGTTCTCTGCTTCCCAGAAGCTCACAGTATTTGGCCATATTAATCTCATTAACCTTCCCTATCAGTTTCAACAGCAATGAAGACTTGAGAACGTGGAGTTCCTGGCAGGGAAGTCAAGCTTTGGCTTCCTGCCAGTACATTTGAACATTTGATCTGGCTCCCCAGTCCCTTCCAGGGGCTTTTTTTTTTCCATAGGAAGAAAGCACAAACAAGGGAGCCTTGCCATACGAAATGCAGCCATGTGTGACTCCAGGCTACACTCCCCTCCCTCCTCTTGCCAGAGTGTTCCCCAGTCCCCAGTCCTTAGTGCAGAGGGAGCAGGCAGCTGAGCTGATGATGCCTGCCTTTCTCTGGGGTCAGTCAACCATGCAGGACCTTGGGCTGAGTCCCCGAGAAGCCTTTAGGAGAGGTGGAAGGAGGGAGGGCTCAGAGGGAGCAGAAGGCCTCCTCAGTAGGTCTATAAGGCAGGACTGGAGGCTTCTAAACACTTCTTCCTGTGCAATACTGACAGTAGATCTCTTTTCTTATAGGTTTCTTAGACAAGGCGGGAAGAAAAGCTAACCCCACAAAAGTCTCTAAATAGACTTAACTTGGATGGATTCAGACTATGACATCACTTCTCTGGTTAAAAAAAAAAAAATCAATTCTCTATTTCTGAGAGCATTAACAACCTCAGAAAGAAAGGCCCCAGTACAGACTGCATCAACCTATGAACCTGAAAACTAAGCCATTTCTTTCCTTGTTTATGATCGTGTCAAAAAAGACATTCTACTGCTTTTTAAATTTAATTTTGCTTTATTTTATTTATATGTGTGTGCATGTGTGTGGGTGAATGTGTATACACATGTGTGTGAAAGTGCTCACAGAAGCCAGAAGAGGACACTGGATCTCTAAGAGCTGTGGTTACAGGTGTTTGTGAGCTACCTGGCATGGGTGCAGGGGTGCAGAGATCTGAACTCTGGTCCTCATGATTAACCAGCAAGTGCTGAGCCATCTCTCTAGCCCCAATATTGCCTTAGATTCGCAAAATTCGCCTTAAAATTAATACTTGGAGGTTGAACATATAACTCAGTGGTAAAGTTCTTGACTATCATGAGTGAGACCCTGGGTTCCATCCATAGCATTAAGAGAAAAATTGAATTAATATTTGAAGAAAATGGTAGCTCATAAATGCTTAAATACCATCAGCTATCAGTTGCTTATAAAAATAGGAAGCTTTAATGATCTGAGAAGGCTTAATTTGTAATTAAAGTATTTGTTTTGATTATATTTAATTTAAATATGTTATCATTTAGTACATGTTGCAATATAGTTAACTATTTAACTTTAAACTGTGGTATTTCCACTTCTTTACTGTCTCTAAACCAGTAGAACATCCAAAGTCCAGGTCCCTTAGAAACTTTCTAATCCCCATAGCAACAACTCTCACATCCTTCAGAAACAGCAGCACTCAGCACCTCCAGGGAAATCTTTTCATCAGCCTCACCCACACCGCTGAAGTAGGCACACTGACAAGTTGACATCCCTGGGCTCCCAAGCAGCAACTCCAGCCCATTGGAATTGGGACAGCTGCTTAATAAATCCTTCTTCCGACTTAACCCTTAAAAGTCAGCTTCTGCTCATTTTCAATTGAATTATATCCAAGTTTAATTACACAGTTAGAGGAACGCTTACCATGATTTTGCTTACAACTGTTTTCAAGCCGCAGTGCTGTTAATAGCTTCATTTCTGTACCTGTGACAAAATGCCCTGACAGAAGTAACTTAAGAGAGAAAGGGTTTATTATGACTTCCAAGTTCCAGAAGAGA
The DNA here is from genome assembly GCA_026225945.1 of Cricetomys ansorgei. Lineage (NCBI taxonomy): Eukaryota > Metazoa > Chordata > Mammalia > Rodentia > Nesomyidae > Cricetomys > Cricetomys ansorgei. Next base: position 3,537,427 of record JAMJFZ010001815.1, on the reverse strand, counting down.
CACTGACTGGTCCATCAGGGCAGGAAAGGCACAGCAGCAGGAGTAAGAGGCCACTGCTTCATGTGTCATCATCCCTCCAGGGACAGAAAGCAAAGACGAGCTTTAAACCCTCAAAACCCTTCTCCAGTGACTCCAGCAAGACTCCACTTCCTAAAGGTTCCATAACCTTCCCAAAAGAACGCCACAAGGTGAAATCTCAAGTGTTCAAACTCAGCGCCTATAGAATACATTTCACATTCAAACCGCAACAGGACCAATGGCACCATGACCAGTGGCAACTGAAGAAAAGCATCTCGTCATGGTCCTTTATCCACAGAGCAATAAATATTACCTGAAGACATCAGTAAGTGACTTTCACTTCTTCTACCCCACGTCTGACTTAAAACTTCTCGGTAACTTCATGACTATCAAAGAATAAAAATGTGTCTTCTGTACAGCGTCTCTTTGCCTTCTGCCTTCTTCTTTTACATTCCTTGTGCCAAAGAATTTTTCCTGGCCCCAGGGATTCTGCGTGTATTCCTCTGGAATTGAAATGGCACGTCACATCTTCCATGCTTGGCTTCTACTTTTGACCTTGGGCTCAGCTAAAATCCCAACTCCTCACAGTGTTCATAATGACTTTATCTGACCATGTCATTCGAAGGTAAGGCCTGTTCTTTTGTGAGTATCGCCAGCATTCAACATACAGTGGGCACAAGCCCCATGATCTGTATCTGTGGAAAGATGACAAGAAGGGAAGAACTGCAGAAGTCAAAATAGCAACTTGAAGTCAGTAGTAACTGATACACACACATACACACACACACACACACACACACACACACACATATTCACTACAAGCAGTTGAAGATGATCTTAACTCATCAGTCTAGGAATGTTCTGAAATCTTCAAGGTCAAATCTAAGGTCATATATTAATCAAGCTTTGAAATTCATCAGCTCAAAGGATGAAATCAGTTCTCCTTTTACACAGTGGTATTATTGGACAGTGCACGCTAGCAAGATGTTTTGTTTCAGGTGGCAATGCAGAGATCCAGACTTTCTCTGAGGTAGCTGTTAAAGCCACAGGATATTGCTTGGTCCAATGGAGATGCCAGTACAACCAGGTACCACCAGCTCATTGGAAGGGGAAAGCAAAGGTCTGGGAAGAGCCATGTCTATTGAAGTCATACAGAGTTGGTTCACAGTTGGGAAGTTGGTCTCAAATACTTTGTGAGAGATTGGTAAAGATCATCTCCAACTGGATGACTGTGTGCCCAGGAATAAAGGAAAGACAGATTGGACAAGTGATCTATCTCCTGTCCCATCCACTGGAAGAGAAAGACCTCAAACGCAGGACCCCACTCTATAAATCTTGTGGCTATTGAAGAAGCAACACAACCTAAGGAGATCCAAATAATTTCAACTGCTCTGTGTGGAAAAGCTCCAGTATACCCAATCTTTCTCTTCCTCTCTTGACTCTGAAGATAACAATATAGCCAGAAGTGTTATTGTTTGTGTTCTCCCACTCAGATCTTCACTGACTGTTTAAGGAGAACATAGAAAAGGCAATTGAACGCTGTGAGGGAGACAGGAGGGCCAACTTCTTCCATATCCCCGAGAGGAGTCCCAGCTTAGTGACTTCCTTCCATAAGTTCTTGACCAAAGTACCATCCATAAGACTCAATTTGATCACCTCCCAAGTGAAGGGTACCATAATTTGATTATGTTAATATAATTATTAATTATAACTTCACTATATTGTAGGTATTAGAATTAAAATTCACAAGCACATGTGAAATTCTAAGGGATTTTATTTGTTGTTGTTTTTAGGAAGAAACCACTTGACAAAATTATTTAGATTATTTTTGTTTCACTCAGCACTCTTTTTGTACCTGGTAAACCACCTATCTTCTCTTCTGGGGAGTTAGAGTTCTCTGGGCTATCTTAAATCGCACTGTTGTCTAAAGTCTTCAGAGCAGCCCCATAGTCTTTCTCCATTCTTATCCCATACTTGTTTGTCTTCGTTTACGATGCTGTGTGGTTGTCCCAATTTCATGAGCATTTCTCTTGCTGATCAGACTACAGCCTCCTCCCATAGCAGATAGTTCTGGCAGCTGTAAATATCTCACACAATGAAGCTTCCCTAGATCCACTCAAAAAACACTCTTTGATTTATTGAAATGGATTAAAGTCATCTCTACATGACCTTAGAAAAGCAAATTAATTCAGAAGATTAGCTCCAGACATTGGTGAATTCCATATTTTTTTTAACTAGTAAAATATTCTGCTTATATGTTAGCCGTTCATGGTTAACTTATCCCTCTCTGTAGAAATAGCTAAAATTATACAACACACTGGAACTTCTGGTAACTCAGGATATTCCCTCCTGGGTGGTGTTTATTCTATGCCACAAACACCTGAATTACTGAAACTGGAGTCTGTCCAGGTTCCCTGGTTGGGGTTCTAGTACCTTGTGGACTGGCAAACATGCCTGACAAAAAAAAAAAAAAAATGTGGGGAATGCTTGGCCTTTCGTGTATCTGAGAATTATGCCATTTTCCAAGAAAAGCTAAATGGCTCATTCATGCCTTCCCCTCTCTTCCTCCAGGCTGGTTTCCTGAGGATATTTCTTCCCCTGGCTGGTGTGTTTTCTTTCTTTTTTTTAATAAGCTGCAGTAAGTTGAGAATTTTTAGACTTAAACTTAAATTGAACGAACCTTGAGCCTGTTGTGAAATGAGGAATATTAGCCTCATTTCATCTGTTACAGAGGAAAATAGCGTACACATGAATGGCATCCGCTCCATGGCTTCTGCTGACCAGCTCCCCACAGCGGGACTTGGAACCCCATGAAATCTCTCAGCACCATCTATGAGCAGAGCTCACTTAATAAGCACCATCAGGTAACCGGCTGTTGTTTTTTGTTTTTTGTTTTCTTTCTGTATCATTTTTATCATCAACAGAAGTAGAGACTTTCACTGTTCAAGGGCTCTTTGCACAGGAAACTCTGGTACGACCTTCACACAGCCTGAATTCTCCAGGGGGGAAGTCATGGGGTGACCTGGAAAACTTTAGCGGAGGATCAGAGCTCCTTAGCCGGATAGCATCCATCTGGGACTTCCAGGGGGAAATCGGTAGGTATATATACCGCCTGAAAACCTGGGGAGTGTTCCAGACCACCTCAGTCCTTGAAACCTACTTTCAAAATAGAAGATGTCATGAACTGCAAACCTCTGGTCCAAGATCTGCTCCCCTGAACTACGCAATAAAGAAGGAAAATACTTAGTTTGGCTCACCTGGAAGACTCGAGCCAGTGAGAACTGGGCAGGCAAAAGAGTTCTGTAAAAAGTATCTTTGAAACAAAATTCACTAATCAACACAGACAGCATTGCCATATATGTAAATATACCTTTTCCAAAGCAAAAGAAAGGTCCCCGTTTCTCGAAGTGATGAACCAGGCAGGATTTGACAGGAGGCTGATTTGACCTTTATTCACAAAGGTATTAAAGATCATGGTGGGTGAGGAGTATTTACGTGGAAGCAGTACTGGATGTGGAGGGCCTCAGGAGAATTCTAATGCTGAAGTAACAGCCTACAAGCTGTAGGGAGGTTATTGACCTGGGCTGTGGACAGGGATGTTATTGTTTCCAAGGCATTACCATGCAGCTAAGGATTAGGAAAGCTGAACAAATCATAGGTGTTCCTTTCACAGATTGTATGGCAAAGGGTCCCTTAACTTATAGTATCAATGAGCAGTTGATCCTAGTGTGTGGTGCACACTTGCACTACAGAAGCTGAAGCAGCAAGATCCTGAGTTCAAGTGAGCCTAGGGTACATAATGAGATTGTCTCCAAAACAAACCAAACAAATAATTGGAGAGCACTGTGCTTGATGACACATGAAAATTGACCCAAAAAAGATGTACAAGTAACAATAATCATTCCTTCCAGTGAGTTGCAGGATAGAAGGATTGATGATTCCTTGCATGGCATGTAACTCATTCTAACAAATGGTTTCAGCCGGTGTACCGTGGGCCACTGAGAGCCCACTCAAAACGGTAACTAGGAAGAAGCCTAGAATCTGTTTATCGAGTAAAATCAGGGTTAATAAAGTCAAAACAGTGTTGATCAGTTGTCATCCCCAAGACTGTACTAGAGTTCTGACTCCTGCACTGGAAATGGTTAATCTCCTCCAGCCAATTCTCACCCCTAACGATGTCTACCTTTTCCCACTGAAAGGGCTGATTCTCACCACCAAGGAGCAATAACTGTCACCATTGAGAGGGCTGACCCCATCATTAGAAGAGCTGACTTCCAACATCGGGATTTCTAACATTCACTACCAGTAGACTGACTCTCTGGCCATCAGGAAGGAAGGACTGGCCATCAGTACCCTGAGCTCACTCTTCTGCTTCTTCATGCCCTAACCCAGCTGGAGCCTGAACACAAGACAGGCACTGATGCCATCCTCCATAGCCCTCTGCCCCAGAATTCCCCACAAAGCATGAAAGCGAGAAACGGGTAGGGAAGGCCAGTGGAAAGGGTCCAGCTCACAGATTACACACTTCCGTCTAAGCATTCGTTTCTCTGCTTACACGTTAACTCCTGGAAGGCCACAGTTAAGCCAGGCTTATCCTTGTGTCCCCAAACTACCCGAGTCCCTGTACCTCGAAGGTTCTCAAAAATAGATGTGTTAAAAGATTGGCTAGGGACAATGAAGGAACTGCTTGCCTGGTATTCATCAGTGACTATGGAATAAAGGACAGGCAACAACATCTTGTCAACATAAAATTATTCCTTCACAGGGTGTTTTCCTATGGTAAACGGATTCTTGATTTCTCCATTCTGCCAAAAGCAATGAAGCCAAGATACATACAAGAGAAACTAGAGTAGGCTAAAAAGCATCCAGTGAGAGTCTATGCATGCTTTAGTTGGAATAAAGAAAAATTGAGGTCTAGAGAATTTTAAACTGCCTTCAGTACAAGAATACAATACGTATATCTTTTTCCAGGCTTCCCAGACCCCAGGACTAAGGTAGAGGCAACAGTTGCCAGAATTATCCAACAGACTGTGCTCAACCATGGAAAGATGTCAACAGTGGAAAGATGCGGGCCTTTTTACCACCGGAGCTTTTTTGAGGCCAGTGTTGTCTGGATTTGATGACAGGTAATGACATTAACTAATTAGAAAACTAATCACATTTCGGAGCAGTGGAAGCTGAGATCATGATAAGCATAATCAAATCCCTGACTTCAGGGCTTCGGGAATTGAAGGATAAGTTTTCTCCTCACACAAAGCTTGACCAGATGCCCTTCGGGGTCCTTTGTCTGGATATTTAGAAGCTACAGATCCAAGGGAGAGTTAGAACCTGCTGTGAACAGCAGCACCCAGTGTCTGGATGTGAGCTCAGCAACCCCGCTATGCTACAGGCTCTTCATAATGAGTCCCAACTGGCTAAAGATATGCCTTGCCTTCCTGCTGTCAGGAGCTCCAGCGAGGTAAGCTTGTGACTTTGCAAACCCGATTTCTTCCTCTAAGCTTCTAAAGACCTGTAGCCCCCCATCTCCACCCATTTCTACCACCGGCCCAGCTGCCCTGGGTGATCTATACTGGAGCCTCCCCTAAGTCCTGTGCAATCCCTGCAGAGGCAAACAGGTTTATCCCATTTGCCTTGGCACACTGATGGGAGAAACCAGTGAAGTAGTGTTTCATTGGTGTTATAAACAGTTGTCATTATAAGGCATATTGCTAGTATGAAGCCAAATTAAAGGCCCAAGTGTCCGCTCTATGAATATCACAGTTTTCAAAAAGACAGAGAATCCAATACATTGTTAAAATAAGAAGCTGGGAACTTTGCAGTGGTCAGTACCCCCTCTGCCCATTCTCTCTTTCCTTCTGAGCCCTCTGGTCCCCTGGGAGGAAGGGGCCAGGCCTACTCCTTTCAGAGCCTTGTCAGTCTTTAAGGGGACAATAGAGCAGGGAGCTGTGCTGTGGAAATGCCCCAGTCACTCTTCTCATCTGCTGAGTTCCCTAAGCCCCAGTGTAAGACTTAAAAGGAAACGAAATCCCAATGTAAACACTGTCTCTGTCCCCTAGAAAATGATCTACCTCCACTTTCTCACAAATCCACTCATCTCCCAATTAAAGCTGTTCTGTGAGTTCACCCTCACTGTTCAGAAACCCAGTCATCGCTTAAGAAAGATAGAAACATTCAGAGAGCTGGGTTTCAATTAACTTTGCCATTGATTTTTGTGTAATTCTGGGGAGGAATTATTCTTTTGGCAAAATGGGGGCAAAGAACTCAAAGATTAATGGAGGTTCTCATGACAGCAGCCAGCCAGTGCTGAGACATTTGCAGCCCTGCTCCCCTGACCCAGCAAAAAGGCAAAGCCAGGAGGGAACAAGATTGAAGTAAGGCCTGTTGAACCGCCTCCAGCAAGAAAGTCTGTCATTCCTACAGAAAGACTTTGACAAGTAAAGTGTGTCCTTGATTTGGGGGAGAGTGGAGGTTGTTTTGTTTTGTTTTGGTTTGGTTTAGTAGTTTTGCCTTTTGAGACAGGATCTTATAATGTAGCCAGTGCTAGCCTCAAGCTCAAGATCCTCCTGCCTCCATCTACCCCACACAGGGATCATTGCTTTGCTCAGCTTTTAGTAGCTGTGCATTTTTATCTTAACACAGTTTGAACTTTTGGTGTTTTGCATAACTGGGTTCTTTTAGAAAGATAGTAAATAAGATACATGCCCAACCTTGCTTTTCTAAACACTACAATTGTTTCATAAATATTGAATATCTATCAGTCACATGGGGTCAGAACATGAGCGAGCTCACGCGCACACTCACACACACTTCACGCACAGAAGCACGACAGAGGACATCTCTGACACAGATATAATGTTTAACGTGTTGTCATGGCATGTCTACCAGAAGAAGTCTCTATGAAATAGATTTAAAATAACAGGCAACTTAATCAGATAAGTGCACAGCGTTCATCTCTGTCCCTGGCAATGTGACTGTGGGATAATGAGTGACAGGAAGGAGTTCTCTGCAGCACATCTCCGATGCAGTGAAGCCAGCTGTCATCAGAGCCCTTTGCCTTGGGGAGTGCCTTAGTTAGGACTTGTATTGCTGTAACAAAACACCCTGACCAAAACCACCTTGTGGAGGAAAGGAGTTATTTCATCTTACAGCTTGTAGTTTATCATTCAGGAACATCAGGGCAGGAGGCCAAGGCAGGAACCTGGAGGAAGGAGCTGATGAAGAGGCCATGGAGGGATGCTGCTTACTAGCTTGCTCACCATAACTTGCTCTGCCTTCTTTCTTATAGTGTCTAGGATCACCCATCCAGGGGTGGCACCACCCACAGTGGGATGGATCAAACCACACTGATCATCAATCAAAAAAATACGACACAGGCTTGTCCCCTTCCAAAATGACCTTAGCTTGTGTCTAGTTGACATAACACTAGCTAACACAGGGAGGTGGGGTGGGGCAGGTTGGAGCAGAACCCACCTCTGGCTCTGTCCTCATGAATAGGTAAACTTTTAGAGTCAAGGAAAGAAACAAAGGGGGTAATTTGGCTTTTGCCTTGAAAGATCTAAATACACATTTCCTCAACTTTCCAGTGGGGAATTCAGCCCTGCCACACACTCGCCAAGTTTTGGAGACCTGATGGTGGAGCACGGGTTCCCTTCTCCAGAGGAAGGAGAAAGGGGGTGATAAATGACCTTTCATGGAAGTATGAGGAGAGAAAATTAGAACTAAGACCCTCCTCAGAAACAAATGGCAAAAAGTGAATCCACTCAGTTTCAATGCTGCATAAGTAAACTGCACACGGCAACCCATTGCTGGCTGCAAGCCTTCAAATTGCTCCTGGGGACATAGCTCTGTCGTGGGAGTACCCATTCTCTCCTAGAAGACAATGGGGCAGCGGAGAGGACTTCTGGAAATCCCAATCCCCATAGTAGCACTTAGGAAGCTGATGTTTATACCTTTGTTGCCTGCTCATATGTCAGTCCTGAACTTTGCCCCTCACACACTGTGTGGCCTGAGTCCTGTTTCTCTATGCCTTTCACAGATGTGTGAGGAAGACATGCAGTGACTTTACTAAGATCTCACAGTGACGAGGTGTGGTGATTTGAATGTTATGGACTACTGCTTTTACTGTGTATGCCAACTTTTCTGTTCTTATAAAAACATAATGATTTAAATATGGAAAAATAAGACTTTTAGTATTTTTTTACTGTCACTCTTCAGCATGAGTCAAATTAGTGTTTCTATGGAATTTAAACTGTTTAAGAGTTTCACCAAAATCACTAAATGAATGTAGCCCTCAGATAGGGACAGAATTTGCAACAAGTTCTGCAATGAGCCTAAACACGCTTCTTTCATTTGTGCCATGGATCTGTGTTCTGTGGCATTCTGGGCATTGACAATTATAAAATAAAAATATCAACACTGATTCTGCCCTACTGTCCTACAGAATCAAATACTCAGCTGATATGTAATTCTTTATGAAATTTAATTCTTCCAACTTATTAGAATGCAAATTTGTTTTCACATTTAATAAGGAGTAAAATTGTGTTTGTGATTTATTATCAGTAAGTGTTTGATTTCTATGATATGAACAGACAGATGATACATACATACATACATGATAGATGGATGACGGATAGAGATAAGTATAGAGATATATGTACCCAGGCATGTGTAAAAATTTAATTTATTTGGTTAAAAAGGAGTCACAAGTAGAAAAAGTTCAAGAAACTGGGTGCTTTCCTAAGTACCCAAGAGAGATGTTTGGACTTCATCCTCCATTTCCCTGTCTGCAAATGAGACATGAAACACACCTCACAGACTTGTTAATCTGGAAGCAAGACATACCTTGTTAATCTGGAAGGGAGACTATTGCCACGCAATGCCTATCCACACAGGGCCTTTCTGACATTGTGATGGTGCTTCTTATAGAAAATCCTGAGGCTTCAGGAATCAAATCCAAATCAGTGCTGCCTGCCGGAAACACAAGGCGAGACCCCTTCCACCTGGGCAGATCTTCTCCATATTGGCTTTTAAGGAGAAAGGTGGTAGCAGTAGGAACCAAGCTCAGGACCACCTGGAACAGCTGACTAGTAGCAGCCTGTGTAAACTGACCACAGACATCAGTGCTACATAACATCTTGGTAGCCAAGTGTGCTAAAGGCATTGCTTTCTCATCCACAGTGGCGCTGTTTGCAAACAGACTCATTCTGTTGGGTTCTTCTGGTGACTTGAGGACTACGGGCTGCTGTAATTGCTCACTGCTGTGGTGGCTCAGCACAGAAGCCAAGGAGGAGTTCCCATACATGCAAACTCTTCCAGGGGTTCCATCCTGGACAATGGAACCCTGAGCATCTGAGCTCAGGTGTTTTTATTGATTCAGAACTCCTCAGGTGCAGATCATAAGCAATCAAGCATCCCCAACATAAATCCAACACCTGCAGACAACACAAAATGCCAAGGCCTATGCATCCCTTTTTCCAACAGTGCACAAAAACAATTATTTTAAACACAACAAAAAAGAAACTTCCACAACAGTCTACTGTCTAGCCATTCACATCCGATTGTGAATTGACCAGCAATTTCGCATAATGCAAACTAAAACTATCTGCTACCCAAAGAACAAGGTAAACCCAAGCCAGTTTCTGATTGCATTAGTGAAACGACAATCATACCTACTTGAGCAGACCACACCTGAATTCCAGGTACATTCCTTGATCCTGGCTTAAGAGAGACAAAAACAGCTTTTTCAGAGGAGGGAGCTGGTATGGCTACCATCCACAAAGCCTCCTTCACCAAGCTAAGTAGAAATAATAATAAATAATAATAATAATAATAATAATAATAATAATAATAATAATAGTAAAGCTTCAGCTATGTATACACAGCTTCCATGTATAAGATATGCATCTTGTATGCATCCTGTTTGATATATGATATCTAGAACTAAAATTAAGATAATCTGAGAGGACTGCACCTAAATCTGACATTAAAGATGGTTTAGCACATCTGCCCACACTGTTGTAGTGAAGATCAAAGTCACTACCTAGAGTTAAGATTCCCATACATACTGCCTTCCCAGTGCCAAGTTCCCACTGCTTAGAGTGACTGGTCACTTTCTGTTCTGGGGTGGATATCACAGAATACACACAACAGAGCCTCTCCTTAGGCCCTATGGCTGGTCCATCTCCTTCTACTCTGGCTCCTTTCTGTCACCAGAGTATGAGACACCACCACCAAAGCTCCACTCAGTCTGTAGGAAAAAGAGAATACCATGTTCCGTGGCATGAGGAAAGCCATTGTTTTGAACTAACAGATAAGTCCTCCCCACACCCCTACTCCCTCAGTCTAGCTTGGTCTCCTAAGACTGCTGTTAAAACAAACCAGTGTGGTTGGCTAATAACTATGATCCAAGCATTCAAGAAGCTGAGACAGCAGAGTTATCAGGAGTTTGAGGCCAGCCTGGGGCAGGTAGTTACATAGTGAGTCCCAGGCCAACCAGGGTTCCAGACAGACCTGTCTAAAAAGAAAATTAAAAATAAGTGAAAAATAAAAACACAAGCAAATGGTGTCCTCTTGCGGTGCTGGAGGCATGGGGTCTGAAATACACGTTCCTCCTCTTGAAGCAGAGTGTCAGCAGCGCCCTTCCATAAGCTCCTGGGGAATCCCAGCCGCTGGTGGCTGCTTCAGATACTGGTCCATCACATCATTCAACCTGTTTACTTGGTCATCCTGCCTTGCCCTGTATGTCCAGAAGCCTCACCTCCCTCCCATAAGGACACTGTGGTTGGTATTTTGCACCCATCCAGGAAATCCAGCAGAATCTCAGACTCCCTCCATCATAGTTTCAAATTCTGTATCCAGCAGGGTCAGCTCCAAACAGCTGGATCAGTGCCAAATGATCCAGTCAGTTAGTGCTGAGCCTGGAGCTTAGTGACCCCTCAAGACCTGTGTGTTATAGGCTTGACTTTTAGGGTGGTACTATCTGAAATTTAGGAGATGAGGCCTAGTGGACGATCTGTAGGTCATTGTGGATGTGTCCTTGAAGGGGATTGTGAGTTGTAAGGCTTTTCTTCCCCACCTTTGTTTCCTGGCTATGAAGTGAGGGCTCTGCTTTATTGCACACTCCACCATGCTATGTTGGCTCCCCAGAGACCCAAATGGATCAAGCGCAAGGGGTCCTGGAATAAAATCATTACTCAAAATAAACCTTTTCTCTTCTTAAGTTGATTATCACGTATGTTTGTCACAGTAACAAAAGCCTAAGACAATTATGCGCCATGCCAGGTCATGGCCACATCAATAATGCACTCTTGTGAATGTTCCTTTTCTTTCCATCATAATCCCTGTGTCCCAAACTCTTCCTACTCTGAGACCAACTTCTCTATCAGAGACACGAGGCTTTCCTCAAGTTCTGCTTTTGATATTTATAAACCAGGAAGACTAGCGCACATACTAACAGTGGGAATGATGATAGAAGTCATAATACAAGGATTCCTATAGTTTTCAAAGAGGTTTTACTCTCTCCCAGGGTGTTGCTTAATTTCGAAAAGGGAGGCTAGCATGCAAAGAAAACGTGTATCTTTTAGAAAACAGGTATTTTCTGCAGTGAGGTTTACGCTGTGTTAAAAGGTTTATTTCTCCCTGAAGAAAAAGATGTGGTGGTTTGAATGAGACTGGCCCCTACAGGCTGATAAGTTTGAATACTTGGTCTCCAGTTAGTGGAACTGTTTAGAAGGATTAGGAGGCGTGGCCTCATTGTAGGTGTGTCACTAGAGTAAGCTTTGGGGTTTCAAAAGTGCACATCATTCCTAGTTAGCTCTCACTCTCTCTCCCTGCCTCATGTTGTGGATCAGGTGTAAGATTTCAGCTACTGCTCCAGTATCGCATCTGCCTGCCTGCAGCCATGCTGCTTTACCACAATGGTCATAGACACTACTACCCTCTGGAGGTGTGAGTCCCAAATTAAGTGTCTTCTTTTATAAGTTGCCTTGGTTACGATGTCTTGCAACAGCAATGAGAAAGTAACCAAGACCAAAGGAAATTCACTCTGCTAAGAAAAACTTACACAGGTGATGGACGTGTCAAAGTTCACAGCAGAAGAGGAGTGTTTCTGCTACACTAAACTTGACTATGAATGTGCTTTTGTTATGCAATAGCAGCCTGTTTTCTCCAATGGGCAATGCCTTGGGTCCTAGGCATGTCTGGGAACAACATAGCACATTGACAAATCTCAGGGTACATAGGCTGTGAAGTTGTGCCTGCCTCTAGGTGGGGAGAAGGGAAAATGGGGAAATAGGGTAGAACTTTCTACTATAACCCTCAGAGGTGACACATGTGCAAGCAAAGGCTCTGGAAGTTTGGTTTTCCCATCAGGCAATATTGTTGGTTCCTTTGTTTCAGAGAGTCATATAACTTTTAGGTTCTGCAAAGAAAAGACAGCCAATCACACTGGACATGAAGAAAACAGCATCAAACTTCTCTTGTTCAAAGGACAAATGCCAAAAACAGAAACTGTAAATCACACGTAGGTCTTCTACCAACACAAGGAAAGTTCTTACTTTCGTGGAAGCATCTTCTGAGTACTCCACCACCATCTCCAAGACTGTGCGATTGAATGAGTGTAACTGAATGTACGTAGCATCATAGCCAAATTCAACAGGTGTCATTGAGCTGGTCGATTCAGAGAGACTCTTTTGGACAGTGGACTTTCACTCTCCCTAGCCTACTTTGTCTCTATCCATTCATAGCTACAGTGAATGGCTTTCCACATTTCAGTGCTCCTTCTGTTTTCCTCTTTCAGCTTATACACACATAAAGACATGAAGACAGACACACTAGAAGAACCAACTGTCAGGACAACATTTTGCATAATAGCAACGTGTCAGATAAGCATTTCGCTACTGTAGCAAAAAACACTTGAGATGATCAACTTTAAAAGAGGGAAGTTTTGTGGTTTGAGAGTTTTTGGTCCAGTTTTTGACCAGCCTGCTACTTTGGGCCTTGTTGTAAGGCAGCACATTCTGGAGGGGGTTATGGGACAAAGCAAGATTCAATGTCTCTTAGCTGGAGTAATGGAAGGAGGAAGAGCCTATAGTCTCAAATTACCCCCTCAATGGCAAATCCTCAATGGCTGAAAGACTTCCCATTAGGCTCCAGCTCTGAGAAGTTGCCACCACCTCCTGCTAGTGCCACACTTGGAAGCCAGACTTTTCCACGGGGTCTTCAGAAACACAGTCCAGGTCGAGTTCTAGCAGGTACGGCAGCTTCTCTCATATACCAGTACCCACCCTGTTCTGTAGCACAGAGAACATCCACAGGAGAACCTCTGTACTTTTAGTAGATGCTAGATACAAGTACAAGATCAAAATGATTTGCAGAGTCTGCCTACTCTTCTTTATATAGCATCAGCAAGCCTGAGAACTTCCATGTTTCCAGCTCATAGCCAGCTCTTAAATGACGATTAACAATGAATGAATACATGAACAAGAACAGTAAGGGGCTGAAAGCTCTGTTGTGGAGTTCTAAGTTTTTGTTTTTCTTCCACAGTGCTAGGAATCAAACCAAAGTATTCATACTTGCTAGACAAGAGTTCTACCACCGAGGACTCACTCCAGCTCAGGACAGGACATTTTGAAAAGATGCATGATGTAAACAAACATACGGTATATTGAAAGAACAGCAACATAAAGCCTGAGACCTGCCTTCTAGCTCTCACTCCTGCCCACCATCTGATCTTGGGCATGCTACCTTATTCCTCTCATGCCCAATAGAGATGATAACATGCTTCTCTTTCTATAGATTATATCACCTACCAATACAATAGCTTATGATTTAGATTAAAAAAAAACATGGATTTATTGTATGGATTTTCTTGGTCCTGTCAAACAGTTGGGGACAAAGAGATAGCATCACATCATGTAGCTTAAGCTGGCCAAAAACTTAGGATCCTTGCACCTTGGCACCAAAATGCTGGGATTTCAGATGTGTGTCATTGTGCCCAAAGAGGGCATCCATCTTTTGGCCTGAAAGCATAATTGTACAATATTGAACCTGAGGTACTGATGTCATTAATAAAGATGGTATCTACCTAAAAGCTCCTGCCATGTCTAGCTCTCTTCAGGTTGCAGACAGAGGAAGATCCTGCTATGATCCCTGTCTGCCACTGAGCTAACAAACTAAGGCAGAATCTTACCTCTAACCCTGACTTCTTGCCCTAAGTCCTACCTTCCTTCCTTCCTTCCTTCTTTCCTTCTACGTGGCACATCCACTCATAAAATTTGTGAATCACCAAGAGCCATGAGCAGTTTGTTTGTTTATTTATTATTATTATTATTATTATTATTATTATTATTTAGTGTTTCAGGACTAGGTTTCTCTGTTGTGACTCTGGCTGTCCTGAAACTCACTCTACAGAACAGGTTGGTCTCAAACTTACAGACATCTCGCTACCTCTACCTCCCGAGTGCTGGGATTAAAGGCGTGCTGAACCACCATGTCCCATCGAGTAGTTTGTTTTTAATGAAATTCCATTATAAAAGTATGTTCAAGAGCAGGCAGCACAGTAGCAGAGCAATGTTTAGCATGTGCTCAGCCCAGGATAGCATCCCAGAAAAAAAAAATCAGACAAACAAAAATCTCCTACACATCTATTTCTTCCGTGCTATTTAATAGATACATAGTGAACTAAATGATGGATATCAGGAGCCAAAACTTTTTCTGTAAAGAGCCACCATGTTTCCAAGGCCATAGTCTCTGCCACAACCACTTGATGTTGTGGACACCTGTGCTGTAAACAATACAGAAAACAGTGGGCATGTCTATGTCTGATAGAACTTTATTTATAGGAATAGGCAACATGGCAGGTGCATCCCAGGGACCCTGTTTGCAAACCCCTGGGCAGCACCAGCTTGAAGAGAAGTCTTGTCCAAAGTATTATTTCTCCATCTGAGCACTTCCTGTTGGAGCAGGGCCTTCATAACACTTGACGGAGACTCATATCTAGGCACTCCGTTCCTCTCTCTCGCTGTCCTTTGATAAGTGCCAGTTGGCAGGAGGAGTGTCATTCCATGGCAGTTATTCTGAAAGACAAAGCGGGGGTAGAGATTAAAGCCAGACCCAGGTCTTTGTGCTGTGCTCAGCATATCAAGTGGTCCTCTTCACATCGGACTGTGTTGGCTGTACACCTTCAGAAAGAGACAGAACTATTCTTTTATTTAGTAGTCTTCAGTGTGAGTGTGGGAGGGCAAGTTTACGAAAGGCCCTTCTGAAATGCCGGCTGAAAGAAAATCATTCTCCCTGGCACCGCGGACCCTTTCTCATGTGAAGCTGCATGATCACCTTTCATTTCATTCCTCAAGCACCCCATGGCACCCATCCATGTATTAGGCTAATAACTGCATGAAGCTAGTTAAAAGGAACCAAGCAATTATTTTAATTAGAAGAGAACAAAAATAACACTCCTGGCTTCTGTTTTAAGGGGCAAGAAGGAAGTAGTCGGGGTTCAAAAAGATCCCACAAAATATTTTTGTGAAAGGAAAAATAATTAAGGCCAAATTTAGAATGTACTTGCAATAAATGGGCCAAATAAAATGAATGGCCCCACTGTGCAGTCAGGACCCATTCACAGAGAAGAGCCCCAGAAAGCCCATTTCTATGTGATACCATCTTGAGGACACAGCCAATTTTACCCAGTGAAAGTGAATGTCTAGTAGACTTTAATGATCCTTGTGAATCCCTCACGCACCCTCTTAAAGAGTTTCTGTGTAAACTCTTTTATTAATAAAAGACAGGGGCAGGATCTTGCTCAATTTGCCTTTTAAGCAGGATTTTTTTTTGTTTGAATTTTAAATTGCTCCAGAGAAATCTACCTTCACAGAAGATCCCTGTTGCTAATCTATTCAATAAAAGGTGGCCTCTATCATAAGAGAATTTTAATAGCTGGACTGTGCTCCATTACAAAAGGAGAGCATTGAGCTACAGATTTTCCCCAGCCTTGGCTTCCCACCTCCATGATGATTATGCCACTTTCACCTCTTACTTCCATCCCATCTCACAAAAGGAAACAAAATGAACTTGACGTGGTCAGCTGGTTCTCTCTGAGTGGATATATAAATTTTAGTTGGGCACTACCCACATGCACACACAAGCATACAGAAAGTTCCAGATCCACACAGATTACTGGGGCCTCCATTCTGCCAAAAGCAGCCCCAGATTCATCTACTGACACAGACAAAAACATGGGCATAAAAAAAGCCAACAGCCCTTGTGGATGGGGTGAAGGCTAACTAGTCTGAGCTTATTATTAAAGAGTAGATTATCCACTGGACAGTGGTAGGACATGCCTTTAATGCTAGCACTTCAGAGGCAGAGACAGGTGAATCTTTGAGTTTGAGGCCAGCCTAGTCTACAAAGTGAATTCCAGGATGGCCAGGGCTTCAAGGAGAAACTCTGAGTCAATAAAAACCAAGAAGAAAAAAAAATGTCTGAGTCTTAAGTGATGTCTGGGTGCCTGTGGGATTTCCTGGTGCCGGCAAGATGTCCAGAGGCCCTGGTACTTGAGAGAGGCACTGGTGCCTAAGGGATGTCAGGATGCATGTGGATGTCTGGGTACCTTAGTGATAACCAGGTACCCTTGTGATGGCTGGGTACCCACAGAATGTCCAGGTGCTTGTGTGATGTCCATGTACCTGTGGGATGTGATGGTGCCTGCAGAAAACCCTGGTACCTGTGGGATATCCAGGTGCCTACAGGATATTTGGATGCCTGTAGGATGCCCTGGTACTTGTCCAGGTGCCCGTGGGATGTCTACAGAATGTCCAGGTGTCTGTAAGATGCCTACAAAATGTTTGAGTACCTGTAGAATTCTAGGCACATGTGTGATATCTGGGTTCCTGTGCATTTGGGTGGTGAGAATCAACTTCAAGTTGAACTTGATCATGCTTGATCTCAGCCTAATGTGGGCCAGGTAAATGTTCGTGATCAAAGAAGCCTGCTTCTTCCAAAAAACATGGTGATGCCTGTGACTGCCATATAGGCTGGACTTAATTTTATCATTACATTTTTTCTTGAGGACATGGGGTGGAAAGATGGATCAGGGAAGAATGGGAAGAAGGTGTGATCAAGATACATTTTATGAAACTCAAGTAATTAATAAAACCATTATGAAAAAAAAAAGAATAGATTATCCAAAAGCAATACATAGATGGTTTGTTCCAGGTAGAAAGATCAGCACAAACAGAAGCAGACACTCAGAACCTACTTTATCCTAATACAATCTGTCTATTGTCACTTATATCCTTGGCTGTGAGTGGGATGTCTAGACTCCAATCCATCCTTCCTCAAGCATTCAACTGCTCACTCTTAAATGGAAATCTGACCATGTTAACCTCATGCTGAAAACCATGATGTGGTTGTTCAAGTTTGCTTTCTGTTGCCATAATAAACACCATGACCAAAAGCAACTTAGGGAAGGAAAGAGTATTTCACCTTACACATACGTGTCATGGTCCTTCATAGAGGGAAGCCAGGGAAAGAACTGAAGCAAAAACCATGGAGGAATGCTGCTTTTCAGGATCACTTTCAGGCTCATGTTTAGCTAACTTTCTTATACAGTGAAGGCCCACCTGTCTAGTGACGGGGCAGGCCACAGTGAGCTGGGCCCTCCTAAAACAATCAGTTGAAGTATTCTCTCACAGATATGGTCAGAGACCAATGTAATTGCAGCAGTTCAGTTAAAGTTCCTTCTTCCCAGGTTACTCTAGGTTGTGTGAAGTTGACGAGAAAAACTAATTATCATAGTGGTTTTTTGGATACCGAGTATGATGTTGTTAAGAGGTGAGATCTTTGGGTAGTGATGAAATCATGGGTCCTCCACCTTCAAAAAGGGTAATAGTGACCTCATTTTTTTAAAGGCACAAACTGACTCTCTAGTCTTACCCCATGCAAGAACACAACAACAGGACAGCATTTATAATGCCTTAACTGGATACTGTATCCGTTGGCACCTTAATCTTGAACTTTGCCTCTTCCAAAACAGTGAGCAAGCGATGCAATTTTTTTGTTTACAAGTTATTCAGTCCAGGGCCCAGAGTGTAGCTTAGAGGCGGAACCCTTGCCTGACAGGCAGAAGATCCCGAGTTTGATCCTCAGCCACACACAACAGCAAACTATCTAGTCCAAGGTATGTGATGAAGCAGCCTACACAGACTGAAATAACAGATCATAGGTGAACTTCAGCCAAGCCTACATTCATATCGAAAAGCAGTACAAAATCACCTCACAGTTTTCCACAAGAGGTTAACATGATCAGCTGCCCGGTTCCAAGTCCAGGCTATTGGTGAAAAATGGTTAGCCTAGCAAGAAAGGAAAGCAATGTGGCATAGGACTGGAGCAGGCATAAAATTATATATAAATATATATATGTATATATGTATGTGTGTGTGTGTGTGTATATATATATATATCCACAGTGCCTGAGGGGTAAAAAGTCAAAGATAAAATTAACTTTGAAGATTCACCATAAGGACTACGTGTTTTAGCTGGGTGTTCATCCTTTCTCCTGTTGCAAGTTTTCTTCTAAATCCACACAGCCATTGATCATGGTTTCTAAAATCAAAATGGAGTAACTAATTTCAGGCTCGTACACAGGAATATACTATTGAGTGCTGTTTGGGACTCGGCAAACAGTCCAGTTCTATTTACTTTTCCTATGCAAAACTCATACAAAGCTGGCTTCCCACTTCAAGTCTAAGTTAAAATACACAGAAGGCTGAAAGGAGAAAGAGCTGTGGCGAGTGCTCAGGACACTCTGCATACAAGTTTAATTGCTCTGCCAGATTAAACTTCCCAGTGTGTTCACTTCGAAGAAAATCTAAAGAGAATACATACATCTGTTCTCTAAGTTGACAAGCCGACCTTGACGACATGATGGACAAGGACCTTACAGAAGACTGCGGTCCCACTTCACTCGCAGGCATCGTTATAAAAGTACATATTACAAAAACGAAGAAAGCATATGCAGCAGTGTGTAAAATAAAATGCCGCAGCCAAGTTGGGTTTAATCCAAAATATAAAGCTAGTTAACATTCAAAAACCCATTGAAAAGAAGATATGAAAGTAGTCAGGGGCTGTGTTGAGTAGAAGGAGAGTTCCAGCGGGAGAGGGATGGGAACGGACCATGAAAATGACCAAAGGTCATCGTATGTGTGTATGAAATTGTCAAGAATTTTAAAAGTATGAGGGAACCCACTGAATAATTTTGTCATACTAGCAGAATAAAGAGGAAAGGAAATATCAACACTGTGTGCGACAGGAGTGTTAAACTGGGGGTAAAGATGTCAACACAGAGCACTGGGGAAAAGAGGTCTTCCCTGCGAGTAGTACAGAAGCCCACACTTACAACACAGAAGCCAACTTCATCAGTGCCATGGGCCAGGAATACAACTCTGTGGTATAGAACATTTGGTGTTCACAAAACCTTTGGGTTCCATCCTGGTCACAAGAAAGAGAGAGGGGAGAGAGAGGGGAGGGAGGAGAGGGAGGGAAGGAGGGATGGAGGAGTGGAGGGAGTGAGGGAGTGAGGGAGGGAGGGAGGATGGGAGGGAAAGAGAGAGAGAGAGAGGAGGGAGGGAGGGAAGAAGGAAGGAAGGAAGGAAAGAAGGAAGGAAGGAAGGAAGGGAGGGAGGGAGGGAGGGAGGGAGGAAGGAAGGAAAGAAGGCAGGCGACCAGGAAAAAGAAAAAGAAGATAGGAATGGATGGAGGTAGAGGTGGGGAAATGGAGGCCATGGAGACTGAGAATTTAAATTAAAGAGTGAGACAGCGAACTTACAGAAAATGTCATCAGGACGTTTTCATGGCCTTGGAATAGGAAAAGCTCCCTCCAGATAACAGAAGTACCAGCCATAATGAAATTGACTATCCACAGGTACCATGAAGAAAGTGAAAAGTCGGGTTCAGAAGGCTTTTAACATTCCCAACACTTGAAATCATAAAAGGTTCATACATACTATATATGTTTTTCTCCTCTAAAACAGCAAAAAGAGATGAAAGTCCAACATAAAAATAAGCAGTCCGGGCTGGAGCCATCTCAGAAGGTAAGAGTGCTTGCCCTACAAACATGAAAACCTGAAGTTGAATCCCTAGCAGCAACATAAGAACTGAACATGGTGTCCTGTGCCCCAGTATAGGTAGGGGCAAAGTCAGGTGGATTCCAGGGGCTGCTGACTGTACAACCTAGCCAAAACAGTGAGCTTGAGGTTTAGTGAGACACCGTGTCTCAAGGGAATGAGGCAGAAATGTATGAAAAAAGGACATCGATGTTCTCCTCTAATTTCCACATGCTTGTGCATGGCTATGTGAACATGCACACACACACACACACACACACACACACAACACCAACAACAAGCAGGCAACTTGAGAAGAATGTTCATAAGAGAGAACACTCAACTATCCAGTAGGACCTGAACAATATGCCCAATTTTTTTAAGAATCCAGGAACCTGAACTAAGATCATAATGCCAGTCTACTACACACCACAGAATGACTAGTAAGCCTGAGCAGAGCCGTGTAGCAGCCACATTCACTGCTCGAGACTGACACAGTCTCTTTGGAAAGGTACTCATACTCAGCATTATGTATTAACATCGAATAGCTCTTCCCTACAGATGCAAACTCCCCATTCAGTGTAAATATAGACTAAGCATAATGCATGCGAACAGTCAGCAAAATGTGCTCAGGCAAGCTTACAGCAGAGTTCTCTGAAATCATCTAGAACTCAAAACAACCGAAACATTCATAAAGGGTAAGATGGATACAATGTGCAGTATGTGGTATTTCATGGAGAAGAGAGGAAGAAATATACTACAGTTATGGCCAACATAATATGGAGAGGAAAAATCCCAACACAGATGAATACCTATCCATGTTAAGAATCTGTACCACAGTCAAATAATTTTTAAAAAATGAATATTTCTTGAGTGGTTCCACTTATATGAAGTTCAAAAAAGTCAAGACAAATTTATGGTGTCAAAAAAAAACCAAAAACAAAAAAACAAAAACGTGGATACCTATGGGAATGAAGATGGGATTGCATCATAAAAGCAATTGGGAAGATCAGTCATTTGGTCATCCTTGTCTTGTCATGCGTGGACGTGGCTGTGGAATGTGTTAACTCCAGATCAATGCACCAAGTCCCACATCCACTCTTCACTTCTTCCATATGTGGGGCTCCAAGGAAGCCCTCACTTAAACATTCCAAATGTTCTTTCTGCTTCATGATGTCACTCAACATGTGTGTAAAATAGATAGAAAACAGGAAGGGTGGATTTAGGCCAGCTAGACACAGAGGGAGAGAAGTTTTGGCAATGAGCTAAGCAGTAATACATAAAGGAGAGGAAGGAGGGAGGGAAAGAGGGAGAAAAGAAAGAGAGAGAGAAAGAGAGAGAGAAGGAATGTAAAAAATAAAGACAATAGAAGAGCAGCTAACACAGAAACTCACAATTGGTCAAAGTCAGTGGAGAGCTCAGCCACAAACAAAACATCTGTATAGCACCCCTCCCTCAAGACTTAGAGACCATCATAGAAAGGTGGAGGGGAAGGTTTTAAGAGCAAGAGGTCAGAAAGGACCAGAGCAAAACAATGTCTTGTGGACATGACTTGGCCAGGATCACTGTGCATACATAAACTCACAGCACCCGTGGTTGCCTGCACAAGATCATGCCAGGTCACATTCCAGCATGGAGTTATTGGCTATTGGAAGCTGCTACAGGGAGAAGATTCAGTTGTCTTTAAGGTGCGATCCCAGGTTGGTCTACCTTGTTCCAGTGGATGGCACCATACCCACGAGTACATACATAGAACAAATTGAAATCAGTTGGCTATTTTGAAAAAATAGAGGACTTGAGGTTGGGAGGGGTGGAGAGATGTGGGAGGAGCTAGGAAGGGAGAATGTGCGAGAGATATGATCAAAATATATTGTATGTATATATGAAATTCTCAAATAATTAATAAAAATGATATACTTCAACAAAAACCAAGAACAATAATGTAAGGCTTGCTAGAAACTCCTGTGTTTCTAGTCTCGGTATGGAAAATGGGATACAAATAAATACAGACTACATATGAGGCGTTTTGTTATGCAATGTGTATAATGTATACGTCACTAAGTCACGGTGTGGGGACCAACACAGAATGGTTAGTAAAATCCAGCTCTCCCAAAACCTGGCTCCAGCAGCCAGGGCTGCATCTGCAGTTACAGGAAGGCAGCACTGTATTACCTAGCAACCTGTGCATACAGGTAAAAGCCCCCTCTCTACCAGCCTGGGTCAGCAGGGGGGGCGGATTTCCCCCTTGGTGTAGTGTTTCACAGCACTGTTACCTAATACCGCACAGCTCTTGGTCTGCCTGGCGTTCGCACCTCCTCTCCAGGCACCTGGCTGGATGTGGGATGTTGCTCTGAAGCAGACTATTGTTGTAACCTTGGAAGGCAGCACCTGTAGGCCTGTATTTAGGCTACACCTTGTGTTTCCAAAAGGTAAATGCAAGGAATATAATCAAAATTGTTCCTAACGCTACTGTTTTTACATCAACAATCTATAAATATATGGAAGAACTCAATATACGTGTGAAATAAACAGAAGGTATGCAGAGCTAACTCAAAACGGCTCTGGAGTTTAGAAGCTTGGCTTTCAATCGCTGAGTTTTTAGATATGAAACATTATGGAAAACACAGACATTATTCATCAGAGTGATTGTCCCGTGCACTTGTATACCTTATATAATTTTTATGGGGCTTTTTACTTCAAGAAAATCACTAGCTAATGACATTTCAGACTGGAAATTTTTCCCCGATAGCACACTGGAGTTCCCTCGGGAAGAGAACTGTGAGTACGTGGATTTTTTTTTTTCTTTTGAGATCATTAACAGATATTACGAACCAAATTCAAACTGAGCGTTTTCTTTGCAAATTACCTTTAACTTTTAAAGCCGCTGAAGAAAGAAAGGGGGGGGGGGGAAGACAGTGAGTGATTTAATTTACCTAACCTGACTACAAATTGTACCTTTGTGCTTTATCTGTGACTGCATTTCCAACCCAAAAAAAAAAATATCTCTAACTATCTCTAATAGAGATATTTTTCTAAATTACCACATTGGATGAGTGATATTTCCAGAGAGTAATGTTGCCTTTTTTTTCTTTTTTTTTCATTTAGCAAGTTGCCCTGGGATTGGGATGTTTATCCTATTGGTATGTTTAAGGTTAAAAATAAAAATGGAGCCCCACACTGTGTATCTGATCTAATCAGGTCTCGCCAGTAATTAGCAGGCTTATCCTCCCCTGAGCGCATGCACAGTGATACTCCGTTGTTGGCGGACTGTGCCTTTCGGAGGGGAAGGAGGAATACTTTTATCTCATGATCAAAACCTAGTTTCCAGGCTAAAAAGCTAATATTTGAGTGAACAGTAAGTCATTCCAAGATTACATCAGGCCTGATTTTTATTTGCAGGTTTTCCATTCAAAGAACCCCCATGGACTTCAAAAGAGGTCGCCTGCAAGGGCCGGCTACGTGTGGGACCTGATGGGTTCCCCAAGCGCGGAAGCTGGTCCACGCACACTGCTCATGCTGTAGCTCAAAATCGTGACACAAAACTAAAGGGTCTCCCCTACCTATGTCATCCCATGGTACACGTGGAAAATGTCCTCAGGCCTGCTAAGGACTGCGCTGGCTTCTCTGGCTGCTATCTATAAATGTTTGATGAATGATGCTTCATATATAAGAATATATGTTAATAACAATATTCTTTACGTTCAGTGCCTAGTGAAGACTTTTTCAAAACTCACTGTTTGCTTTTTGCTAGGTTCCTTTTTCTCCTTTTTAAAGTGAGAAGTCAACTTGGCACAAATTAAATGGAGGAGTTTCACGTCCTTCTATTATGTCCTGTGAACAGCAAGTAGGGAGGACACTAGCTGAAGAATGTTCTACTTGGGGAAGGAGTCATTCTGTTATCAAGAATAAAGGAGCCTTGAGATGAATGCCTGGGCATCTCTTGAAGGCCAGGCACACAATAATTGCTCTTTTTAACCCTCCCTTATATCACAGGATGGATAATATCACCCCCATGTGGAAGACAGTGATGTGGACTTTAGAGAGCTCTACTCCAAAGCCCTAGGGTAGGAAGTGTAGAAAGAAGCCTCAGAACCCAGATCTGCCCAGTGAAACAACCAACATTTGCTTGCCGGCCTCAAATTCACAGGTGACTTCAAATGCCAAGGTCATGGCCAAACATTCTCATAAAGAAGCAGATGCTCAGACTGTGGTCCTCTGAGTTGAGATCAGACAATGGGTACTATATTCTGCACTTGGATGACTAAGATGTGAGGAACTGGTTGTCCCAGAGGCTTCCCAGTAAGACCCCGCCAGGAAAGGCATACATAGTTAGATTGCTAACTAAACTAGCTAGTCCAAATAGCATTGTGTGCATCACAAAATGCTAACACACTCTGGAAAATAAGGACAACAGCAGTTGCTTAGATAAAAGCACGAGGCAAGGTGGAAGGCCCCAGGGTGACGCTCCTCTGTGGACACACAGCACAATGCAAAACCATCAGCGCTTCAGACATGTGTTGGAATGGGGGTAGGGTGAAACTTCCACTAATGCACTTGGCCTATGCTCCAACATCAGAACTTTAGAGCTCTGTTCAAGTCTTCTGTGGCCATGGAGGAAGATTCAAAGGGGATCTCCTGTCTGCCCAGTGAGAAGACATCACCCCAAGGTGGCTGCCTCGGAGTGGTAAAGGAGAGGTAACAGCTATTCATAGTGCCTTCCTGTTCACCAGACTTTTGCACCCAGGGCTCTGGAGCCACTGGAAAGAGCCCAGATGATTCCTGGTGTGGCCACTGGGACCCTTTCCCCTCGACTCAGCTCTGAGAGAGCTTGCCAGAACTGAGACACGTGGTCCAGGAGTGCTCATGGTGCTGTGTTCTGGATGAGTCTTCCATACTTTAATGAACAGCCTAAAGAAATTTGAATACTGACCCAGGATAGCATGCTGGGCGGTGAGAAGGACTTGGAATAGGTCATTAGGGTCATGCAGGGAGCCCTTCCCAGGCCTCTTCCCTCCACCTTCAGTGCCAGGGCTAAACACGCCACCATTCTCACCCTCTACCCGTGACTGCCCGTGAAAATAAGTCAAAATGCAGTGATCTGTCTGTTAACAGATGTCCAACTTGAAGTTTAAAAACTACAAGTGGATTTCTAAGCACACCTCTGCTCGCTGGATAAAACCCAAACTCCTGAGCAGATACCAAGTTGAAGTTCGCTCTTTTCCCTCACATGAGAACTTCTCAATGTGGCACCCAGACCCTATGCCTACTCCATCCCTCTCCTGGATCTCCCTGGGTCATTGTCCTCCTAGCCCCTTCTCTCCAATCCTGACTCAGACCTGCCAAGGTTTCTAGATGTGGGTTTTCCCAAGCGCAGCCCAAGGGAATTCCTTCCCGGCTGTCATTGCCATGAGTGAAGACACTTTCTCTGTTGGTCCCTTGAGAACCATCCATCTCCTCAATTCAGGAGAGCAGTCATCTCTGCCTTATTCCTTGTTGGTCTCTAGGCCCCAGCATCACATGAATGATTCAGGAAATGAGTTGTCCCTTACCTGAGTAATGAACACTATTGCCCCAGCTGTTGCAGATGCTGAGGCAAAAAGACTGTCAGTCCCAGGCCAGCCTCAGTAACGTAGCAAGACCCCGTCTCTAATTAAAGCAAGTAAACAAGAGTGTTGCCTTAAAACAGTAGTACATCCAGAATAGTGGTTCCCTCTACTGAGGGTCTGCAGGGCTTTCAAGTATGAATATACCCCTGTGCTTTCCTTGGTGAGGTTCCATAGCAGGATACTACTACAACACTCTGCTAGGTACATTAGTGCTAGGGCACTACTGCTAAAAAAAAAATTGATTATTTTTAAGTCAGATGTGTTACATATTTAGTTGCACATCTTCTAGGGGGGCTGAGGCTGGGATAAGAGAATCTTTTGAGTACAATAGTAGGAGAAATTCAATGACACAGTCAGCAACACAGTGACTCCTCATCTTAAAACAAAGACAGACTTAGGGAAGACCGCTCAACGAAAAGCCACTGGGACATATTAGTGAGGGCAGAAAGTCTCTTGAAGTCCAGCAAATGGCCTCAGAGGATAGCAATGCATCCATTCACAACTAAGTGAGACCTAACCTTGGAACAGGACCTAAAAGATGATACCTGAGGTGGGATTGGAAGTGAAAAATTGAAAGAATACAGAACTGAGAGCCACTGACTTCCGCGGGCTAGAAATAAATGGTGAGAGACACCTGGCTGGGAGAGAGATCATCCCGTGGGTTGTATGAGTGTGTATATTAAATGAAAGGCCTAGTGATCCATCTTTTGCATAAGTGACCGGTAACAACTCAACCTGTGCTCCAAAAAGATCCTTCTAAGTATGCAGCTTAAGTAAACCCCCAACCTCCCCACACCTGGATGGCTCTCCCCTCCAACACACATCAACCAACTTCCCCA
Source organism: Cricetomys ansorgei (assembly GCA_026225945.1). Lineage (NCBI taxonomy): Eukaryota > Metazoa > Chordata > Mammalia > Rodentia > Nesomyidae > Cricetomys > Cricetomys ansorgei. Next base: position 3,510,865 of record JAMJFZ010001815.1, on the reverse strand, counting down.
GCAAGAGAAAGACACCCAGGAAATGAGGCACTCGGCACAATCTGCAATAAGCCTCTGCAGCCACTAGGGTACCATTTTGTTACCCTAAGGGACCACTGACATATTCCAAATTAATTCAGTGCATCTGCTTTGAGTTATTTTTACCCACAAACCACAACAAAATTGTGCTGATTCTTCCCCAGAATGCCAATTGTCCACTTGGATACCAGGCTGGGGTTCAGAAGGGAGACCAGAGTGAGGTGAATTTGTCTCTTGGGAACTGAACCTGTGACCTCATTAGCGCAGGCTTCTAATCAACTGAGCCACCAGGCACATTCCTTACTGAAGGCACCAGGGCAGTAATTTGCTACATGTTAATTCTAAGATTAACTACAGATGAGGAGCATTCCTAGGAGGGGAAATGAGAGATTTGCTAATTCTTGGGGAAAGATTTAGGTCATCAGTTTTTGAACACTTTCATTTAAAAATAAAAACCTATAATCTTGAAATGATGCCCTCCGTAGTCTATACCTTCATGATTTTTTTTAAATCTCTGTCTACATAGGAAGGACAGAGCAAGTGGTGTCACCTCTGCAACTGCAAAACACTACCCACGTACTTGCTTATAGGTTGCTTTACATTTTCTATGTTTCAAGCACAACACAGATGGCCGGAACAAGGAATGGGTCCCATTCTAAGCTGGAAAACGTTTTCCCAAATCTAGAGGGCTTCACCCTACCTCTGACACCACTACCCTCAAAAAACGCTAAATCCTGGAGAGACAATCCCCTCACCCAAGAAGGGAGGACTCATCTCAAGACTCGGGAAGCTTAATCCACTCCTCTCTCCCTTTTCCCTTAACCAGCCTTGAAAAGACAGTGTTAAAAACAGTAAATAGGTATGGAATACTGTTTTGACACTGACTTGGTATCCTGTACTCAAATTCCTATAAATATTTGGCCTGCTTCTCAACTCTGAGAACAATTTCCTCTCTGAGGCTACATTACACATTCAGGCCATTTCAACTTTAGCTGCTCCCACCCTTACTGTGACTTTGAACTTGATATGTCTTAGGAAGAAACTAAAGCAAGTATTTAAAAATATTAATAAAAATGGGCTCTGTCCCCAGACTTTGTAATTTTGTAGAGGTACCTCCGTGAGGGCATCCTGGCTATGGCTTTGGGAGTGTGCCTACATTAGCTTTCCAATGGGAAGCTGACTGGAAATCCCGCTATTTTCTACAGGGATTTTCACCATGGAGAGACTCAAACCTCACACTCGAACATTGAATCTTCTGTACTAGGAGCTTAAAGCATTGCTTTAATACCTTGGCCAAGCTGAGGATGTAGTTTGGTAGAAGAGCAAGCCCTGGATTAGATCTCCTACATATATATACCTTGACATGCATATGGATACACACCTAGGCTACTGTAAGTTGTAAGAGACATCTTTTTATATTTACTGGTAACTTTCAGCCTGACGACGACCAGGGAGCATGATGATCTTCCCTTGCCCATTAGAGGTTCATAGGAAAGTTAACTCTCCTGTGTCAACTGTCAATTTTGTCATCTGTAAAATTATGGTAATTATAATTACTACAAAATAGAGCTGCTGCTGTGCAACAGAAATGCCCATAAAATTATTTAGCTCAAGGTTGGAACATAGTACTGAAGAACCCACTCGAATGTAAGAGTTGGGGCTGTGGATGTAGCTAGGGTAGAGCTCTCATCTGGTTTGTGTGAGACCCTGTGTTTGATCTTCAGCTCCACAAAAACAAATAAATAAACTGTAACATCATAGCTACTCTCTGCCTCTCTTGAGCAAAGCATCCCCCATCTGGGTGTAGTATGCTGCATTTCAAATATCCCTCGCTTTATAAAGCCACAGCAAAAGTTAAATATGTACTACAGCTCTATATCCACAAGGAAAATACTAACGATTAAACTGAACACAACCCAGCTTAAATAGCATGCTCTGATTCAGATCGCTAAGAGGCAGAAGCCTAAAATGAAAATAGCTAGCCCTGATTTCCAAATTAATGCCTATAAAAATGTTTTCTCATGAAATGCAGTCTAAAACAGCGCAGTGGAACTTTCCAAATTAGCGTGACCAAAATACATGATCTTTCTCTCTACAGCGTACCCGATTCTTAACCAACCTAAAGGTTTGAAGGAACTTCAAAAAAATGTATGAAAATATTATCTGCCTATTCAAATAATCGAACTAAGTACACTTTAATCTGAAAATAAAATCTGATACGGCCTCATTTTATAGTCAAGAAACTCTCTTAACATATTCAGTGAGCTACAGTTTTAAACAACTCCAATTCAAGCTGACAGTCAGAAACTAAACAAACAGAAACTAACCTGCTACGTTGTCTCCCAGTCCCCGGCACACTCTGATCTGCTGGGGAAGCCTGGATCAGTAAAATAAAGAGTTTTCGTTTCCTCTCTATATTCCTCAAACCACACCAGTGCACTTGTCTGTGAGTCACTGTAAGGCCTTGGTAAGCACTCTCCCCATCCTGCTAAGAAGAGGAAGTTTTATTTCTATTTTTTAACAAAATGTAGGGAAGAACGTGGATGGCCATTGTTTTAACGCACTGAATCCTGATCATTTCCCATTCTCGTTCATCAAAAAAGCAGTTGTTCTTAAGAAATGTGGGGACTTTTTAGCCATTGGATACTGCCTTTCATTTTGTGATATCTGTTTCTTTCCATAAAATGATACTGTAGGTTCCCTCTAATGGTGAAGGATAAAAGATGCGGAGACTTCTATTTAGTGAAGTAAACACTCAAGAGTCCAAATCCGCAAGAGAAAAATAAAATGTATTATGTGAGGTAGAAACATGGGATTCCTCACAAATATTCAACATGATTGGTAATTTTAAAACATCATTATTTTATTTATATTTGAAAGGGGGTGGGTATAGTCTTTAGGAATTAGCCTTGGACCAGAATCTCTCTACCTTACCACTACTCCCTAAGTGAGCCAGGATGTTTATAGGCACCAAAGCTTGAGAGTCTTGCAATGGGCCGTTAAAATCACAAAGGTCACAGGCAAGAGTTAAAGGTCTCATCATCCTTACCTCAGCCGGGGATACAGCTGGAGCCTGGCTTCTGGAGTTCAATGGGAAACAGGATTCACCCTCCTTCAATAGTACAGGAGACCTACAACATCACTGAAATCAGAGCAAGAAAGATATACAAAGTGTTGCAGTGAAGCCAGATGTGGTAATGCATGCTATCATCCCAAATACTTGGGGGTCTGATGCAAAAGAATCACCTGAGCCTAACAATTGAAGGACAGTCTGGGCAGCATCATATTGCAAGAATACTCAGCTCCACTTTCTGGACATTTAGGTAACCAGGTATCATTTTGAGTCTTGGCTTCTTTCTTTCCTAAGGTAGAGAGTAGGAGAGGTGGTGGTGATAGTGATATGTATTGGAGGAGGAGGAGAAGGTAGTGGTGGTGGTGGGGTGGGGATGGTGGTACTCATAGTGGCAGTAGTAATGGTAGTGATTATGTGGCAGTGGTCATGGTGATGTTCACGGTCATGGCAAGAGCATCTTTTACCACCAGTTGAATGAGCATGATCATGCATGACCTTCAAATCCCAAAAGACGAACTGAAGATTTCAGTTTCAGAAAGCCATTCTTTCTGTGCTTTCTCCATCACAGCTACATTCTTTTCTTAATATTTACTTTACTTTTAGAGATATGTGTGTGGCTGTGTTGAGTCTGTGTCTGTGTCTGAGACTCCACATGAATGCAGATGCCTAGGGTACCCAAAAGCGAAAGCTTAAGTTACAAGCAATTGTGAACCACCGGATGTGGGTGCTAGGAACCAAGCTTGGATCCTATGCTCTTAACCTCTGAGCCATCTCTCCAACCCCAACAATGTTATTATTGATTATGATTTGAAGGACACTTTTAAACACATAGGACACTTTAAAACAAATAGAAAAACAAAGCAGAAATAAAACCACTGCTTCAGGGACATATCATTCTTTATGCATTGCTTTTGTTATTCTTAGATATTACTTTTATCATAATCATTGTCACTAAAAACATTTTAAAGTACCAGGAATCCTTGAAGCTACCACACTGTAAGTCCCCAAGAATAGAAGAGTTTCAGTTCATGAAGTCTCATGTAGAGCTGTGTGACAATGCTTTCAAGGCAATGTTGGGACTGTCTGGGGAATGGAAATTTATACTTACAGCACTCATCATGATAAAGAAGAGAATCCCTTACAGACTACTGCTATTAAACGGATAAGAGGAGATCATGGCACAGTTCACTTACATTTTTTTTCTTCTAGGCTCAGTGTAACGTGGACTGTCTACAATCACTTCAAAGTTAGGCATAGTCATGTTAGCTCTTGAAATAGGAGCAGGAGGGCCAGGTGACATCAATGGGCAGAAATGTCAGGAGCCAGGACTATAGTCACCAAGTTCCTTCTCCCTGTGGTGAAAGAGAAAGCAGGTACAGAAGGATCCCTCCATCACTAAAGAAACTTAAATGTCAATGGCAAGCAGATCTCCTGGCCCACAACAGACTTACAGAGAGAGTGAGAAATAAATCTCTGATATCTTAAGCCATTGAGATTTGGGTAGTAAACACCACAGCCTATGATATTCTAACAGAAACCAATGGCCCAAATAAGAGTGTTGAAAGTCACTTGTGGTCACATAGAAAAGAAGAAATCTGCATTTCTCACCACAGTCAACAAACCCTTCTGAGACTTCAATTAATTTCCAGAGAAGGTCTATTTTGGAATGAATGTGCCTGTAAAAGTAGGGTGGGTGGATGTCACAACCCATAAAGGATGAAAAGGCATTCTGACCCACAGTAATTATATCTGAACTTAGGGATCTCTTCTTGCTGCTCATGACTTTAAACAATAAAGCATCATCTCACCATGAGGCAAGCAGACAGGCCCAGTCCCCCGCCCTCCCACTCCCCACCCCCCCACCCCCCACCGCCCACCGCCCACCGCCCACCCCTGTCACTTTCAGAGCTGCTTATTTAAACATGCACTGCTCAAGGTGTCAGCCACTTTAACAGATTGTTTTTCAGAAAACCAGATCTCGTCGAAGTTAGTACCTTCATGCATGTGAAATGGAGCAATAGATGATAAAGGCCCATCTGTGCCTGACCCACACACACACACACACATCCCAAGCTCCACCCCCAACAAAGCTGGGTTTGAAAAACCTAGTGCATGCAAAGCACAGAGGCTCATTGAAGACCTGGCCCAGCCTTATTTGTGAGTTGAGGACTTGCTGAGTCTTGCCAAAAACAACGGGGAAGGGGGTGGGGGGTGTTGAAGGTTTTTTTTTCTCTGAACTTGGGAAATAAATATAAACCTCCTCTTTTCTACAAGGCTGAATGGCTCCAATTTTCCACAATGGAGCTGACCTCTCAGTGGCCATTTCCTCCACCAGATCCAAGTGGCTTCTTAATGGTCATCACTTTTCTTCCCAAGTGAATCACATGGTTGCCGTGGACAAAATAGATGTCCTGGCTTCCTACAAAGAGGCATCAGGTCTTGTACAGTGCTCAGGGAGGGACATTGTCAAAACACAACAAAATGAATGGAGTATGTGTGCTTTGACACACTGCAGGTGGCATTTTTCATTCCCAGCCTCTTCTGTGTTTAGCTTGTTCAGTCTCTACCTAAACAAGAACCGAAAAAATACACACTTACTAGATATATTCCTATTACAACATCCTGAAAAATCCCTTTGAGTTAGGTGCTATTGTGTCTGAGAATGCAGAGGTGAGGCAGAGAATCCAGTGGTTTACCCAAGACATATACAGTGGTGACCGTAGAGCCTGAATCAGAGATATAACGTGCACATAGCAGCCAATCCCATGTTTCTCTCCCTACTACCAGACAAGTTTTATTTTTTAATGGTTGTAGATATGTTATACCATTATGTTTCACCATTGTGACAGAATACCAAAGATAAGGGAGGGAACATTTGTTTGGCTCACAATTTCAGAGCTTTCAGTCCACAATCAGTTGGCCTGCCGTCACTTTGGCCTATGGAGAGGCAGAAACATCACAGTGGGAAAACAGAGTAGAACACAAAGCTGTTTGTCTCATGGTAGGTAGGTGGGGTAAGAGAAGAAAATGAAAAGGGAGGAAGAGGAGGAAGAAGAGAGGAAGAGGGGCCAAAGACAAGATATATCCTTCAAGTATCCATCCCTATGACCTATTGCCTCCCACCAGGCTTCATCCACTAACAGAACATTCAGCATAATGAGATCAGAGCCCTTGCGGTTCAGTGACCTTTCAGAATTATCACCAACTTGGGACCAAGTCTTCAACACACTAGCAAGTTGACGTACACTGTGCAAGTGAACCTCCACAGCCAAGCACACAGTTGCTAAGAAGAAAGTACTAAATGTTCTATCACTATCAACTAGGCAGAAATCTTAACCTACAGTCCCTTATCATGAGCTCAAAGTCTACCAAATGAAGTAGGATTTGAAGAAACAAGAGAGGAAGAGAGGACTGTCTACGGTGGGGAAGAAGAGATGAATACCTGGGCAACTACAGGAAAGGCATTAGAACTAAATCCAACTGATGAACATCAACTTGTGAATGAACATTAACTTGTTAATGGAAGGTAGCTGTCCATCAGTGGATGTTGGTTTGAATGTATCCACACCTTAGAATTTTCAAAATAAATCACTACCAAAGAACACAGCATACTGCATCATAAAAGCAAAGAGAACAGAGAGACAAGGAAATCATGGATAAGGGATAGTCAAAAAAATGCTTATAGATTCAGCCAGTGGTGACTCATGCCTTTAATACCAGCATTCAGCACTAAGGAGGCAGAGGCAGGAGGACCTTTGTAAGTTTGAGGCCAGCCTCTACAAAGTGAGTTCCAGGGAAGTCAGGACTGTTACATAGAGAAATCCTGCCTCAACAAAATATAGAAAAAAAAAATGCTTAAGGAATATCGACAGGGAAATAGGGTGATGAGGTAGAGAAGAAATTCCAGCAAAATCACTGAGAAGAAAGGAAACAGAGTAACACAAAGAAGAAAAGTAGCAAAAGAGTAGATTGCTTTTAAGGAGAGAGAAGAATCTGAGCAGTGTATCAGTTATGTTTCTACTGCTATGTTAAAAAGCATGACCAAAAGCAATTTAGAGAAGAAAGGGTTGCTTTTGGGCTTGTGGTTCAGGAGAGATCAATCCATCACCATCACAGCAGGGAAGCATAGCAGCAGGCACCAGGTCAGCAGCATGAATTTCTGAGAGCTCATACCCAGGACCCCAAACAGGAAATAGAGAGAGCCAACTTGAAATGGCAAGTCTTATAAACCTCCAAGCCCAGCCCCAGTGACACCTTTCCTCCAACAAGGATACACATCCTAGGCTTCTTCAAATAGCCACCAACTGAGAACTGACCAGGTACCCAGACTATGGGAGACATTGCACTCAAACCACCCCAAAAAGAAGAAAAAAACAGAGAGGTCTCTACCAGTCAGAAATAATTCTGCCAAAAGTAAATAAAGTATAATGGGAAGTACACTGAGATGGGCCTCAGAGGCAGAAGGAGAATCATTAAAGGCTGCATCAATTGAGCCATGTAAGAGTGCTGATAAATACATTAGCTATCGTCAAAGCTCTGCAAAACTCAGAGAAAGGAAAGCCTTTTATGATTCAAAACACATGTAGATTTCTTTAAAAACAGGAGGGGGATTTTTGGTAAACCTCTAGATTTTGATTAAAGTCTTTCCATTTATTTCCCTACCCCTGAAGCTCACACTCATCTCAAATCCTTACAGAAGATGTTCCCAATCTGTTCCATGACTTTGCAAACAGCATGGGGGCTGTGCCCATATTTTTTCATGCTATTCTTTGATTTTTGATGTGCCTGCTTGAACCCTGCAACTCGTGTTTCAAAATTTAGCCCTACTGAATCTGTTTCCCGAGTTAACTGGCTCCCTTGTCTCCCTGGAATTTTTAGCCAAGTTTATCACTCACTTCAGCCCAAATGGACCAGCCATTGAAGCATATGACACACAATGTGCCCTTGTTGGTGTCAGTCAATTTGTGCTACTTTCTCATAGGTGTTATTGACAACATGGCTGTTCTTCAGACTTATATCTTCAATACATTTGCTCCTGTACCCACCAACCTACAGATCCTATAGTTTGAGGGATAACTTCATTGTCCACACCTGTCCTTGCACTAAATTGCACCTCTGAAAAAAGATCACGCCCGTGCCTCCTCTAACAGCCCTTCTCAACAACAAACTCCTACTGGTTCACAGCACACCAAAAGAGAAAATTTAGCACCTTGAATAATATTGTGAGAATAACTAGTTTTTAAAAAAAGGTCTTTAGAGTTACAATGATAATGTTTTCTAACCCCAAAGTTAAAATACTGATAACCAAAACTATCCTGAGTCATCTTTGTACTGCTGTAGACATATTTTCTATATATCATCTATAGAAGAATCTAGAACTCAAGTATTTGAGTGTTCACTGAAGAAGAACACAGCAGTAAAACATCTGTAGGTGAACTATTTCCTATTTACTTTGCAAAACTACTCAAGAATTCACATAAATAACCAATGAAATACCCACCAAATACCCATCTTTTTTGAGACATAAGAAAATACTCCATGTATGTTTCCCAAGCTAGATGTCCAAATTGAAAGAGTTGCTTCCTGCTATGCAAAGATATAACCGCCCTGTGCCGGTGCTCCACACCGAGTTCTGAAGAATAATACTAGTAATATCCAACCTGAGTGACATGACCACGATGAGCAAACAGCATTTCAAAACAATGGGGACACACAACAGGGAACAGAGCTGAGAGGCCGCCAAGTACTTCCCAAGGCACCACACGAGTGCATCAGCCTTTCTACATCACCTTCCCTTCTGTCAGATGCACCAGGATCTCTGGCGGCAAAGCAACACTGAGTCACTGTTAAGTGCTGCTTACGTTTGACTTACAAAGCATTTTTTTTTCCTAAGGAGCCTCTCACATCCCTTGTGTTACATTTCCCACAGTACCCATGATACTGAAGTGGTATTAACTATGCATCCACATGTACGCAAAGCCACATGCTGGAGTCATATATTCAGACTGTAGGTAGTCCTTTCAGGTCTCCACTAGCGGAGAAAAAACAGGATCAAAAATGTGTTCATTTTTGATGAAATGAAAGATGACTGACTACAGGCTAAAGAGACAGCTCAGCAGTTAAGAGTTCGCTTCCAGAGGATCGGCGTTGATCTCCCAGCGCCCATGTCCCGTTGCTCACAACCACTTATAACTCTAGTTCCAGGGAATCCAATGCCTTCTTCTAGCCTCCACCAGCATCTACATGCACATGGCACCCACAAAGACAAACACATATGCATACGCATATGCATACACAGAAACAGAAAATAATAAAAATAGAATTTTTCAGGGTGTGGTGACTCATGACTTTAAAATCCCAGCATTCTGGAAGCAGAGGAAGAGAGAGAGAGAGATCTTTGTGAGTTTCTGGCCCAGCTTGGTCTACATAGTAAGTTCCAGGCCCTGAGTGACAACACAACGGTATTGTCCAAATTGAGACTTCTGCCTCTTCACCTGGCTGTGGACTCAGAGTCAGTGTATCCTCCTACCAGAGAAGATGCAAGGTGACAATCAGTGAAATGCTAAAAGGAGAATCCAGGCAAGGGTATATGTCTGCTTTTGACAATGCTTCAGAGATGAGAAAATCACAGACTTTGAGGGGCAGGGGTGTAGATCATCTCTGTTCTGTCTCTATCATTGCTGAAACCTAGTTTATAATTTTATGGGGGAGAGGATGCTAAAGCTGAAACCCAGGCCTCACATACACCAGGTAAGGACGATACCATTGACCTACACCCCTAGTCTATATTTCAATCCTGAAATCTCCTCTCCTCTTCTCTTTCTCTGTGTGTGTGTGTATGTGTGTGTGTGTGTGTGTGTGTGTTTTTAATTGGCCATGAAAAAAAGTTGTCAAATACTAGAAATGTGAATTAGTAGTAAATAGCCGCTAGTAGTAAATCAACTGCTAAATAAGTCCCAAGATTCTCTGGTCTCGAAGGATTGTTAATATGCACCTCAATGACCTAGATAAAACTAGACTGCATACAAAGTTCGTCATTGCTGACATACGGCTCTGCGAGACTTTCAAACATTATTCTTTCTGATAAACCATCTTCCCAAAAGTCTAAACCTAGAAGCCATCATCCCTTGTTGCACTGAGTTTTGATCTGTCTGGAATATAAAACAGAGGTTTGGGAAGAAGAAAAGAAAGGTTAAGGTTCGGGGCCTCTGAGGTGGGAATCTGGGAGTGCTGTATGCATGTAAGGCCAGTCCACACACTCAGCAATAACAAGGATATGACGTATCACAAGGGCTCTAAAACAATCTAAGGGAACCTTTTAAGTAAATACCTCTCAAGAACGGCTGCACGATGGGGCCACACTATCTCTGGAAGTTGGGTCTCCATGACAACACAACAACTAAATGTAAGGTGACAAACTTCCAGAGTCTCTTAGAAGTTGGGGGTGCACCATGACAAATATGTGGAAATGCAGAAATAGCCTCTAGACTAAGGCTGGAAGAATATTCTGCACATGCATCTAGCTGATCATGTCACCAAAGCCTGAGAAGGCAAAAGCTCTCTCCGAGGAACAACAAAACTCCCAGGCCACTTTTGTCATTCTCTGAGTCCCTTCTAAGAAATTCTGTCCGACCTCTGAGGTTGAAATACCATGTGGAATCTCTCGGAATCTATCAAAAGCCTGGCATCTGCGTGCAGCCTCGGAGCCTCTGAATTCAAAACAGGACCATTTTCTGGCTCAGAACTCCAGTTCCAAATTCCTTAGGCTCGGAGCTGATGGGAAAACAGATCATCTGTGTTCTTCTGGTTTAGAAATCATTCAAACTGACAACAGATAGGAAATTGACAAGGAGACTTGAAATCTTCCATTTACATAGTCAGCTTAATTTTTCTTCTGCATAGTAGAGAACAACAGCATCCTTAACCTTGATTTTCTTCACTTCTCTCAGTTGAAAGTACAACCCATAACATGAGTTAAAGTGTGTGTGAGAGCTGGAGAAGGATTCTCATAGGCTGTAGCACATGCCACTCTAGAAGAGCTGTATAATTTTAGGGGTCTTTTCTCCCAACCGCATCCCTCCAGTATTCAGCCAAATACATCACCTATGTTCCACACAGAATCTTCCCAGTAACGAGCTAAGAATGAATGAAGCCACACAGAACAAAAGTGGCTGGTGGAGAAAATAGGGAAAAGTGGGTAAACTTCCTTTAACACTGAACTCCAAAATTCTCAAGCTGGATCGGATGTGGGTCATCAAGCTATCTTCTCATTATACAAAGGAAGCTCAAAGAGGGCAGAGAGGGCTTACCCACTCCTTACAAAAGGCAACTCCTGAGTTTTCCTAGAGTTAAAGTTTTTCCACTAGCAAAGGGTCATGAACCCCATCTAGCTACTTATAGGAATTAGGCATTCTCTGCAAAAGAATAAATTGTATACACACACACACACACACACACACACACACACACACACACACTTGTGTATGAACTCAGGTGTTTCTCAGAACCTCTAAACCTCATCACTTAATGTTTAACAAATCCATGACCCCCAAGTTAGAAGTTCTGCCCCACAGTAAGCAGCTTCTCTTTTTCAAAACGTACCAGCTCTGGAATATACACTACTCCTAATGGTGTGATCTATAAAATTCCGAGGGAAAGCAATTCCAACAACTAAAAAAGATGATTGAATCCCTAATCAATATTTCCATATTTTTAACATGTGTCAAGGAAAAGAAAATGTGCAGGAGAATTTGAAGCCTATACATATTTCACTAGTGATTTCACATATGGACCTGGAATATCTTTTTCTCCTAATATGGAGATGGCTCAGCAGTATTTAAATGACTCCTTATTCCAAGTCATATAAATATGCACCAGATGTAACTTTTGTAAATGTTATGTTTTTCAAGTTCTCAGCATTTGCAAGTAGTTGAAAGCTATGTCAAGCATGCTTTAATGGGGCATAAAAGTATATTGTATTCAAAGAGACGGTACCGCTTTGTAATAGAGGGAAATACAAGTGTTGTCGATGGATACATTTCCACTTATTGATTTACACTGCGCAGCACAATGTTCTGTGTTCTTTACACACAAGATCCCCACCAGTTAAAATCTAACCACATATAAAAAGTCATGCCTACATTAATGGATTCTCTAGATGACAGAAAATTCCAAACACTGAATTTTGCTAGACAGAGAATTAAAGATCAGCTGGATCCCACACTCAGATTTTACAGATGAGAAAAGCTGAACCCAAAAACTGTTATGCTGAGGTAACCATGACATGGAGCCGCTGTGGAGAGGGTGCAGAACCTCAGTCACTGCATACAAGGAACTTCCCTGCGCTCTTCACAGTACCTGTCTCTGGCCTGCACAGAAAAACAAACGAACAAAACCATAGGCAAAGCATATATCGTGTATTGGTTTCCTGGGACGAGTGTGATCTATGTTTTTTGAACTGTCAGAGTATCTTATGGGCTGTTAAGTTCAGGGAGAAGTAAAATGTCAATTGCATTAACAATTTTCAAAGAATATTGTAATGCCTTTCTCCAGTGCAAAATTTGATCTGACTCAAGATGAGTCTTTTCACTCAGAATACAAAAGATGCCCAGCAAATTCTCCTCTGAACATTTTTTTTGAGGTTAGGTATATCAAAGATGATTAAGAAATGTTTTCAAGTCACACAGCAACAATCATGAAAATGTTTTCTTTTTTCTGTTTATAAATGGCAGTTTACCAAGAATGGTACCTGGTTGTAATATTTTTTTCACCCTTAGGAAAAAGCAAATCCTTTCCTCCAGGCATTCCATGTGGCTTGAGCATCTCTAAGCTGCCACGCCTTAGCAGCTACTACCTCTCACCCGCCAGCTCCATTGTGTCATCACCGCGTACTGCCTCGAATTCTTCCTCTGAATGAGACAGAATATCACATAATGAACCAACAAAGGAAGAGTCATTCTCTGAAAGCCAAGCAACTTCCCTTTGACCTTTACAAATAGCATCTTACCCTCCTGGGCTCAGTGGCAGCCATGAAAATCTCATGAAAAACAAAGTCAAAATTGAAGTTTTTGCAAACTGTAGATCGCTGTCACCAGGAGTGGCGTACCCTTGCTTCAGAGTCCTACGGTTGAACATATGTCCTCTCCGACTCCGGAAGAAAGCACATTTTTTCTTTCTAACCAGGACCCAGATTTTGCACACCAGGCCAGAGCCTGAACCAGCAGCCCATAGTCCTCATTCCCTCCAGAGGTAATGCAGGCAAGGCCAGAGAAGAATCTACCCTCCATGGGTGATAATGGGTTGGTCTGAAACACTGTTACTGTTTCACAAACAATGCCATGATTCCTAGGATGCTTGGACAGTGGTCTTACCTATGTGTAGGAGGCACTCAGTAGTTCAGTGGTTCTCAATCTTCCTAATGCTGCAACCCTTTCATTCAGTCCTCATGTTTTGGTGACCCCCCAACCATAAAATCATTTTCATTGCTACTTCCTAATTGTAATTTTGTTTTTGTTGTGAATCTTAGTGTAAATGTCTGCTATGCAGATGGTCTCAGCCGACCCTGTGAAAGGGACCCACAGGTTAAGAACCACTGTGCTAGTCAAACTGGTGTTACAGTCTTATCAACCAGCACTGACTGGGTGTCCCTCACAAGAGGGTCAAAGTTCCTGTGCCAACAGCCAATGTTGTGGTTAGGGGTGATGCTTTCCTTTAGTAAGTGATTTTCTTTCCCAGGGCGCTGGGAGATACAGAAGCCGATACTTTTCTGTCCAGACGGGGAGCACAAGAGAGAGTGTAGATACACTCATGCACTTGCCAAGATGCTTAGCTTAACTTGCTATGCTTCCATGTAAATGCAGCATCCACAGCAGAGTTGTGCCAGGTTAATATGGGAGCCTTCTTCTGTCCTGGTTATCACAAAGGGCTGGGATACAAGGAGAATGTATTTACAAAGGGTTGTGGGACCTTAAGAACATTTTTCACCTTTGTTTTGATAAAAAAAAAATGGGGTGAGGATGCTAAGCCCTCCAAATGCCACAGAGCCACTTTGTAAAGTAACATAGAGGTGTCCTGAAGGGGTGATTTATCTGGAGAACTCGAGAACTCCAAGATGCCAAAATGAACAGAAAGCAGAGGCATACATGCCCCATCACCTTCACATGAACTTCGAAAAGAGTAAACCACTGCTATTGAAAGCACATTGTCAAAACCTAGTGTCCCTGTAACAAGACCTGGTCAGGTGCTGTAGCCCTGTGTCGCTCAGCTGGTTCACCTGTCAAGCCTCAATACAAGGTCTACCTTGGAGAGAGTTTGAGTAGGAGAATACATATAAGGTTCAAGCTTCAACCTTGTCTGTTGTAAGTTCTTAGTAAAATCTAATATTATTATTAATGCCACCTCCAGTGTTAGCTTTATGATGATGGAAATTCTTAGAGTCACCCTGCTCAGAAGCGAGAGGAGTTTGCTCAGATTTCACCTATTCCCATCTCCCCTAAAAGAACTTGAGCACATAATGCTGAATTCTGGTGCATAATGTGCCCTCCATTCCAGGTAAAGGAATTCAACACCTAAGAGAAGGGAGAGGAAAGGGAACAGGACCCAAGTAAAAACCCATGCAATTGCCTTCTGTCACATGGCTTTGACCTATGTTTATGGGCACAGAGACCTGATCCCCTTAGCAAACTCCAGACTGAGGGTAACAAAGACAGTCCTAGACAGAGCCAAATGAATTTCCCCTATGTTGACAGATCTTGTGACTCCCCTCTCTGCTCATTTGTGAAAACAATAGCCTTAGCTTGGTTTTGGTTCCCAGAGGCCACAAAGGAAAAATCCTACCCAATTTAAAGTGATGCTAAGGAGATGACTACTGGGAAAGGGAGTCCAAACTGAACAATCTCACATCCAGCAGGTTGATATTCCTTCCACCAAGAACTGTTCCTAAGAACACACTCATGCTAAAATTGACAGCCAACAACAGTGGTCAGCAAAGAGGTCATTCTGCACAATATCACCTACCCACCCCACCACAGCCAGCTCTTGCCTTCTCTGAAGGTAACGCCCTGAGAGACCAATCCAGTGTTTTCCCAAGGCCTGCTACTCAAAACTATAACGCCTTTAAAGCACAAATCTTGGATGAGAATTTAGAAATAGAAAACAAACCATACCCAACATTTAATGCACTGATTCCTATGGGGAAAATGTATATAAAACTTCTTTTAATGTCCACAAAAATCAATTTGGTGTTACCCAATGTCATTAAACTGCAAGCGAAAAGCAGCTCGTGGATACAGTTGGTCCTGGGTTGATGTCTAAGATCTGGAGTGTAGAGCAGATATACAGTCTAGACCCTGTGAAGAGATTTCTATGTGACTTAAGTTAATCTGGAGCTACTCCCAACCAACACAAGAGTTAGAGAAGCGTGGTGGGCAGGCAGTGTTTAGTAGAAAAGGCAGCTTTGTGTGGTCTGGGAAAGGAGAAGAGCCCTGGTCCTAGCCATGCTCCTCTGAGGGATTTCTTAGTTGATACAACTTACTTCTTGTTCACAATTTATTTTACTCGAAGAACCCTCATCACGTAGAGCCTGAGAGTTTCACAAATGAGACTTTTTGCTACCACGTAACACAATGGCTGCTGCTGTCTCCAGCTCCCCCGACGTCAGGAGTAAGCAGCAGCATTATTTCAAGATGCCTTTTTGTTTATAATAAAGGGAGGTTTTGAAAAATCACAGCACAACCGTTTTTAACGTCTGAGTTTGGGGTTTTGTTTTGTTTTGTTTTTTTCTTTCTTTCTTTCTTTTTTCTTTCTTTCTTTAAGGCTGAGGCTAAAGGCAGCTGATAGTGGCTAGTTCTGATTGGCCAACATCTGTTTCTTTAGAGGGACCTTACTTGCCAAGTAGCTGGACAGCAATACCCATTTGGTATTCATGGGAAGTGCTTGCCGAACAATAATGACAATAATTGCCTCTGATTCTTGTGTTTACAACACTGCCAAAGTATCATTAGGGCCTTATTTATAGATAATAATGCTTATTAATCACAAGTATTTGAATTTTGGAATGTATTAGATTAATATTCTTTTGTACCTCAGTTCTGTACTAATGCTGTGAAAGACATTTACTGAATGCAACTCATTGGGAATGCTTATTTTGAGCTGCAAAATAATGTGTGTAATTTGCAGGTGAAAGATAAAGAAATTACATGGCTACCTCTCCACAGCCTCCAGAGAGACCAATGGCCAATGGGAAGAATCCTGCCCTACCCCTTAAATGAGAGGGAAAAGAAAGCAAAGTAAAAATCTCTGTAGGTGTGTATGTGTGTGTGTGCGTGTGTGTGTGTGTGTGTGTGTGTGTGTGTGTGTGTGTGTGTGCTTAAAAAATCTTATAAATACTAAGACTGAGAGACATTCCTCACAGGATGTGTGTCATTCTGTTTTGCCTTAAATTTTCTTTGGATGGATCACTTTATTGAAAAGGGTCTGGGATGAGGGATAATCATTGATTCCATAACAACTTCATAGTGCATACATTTTTAACACTCAATGGGGGAAAAAAACCATAATAAAAGCACTGCATTGATGTCTAAACACCCACTTGTTAAAGGATCTTCCATGCACTTATTTACAAATCCCTTTCTATACATTTAATTTCTGTGTGAGCATATATGTAATCTATAAGTATTTTTCTATGTTTATGTATAACTAAAAATAGGAGTCACTAGAAATTTCAAAGATTATCACTGCTTTTCCAGGTTAACACAACGTCCATTAGTGTATTAAAAACAAACTTATAAATAAATAGCATTGTTGGTTCATAGTCCACTCGGCCCCTCTCTCCTGAAATTGCAACAAAAATGAAATCCTCAGGGTTTTCTTCTCCTCCAGCACACATTTTTATTTATGCTTGCAGTGTTCTCACTGTGTGCGGCAGAACAGTGTTCAGTCTGTTTAATTAGAGTACTGCAAAGTGAAGGGACATGATTCTCCAGGAATTTTTCAGAATGAAAGCAAAGTTTATCAACAAAAAGACTAGGTGTCCTTTCCTTCAACAAAATACCGTTTTTTTTTTAAATAGCCTGTAATTAATGTCTACTAATATTCTTTAGCTGAAGCCGGTTCTCGTCAACATCATGCTAGTCTACTGACTACTATTAATATCCCCAGCACCATTGCCACCCACAATAATTAACCTCGTCCTTTCTCCTGCTCTTAACTTTTTCCTCTACTTAAAGTAAGGGGGCTGCACCTTTAAATCCACAAAATTACACTAAGAACATCATCCCTTTCCACAAAAACCCTGGAAGACTTGTTCAGCAAATGTTTCCAAGTCCAAGGAGACTAAGACCCTAGCTCATCACATGTAAAATGCTAACATAATTCACACCTTAATATATATAATTCTAGTATTCCCAGTTGGGTCCTTTGCTATTAAAGCATGCTCTGATATGCACATGTGAACTCTCACGAGTCAACACAGAAAGGACAGTTACCTAACAGTTCAACCTGTGTCCATAGTAAAGCCTGGTAAGTTGGGCCCCTCGACTCCCTTTATTTGAGTCTGGGGCACATGTCTTGACATACACAATGGTCTCCACTCTGTGCAGGGGTGTATATCCATCTCTGTTGACACTGGTAGAAGGAGTCACCGGGCAATTTCTGACAGACTTAGTTCAAATCTTCCAAATTTACTTATAATAGCAAATTTATATTATACAATTCTCACCTTTTTTTCTTAGTGGTGAAGAGGAAGAAAAGGCAAAATTACGTGAATTATATGAATAGTTAACTCAATTCTCCAATTTATATCACCTTTTCCAGACATTGCCTGATGAACTCCTAAAAAGATGCTGCTACTTCGGTGAGGAAGAACAGAAACTCTAAGAGGCCGCAGATCTGTCCTAGGATAACTGGTGCAGAGGGCTGGAGGCCTCATACTTCCCTAGGCTTCACTGAGCCCTACTACACATCTCACACAACTGCTTACACACTTGGTATGGGACACAGAGGAGACAGCTCTGGAAGAGAAAATTAGGGAGGGAGAAAAGGGAGGAGGAGAGAGAGAGATTAGTCTATGAATTTGAGTTTAAATTTGAGGGCATTGAGAAGAGAATTCTTTATGGAAAAAAAAATGGTTTGACAGTATATCGTATACCCCACCAACACCCCGCAGTTTTCTACGAGCCTAGTTGGATACGGAACTTGAGATCTGTCAACATTTTATAGTTACCCTGATTTAATAAGCATTTTTTCCTTCTTTTCTTTAACTGCCAAATTTTTTAATGAAATGGAATCTTGGATGCCTACATTCTGGGGTTTTTTTATTTGCTATGTTATAGTTCTGACTGCTTTTAGGCCGTGAATGCCAAAGTCTTTATTCTTACAAATCTCTCTACATGTGTAATTTGAGCTTGCCTAACTAGTTCTTTACCCACTTCATTAATTAAATTGACAGAGAAGGTTATTTTCCCATGTTGTGGTGAATGACTCTTCAGATAAATTTTTGAATGAACATTTCACAGTCTTAAGTTAGTACACATCCCTGTGTCCTCAGATCACACCACAGCAGTGGATAGAGAACTTTCTCAAGTTAAAAAAATATATATATATATAATAATTCATCTTAAACCTCTAGCTAGGGAAAAGTGCTTTAACTTCTTCCCAATCTTTTTTTTTTTTTTTCATTCTTTAAAAAAATTTTGACCTAAGCTGTTACCATCATTTTAATTTTGAGATTTTTAAAGATACCAAGAAATAAAACTCAAAAATTATTGGGCCAACCCAATTTTTATTTTGCACGTTTGTCACTAATATTTGGAGATCGCTGATGAGTCACAAGCCATTTAAGTGCTCTTCCAAATAAGCAGCAATAAATGCACCAGGGAGTCAATGTCATCATGAACATATATATTTTGTAAGGCAAATGTACTTTTATATAAACATGAAAACTCAAGATTATTGTATAATAAATCATTCATGAAAAAGTTCTTGATCACAGTCTTTGGAAAAGTTCAAAACTTTATCATTTTGGTTTGTTCAACTAGGCCCAATAACCCTTGAAAGAGAAAATTCGGGTCCGACATTTCTTTACATTTGTTTAACACAAATGAGCATCTGGACCCCTGCCAATGAATGTCAATATATTCATTTTGACGGTAATCTTTAACAACAACAACAACAAAAAAGCTTCCAAAAAATCTGAAGATTCAAAATACCACTCGAAAGAAGCAACTACGTAACATGTCACCCCACATCCATGCAAATCATTTCAAAGGCAAATACATGCTTTGAATTTGCTTCTTTAACAGTGTTCACCTACAGATCACCTTCTAATGCATAGAGGGGAACACAGCAATAATTACCTAAAAAATAATTTCTTTACAATTGGGAGAATAAAAAACTGTTGTTATTTTTTTTTCATTTGTATCAGGATTTAATTTCTTATCTAAGACAATTGGATTTAATGTATGAAAAAAGACAAAAGGAAAAAAATTATCTGACTTTAGATGAGATGTTTATATTTTAAATGTGTATTTTTAAAAGTGAGCTGCCATTTTTATTTTAAAAGAAACACATTATTTAAGTACATAGCACTTTTAAATGGCCATGCTTAAAATAATGCTAGGAATCTACTCTTTCCAGAGGTGTCAATCACCAAAAGCCCAATTCACATTTGAAAAGAAATTTTGAATGGTTTTAGTATCAGATACATTCGGTTCCTCTTGTTTTGAGCCGCTGCTATTTAATGCATTGTTAATCACAGAACTTTGGTATATTGCACATGGGCATGTTCTATGCAAATGTATTCAGTTGGGTATGTATATATTTTGTTATGTTCTGTACATAAACATCTACCCTGTGCATATGTATATTTACATCATGTGTAAATATGTGGAGCATATTACCAAACTGCACTATACTTAAGAGGAGGAGGAGCTTCAAAGGAATGCCAGGCAATATTTTAGTTAACTGTTAACTGAGTACTTTTTTTTTTATATAAAAGACATCAAGTTGCATTTGGAGTTTTGTTTTTTACAGTCCCAAAGGTGGGTGTTGACAGACATGATAATTTCCTGTTTTTCAAAAGGCCAGTTTTAAAATATTATGTTAACATCTGCTTTAAATAATTAAAAGTAGAACCATCCCCTTTGCATCTACCTTCTCCTAGGAAGGCCTATGGGCAAACATCCTGATAAATAATTCAAAGAAAAACTTAACTTTGATTTCACAAACAAAAGCTCATCCACTGAAACACTAACATCCTACCATTAACATGCTTTGTGAAAATGTGGTTGTCTCTAAATTACCTCATGAAAAGGGCTGACTGACACTGTATCAAGATGCCACCGCTGAGGGCCTCTTGGGGTAGGCTAGTGTGTGTCAAAGTTGCTCAGAGGTTTTTTGTGGGACAAGAGGTCTCAAGGAGCTATGCCCTAGTAAAATCATCTAATACTAATAGAACTAAGAAATAGACATATACCATATTTACACATGACGTAAATATACATATGCACAAGCTTACATGTTTATGTACATAATAAAATCTATACACATCCCAACTGAATACATTTGCATAGAACATACCCACTTGTAAAACAACAAACTTCAATGGTTAACAGCAGCAGCTCAAAATGGAAAGAAGGGAATCGTACTCATATCGGAAACTACCAAAGATATTTATGAATCATTAGAAATCCTTGGATGCAAACGTTGTGCGGCAGAGGGCAAGTTTCTTTCTACGATCTTCAGAAATCTCGGGTCATAAAAATGCATTTAGGCTCACAGCCCAGAGCAGAAGAAAACCTTTAATATGTTTATAAATTCCCCTGTCCTATCCCCGCTTGAGAAGTGAACAAACTGGATGGGACACAGGAGGGAGAAGGAAAAAGAGTTCCTGGTTAATGATTTAAGAGAGAGGAATTTATTTTGTCTCAACTTTCCTTCAACTGGTCCACTTTTTTCTCCTGGAGAGATAATTGACAGGCCCTGTTTCGTATGAAATTATGGAAATCACAGACTAAAAGAATGAGTAGTCATTATTTCAGAACTGAAAAAGAGGTAGGTGTCTTTACTTCCTCCTAAAATTTCTTATTACTGGAAAGGAGCCAGGAAGTCGAAATGGTGCACTGCAGACCAAGATTATGGGATGAAGCCCAGGTTCTTCCTCCTCCCCTATTCCTCTAACAAAAAAAAAAAAAAAACTTCTCTCCACAATTTTTAAGACCAAGACAGAGAGAAAGCAGCTACCCCAAACTCCCTAAAACATGACTTCTGGGTGCGTGAACCCAGTATAAAGCATGAGCAAACTGTATGAGGCTGTCAGTTACGTCTCCAGTATTGTCCCTCTCGGCTTTATCTTGGCTCACGTGGGGCCGGCTGTCCATAACAGCCCCGACCACCGAGAGACCACAGGGGAGACCTGTGGGGATCTGTCGCGATGACCTAACCGAAATGGGGAGACGCACAGTAGATAGAGAACAAGCCTGGGGCAGGCAGGGGAGACTCTAGACTCAGTGTTGGCACCCACACTGGCAGAAAAGGACCAGCTAGCTCGGAGCATCCTGCTGCGCCTCCTGTCTTGCCTTTCCAGACTCTGTCCTGCCCTGCCCAGCCCCGCGCTGCCCTGCGCGCACACTCACGCGCACACGCCTTAGCACACGCACACACTCCGCGCACGCACACTGCTCCCAGCCGCGCCTCTGGCAGACCGTTAGGCGACGTCCCCCACCGAGGGGTGGCGACCCTGACCCGCCCTGCGCAGCCCCTGCAAGGGGCCAGGGAGACGGTAGGGGCTCTAGAGCGCGTGTGCCGCCACCGAAGACGCACCGCCGCAAGTGGCGGCAGGGGGTTCTCAGTGGGTTGGGTGCAGAGCCGGGAGGGAGCGGCACGAGGGTGAGGGGGCGCATCCTCCGTAGCTCTTTCCCGCAGCCGCGGGGGAACTCGTCTTTGAGAGGGCACTGGGCACCTGGTCGCAACGCTTGGGTTGGATCTGGGCCCCAGAGGATGCCGGACCCCGCTGGCATGCGGAGAACGAGCGCGGACCCTCTCCGAGCCCGCCTACAGAGGGCGCCCTCACGGTGGCACCCCGCGGGGACCGGCCGTCACCCACAAACGCCAGGACTGGGTCCTTTCGTAGGTGTCGGGTACAGTCACACTTGTCACTACCTAGGGAGGTGAGACATTGCGGTCTGCAAACCTTTTCTTCCACATCCAGTAGCTGAAAGGTGTAGCTGGTGTAGGATGCTGGGGGAGATACCCTGCTGGCCAAGAGGTCCTGAAGGGCTACATCGCCACTTGTAGGGAAGGACATTGTTTCTTTTCTCTCTTCGAAGAGCCATGAAAGGCGCCAAAAAGTTTTCTGCCACTTGGGGGACACTGGAGAAAGAAGTAAGAACCTTGCTTCCGGGCTGGGATGGCCGGAAAGTGCTAGATATCGCTGTGCCCACGGCCTGGCTGCCTGTCACGCACTCTTTCACTTGCCCTGGGGAGTGACTTAAGGCTGCCTTAGGCACCGCCCGCCTAGCAAGACTGGGCTTTAGGCTGGAGAAGGGGAAGCCAACCACGGGGGTGATGCCCACCGTGGAACCACGATCACATGGGAAAGTGGGGACCACTTTCAGAACCTCACAAGCACATCGATTGAGGCTTAGTTGGACCCTGGGCTTCTGCAAGTACAATCAGGCAGACCCAGCGAAAAGTGTCTTTTCAATAAAACTAACACCAGATTTTTGTGATAGAAGCTGCCGAGTGGCCCTGTTCCCTCCCCACTACAGAAGTGCAACTGAGCTTGAGGTAGTGACTACCGCTGCCGGCGCCTTCCCCATACCTAGAGTCCAAGCCAAGGCCGGAGGTGTGCAGAAAAAGAAATTTAGATACCCCTATCTTATAAATGTGAGAATTTGATCAGGCAGCACAGATTACTCAAAGCGTTCCGTTTTTCTGCGATCCAATTTTATTAGGATTTATTCTCATTTGTGCTCGCCTTCTCTGGGGAAATAATGCTTTGATTAATGTAATCCTGGCCCAGGATCCGCCTCGTGCCCCTCGACCCTCTCCCAAGAGAAAGGGCCTGTTTGACAAACAATAACACAGGCGCAACTCTTGCAATCTGCCCACACCTTTGGGGATGGCTGGAAAGAGGGTGACACACGTTCACACCCTGCTAGCTAAATGCAGTGTAGAAAAGATGGAGAAAGGGCTCTGTGGTAGCGAACTTTCCAGATGCAGGGGGAGGGATAGGAAGGGCCTCCGTGTTCGAATGGGTGCCAGTGTGCGTCTGCCCCCTGTTCGCTCCCAGTATCTACTTCTTTGTCCCTCGCCACAGGCCTCCACAGCCGAGATCCGCGCGCCTTGGTTGTGCAGCTCCTTGACCCCAGGGTACATCCACAGCGCCCACCCGCGGCCCCAAACCACCTGGAAAGCAGATCTTAGGGGCTTAGATCACAGGCACACGAACCTGAGACTCCCTGCAACTGTCAAAACCCGGACCAGAAGCCAGAGCGTGAGACCCAGTTCAGTGGTTTTGCTCAACATCCAACCCTGCATCCATTCTCGCGTGCATACATGCATGCATACCATACAAATCGGTGGACAGAAGCGCCCAGAGTTGTTCTTTGCCCGGCTACGGGCTGAGAACGGGCGCCCCCTTTGTAGCTCTCTCACCTCTTGCTCAATCAAGGCCCCCTCCGCGAGGGGAGAACAGCTCAATTACGAAAGGAGCAAAGAAAACGAAACCTGGGGCTTGAACGCCCTGCCCACCAGAGCTTCTCCGGTCCCCATTTCTGTTCCGCGCTCCCCACCCCCACAGCCCCCATCTCAGGGGCAGGCGCGGAGGCCGCGGTGCAAGGGGTCCTGCCCTGCTCCGCCGGAACAAAGCCCGCCGCGGGAGCTCGCGGCCGCGCTCGGAGCGGGTGACAAAGGCAGGCGGTGCCAAGCTCCCAGACTGCGCTTCCGCGGCCAGGCGGGAAGGAGGCCCCGAAGATGGGTGCGATTTGCACCCAGATTTTTCTGGGCTTCTCTGCTTCCCTCCTGTGTTCCCGAAGACCTGTTGGGTGACTCAGCGTTTATCTCTCTGTCCCTGCGACCTCGCCAGTCCCCCTCTGCTCTGGTGCCCACCCCAGTCCCCTCCGTCTCGCCCAACTTTTTTTTTTTTTTCTCCATCCCACTACTTTTACCTAGGCCCCTTCTCGATTTGAGGGTTAGCTTTTTCCCCTTTTCTTTTCCACGGGAAAGCAATGTTAACCTGACTTCTGCAGGCCGCTCTGTGTTCAAATAACATTCGGAAAGACCTTTCTGGGCAGTACACAGGCAGAAAGGGGGAAGTAATGGGAGCCTTTTAATTTTATTATGCAAACTGCACTCTAAATAAAATAAAACGACATTAGAACGTGATCTAAGAAAGACAGACTTAGCCCTCAGGCCCAACAGATTCCTGAATTCGGCAAGTGTCCCTGTCGGCTCCCACAAATCACATAAATGGCAGGGGGCGGGGGGGGGGGGGGGGGCGGGAGGGGGGAAGGAACCCTGTGGAACTGGAGCTCCAGTCTCTGAGGCAAACCTTTGGAGGGGTGTCTAATCTTGCATTCTAACCCTGGATGGGAACTGCTGCCAAAACTCTACCAATTAAATCCTAGGTTTGAATGTAATAGTGTTATTCCAAGCAAAGTTTTACTTGATCAGATTTGGGGGGGGGGTAAAAAATAAAAGAGAACATAGTCCTTGCCATTTGACAGCACATGCCTGACTTCTTTGGTGCTCTGTTTTGATACTAAATTAACATTTAATGTTTATCAAGTGCCACTCTGAGCTGGGGATCCTCCCCTCAGGCTTTATTAACCAGGATTCCTGCAGAAAATTTAGGCAGAAAAAAATTAGTGTTAAAAGCAATACTGGACACACAACTTTTAACTTGGAAATTGGCCTGAGCAGCAGGCAGCCGTTGTGAGCGAGGTCACTTCACTTTACCACCTAAACTTCTATCAAGTAGTTTAGTAGCTAAAATTATATTCTTGCAAAGTGTGAATATTAGAAGCACCCACTCTCATGAATACACTTGCTACTGTATTTTTAAGTGAATAGCAACAACCACACTTTCTTGAAAACACGGGTATGATGGGGGAAGGTGTCCTAGGCAGACACTGAGTTGGGTGGGACCTCAGGGATGAAGCGGAGCTGTGGCGTGGAAGCTACAACATCCCAGGAGCAGCGAAGAAGCCACAGAAGCACTGTTTGGTAGAGATGTAAAAAGAGCAGCAGCCTTCAGCCTGAAATACAGCAATCTACACCCAGCTCCTCAGACAGTAGCTAAGGTCAAATGTCAAAAAAAAAAAACTAATAAAAAAAAAAGAGGCATCAGTGTGCAAGAATTATTCTCTAGGATGCCACACCAGCTCTCCTCTTCATCCCAGCATAGATAGTTAGACCACAGAGAAGATGCTGTAGCACTTAGGTGCTTGGTGGAAGAGTACCTCAAGCAAAGAGCAACTCAAATCTCTTAGGACTGATGCAAGAATACGACCGGTAAAGCTGAGTTCATATTTCTGTGCTTCGTTTTTTATAAAACACACACACACACACACACACACACACTAAATTAACCTTGGAATTTTTTTTCTAGCTAGGACATACCAACATTTGTTGCTAATGAATCATATTTTCACCATCACCTCTAGTCAATCAGCTGGGCTCTGTGTTACCTAGTCTCAGGAGTTGAGATTTGAGGAAAAAAAAATCCGTGATGTTGGGGAGCAAAGGAAGGGTGGTGAAGGGCAGGCAAGAATAATCCATTAGTTGCAGCTTCCCTAGCAATTGGAAGGGAGCATTACCAGACTTGACAGGTGCATGCAGACAGCTAGAGTGAGCAAACAGTTGGAAATGGGTTGCTTCAAAAGCATATACAGGATTGCCAACTAAGTTACTGTGCATTCTCAATTTATTTTCCCCACAATCAGAAATACCCTGTAGTTTGTGGGGGAGAGGGGGAGGTCTGCTTACTTTAGAGTAAAGAATCATATTTCCTTTGGATTCATAATTACTCCTTCAAACCTATCTAAAGAAACCTAAGTGCTCGCTCCCTTCCTCCAGATCAGATAAACCATTTATCAAAGAAATACAAAGGAGAGAGATGTGCGTGCTCCAAAACCTTAGCAATACCAAGAAACAACTCATCCACTGTCCACCAGATAAAGTCTCTTTTCTAACCAAAAGGCACTGTTACAGAGACCTCACCATTTGTACAGACCACATAGTACAGACTGTGGGTAAGCTGAACATTTTAATGGGTAAATGCTAAGAGAAACTGCTTTCGTGTTGCTGCTTTACTAGACCGGCTTATCATTATCGAATGGGAGCAAATGAGGAAATACCCATTTTGTGTTGTGCACATTTGACCCAAGGAATGATCTACATTCTCTCATTTGGCAAAAGCAATTTCACCATCTCAAACAATTGAGTCTGGAGCTTTTGCCCAGAACTGTGAATCTTAATTCGTACTCACCTTGATTATTTCCACCCCCAAGTCACCACAGGACTCTAACACGCTCTTTGTAAAGTGGCAGCTCATCTCAAATTAACTTGTTGCTTTATCCAGAGTTTTTATTTTTTGTTTCTTTTACTGCAGGTTTTCTAAATCTACAGAAACTATGAGGGTTCCCTCCACTTCCCTGTTCTTTCAAGTACATTTTGAGAAGGGGGTTGGGGGAGAGCTGTCTGGGCAATCACAGCTTCAAGGAACTGTAACACACGAAAATGTGCTCCATGGCTTCATCAGTGTTCAGTATGAATGAAGGAAAAAAGTTCCCTTCCCTGCTAATACACTCTGAATGCCTTGAGAAGCTCTGAGAATGCAAAGCAAGCTGAGCTTTGGGACTTGCCCCGTTCTGCAGATCTCCCCTAGAAGTCTTTTGTCCGCAATGCAGAGCTGAGGAAGAAAGCAGTGTTTGTGCTCAAATTACAATTTCCTCAATTGCCTACTTGGTTTTATGAGCACAAACCTGACAGTACATTTCCTGACTCCGAATATGAAGGGTTCAGAGTGAAAATCGTATGATTTAAGTGTATTTGAGTACATCTCTCTTGCTTATACGAGTCCTATAATCTTTCCAACCTTGATGAACTCGTACTTCTATCTAACCCTGACCTACTAAAATTAATTTCAAAGGAAAACTTATGGCTGAACCTGTTTAGCTTGGAGCTGAGTTGAAAAGAAGCCAGTTGAAAAGAAGCTCCCACCCCTAGAGGAGAGTGGAACTATCAGAGGTCTGGCTTTCTGACATGGCTCAGTCACAGGTGCCTTCAGCTGCACTGTGCAAGCCAGTCTCTCAGTCCTAGCCACTCAGGCCTTGTCTTCCTTAGTCACTCCCTAAATCTCCTTGGGAAAATTCTTTGAAACAAACTAGGATTTGTCCTTCACTGTTTTAGGAAGTTTTCTACTTTGCTACAAAACTTTTTCATCCTTTAGCACAGTCCTCATTGACAGCACACACACACACACACACACACACACACACACTCACACTCACACGTCTTGGAAGCAAAAACTTTGTGCTTCACTAAAAGTCCCCTTTAAAGCTGTTAAAATGATTCAAATCCACAGTTATCTCTACCTTCTGCCCAGCTTGAATTTTCTTTTCTCTCAAGCGCAACTGTTAAAGCCTTCTAAAACCAACAGGAGTAAAAGTAGTTACTAACTATCAAATGGAGTAGAAGATCCCAGCCACCTGCTACATCCTTAAGACCCTGAGTTACACCCAAATGTGAGACTATGTCGCTCTGAAAACAACCACTATTTTACATATAATGCCTCAGAATTCATTTTGTTTTCCAATCCAATTCCAAAAATAATCAGCAGCAGCAGCCTGAAAAATAGTTTCTTAAGTAGCCTATAATGTAACAATAACAGGAATACTTTAACTGTTCTAGTTTTTTTTTTTTTTTTTCCCCAAGCCCATTTATAAAGAAGCCCTATCCACACTTCCCCAGAGAGAAATAAGGGAATAGTTTCTGGAATCTATGCTTCCTGGGCCATTTTACAGACATGGCTCGTGTGGGGAGAGATCATTGTCTTAGTATTTTAAAATTCTGTGTTATGCAATCACTTCCCTTCTCCCCTTGAACATGCACAGAGAGGTAAGGGTGTTTGCTCTTCTGGCAAGTTTGCAAGGGCAGATTTGCTTTTGAACTCGCTACATTTTCTTCAGCTCCTGCGACAACGAGTCAGTGCGCCCCCTGCTGACTAGCCCTTAGAGTGTACTGCTAAGCAAAGTTTATTTTGTTCAGTAAACCGTGTCATATAAAATTAACAACAACCAATAAAATTAGCTTATATGTTTCAACTGTAAAGGTCCAAAACAAAATAAAGCTAGTTTTAGTGGTCCTAGAAATCTCGAGTTTGGCTTCTCCTCTTTGGCTGAATCACGGTCCTTTTATCTAAAGCCCAGTGCACAAACATATAGCTTAATGTGACTAGTGTTCTTCCTTTTCTTTCTTTCTCTATGGCAACCAATATGCTCTGCTCAGAAATGTTCCCCATCAAGGAAACAAATGATCTTCAGGGAGCAGCTCTATATGGCATCTGGTCCAATGGAGCACACGGAGTTAACCCCAGTCAGATGCAAGGCTGTAAACAAGAGGAGGGAACCTGGTGACTCTGAGCCCCTCCCCAACTGACACCTCTTCCTCCCTCATTACAAACCACTGCATTGATTTAGCATCAACTGTTTCCAAATAAATTACCAATTCTAAATTGCAAGGTGTTCTGTATACAAAACTGCAGTACAATTCCAGACATTTGACCTCACCCCCACCCCCACCCTCACCCCACCCCCAGGATGTGGCTTCCTTCAAAAGAACAAATCCAAGAAGCTTTTAAAAACCATCCCCAGCCTATTTCACTAAAGTAAGATAATCACACTGGCCTGGCCTTGGCATAGCTATTTCTTTCGGCCATATTTATTTAAGTAAGTACACCCTTGAATTTTACAAAAACCAGGAATAGTGAAAAGGAAGGTTAGATCTGACTGTCAAAAATAGAAAACATGGGGAATTTGGTACTCGGTGCTGAAGTGCCAGCATCTTTGGAGAGTCGAGAGCAGGGATGTCCTGGTTAGTTTTGATTGATCACCCTCTTTCTGATGGGCTTTCACTACTGAGCCAGGAGCTGCAGCACACCGCCTGCTCCCCAGTTGCAGCGTTAACCAGGGGTACCTTGACTTCCTGCCTCCCCTCCCTCATTGCTTCCTCCTGTCTAACCCTCTGTTCTCTGGCTGCCAAGTCCCCCTCCTCACTGGATCCTACTGCTCTCTCCATCCTAACCCCAGAAGACTCACACTTCGGTCACCCCCACCAGCTACAGACCAGGCTTCTCCCTCTTCAGCCCTGACTCTCTGGGGGAAATTCCAAACAAGAAATATTTATATACTACACGCTTAGTAGGCACCTCTTTTCTAGGGTCTACCCCTCCCACCATCAACAATTAAAATTAATAGCACTTTCTCACTCTCACCCAGAAGAGCAAAGCTCTTGCTGTGAGGGCCTTTGGAAGCAGTCCACCTTTTTATGTATTATTTTAGCAACATCAGATTCTACTCACACCCTCCGACACACTACTTCTCCTTCCCTTTCCCCTCTCCTCCCAGGCAATGAAAACAAAGCTTCCGAACCTACAAGAACATAAATAAATGCACCAGAAAGGAAGGGAAGAAATAAAAAGGAGAAAGCGGGGAAAGAAAATAAAAAAATTAAAATTAAAAACCCACACACACTTACCAAGCAAAACTCCCAAGGTTAGACTTTCAAATAAAAGGCTGTTGTTGCTTTTAAATGAGGTGCCTGGAGGGATAGAGGGGAAGGTATATTCTCCACTCTCAGAACCGAAGCATCCCTAGCCTTCTTCCCTTTACACTGACTCCTCTAAGCCCAGTCCTCACTAGTCTATTATTTTCACCAAAATATATGAAAATGTATGCAAATGAAAATCAGCACTAACTGTTCTCCCCTTGTTATATACTTTGGATTTTTTTTCCAGACAAAACAATCACACTCCGCAGAGGGAGGGGGCGGATGGGGTGGGGCGGGAGTCGGGGGAAGCTGGGGAGCGATTTGAGAACTAAGTATGTGGAAGGGGGGGCGGGAGGAAGAAGGGGACAGACCTGGGAACAGAAGTGCATTTCTGTTACTGAGGGGCACAACGTTTGGGGGGCTTCCCAAACGCACACACCCTCCTTGCAAAGAGAGAAAGTGGATCTGTTTGCAGAGGCGCTATCCCGTTTCATCAGGCCACCTGAGACGGCTTTTGAAAGCGTGTACTGTGAAACTCATAGCAGTAATTTAGACAAAATCCTCACTGTATATTAATGAAAGGCGTCCCCGTGGCTCTGTTCCTATCCTCCCCATTCAGTAAACAAAACCACGAGACTCTTTCGGTTTTTGAGCCGGATCCAAGCAAAATCGGCAGGAAAGGAAAACACGGGGTGCTGGCACCGACTATTCAGACGTCTGCACCTGGAGATCTCAGATTTATTCAATGAAATCTGTGTTCCATCTTTTATATAGACATATACGCATACATAAATATAAAAAGGAACCTTTTGGAAGAGGGCGGGTTGGGGGGGGCGGGGAATCCGTTCTGTTTGGGGCTTTAGTTACCGCTGCCTTTTAGATCTGCTCCTACGATGGTATCTTTTCACCCCGGCAAGCAGGAGCTGGACCGGATCCTACATAAACGCTTCGAGTCTACAGTTAATCTCGAGATCACGCAGAGACTGCGTGCTGCTGCTGATCCGGAGAGCTCCTGCTGTAACTGAGTTCACCTAAGTGGGCTGGGTAGAGGAATTATGCATGTGGAAGGGCGGGAGAAGGCAAGGCAGTTCTTTATATTCGGAGCACACCGAATTACGTTCTTACACCGGGTTACGTTCTCGGCCGCTGCTCAGGCTGGGAACTGCAGACTGCAGGCCGGTGCCCTGCAGCTGGGGGTGCGGGGTACAAGCACACGCACACTCATTAAGAGTCGTGTATTTATTGAATGTCCGAATTGGGTTAGTTCATTGGAAATCCCCGAGGAGGGTTTAATTTGCCCTTGTTTTCGTTGCCGCTTTCTCTTTTTTTCTTGGTTCGCTGAGGTTCCTCTGTGCGGCGTTTCCGCTTGGCCGAGTACCCCCCCCCAACACACACACCCCACCCCACCCCACCCCCGTTTCTCCCGCCTACCGGGCGCACTCCTCCTCCTCCCGGCCCCCTTAACTCTTTCAGCTGGGTTGCAGCTGAGAAAGCACTTGTCGCCAGCGGTCACAGCCGCCCTGCAAACCTGAGACCCAACGGAAGAGGAATATAAAGCACCCCATGCCCGAGAATAGCAAGCGAGTAAAAAACCCCAGCACACGCGCGCGCACACCACACACACACACACACACACACACACACACACACACACACACACACACAGTCAGTAGTAGAACCGGGGCGCGGCTAGAGGAGCCCTCCGGGTCGGCTGCAGCAGCCGCAGCGGTCTAAAGGCATTGGGGTCGGATACACTTACGATAAATCTAGGGGGACGGTCGGGCTGATTGCCTTTCAAATGCCTCGCGCGGCTTCGTTGACCGGCACCCTCCGAACTCACAAGGGCACGCACGCCACTTGCAAGAATCCCAGAGGAGGGTGGGAGGGAGGGAGGGAAGGAGGGAGAAGGAAAGAGGGAGAGGGGTGGGGGAGAGCGAGCAGCCGCAGCGAGCGGTCCGTCTCGCACGCGCGGGCCCCGCGCTGGTACCGGGCCGCCAGTCTCCCAGACGATGGCATCCGAGAACTTAAACAAAGAGGGTCGCCGCCGGCGC
Source organism: Cricetomys ansorgei (assembly GCA_026225945.1). Classification (NCBI taxonomy): domain Eukaryota; kingdom Metazoa; phylum Chordata; class Mammalia; order Rodentia; family Nesomyidae; genus Cricetomys; species Cricetomys ansorgei. The sequence continues at coordinate 3,478,957 of JAMJFZ010001815.1, read as the reverse complement.
GCGGCGGCTGCACAAACTTGCAGTGGCGAATTTCCAAGAAGCTTGGCCACGGGAGCTCGGGGCGAGGCGAGCCTCCCTTCCCCACCTCTGGCAAGGCGGAGGTGGGGGCCCGCGCGTGAAGGGAAGAGGAAACTTTGAAACCATTGGGGACACATCTGTCTATAGGTATCAGCTTGAACCGTGCATCCGTGGCGCGCGCTTTACAAATCTCTGGCGTGGGGTGGGGGGCGCGATACAGCGCAGCAGCTTAGGACGAGCGCGTAGACCGCTATTTTTCCTGATTTTCTCCCTCTTCGTTTTCCTTCTGATCCCCCTTCTCTCCCTCCCCCTCCTTTTCTCTTCCCTTTCTCCCCAACCCCCCAGACCAATCGCAATCGCAGGGAGCCGCCGAGGGAGCGCAGACGTTTGGGCCGGACACTAAGAGTTAAGATGTGGCGGAGGGGTGGAGGTGGGGGGGGTGGACGACGGGGGCGGCGGGGGAGGGGCGGGGAGGGGAAAGTGGCGCGGGGAGGGAGGGGGAGGTTGGGAGGGGAGAACGACAGATTTCCAGCTTCTACGACGCTCTGCCTAAATTAAAAAGCAACCAATCGGAACGGCCGGAAGGGGGGCCGCGCGTCCTGAGCCAGTCATTGCAGGCCTGCCAATCACCCAGCGGGTAGCCAATCAGCAGGGGCCCTGGTGCTCGACTTCCTTGTATTTGGGAAAGTGTGGTGGTGGGTGCGCGCTTGCGGCGGAGGGTAAACATTCGACAGTCCCTGCTCTGAGAGGGAGGGACAGAGAGCGAACTGTCAGATCCTAGCGAGAGCGGGCGCTCGAGAGAGGAAGAGAGAGAGAGGGAGAGGGAAAGTGAGACAGGGAGAAAGAGAGAGGACCCGGGCGCAGAGCGAGCTCCGGCTGCAACTCTGCCCCGGCACGCCCGTGCCCGCGCCCGCCGTCGGGCCCCCTAGGAGCGGTACAACGTGCCCACAGGAGTCGTTTGTGTATCAAGGATACCCTGTATGCACACACACATCTCTATCTCCACCTCCACCAATGCACTCTTCTTCCTCCTCCTTCTCCAGACAACCGCGGGGGAAAAAGTAAAACACCAACCCCAATCTTCAGCAACAAGGTAACAGAGCAATTCGACATTTTTTTTTCCTGTTCAATTTTTTTTTTTTGCCTTGTTATATTTGTTTCCTAATTTCTGCCCAAAAGGAAAGATGTCGCACCAGACTGTAACTGTTGCGAGGAAAATGAAAAGGGACTCTTGTTTCAGAGACATCCAAGAGCTCCGGCAATAGCAACTTCAGAGAAAATGCACCATCGCAAGAAGTTTTCCTAGGACAGAGCAAAACTTGAAAGGAGAGCGCCAGAGGGGGAGAACGGGATCCAGCCTGCCCACCCGGCAGACGCGAGCCGCTCGCGTCACTCCGCCCGTGAGGACCGGAAAAGTTTTACTATGCTGAGGGGAAACACTGAGATGTGTTGTTGAGGAGCCGAGGAGCCAGCCGACCGGCAAGGAGCGGCCCGACCGCCGGCCACCCACAATTTGGCGGAGGAAGAAAGGAACCGCTCCGTCCTTTGTTGTCTCGCGTGAAACCTTCGCCTAGCAGGTGGACCGGGGCAGAGTCCGCACCCTCCCGGGCACCAGAGGAGCAGCCGGAGCCCCCGCGCCCCGAGAGAGCTCCCCGAGCACGGGCCCCCGCCCCACGGGGCAAGCCTTGCAGAGGAGAGCCGACCGCTCCCGGCCGGGGGGGAGACCACGACCCCCCCAGAAGGGGCCGGCCACGGAGCGCGCCCCGAGAAGCGATCTCCCCTCCCCGGGGCGCTGCTCCTGCGGCGGCGGCGGCCGCTGCTGCTGCTGCTGACCGAGGCCGGCCAGAGACCCCCGCGCCCTGCCGAGCGGCCTTGCAGCAGCAGCCCGGGGCCGCGGCGCAGGCGGCGGCGGCGGCGGGGGAGGAGGCGGCGGAGGCGGAGGCGGCGGCGGAGGCGGCGGGGCCGGCGGGGACCCGGGGCGGGGGAGGAGGCGCGGGGGGAGGAGGAGGCAGGAGGCGGGGGGGGCGCGGCGGCGGCGGCGGCGGCGGCGGCCGCGGCTGCTGCTGCGGCGGCGGCGGTGGTGGCGGCGGTGGGGTGGCGGGAGCGGAGCGGCATGGCCACGGCGGCTTCTAACCCCTACCTGCCGGGGAACAGCCTGCTCGCGGCCGGCTCCATTGTGCACTCGGACGGGGCCGGGGCGGGCGGCGGCGGAGGGGGCGGCGGCGGCGGCGGCGGGGCGGGGGGCGGCGGCGGCGGCATGCAGCCCGGGAGCGCCGCCGTGACCTCGGGCGCCTACCGGGGGGACCCGTCCTCGGTCAAGATGGTGCAGAGCGACTTCATGCAGGGGGCCATGGCCGCCAGCAACGGCGGCCATATGCTGAGCCACGCGCACCAGTGGGTCACCGCCCTGCCCCACGCCGCCGCCGCCGCCGCCGCTGCCGCCGCCGCCGCCGTGGAGGCCAGCTCGCCGTGGTCGGGCAGCGCGGTGGGCATGGCCGGCAGCCCCCAGCAGCCGCCCCAGCCGCCGCCGCCGCCGCCGCAGGGCCCCGACGTGAAGGGCGGTGCGGGGCGCGAAGACCTGCACGCTGGCACCGCGCTGCACCACCGCGGGCCGCCGCACCTCGGGCCCCCGCCACCGCCCCCGCACCAGGGCCACCCCGGTGGCTGGGGAGCCGCCGCCGCCGCCGCCGCTGCCGCCGCCGCCGCCGCCGCCGCTCATCTCCCGTCCATGGCTGGCGGCCAGCAGCCGCCGCCGCAGAGCCTGCTGTACTCGCAGCCCGGGGGCTTCACGGTGAACGGCATGCTGAGCGCGCCCCCGGGCCCAGGCGGCGGCGGCGGCGGCGCGGGCGCAGGAGCGCAGAGCCTGGTGCACCCGGGGCTGGTGCGCGGGGACACGCCCGAGCTGGCTGAGCACCACCACCACCACCACCACCACGCGCACCCGCACCCTCCGCACCCGCACCACGCGCAGGGACCCCCGCACCACGGCGGCGGCGGCGGCGCGGGGCCGGGACTCAACAGCCACGACCCGCACTCGGACGAGGACACGCCGACATCGGACGACCTGGAGCAGTTCGCCAAGCAGTTCAAGCAGCGGCGCATCAAGCTGGGCTTCACCCAGGCGGACGTGGGGCTGGCGCTGGGCACACTCTACGGCAACGTGTTCTCGCAGACCACCATCTGCCGCTTCGAGGCCCTGCAGCTGAGCTTCAAGAACATGTGCAAGCTCAAGCCGCTGCTGAACAAGTGGCTGGAGGAGGCGGACTCGAGCACCGGCAGCCCCACGAGCATCGACAAGATCGCGGCGCAGGGCCGCAAGCGCAAGAAGCGGACCTCCATCGAGGTGAGCGTCAAAGGTGCGCTGGAGAGCCACTTCCTCAAGTGCCCTAAGCCCTCGGCGCAGGAGATCACCAACCTGGCCGACAGCCTGCAGCTGGAGAAGGAGGTCGTGCGGGTCTGGTTCTGCAACCGGCGCCAGAAGGAGAAACGCATGACGCCCCCAGGCATCCAGCAACAGACGCCCGACGACGTCTACTCGCAGGTGGGCACCGTGAGCGCAGACACGCCGCCGCCGCACCACGGGTTGCAGACCAGCGTGCAGTGAAGGCCGGGGGCGCAGAGCGAAGAGGGCCGCCGCCGCCACCTCCGCAGCCGCCGCCAGCTCCGCCGCGGTCACCGCCGCCGCCGAGAACCACCGCTGCCGCTGCTGCCGCCGCCGCCGCCGCCGCCGCTGCCGCCGCGCAGACCCTGCTCCTGGCCCGCGCCGGGGCGCCTCGGCTGTCCCCCCCTCCGCCCAGAGACAGGCGTGCCACGGCCCTGGAAGGGGGTAGGACAACTGGGGAGACACCGACCGAGGAGACTCTTTTTGAAGTCCAAGGAAGGAGGGACCAAAAAAAAAAAAATTAAAGCATAATAAATACCAAGACTGTTTTATATGCATATATGACAAACAAAACCGGAAGAGGAACGGTGGGCAACCGAGACATCTCGTTTATACTGTGGTGGTGTTTTGTTTCTGTTTTGAAAGAAGAGTGGAGATGCCTAAAGCACTGAAACTGCACTCTTGAGGTACTGCCCACCCCGAGATGCCCTACATATCGTCGGTGGAGAACACCTGCTTCTTCTCTGAGACAAGACACACACACACACACACACACACACACACACACACACACACACACACACCTTTCTTCCACTTCTTCCAAAAGGGCTGTCTAAAAGATCCATGGAAAACTAACTCTATTGGGAGCAACCTGAAAAGAAAGACCATCAGGTTTCGTGCAGGTCTGACTCTGCTCCAGGACAGAATTTTTCTTGGCCATATTCAAGTCTTTGGGGAAACAAATAAATCAACTATAAAATGGGAAGGAAGGAGAAACGGAGTCTGGGGGAAAGATTGACAGCTTCTGAAGTTCACAGACTGAATAGGAAAGCCAAAAGAAAGCATCATCACAGGTACCTTGGAAATAAAAGCATCATCCAGAGAGAGCCAAGAGAGCCGAAGCTGGGCCAGGCTGGAGGGCAGGCAGATCCAGCCGTATCCCGCTAGTGGAGAGGGCACAGGAGCAGAGCCAGGGCCCAGCCTTTGAGACCGCCCAGAGAGGCCAGGCCACTGCCACCGAACCGGGGCTCTGCCGACTGCCGCTCGGGGTGGACCATACCTAAAGATTCCACCGCTAATATTTTTTTTATTAACATTTTTTTATTTTTTATTTCTGGACTGACTCCGATAAAAAGGGTGTGGAAAGACAGCAGCAGCCGCCGCACTTCACCTGACTCCTGCCCTCAATCGGTTGCCAACTTTGATTGAATGGGTGCTGCGGATGCGATTATGTAATACTGCCATTTCGAAGCAGTGTTTTTGGTAGGTTTTAATAAACAGACTTTTCAAATGACGGCAATATAGAATCGTTAGATCCGTTGTTGATCTAAAAATATTTGCTTTATATTTTCATTAAATGACTTCTTTTAATATTTTATTCAGAATACTTATGAACTGCTGCAAAACGGTAATTTATTTTTCCCCAGATCTTGTATTTCGTGTTTTTTTCAGACGAGCACAAATCAAAATGAAATGAAAATATGGACAGTTGTTAGGTAATAAGGGTATCTTTTGATGTGATCTTTTGATTGTAATTTAATTTGAGTAGTGATTCCGTAAGAGCTGATTGAGAAAATAAATTTGTTAGAATGAAATAGTCTGTGTCTGATGCATAAACACTGTGTGGGAAGAAAAGAATTCTCTAGAAAATATTTTTTTACTAATGCAGATCCTTAAGTCATAGCATTAAGGGAACAGAGCTTCTCACCTCCCCCCACCCCCACACGCAGAGGTGTGTTTGGAAGCCTCCAGAACAGGCTAGGATTGCTGAAAACATATGTATTTTATCGATAGTGGTTATTTACTCCTTGTTGATTCACAAATTTCACAATATTTTCCTTAACTTAGGTTTCAATAGGTGTCTCTAGTGTTTTTGCTGAGTGATCTATAAGTACTAGTCATTTTCATGAAGGTACCTGTATCTTTGAATTGCATAATTGAGCTACATCACCAGTGAAAATATGCCCACTGGTCAATCATGGTAAATACAACCCCTCTTAGTTCAGCCGGCCTTTTTTTTTTTTTTCTTTCCTTGCCCTCTAATAAATATATCCTTCTTTCTTTTTCCCCTGAAGATCAATAGTTGTGGAGGTTTAGCTTATAAACCTATGAAGTATTTTGATATCAATTACTCCCTGTTGATACCTATATGTGATTAAATTTCAATTATTAATTGTATGGTTGCTTTTCTTTCTTGTTCCATTCATAAAAGAAGATAGTACAGAGTCCCATTTTACTGTCACCAGTGCAACTCGAGGCTCCCCATTTCTGTAGTTTGGACCACCGGAAGCACATTTCTTCATCTTCTATATCAGTGCTGAGAGCTTTAGCTTTTTAGATCACTTTTTAGATAAGCCCCTACAGACTGGTCACATTTATCAAGTTAATGTATCGATATTTACAACATGAGAAAATGAAAATGCGGTGCCTTGAGCTGTAAGTGCTAAAGACAAGGAAGGCTCTGGTTGGTTGAGTCCCTGCGTGTTGTGTGTATTTTTTAAGTACTCTCAATCTTATTCAACTTCCACTCACTTTTTGTCTAATTTTGTCACCTTCTCTGACTCCCCAGTAATATACCTTCAAGGGTTAAAAAATCCTGGGAAACTATGATAGCAAGAAACAGTTATTTCTCCCAGGCAGACCCTCTAACCCAAGTCAAGCCCAACCAAATGGCCATGGGTTGTATTATTTTAGACACTAAATTGTACTAAAAACTCACAATCCTTCTGATTTGTGAAATCTGAAAAAAAAAGCCATATTTATTAAACAGAGAGAAGTTGAGGGGGGGGTGAAGATAAGAAACTACATTTCACTTTTCTCTGCGTCTTGTTTTCTGTTTCTCCTGCTATTGTTATCACTCTGCTGGCTGAACAACTTGGAGTGGGAGTGGGGTGGGGGGCCATCATCATTTTTATTTTTTATTTTTTGGTGTTGTTATTGTTGTTAGAGAGATTACAAGAGTGAGCCAAGAAGGCAAGGCTGGGGGCTGGGGATGGGACAGGTTGTTTGTAAGTGGTGCCTACCACTGATGTGAGAGGAATCTTGGTTTATTTTATTTTATTTTTCCTGCTGGAATAGTGGTGCTCGATTAGATGGGGGAATGGGTCCATTTAAAATTTCAGGAGGTATCTACTTACTTGATTTAGCTGACAACAAAAGAGCTAACATTAGATTTCACACCGTTTCCTCTTAAAAAGCAACCTTTGCTGATTGTTTTTTTGTTTTTTTGTTTTTGTTTTTGGAGCAGCCCTGCTTTAGGAGTCACAGAGTAACTTTTGATTGAAGAAGCTGGACAAACAAAGCAGTTTTGTTTGTCATTTTACATTTTGTAAAGTAAGCCAGTGCTTGTACTTTTTTTTTTTTAAGTCAACCCTTTGAATGTATTTGCAAAATGAAATTCATGGTTGAAACACAAGAGAGAAGATTTAAGTGAGGGGTTCTGTGCCGAGGCTCATATTGTTACACAGAGTAAATATATAATGAAGATATTGTTATATATCACCAGATCTTTTTAATGAATTTGGTCATTGTGTTCTTTTGCAGCACCAGTGTGTTGCGCTTCCTAAACTGCTCATTTGCTTCCTCCGTTTCAGTCCGTTCCCCCATTCTCCCCTTCCGACCCAAGGGACAGTGACAAAGTTCTGTTCCATCAACCTGGCTGGTTTCAAACTAGGCCCATTTATAGTTTACAGTAGACTGTGGCTCTTCAGCCATTATCCAAGCCTTGATCACCTCGTCTACCCAATCATCTTCCCCTGACAAGTCTGTAAAATAAATAATTCAAGGTGTATTTAAAACATTAGTCACTTTGCTGTTCTTGCTCTGCGTTTTTCCCTCCTTAGATTAGCCAAGGATATTACCCCCCCCCTCTCCAAAATAGAACTGGCCATTATTGATCCTAGAGACTCCCTCTGCTTCCCTGGGGCTTCCAGTGTTTGCTCATTACCCTGCTCATGATCTGTTTTGTATGAACGGTTTTCAACATTCAGAAAATAATTGGTTCTTATATCAGATGCAGTATACACTATTCATAGTTTTATCAATAAGTGTAATATTTTAAATAATTTTAACAATTAAATTTGTTTTTTAAATTATATATTTGTAAAGTATTTATCCTGTTGGAAGCAACAATATATTGTTGTATTTATTCGTTTATTTTTATAATAAATGATCAACCTCTTCAAGCTAAATCAAAAATGACACTTTTATATATCTATACAAAATGCATTTTAAAGAGATGGGCATATTTGCACCAATTTGTATGTAAATAGAATAAGAGCCATCAATAACTTGTAGCTTTCAGAACTAAATTGGAGGAAGAAACATTCTCTCCACATGGAGTTTAGTTTGCCCAAGTTCCAGGGTAATTAATCAACTCGAAAATAAATGCAACAAGTATTGGCACTAGATATAGGCTAGAAATTAGTTATATAGGATGTGGGCCTGCTCACCCCAACCCCTTGAAATGGAACGGTAGTAACGAATATTGTTTTGTTTTGTTTTCCTGAAATGCATGTGGCTGGGCTGGCCATACGGATCTCAGAGTAGTTTCTCTGTTTCAGTGATAAAACCCCATACCTTGCATTTCAGTGCTGGGCAAGGAGTGAAGGGCAGCTGAGAGTGAGTCTTTCAGTGACCCGGAGCAGGTGATGTCGTAAAAAGAGCAGTGCTAGGTTTAACAAAAATGTTTAGACCTTTTAGAAAGACTGAGAGTGGAGCCCTCTTCTCCAGGTCCCTCTACAGAAGACAGAAGTAATCAGTGCAGGTGTTGTTCTTAGCAGTGGTGCGTGAGTGTCCGCTCCTCCCAGCCCCCTTCCCTGGACCAGCCAGCGCTCTCTGCCTTCAGTTGCTTTGCTTGGATAGCCATTTCAATTCCTCGGGGCTCCCAGTCCCCCGGCCTGAAGGTCACCCACGTGACCTCCTGGCTGCGGGAGCCCCGGGATATGCTTGATCTTGATTTCAATAAGGAAATCAGAGGGCTCTGTGTTTACCTCCTGAACTTTCCAGCCTAGGGAAGGAAATAGCGAGGAGCCTGGAAGAGCTGGGGGCGGGGGAGGCGGAGATAGCAAGAGGGGTACTTGTGTAATCAGATTCTTTGATTTTGTTAGCCTGGCTCATGGCCTATTAATTAGATTACTCTCTCTTTCATTCTTGATTTCACATCCGTGTTTGTTCCTGTATCCTAAAATGTGGGCGCGAGCTTGGCGAGCAGGAGCCTATGAGGTCACTGCCGGCCAGCGGCGGCGGCGGCCTGGCCTTCTGGTGGGTGGTAGGCTGCGTTCTTGATGAGTCCGGTTTTCCTCGAGGAAGAGTGGGCTCTGGAAGTGACCTCAGAGAGGTCTGGGAAGAGGGCAACAGACATTCTCCTGGCCGCCTCTGTGTGTGTGTGTGTGTGTGTGTGTGTGTGTGTGTGTGTGTGTGTGCGCGCGCGCGCGCGCGCGCGTAAAAGATGGGGAAATTCATAATCTGGACTGGACCGGGAAGCCCTAGGGATGCTGGCGACTTGGTCAGATGAGGGCTTGCCTCAGGTGAAAAAGCGGAGAGCACCAGTGGCGAGCGGGAGGGGCTGAGGCAGCTGGCAGCCAAAAGCCTGCTTCTCTCCCGGAGGGAGGCAGCGCTGGGCGCTTAGGTGGGGTGGTAGTGGTGGCCGCGGGAAGGCCTGGTGCAGCTCGGCCCACCAAGGGCCCCCAGTAACTGAACTGTGGCAGCTGCTGCGGGTCTCACAAGTTGTTCTCGTGGAGACCATTCAGCAAAACGCAAGATCCTTTCTCAAAGATTTAAATTTCGCGGATGAATTACCATACACCGGTTGCTTAGCAACTAAATTCAAGCCGGGCTAAGAATATGCAAGCTTTTTGTATTCTCATTAATAAAAATGCCACTCTGACACAGCAACCCGACTTTGGATCACTGCAACTTCTGTAAAAGCTGTAGGAGAATACAAACCGATCCTGCCATTTAATTACAGATCAAAATGGCTTGAAACGTGATGTTTTGTTCATCTATCTTCCTAAAAGCGATGTAAAAAAATAACGGCTTTCAAGAACAGAAGTAAATTTCTTCTTTTTAAAAAAAATGGAATTGTCTGTCGGGATTACTGATAATTGTTAACTGAAACCTTTTGAAATGTCCCCTTTCATCAACATTTCTCTTTTCCCTAGTCTTTCCCCAACTCGGTTCTATTATTGCTATTGTGGATATTGTCAGGCCTTGGGCACCTTAGAGACTGTGGCAGTTGAGGAAGTAATCTACAAGCCCCACTGGCTAGAGATCCTGAGAGGAAAAAAAAAGAAGAAAGAAAGTTCCAACTGGGAAAGTTCTGGAAGTTTCCTTGAAAGGTTGGAGGAGTTGTTGAAGGATGACTAACGTTTTGAGGTCTGGCTATCACTTTTTGTCAGGCATGTGGGGAGTAAAGTAGAAATGCCAGTTGTTCTTGAGTTTTCTGTTCAGGGGTTGTGCGTCTGCCTCCTGCTCCACTGACCTTGGAATATAGAAGGTTGAATTCAGGGTCTCCCTAACCCGAGGTTTCTCAGAAATACTCCTCTCTGCTGTCCTGGAGCCCAGGAGCCTGGGGCCCAGAACAAAGTAAAGAAGGGGCAAGTCTCTTGATTCCCTGGATCCTCAAAGACTATGGCCCTCGGACTAGAGCCCGAGATTTATTGTATTCAAGGGACAAACTTCGAGCCTTCCCCAAAGGACGGGGAGCATGAAGCCTGATGCTTTGGTTCAGAACAGGATTCCAAATGACTTCTTTCGCAACAGTCCAAAAGTGGGAGGGGGTAAGGGGGGTGTGAAGCAGTCAGAGCAGAATGACCTTGTACAGGCAGGTCATATTATGTGGAAGTGTATCGAAGTCTTGGCAGCTAAGACTGAGAAGCAGCAGGAGTCTGGACCGGAGGCTTTGTGGAAGTTTTGGGCTGTCAGAGCCCTGCAGGCCTTTCTCAGCATGGAGTTCTTGAGTACCCCTGGACACTCGGACCAGGCCTTGGCTTCTCTTAGACCACAAGGATGCTGAGGTGGCCAGCTGTGTTGCCAGATCCTGTGTGATCACCTGCAGTGCCAGGACTCCCGGGCCTGCAGAGTCATACCCGGCTAGTATGTTCCCAGTGTCCCACCAGAAAAGTCGCATGCTAGTTTTGCTTCTAAAGCTCACAAAATGTGGAGGGACTTAGCTTTAGTTAAAACTGTGGCAAATGTGAACCACCACCACCACCACCACCACCACCACCACCACCACCACCCATAGGCTCTGGTAACATTTCCAATGAACCAGCCCCCACGAAGCCCTTAAATTTTTCGAACTAGAAACTTAAGAGGTAGTATGTCCTCGGGGTCATCCTAGCAAGTAGGAACCTCACAACTGCCTAGATGCAGCCGGCTTAAGGGAACTGAAAAATGAGTGACCTTTTCTAGGATGTGTTCCTGAGTCAATACAGCTCTTTTTCTTCCTTTTCAATAATAAATAAGTAACAAACAGGGAGCTGTTTATTTACAAATATAGTTTCCTCAGACAAGCCACATTCTGTGTGTAAGTCACTAATGAACGTCCTTGATTTTTCTCCTGCTTTGGAAACATTGTTAGCTTTTTGAAAAGAAGAGGTCAGTTTACCTGTTTCTTGACAAAGTATCAAGTACCTGGCCAGTTTCTGTCTGTGGACACATTAAACACTATGAAACAACGTTCTAAAATACATTGAAAGAGGCTTTTTTTCTCTGACTCTTCCGCTGTGCATTGGGTGTCAGTGGGGTGACCTGGTGGGGAACTGGGGTAATTTGACCCTCTGCATGTGTGTTTTGCATGGGAACACAACAAAAATGTAAACACTGGAACTGCCTAAGAATACGGTCCAACGGGCAGGGGAGATCTCTGTAAAACTCGGTTGCCAGAGCTATGGGGATTGTCTGTGGAATGTGCCACTTGGAATACCCCTTCCTACCAGGAGTGGGATGCAGGTGTGGCTGTGCCACTCACTTGGGGCACTAGGCTGATCTTTTTTAATTTGGAATTTCCTCTGAGTGACCTCCCACCCTCTGGTGAGAACAATCCAGGGAAAAGCAGAATCAAGCACAAATTCTTCACGTGACTTGGTGACTAGGAAGAAAAGCACAGAGCACCCCTGAACTGTGGCTGCAAGTTCCTGACACTAGACTAAGTTACAAAGGGCACAGCTACAAAGTGACCAGACAGACACTACAAGGGGGAAACACAAACGTCTTTTAATTCATCATTGTCCTTCTTCTTTTCTTCTTCTTTTTTAATGAACAAGTGATATTTTTGCTGAAGCACTTTCAAGAGCTCAGGAATAAGTTGTGCCCTTCAGGATCGACTCTCAACGGAAGGTGGACCTCTGCATCTTTGGCTCCAACTTTGCTCACTGAAACAAAATAGATACTGTTTTTCAAAGGCTCCTGTGTGGGCACTGAAATGAAAAAGGTCAAATCTCCTCATTTTTGCCCAGGTCAGACAACAATGCCCCACCTATATGAGTAGAAGCCAAGCTGGCAAGCTTATAAGGGGCTCCAGGAATGGGCTGGAAGGGAAAGAGTTAACTTTTCATTTACATTTTCAAGTCTGAAACTCCCCCTTCAGAGTTAAAGACAAATTCAATAGATCTAATCAGAAAGTGGACCCCAAAACCAAGGAGGAAAATGAAGGTCTTAGTGGCTTAGCCTCAAGACTCCCCTGGTTTTCTGTGGTAATAAGGCCAGTCAGTGAACAGAAGAGCATCTAAGAACCATTTTCAATGAACACTTTTTAGGGGAAGAGATCTTTCAAATTTTAAAATTGCACCAGGAAGTCTAATTTCTATGTTGTATCCCCTGAAGATTTCTACCCAAAAGGGCTTTTAAAATTCCTCAACCCCAAGAGAAAGACCTTTAACCTCTTCCAAGAGCTATTTAATAGTTGTCCTGGGTGTTTTTTGTTCTCTGCGGTGATGAGAATATAGGGCCTTGCAAAAGCTAGGTAAGCACTATAAGAAGGAACCAGCTTTGGGGTTGGGGGTGGGATCCTTTATGTGCTTTACCTCTGAGGCAATCCCCAGCCCTTGTCCTCAAAGCTTTTAACGAATGAGGTGTGGGAAGCTATCAGCTCGGACTATGCAATCTTAGGGGAGTGGAAAGAGTAGGGACCCAGAGGCACTGAGCTGCTAGTCAGAAATAGGCTTTCTGTTTCTCAAGCAGGAGGGGCTGGCAAGGTCAGCAGTAGTTACTCAGAGACCTGATCCTCCCCACCCCCCCCCAGGCTTTCCTGGTGGAGGTAGTGGGGGGGGGTCTCAAAGAGGAAGCCTGCAGAGGAGAGGTGAAAGTGAGGGGCCAGGAGACCAAAAGAGAAATCACCTCACCCTTTGTTCTGGAGTGTAAGCTGGGGCTTCAAAAAGCGAAACAAAAGCCATAGAGAATGAAGTCTCCACTTCATCTGTGTCTCCCTGACCCAGCCAGAAAACCAAGCTAGTTGACTGGGGACATACATACATACATACATACATACATACATCGTAACTTGAGGGATCCTAATGTGAATGCCTTACCTCACAGATAGAACATCTGCAGGAGGAGATGCACACACTTGATTTCCTCCAAGTGACTATGTGTGCAGAAGAAAGGCCTGGAAAAGAGACAGGAAGACAAGTGAAATAGGAAGGCTTGGAGTGGAGGGAGTAGCTATATAGAACATTGCACATACAAACTGGTGTGTGTGGAGAGAGTCTGCCCTCTGTGTGCCAGAGCATCCTTCAGGGATCCTGCCTAAAGCTGTACCTTGGCCTAGGAGGATTCATACTTTACATGAGGACTGAATGGAATGCAACCGTACTCACAAACCCTATGACCTGGCTGCCATTTGGAAAGTGCAAGCCACTCAGTGCAGAGCTTGGCATCCTCAGCCAATTCTTTCTGTCACAGATCCTTACCAAGGAAGGTCAGGTGTCTTCCTCCCTTTTGAGCCCTGTGAGTGTGAATATCGGTTGCTTCTGCCATGATATCAAAGGTTACTCCTTGACCATCCCATTGGACCATAATGTGCCCATTGGGAGGTAACTTTCAGAATGCCTGCTTTTTGGGGGTGGAGGTGAGGAGCCTGGCCCCAAAGATCATAGGAACAGTGTTTATCTGCTCAGACTTGGGGGAGGAGAGATTTTAAGTAAGGAGCAAGCATTTGGTAGGAAGATTTCTATAGCAGGGCAGTGGACCCCAGGCAGATTATCCTCTGCAGAGATAGGAGAAAGTTGGTGAGGGGCTTCTACAAGAGCTGTTGAAGGCCTGTTGTAACAAAGCTGTAACAAAGGCTTCCTGCAAACCTGCTATCTGAGGCTCTTTCAAAAATCACACACTTTGTAGTCATGTCCCAGGCTCCCAGGATATAGAGCAGATTGATTATTCTGAGAGGAGAAGATGCCAGTGATTTGTGGCTGACTGCCCAGGGCCTAAGCCTAGAGCCCTGCTCTCTCACTTGCCTCTAGGGGCCAGGATGCATGATTATGCCTGGGCCCTCAAAGACTTATTTCTACCTGATCTCCCACAAGGCTCAGCAAGACTGAGGCTGGGGGCCTACTGAGAAACATGGCTTACCCTTGGTTGGCTTGGTAAAGCTGAGGGTAGCAGAGTGACTTCGAGAAGCAGACTCTCCCGCTGAGTAAAAGGAAGAAGGCTCACAAATGGAAAATTCTCCTTAGGTTAGATGGGTGTCTGAGTCAGCATGGCCTTTGCAAAGAAAGAGCATGAAGTGGAAAAGATTTCCCCCCATACCATGAGGCATATAGACTGTGTTTGTATCTCTAAACCACTAAGCCCCATTACTTTGACATTGCTTTAACACTGAGAGACTGGCATGATTGAAATCTACAGGGGATAGGTGAGAGAAAGGAACAGCAACAACAAACCACTGTAGCTGTACATCTCCACAAGGCAGGTAGCTCCAGACACAGCTCCAAAACCCCCCTCGAAGTTGGTGGTAGAAGCTTCGCTTTAGGAACTACAGAGTAGATCTCAGTGTACAACAAACAGACAATGAGACGTTCAGCACTAGAGTTCAAAGCCAGGAGTGAGTACAAAATCTCCACAGATTGCACTCCTCACAGGACAAGGTGGGTAGTAAGGATACAACGTTAGGAGAAGTCTATGTGGAATGCAGTCAGTGACTATCCTGCTACTACAAGGTGTTCCCTTTCCTAGTTCAACCCAAACAGAAGCCACAGAGACTGCCATAGACCTCAGATCCAGCAGAGCCTCCCTGCTTGGAGGTGCTGAGGTGCTGAGAGAAAGCCCAGACCTTACACTAGCCCACTAGACTCCTCACACTCTTTCCCTTCTCATCTCAGGCTCGGGCTGCTCTGGGCCACCTCAGGAATGGCCTCAGCAGGATCTTCTAGAAATTTCTGCCAGTCAGACAGAGCTATCAGGAGGCGGTGAGTGACAGAGCACCCCACCCTTGGCTAAATCCAAATGCAAATGAGATGCATTTTGGCTGATCGGTCTAATGTAGTTTATGCAACTTAATGTGTCTATGTCTTGTCAATTTTTCTAGTCAAAAGGAATAGCAGAAAAAGAAATGTAAAGATTTTGTATGTGTGGTTTCCAAGAGCAGTTCCATTCAAAGAGCTGGGTGAGCACGGGGGCAGGGAACTAGCTGCAAGCAGCATCAAATAAGCCCTCCTCCCTGAATGCAACCTCATGCCACAAAGAAGAAAAGGAGGTGAAGCTGGCTATGATTGCCTACAAGAGACCCCGATAAAAGTAAATGGGCTCTAGTTAGAGAAATCGTTAAAGCTGTAGTTTTTGTTTTATTTTGTTTCCCCTTAGGAAACACTCATTTTCATTTACTTGGGTTGCCGGAACAGGCCAACCTCTCCCAAGCTTACCAGGTATCTTGAACAATGTGTAAGGGCCACATACAAGGATATCAAGGATACCCTAG
This sequence comes from Cricetomys ansorgei, assembly GCA_026225945.1. Lineage (NCBI taxonomy): Eukaryota > Metazoa > Chordata > Mammalia > Rodentia > Nesomyidae > Cricetomys > Cricetomys ansorgei. The sequence goes on along the minus strand of JAMJFZ010001815.1, from coordinate 3,463,424 downwards.
GAGTGGGTAGGCTTTCTGGCCTTAAAGAGACCTAATCTGAAAGAAGAGGGCTCTCCTCTCTACCTGTCTCTACCTTTCAGACCCCAGTGCTGTGGACCACTTTGGGATAGGGCCAGTTATCCAGACTAGTTTTCCTGGTTTCTTCTCAGGAGCTCTGGTTTTTCCTTTCTGTAGGATCCTAGAACTCTCAGGACAAATGGATTAGACCACAGGATCATCAGCCCTAGGGCCTATGTCCTCTGGACGGACATTACTTGTCTGAAGCTACCCTACTTTTGAAAGAGCAACTGATTGTTTTATTTTTTGTTTTTTTGTTTTTTTCTTCTCTGTTCCCAAGTCCTGCCCCACTCCACCATGAACTTGCTCTAAAGCTGAGAGGAGTCCTGCCTTAGCTCCTGCCCACTCTTTCTGTGGTACCATTTGTTGGCAGGGTTTTCAGGAACAGAGGACATTTGCTGCTGACCTGGAAGCTCTCCTGTTAAGATGTTCCACCAGGGTTAGCTGCCTACTGAAAGCAATATTAGTTTTATTTTCAGAACCTCACACAGGGTGCCAATAGTCTAGGCCAGAACAAAAAAAAAAAGTTGTCCCTGGAGAACCACTGAAGAGAAACTGCCTGAGTGAGCACCATCCCATTCAAAGGAGGCTTCAGTTTCAGGACCCTGTGGGTATCTAAGAGAAAGAGAATTCCATGTCATCTTCTTACCTGGGGAGGATGCTCCCTTTCCCACAGTATTCCTTGGCCATCCCACCATGAGAGACACCCCACTGCAGGGCAATTAACTCTGACATAATACAAGTGAGGAGGAGGTTCATGGGCTTCACGTAAGGGAAGAGGCCACCCAGTGCTCCGAAATAATCAAAAGCTTTAGTGCTGCTGAGCAGAGGACTTGCTAATCCCAAGCAGGTCAAGTGTGAGCCACACAGCCTAGACATCTATGTCCATACCAGACTGGTAAGTACATCAGAACCAAATGCACACTGGTGCTGTGGTGCTATGAGCTGAGGTTCTGGGCAGATGTCTTGAGCAAGACAGACTTCGTTCTCATTGCCCCGCATACTCCCAATGCTCGGGAAAGCCAGGAAGAGAAGACCAGGAGCCCCCTCCAACTGCCCAACTGCATAACCTGCCTGCTTTCTAGAAGTAGAAGGTCCTTTGGAAGTCTCCCATCCCTTTCTTACTGTGGACTTGAACAACAATTTAATTCCCTTTTTTGCTCCATGCCTCACACACATAACTGAGCGTGGGTTTCCACTTGGGGATGACAAGAGCCTGGTAATACAGAAACAGAGAGAAGTGGCAGATGGTCTCCTGGAAGAAGCAGGCCCAGCCACCCAGTAGCCTTGAAACTGATAAACTCTCCTGATACTTCCCCCTCGTCTTCGGACAGCCACACTGCTCATATATATGACTCACCAAAGCCATTTCAACCCACAAGCAAAAAGAGCACTCCCCTTTCTGCTTGGTTCCACTCTTTTGTTCCCCCCACTCTCACCTCGGTAGCCATCACGCCATCTGAAGTAGCCATTAAAACAACTTGCTCTTTTAAATGGTCTCGGGTTTTCACCATTATCAGAACACTGGGAGGGAGTGTACCTTCACCTGCTCCCAATTCTACTTCCAAAGAAGTCGATTGTAGCCACCATCATCAATTACACTCTGCATAACTTGACAGAATCAGAAATCAAGGTTCCCTTCATTACCAGAAGTAGCAACAAACTTAACTGGAAGAAACTAATTCAATATTGACCGCAAATACATACACACTCCTTGAGAACATCATCATGAGTCTTCTTACTTCCTAGGGAGGGGGAAGGGATGGTTTAAAAATCTTAGGCAGCCGATTTTAAAAATGACTTGATTATATTGACAGAGTTTGACGTTCTCAACTATCATCATAAGTAATAAAGTCGTTAATAGTCATAATTGGTCTTTCATTGCTCCATGTAACTGGTGTTTCATGCGTGATCCAACTTAGTTTTGTGGCAAAATACAGGTGGCTCAGAATCCGTGAAGGGAAACTAGTCATTTTCAGACAACTTTTCCCAGAAGGATGCAAAGCTTAGACATCTGTCTCACACATTAGCTCCTCTTTTCTGTACACTAAGAATAAACACTAGAGATCTAGGTTTTAATTTCTCTAGATGAGGTCATAAAGTGCTGTGTGTGTGTGTGTGTGTGTGTGTGTGTGTGTGTGTGTGTGTTAGAAATTAAGACACGTGGCTATCATGCGCGCTTAAAACACCGAAGAAACTCAATGTAAACAGAGAAAAGAACGGCCTTTCTAGTGAGATCAAGTGTCTGACCAAGTTCACTTTCCAGCCGTTCGCAGGAAGAGGGTCACCCGCCGCGAGCGAAAGCTCCGGGGATTTGAAAGAGGACCCGGCAGGCACGTGGGATTCTGGGGCTTTCTCCCAGCACTCCCTCCCACACCTGGTTTTGGAGATCTTCGCAGGACTACCTGATACCAGCGCCCAGTACCAGCCAGGTTCCTCGCGCTCTCCTCTTCCCTTGCTGGCTCCCCCGTGCCCCAGACTCACCCAGCAAGGTCAGTCCACTCCATCCCGACTGGAAACGGGTGTCGAGCCAGGTGACGCTGGAAGCCGCATCTCATGAACACCAACCCACACGCGACACTCGCTTAGGTCTGGGGTCCAGGGCAGCCGAGTTTTGCAGCCACCGGCGGAGGGGGCAGAAAGGCCCTGGAGAGCCGCAGCCTCCAGCTGGGTTGTAGCTTTCTTATGGAAATGACCCGCGCCCTCCTGCTGTCCCCGAGCGGGTCCCCTGGTCCACGTCCTCCCTCTGCCAAGCTTCCCCCCCCCAACCCTTGTCCTCCGCAGCTTGTGGTGACAGGACGGGTGGGGATGATCTAGCGGTACTCCCGGGCCACAGAGCGCAGGGTCTCCCCCTCGGCCTGACGGGTTTCAGCTCCACATTAAATATTCATAGCAATCGTTACTTTCTTAAAGGGGAACCCACCGTCGTCAAAGTTCCCAGCCAAGGAGACTCACAAAGGGTAGTGTCCGCTCCTTCTAGTCCCGGGGGTGGCCGGGCGCACAGTTTCCTGAGCGCTCCAAAGGACAGGGAAGGAAAGAGCCAGAATACCTCTGACCTGCCGTCCAGACATTTCTTGTAGAATGTGAGGGAAGACTAGGAAAACTCACTTACTCACTTCCCGATCACTCGTTATTTGGAAATGAGTGGATATACCTAACTTTTCAGGGTTTCTGGGGGCTTTTGTTCCTTTCTTTCATTTCATGTTTTTAAAAGGAAGGCGGTTTGACTTCACTTGGGCTTCATCGGTCCGGGGACGAGAAAGTTTGTCTTGCGTTATTGGAAACAGGCACTCAGCGAACTTGCAAAACCTCTCACTGAGAACTCATTTCACTTCAGGACAGCCTGCACCTGCCCCGAGCTCAGGAAGGAAGCTGGGGCTTGAGGCTCACAACCGTGTGTGTGTGTGTGTGTGTGTGTGTGTGTGTGTGTGTGTGTGTGTGTGTGTAAAGGGTGCATGGGTAGGATTGGTATGAAGCTCAACTCCACGGCTCAATCCTGAGCCTCTTTCTTCCCGAGTACTAAGGGCCTGAGTGGATGAGCGGTGCCCAGGCTTCCCGAGGCGGAAACCCATCGGCGGGACTTCTCAGCCCGGCCCAGGAGAAAACAGAGGTGGGAAAGGGAGGAGGAAGCAGAGAAAGTTCTAGGCCTGCTGCTGAGGCCCTGCCTGGGATGCACGCCCCGCCTGGGGCCAGCAAACTGATGACCGCTCTTCGTGGTGCCAGGCGACGCCCGCGCCTTGTCTCCCCCATCACAACCTCCCCTCCCCCCCAACCCCCCTTCGCGCACGCCCACTCCACACACTCTCACTCCCTACAGCTCTTTTTGTTCCGGGCCTGGAGCACTTTCATAAATGGTTAGAAAGTCCTGAGCGCCATCTAACGGGAGCAGCAAAAACTTGAACGTGGGTGGAGGTTAGGCCCCGCGAGGTGCCCAGGCTTAGCGTGGGAGAGTCCTTTCAGGAACTCTCCCGGAGCCCTGAGGCCTTGGCACCCCTCCTCTCATTCCCACAACGCAACACTCCAGCATTCTGGAACTCCAGACCTACCCTGACCGCTCCCCGAAGATTACCTATCCAGGGCCCTGGGGCAGGTGTGGGCTGCTTGCTCTAGGTCTTCTCCACTCCTAGTTGGACTCCCTGCCTGGTTCCCTTGGGCACACCTTCCTGGATAGGATCCCAATATTGTTCAAGGTCTTCTTCGGAGCTTTCTTTTGGGCCTGGAATGGAAAGTCCGGTGAGTTCGGGTGGAGCGCACCAGTTTTTTTGAAATGAAAGCCATGAGACGAAGCTTCTGCAGACAGAAGGAAACAGAAGGCAGGGGAACAAAGATAAGAAACAGTGACCAACCGACTGATACAAAGAAAGTGTGAAGTAGGGAGATTTCGCCTAGCGGTGGCCCCAAAAGAGCTGAAGCTTGTGTGTGCAGGAAGAAAGGTGGATACTGTGAAGTTGCTCTGGGACCTGAGAGGGTCTTGGGGGGGGGGGGGGGAGGGTCACAAGGGATGCAAATCAGAAAGGATTTCTGGGTGTTCTGGGAGAGGACACTGGCCCAGACAAGAGGTATAGCTGAGGTGGTGTTGTGTGGAAGGCTTTTTCTGGGGGAGATGCAACCCCAGAAAGAGCCCACTGCGGACTGAAGTAATGATTGCCCCAATGTCCAATTTGGTGAATCAACGAATTTCCTTTTTTTTAAATTGGGGTTACTAATAGGAATATAGGTTAGGAATTCATTACAAGGGGCGACATCACAGAAAACCCACCCCCAACATGAGACCCCTGAAAACTGAGATCTTGGAGTTCTCTCTGCTGCTTGTGGGAGGGGCTCCTCTGTGGGAAAATCTATTTCTCCAAAGTTTGGCTGGTCAGAGTCTCAACCCACCCCAGCAACATTTACTGCCCCCCCTTTATTGTTGGTAGAGGACCTCAAGAACCCTCCAAGTTTTGTTCTCTCTGTACATGTGACCTTCCTGATGCTTATGAGCTTTGCCTTCTCTCCTGGAGCAAATGTTTCAGTTTGGAGGGAGCATACAACAGGAGAGTCTAGACGCCCCTTCTCTGAGAGTTCCTAGCCAATGTGAGATTCCTAGCCAATGAGAGGTCCAAACTGGGACCCTCTTTCTCAGGGCAGAGTACACTGGGAGGATTCCTGGAGAATGTGTAGGTGGGTAGCAGAAAGACTTGACCATCTGAAAAACCAGGAAGAGAAGAGAGAAGAGGTGACCACCAGGGACACACCATCCTGCGGTCTCAATAGCTGCTGTGCCCTGGAGGTTTAACAGCATAAGAATCTATTTTCACACTGCAAGTAAGCTCTCTGCCCACCTTCTGGAGTGTTCAAAAGTCATTAGACAAGCCATTTCTCCTTGGCAGATGTTTTAAAGGTAGTTATGGTGGTAAAATATGTGACATAAATATTTGCCATCTTGCTACGCTTGAGTGTTCTTATGGCAGTGCATTTGGAGTATGCACATTCACATTGCTGAGCAATGTCACCAGGACCCATTTCCAGAAATTCTCACCTTGCCAATATGGAAGTCTATATTCATTACATTGTAATGGTGAGGTCTACAAATGTGGCTTCATATTTGTAGATCTATACAATATTGATCCTTTTCTCTCTGATTTATTTGACTTTGTGTAATGTCTTAAAGTTTCATATGTATTATAGCATTTCCTTCCTTTTTAAAGCCCATTTTGCTTATTTGTCCATCTGATTATGAATTCTTGGCTTACCTCCCACTTTTTGGCTACTGTGAATACTGATGCTACGTGCATAGGTATGCAGAAACCTCAAGTTCCTGCTTTCAACTCCTGGGTGCCATGGTAATCCTCTTCAGAACCTTCTGAGGAACCTACATGATGTTTTCATTTTACATTCTCATCCACTACCCACAATACCAGTTTCTCCACAGTCTCCCCAACACTTGCCGGTTCCTGTCCCTTTCAAATAGTAGCCGCAGTAACTGGTAGACATTGGCATCCCAACAGCTTATAGTGGTTCTGACACTTTTTTCTTTCTTTTGAGACAGACTGACTTCAAGCTTTCATCTCTATCTTTATGTCCCAAGTACTGGGATGCCCGTCTGGAAACATTACAAATGTAAATATACAAGCTTAATGATGCTAGCTATGGTGACAATGCCTGTAATATTAGCACTCAGGGAGCAGGAGCAGGAAATCCACTGTAACTCCAAGCAGGCTTGGAGTTACATAGAGATCCTGTGTCAAAAAGCCATACCAAATCAAATTCAAACAAAATCCACAAACAAATGAGAAGACACAGACAAAGCAATGTGTATATATATATGCGCATATATGCATATACATGTATATATACATATGTGTATATATACATGTATATACATATATGTATATATACATAATGTATATGTGTATGCGTATATACATTATGAATATATGTATGTATGTATATCTGTGTGTGTATATATATATGTGTGTGTGCGCATACACACACACATATACACACATACATACATACAGATACTAGGGAATGAATATACGACCTCATGCATACCCCAGCTGGCCTTGGACTCACTCTGAAGCCCAGGCTGGCCTGAAATTTACAATCCTGCCACAGTCTCCCAGGTGCCTGTACTAAAAGCCTGTTGAACAATGCCAAGTATCCACAGGTTATAACAATGAAAACATTTCAGCACTGAAAGGGAAACATTTCAACTCTGACCTTTTGAATTTAGGTCTAGAAACAGGAAAAAAAAAAAGATCTAGATGGAGGGGCAAATAGAATGAATTTTTTTTGATGATCGCATTTTGATCCAGCATTCCAATCAGAAGCCAGAGAATTGTGGGGGCATATTTTTTAGTAAGCTCCATTCATTTCTTTGTTCCTAGAAGAGGACTCCTCTCAGGTCGAGAGGATGAGGGTGGGGCTTACTTGTCCTCTTCCTGGATTCTTTGATAAATTCAAATTGAAAATGAGAGCAACTGCCAGACTTTGGCTTTGTGGGTGCCTAGTGGAAGTCTTTGAAATCCCCTTTCCTAGAAAGGGGCCAGAAATGGTAAGATGGTAGCTATGCATTCAAGAGACCCTTCATTCCATTCTGTGGCAGGATCCCCTGTGCAGAGTCCTTCACCGCAGTCCTCAGGACTGTGCTTGCAGTAACCCCATGCAAGCCTTGTTTAATATTTGTGTGAGGCATACCAACAAAGTGCCCCATTGCTTTTTTATTTTCCCTTTTTTATATTAGTCATTCCTTTTTACAGCCCAGGGAGACAGGTTAGTGTTTTTATTTCCCACATGTAAGCAAAAGCATCGAAAGTGGCCACGGAATAAGAAATGGAAACAACTTTGGTAACAGGAGCATGACTAGGGCTCCCAGCCTGAGCTGCAGCTTGGCCTACTGAACTACACTGTTCTTCTGCCTCACAGGGTGGTTGGCATGGGGCAGAGATGAAAGAAACCAGAGCAGCAAGCCTTGGCAGCAACCACAATCTCCTCTCTGCCACAGGCTGGCTGCATCCCTTGCTGGTGGTGAGGGTTCTGCATCAGGGTGAAGGGAGCTTGTGGGAAGGGGTTGGGAGCCCCCTTGGGGCAGGAGGTAGTGGAGGCAGCTCCAGGTACCTCAGTGCTGAGCATTTGTCTGGCCCTCCCCTTTAATTGCTCAGTCTGCTCTCCAGAGAGAAGGATGATGCTTTGCCTCAGGAGCTCTGTAACTTAAAACAAAAGAGGAAGCCTTGGCTGTGGCAGCTCACAGGAGTCATTTTCGCTCCCTCATTAAGGCTCCTTCCAGGAGAAAGAGAAGTTTCTGGAGGCCCTGAGACCCAGAGACCTCTTAGCGTTCTAAAAGCCTGCTGCTGTACTTGGATCCGAGCCATTTGTTTCTAGAGAGAATCATGTCGGGTGGGAGCTCATTTTTTCCATTTGCAATGGCTTATTAAGTATAAGCATCTCTCTTCTCTCTGTTTACTGAGTGATTAGGTCTCCCTCCAACTGACCCTGCCAGAGGAGATAACCAAAGTGGCTCCTTAACACACAGTTACCCTGCAAAATGACCTTCTCATAAACCCAGGGACCAGCCAGGACTGTACACTTCCTTCTGGCATCTTGTTTGTGTGGTCAGCAGTGAAACTGTCCATTGACAGTAATGGACACAAATGCCACCCATGTTTACAGGCTCCATTCTAGCTACAGTGCAGAGGGACTGGAACCTGCTGAGACAGAGCCGAGTGAGGGCTGGCAGGAAGGCCCCAGCCTATGGTCTCCATCACTGAACCTTTTCTAAGTTGTACAGTTACCCTGCCCACAGAAGACTGACCTTTCTGTCCTGGTGAGACAGAACACAGGTGGAAAACAACAATACTCTGTCCCCACCTGGTAGGTAGTGAGAAACTCCGGAGGATGGGCAAACAGGAAAGATTCACCAGCTACTGGCTGGCTAGTCACTGGTCACCTGGCTGAGCTGGCTGGCACAGAGCAGGACAGCTTGGTATCAAGACAGACCAGCTATGTTAGCAGACCAAGACTCCACCAGCCAGACTCAAAGGTCACGGTGGAAACAAAATCATGCCATTTACCCAAATTTCAGAGGTTGAATTCAACTGTAGTCTGGAATAGTGGTCTGGAAATGAGGATGAATTATTCCCAACTAAGTGGATTCTATCTCCTTACTGCCAGTTTCTTTACGGTGACACAGTGAACACCTAGGGTACACTACTGACATTGCTGGATGCAGTGCCTGTCTGTGTATATCATTGACTCGGTGATATATCTCAATCAATTCCCATCTATTGCACATTCTCAATAGGAGCTCAGTGCTCTGACTGCATTGTGTTTTCATGATAAGCCTGCACCGTGGCCATCAGACACTGAGAATCCCTGTTTATTGTATGGCTCTAATATTATCTTAGCCTTGGTAGAATACAGGACTGCGGAAGACCCTGTTTATAGGTGTTCCAAGCCTGCCAAAGGGTTGGGATTGTTTCATTTGTCAGTCACCACATCTTTACTATCCCCTTATGAAAAAATAAACTAATGCAGAATTCCTGAACCACCTCAATTTTCATTGTTCTAAATCCTGGGATTTGTGTGAGTGCACACACATATCACTCGCACCGTAGACAGCACACTTGACACGATACACCTCCAGTCCTTGTGACACACACGATACACCATTATGTGGTACTACTCACACAACACACAAATAGCACATATTATGTGCATATAACACAACATATACTATATACTCATATAACACATACATAATATAGAGAGTACACAAAGACTAAAACATACAGCATAAAATATACCCACATGACAGAGCACGCACACAGCTTGCATATAATATTATGTGTATATAATATATACATATATAGTATATATAATAATATATAATATATAACATATAATAATAATGTGTATAATATAATATACACATATTACACACACAGCACACCTCCAACAATACAGGCACACACATAACATATGTAATACATGAAACATAGCCAATATACAGCTAATACCTGAAGCATACATGTAGCACACAGCCCATTCAACATAACTCACACTATGTAGAACATTTACACACAATACACATATACCTGTCACATGCACACAATACCTGTAATACACACACACACACACACACACACACACACACACAGGGAGGGAGGAATGGAGGGAGGGAGGAAGAGGAGAGACAGGAATGTGGAATGAGGCCTGTGCCTCATGTGCCCTGGACTCTGACTAACGTTTCCTCCCCTTGGGGTATCTAAGAGGACAGAGTCTATAAGGGACATGACTGCCAAACACCACCAGCCTTCAGATCAAGTGTGGTGACCTCTGGTGAGAGCTTCTGGAAGAGACCAGCAAATTTGCTTTTCATATTTCATGTACTTAGTATCCTATTTGCTCTCCCTTTAGTTTCATTTTCTAATAGTTTTAGGTCAAAAAGTATGCATACCTATTTCACGTAGGCTAAGAGAAATCACCAGAAGTGAGCTTTCCCCATGTTTGAAGCAGAACTATTAAATGCAGGAGCTGCTTTTTCCTCTGCAAGTGGAATCGTCAGCATCACAGTGAGGGCACTGGAGGCACACAGGACTCAAAGCAGCTGTTATTCTCCTGCCTCACCAAGAGGATGAGGGGCAAGGCTGTGTCCAGTTCTGGTCTGTAAGTCACAGTGAAAGGAAGTCAGGCAGGAAGAAAGAGAAAAAAACTACCTTTCACAGTCAATTGGAGCATCTTCCACAGCAGCTCCCTTCCAGATTTCCTGGGGAGGAAGTTGAGCAACTCATCTGAGAATGTCAGGCTCTACATTTACATGGAAACAATTGCAGGTCTATTATACAATAGAATACAAAATCATCATACAATTGAAAAAAAACAAGGTTCTGAATGTGCTTCGTGACTGTTCAGAGCGGCTCTAGGCCAATACCTGTCTCTTTGCATCCAAGCACATGCGGTTTCTTCTCACATTAGTGGTATTTCCGTGGAGAATTTTGGGAATGCTACCTTATAGTTTATTCCTCCTCCTTTCTGTGGTTCAGATTTATGTTTCAGGACATTATATTTTCAGATTCATCCTCCCCCTTGCCTCCGTCCCCTCCCCACACAGACAGATTTAGGGCCACCTGTTCTCTTCAGAGCCAGGAGAATTGAAAAGACACCTCATGCCAGATGCCCCTCCATCCTTCATCGTCACAGCACCCTCTCCAATGTCACAGGAGAAGGTTCCCTCAGGCTCTGTGCTTGGGTAGAAAAGTATTGTACATTCACTTGGCCAGGCTGGGTGCAATGGGGACTATGGGAGACCCAGTATTTCAGGGGAGTTCCTGAAGTCCCAGCTGTCCACAATTCCTTCCTGGTACCCCACCTGCCTGTTTCTACCAGGCTGATAGGTTGTGACATTTGTACTTATTGCTGAGGACTGTGTCCCTGAAAGTGTTCTCATGAGGCTAGTCTTATTTTTTTCAGGCTACACCACTAAAACCATTCTGATCATTTTGCCTCTCCATACCAAGAAGTAAGGGTCAGAGTACAAAGAGAGAAATTCCCCTGTTCAGTTCTCTGTGTTGCCCCCCTTAAAGAGACTCTGAGTGTGTGGCTGGCCCAGTTTTTTGTGAATTTCTTGGTTGCATATCCATAGCAATGCCTATCAGTATGTGTCCCCTGGAGTTAACAGCTAGGGTTAAGATGTGTCTAATCTTGAAAGATTTTGAGCAAAACCCTACTAGATAAACCCATAGAACAGCTACCCTTTCTTCTGAAGTAGAGGTCTCTGAATTAGACTTGGTTTATCACTGACTTTCTCTAAAGATTCAATGAGGCAAAGAAGTGTATCAAAAACAACTTATTTCATTACGAGGGCAGACATATATCTCAGAGGTTTTAGATCGTTTGAAAATGAGAGAAACCTAGTTTACTTCACACACAATCTTCTTTTAACTATGCTGTATCTTCTCATGTAAAATAGTTACAGGTGCACACATATACACATTTCTCTTTTCTTTCTTTCTTTCTTTCTTTTTTTCTCAAATTGGCATTTCAGCTGGTTGCCTTGACTTTCTTCAGGTGTAACCTTACATGTATCCATAAGAAAAAAAAAAGCACACAATAGATTTCCTTGAATTTAGTAAAAATAATCTTGAATGTTTAAAACCTGGTGATTTGTTGAGACAGTTAAAGGTGGCTCCCAGGAGAATGTGTGCTTTCCTGTCACTCTTGGCTTGGCTTGACATCACTTAGAGGAAGAGCCTTACACCCAAGGTATCTGTCACTATAACCCATGGTCTCCCATTACTCTTCTTTCCTTCCTCCTTTGGAAGCTGGAGAAGAAGTCCACACATGTTAGGAAAACAGCTAGCAAGCCGAGACCTTGTTTATTGGCTAATTACCAGTTACAAACTAAAAGATTATCAGAACATACGTAAAGTCTACTGTGGAAAGGAATAAGTTCTTCAGAAATCTGCTGTTTCCAAATGAAAGGTTGTTTATCCGCACACTTTCCAAGTTTGGTTTGCCTTTAACGTTTCAAATATTGACCTGACTTAATCAATCCGTACACTGCCGTTCATGATTAGAAGTCCTTGGTATGTTTTCTTATTCTTTCCTTCAGCCTCACACCATCTTTCCATCAAATACACATTGGAACAGCATGTGGTTTGTTCTTTTAATCCCCCAGACGCTGGCGGTTGAAGCAACACCGTGAATTCAGTCACCTTCGTCTGACACTGCCACCAAAATGCTTGCCAGTTCGGAAGCACTCATGTTCCAAGTGCTTCTAGCGTTGTGTGTGCATTCCTAGCTAGCTTTCTTCCTCTCCTTTGATTTCGATGTGACTTCTTCAAGGGGGAAAAATGTCACAGGATAAACTGGACACTTAGCCGATCATATAGAACCACAAAGTGAGTGCTGGACGAGCGGGGGAAATGACAGGGAGGTTGTGTGAGTGCTATTGATGGGTAATAGCCCAACTGAGAGTAATTCTGTACCCAGGTGCTAGGAGAAGGCAGCCTCGCGTCAGGTGCAAGGCCCGCTCTTGGCAGGAAAGAGGGCTGAGAGCTTGGCTTCCTTGGGGGAAAACTGGTCTTTCCTGGGGAGAATTGCAGGCTTTACCCCTGAAACAAATTAAGGAGACATACTAGAGAAAAGAAACTCTGCATTTTCTGATCTATGCTCAGTAAGAGGCCCTTGCCAAGTGGTCAGAACCATTAGAAGAGCAGAATTACTTCACCAGAAATACAGCATCATGGGAGCACCTCCCCTACTCCCAGTCTGGCAGCTACCCCCCCACCCCCCAGGGCTGTGGCTGTCTTGGAGGTTTTTGAAACAGTTTAAGTTTTTTTGGATTAGTTTTGGGTAACAGAAGCTGCACACTGATGGTCGTTTTGGTTTTTTTTTTTGTTTTTTTTTTCCTTCTTCTTCGTGAAATTGGGCAAGACACACATTGGTCTATCATTAGGCCCGCTGAAGCGGGCAGACCTTCCCTCTATGGGAGCCGTGTGCACAACATGCTATTTCGTGCAGAGGTTCCTGCAAAGGAGGGTCAGGGAGATTATACACCAGAGTTGGGCTCTGTCCAGCTCATATCCTCAGTCCATTTCTGTGCTTTTGGCATCTGGAGATTCTAACAAATGTAATTCCCTCCTCCCCATCTGGGGGTGGTGTGTTTCCAGGACCTTCTCAGCAAGTCAGCAGGCTGTGTTTCCAAGTTGCAAACATGCAAGAGTGAATATCACTGCTGTTCTGACTATTGGGAGTCTGTGGGGTGGGGGGCAGGAGAGGAGGAGGCTGTTTTCAGGAAGCTCCTCTGGTAGAAGTCAGCATATATCATTGGTCCTCTATATTTCTGCATAAATCTTCTCCATTTCCAGATTTAACCAACTGTTGAATACAGCTAAATGTACAGACTTTTTTTTCTCTTGTCATAACTCCCTAAACAATTGATAACACATTCCCATTGAGTTATCTTTTACAAATAGTTTAGAAAATAAATTGAAAATATGGAGGAGCGTGTGTCCAGGTTCTGTTAGAATACAACAACATTTTGTGTAAGGGGCTTGAGCACTCATGAGTGTTAGTATCGGTGGTCTTGGAGATCCTCTGTGGATAACAATTGGTGATTGTCCTCAGTGAATTAGATAGCCTGGTATTAGGGAGAGCCCTTCTCAGAATGCCTCAGTTATAGAAAGACCTTCGAAAGGACAGGAAACAGGAGAAGGAAGAAAGAATGGTCTCAGAAGCCTCCCCTCATCTCAGGTATTCTGTCCTCTGAAATTGCCGCAGATGACAAGGGATTGCTTTTAGCTGTAGGGACTAATTGGAGCAGAGGCCGTGCTCATTACAGAACAGATGAGGACAATCTGTCAGGACTGGGGGCAGGAAAGGAATGGGTGAGTCTACTGGGTAGAATACTAGAAGCAGAAATTCGGTGTAAAAAAGGGCGAAAATTAAAGCACAGTATCTGGCATCAGAGAGAGAAATCCACTGGGGCCCAATGCAGGATGCTGGAGAGGGACCTCTCTGACAGCAGAGTTGCGAGTTGTCTAGTGAGGAGGGCATGGAAATTTCCAGAATTCCTTCCAAACTTTGAACCTGCCAAAACAGGAGGCCCCTTTGATCGTGTTCTGGAAGGTGACAGGGATAACCGGGAACCCCAGAGAACCACTTGCGGCTCCTCACATATCCAGCTAAGGACTGTGCATCAACTCTAGCTCAGCCTCCAACTTACTTAGGAGATGTGCTTGGAGCCAGTTTTCTCAGGAAGGCACATAAACCACGCAGTTTCCTCATCACACAGGTCCCTTAGCTGAATCAGGCCAAGTCCCCTCTCCTGTTGAGACCCACGGGGGAGGGTGTGATGACTGTCATATACTTAAGAGAACTCCTCTTGCCAGGTGCAGTGGTACACACCTTTAACCATAGCACTCAAGAGGCAGAAGCAGGTGGATCCCTCTGAGTTCTTGGGCCACCTCATCTACAAAACAAGTGTGTCCCAGGACAGCTAGGGCTATGCAGAAAAACCCTATCTGGGAGAACAACAACCAAAAAGAGGACTCCTCCCTGCTTCAGCACTGATGACTACTGAAAGAGGGCTGTTCAGCTCTTCTGGACCTGGGAAGATCAAATGAATTGCCAACAGGAAGTCTTGCTTACTTCCTTCCCATGGAGGTGCTCCAAACAAACAAACAAACAAACAAAACAATTTTAGCAAAGGAGAAAGGCCGAGTGGATTGTTTAGTGGACAGCAAGATAGGTAGGTAGGAACCATTGAAAAGGAACTGCCGGGTAGAAGCAATGGAACAGGTTGGTAAATATACAAGAGAAAGCAGACTTCCCATCCTTAATTAGAACAGGAAAGGGAAAGTTGCCTTAAAGCAGAAGGGACTCGCCTTAAACTCTGTTACCAGAAGGCATCTGTTCAGTGACCTGCGTGGTAAAAATATTCTCAGCTGTACAAGAGAGCCAAATATTTAAAAATAAGTTATCGTGTGAGTACCGCTGTCCTCCGAGTTTCCTTCCCGAGGTTTGGGCCAGAAAATTTCATTTCTTCATAACCCAAACAGAGCTTCAGAGCTTGCCAGCACATACTGGGTCCCTGTTAAGTGTGCAGAAGCCGAACAGCATGATTCCGGGTGTCCTAGAGTACAATCCTGCAGGCTGCACAGAGCACCAGGCCTCCACAGGGAGGGTTGCCCCACAAGTTTACAGCAAGCCATTCACATGCAAACGTGTTTTATTTTCAGGCTTTAAATGGAGATACTAAAAACAGGGTTCAAAGGAGGTTTCGAGGAACACTTAAGAAGTTCAGCCTTTATTCCGAATAGCAATTAGGAGCAGTTAGGTATTCAAAAACATCTACAAAAATTTCTTTTGTAGGGCTTGCTGAAAATGGAGAACAGCAGGCACTTTCTGAAGGGTGCAGAGTATGTAGGACACCTCGAAAGCGTTATCACTCTTTGTCTTCCCAAAGTGCACCCATTCCAGATATAACCTGCCCTTGGTAACAGCGCTGCACTTAACAAAGACACTAGCTGGAAACGCACGGGCCTGCTCTCCCTGCGAGCAGCCTTGGTACTTGAAGAAGCAGGCATATTTGCATAGATCCCTAGGAGGCAATTAATAAATACTCGCAGGTGGGATGTATTGCAGAGGAAGGGCCCAAAGGCTCCACACATGCGAGAAAAACTTTCTACTCCTGAGCCACAGCTGTAAGCCTAAACTATTATGGCGGAGGTAAGGGCAGCTGGGATGCCTGGCTGGTGGCCAGCTCCGCCATCTTCTTATTTTCCTTCTGCTGTGATTTGGAAGGCGGTGTCCTCACAGCCAGCAGTACATCTTGCTGTTGAGCGAGGATGTCTGCATCTTGGAAGATACTGGCCTGGATGATGGGAAAGGAAAAACAAAAAGACTTTCCAGACTTGGTTTTGATATCCGGCCTAAAGAAAACACACGCGGATCCCACCCTCGGGAGAAGGAAGGGAAGCTGAGGGAGTAACTGCTAAGATGCGTCATCTGAAGTCTCGGTTTCCGGCTTGATTTTACCAGCTCCTAGCCCACCATCCACCCACCTATCCATTTCCTTCCCAGTCTCAAGAGAGGCAGTCGCCCATTTGAGGTCTATATTTAACACCTGCAAGTCTTGGCTAAGAGATCTCAGTTTCGTTCTCCTCCGCCATGCCGCCCTCGCTGACACTATCCAAATACGTTGAATCGGTGCTTCTAAATCATTCACAGGAAAGAGGGGACCTCCCATGGACGATACAGGGGTCTAGCCAGCCACCTCCAATCAACTATGGTCAGGCTTCGTAAAGTGAGTTGAACTGGGCTTCTCGCAAACTGGCAGGAGCTATGCTTAATTTGATGAGTGTGAACCAGCATAAAGGGGCTCCGGGCTGGAGAGATGGCTCCGAGGTTAAGGGCACTGTCTGCTCTTCCAGATAACTGGGATTCCATTTATCATAACTGTGAGCCACATAGTGGGTGGCTCACAACAATCTGTAACTCCAGTTCCAGAGGACCTAACAGCTTCTGTCCTCTGAAAGCACCAGCTGGGTACATGGTCCACGGACATGCATGGAGACAAAACATCAATACCCACAAAGTCAGAAAGACATTCTCTCTATATATTAAAAATAAAAGAGGGTCTCACCTTCACTGTGATTACAGGGCACTGCAACTAGACAGGGGGGATAACTTTTCATAGTCTGTCTTAGCCCAGTAGGGTAACTGTGGCTATAATAGGTAAAGGGAATTTTGGTGATAAATATTCCATTTACCCTGATTTGATCATTACACATTGCATCCATGTGTTGAAACACAATATATACAATGAAATTTTATATTTAAATATAAATTTAAATTTATATATAAATTTAATAAGTATATATAAATTTATATGTTTAATATAATATTAGATAGAAGTATATATAATATAATATATATAATTTAATGAATATATGTAAATTTAAATATACATTTAAATTTACATAGTAAGGATGCCCATTAGGAGGCAAAGACTATGCCACTGAATATTTTCCATGGTTTGATCCTCACATGTGTACATGCAAAGAGTTAATTAACATTATATGTTATGAGACTATTGCAGACTGGAGAATTACAGCCCTTGGCCAATGTCCTAAAGCCACTCTCTTGGGACCCTTCCTCTATGTAGCCTCCTACCTTTGATAAGGTCGTGTTGCTAGACAGGGTGTCATTGTATTTGAGTTGACCAGCAGGTAGCCATTCTTCAACATTGCATATCTGCTTGGCTCTGTGAAGCAAGGCTCTGAAAGTGTCAGATTAATACTTGTGAAAAAGAACCATTTTTATGATCTTACAGACATTTCTGTATCAGGTATAAGAAAGAAGTTAGACAGGTTTAAATATATAGCAAACACATTATTAATAGTCTTTCCTTGCATGTTTTTCATTTCTGTTCACTGGTTTGTCTGAATCTGATGGGTGAGTTACTGGACCTTGGTGGTTTTTCCAGGCATGAGAAAAGCAGCTGATATAGGCGCCTTTCCTCCTCCTGCCATGTTGGGTTGTATGAAGGGTTCCTTCTGAATACATTATATAGAGTGGTCCCTGGCTCTAGAGGGCCCCATCAAGTTCTAACATTTACCCTCTTTTCTATCAGTGACCACCCCCCCACCAATATCCTGGACTAAATGCCCAGCTCACCCTCTGAGGAACAGCTGAATCTGGTGAGAGAGGAGAGTAACCCTAAGCAATCTCCCAAACCTAACATTTGCTGTTCTCTGCGTGTGACCGAATGAGTATGTATTGGATTCCAGCACAATCTCCATAACTCTTTCTGCTCTCTTGTTGTCCTGGGTCTCCTGAGCCCTAATTCAGTGCATTTTCGGTGACGTTGGATATAAAGATCCCATCCTGACAAACCTGCTTTGAGAATCATCTCCGGCATGCTGTTTACCTGCAGCAAGTAAGCCTTCCTTCACTATTCCTCTCTTGCTTGTGCTTGTGCTTTGCGCTCGACAGGGGGTGAGCCCTAATGTTTTATTAGGAAAAGACAGACAATCTATCCCTATATTCCTCCACAGCCAGGTCGTGGAGGCATAGGTGCACCCACCCATCTGCTCACCTGTGCCTCACACGGGTAAACCTTCATCACGAATGGAGTTTCACATTATTTTCCAACCATGTCATTCTATCTCTAGAATTTTCCAAGCAGGTAGAAATACTTTGGGGAGAGCCATAAGAGAGTTAACTCAAGGGAGGAGGAGCAGTAGCAGAATGGCCTTTAAAACAAAACTAGCTCAGGTTAACTTTCAGGCTCTTGAGCTACTAGTTCTATACTCTTGAGGGAGTTCCTTCACCTCTCAGAGCTGTATTTCTCCTCATCCACAAGCTGTTGAACCTGTGAGAGCATTTATAAGGCTTCTCGTTCTGTTCATAACATCTACTACAAAGTCAATAAATATTGGCTCCTTTCCAGTCAAGATTTCATAAATATTTGAGTCATTTCTCTTACCCATATGTGCTACAGTGACAGATAGCATTCAGTTCAGTTAATATACTTCATATTAGCAATCGTATATTAATTTATATCAATATTTTATTGCTACATAACAGTAACGATGTGTTAATATTTCAGTATGTTAAGCATTAATGACTGTTTAATATTGACTGAGTATCTACCCAATGAATATGTAGAGGGTGTCTACTATGTGCAAAGCTCAAAGGTCATTGGCCTGTTTTTTGCATCTCAGAGGCTTAAGCAGGTTGACCTGCTTTTTTAATTCGAAATATACAGAACAATGAATTGCAAACTGGGAGGCCAGTTCTGAAACGTCACAGAGGAGCTTAGAGACAGGCAGCTGAGTTCTGAAGTTCCGATGGGCAGGTTCATGAGTGGGAACGGTAGTCAGGACTTTGAATATTTGGTGTGGAGAAATAAGGATCATTTCTGCACTTACTAAATTTCTGTTCACAGTCATCTCATGAAATATAAAATAGCCATGGGAACAAAAACCTTTATATGAATCTTTTCTTTCTACAGAGGACTCTGACAGTGAGGTCTCCCTAACATCAAACATCCCCATGAAAAATTAAAAATCCAGTCAATCAACCAGCTGTTTCTAAATATACAAAAATATGGTACAAACCGTCTGAGTTCTCACTCTGTGGTTGAAGAAATACATCATTTAGACAGAGCCCAAAGCACATACTGCTTGTCACTCACTGAAAAAAAAAGTAGCATTTCTTTGGTACTCAGAAAAAATATTAACAGCAAAATTCTTTCATCAGACAACTCAAGGGCAACTCAAACCAAACCCTCCTATGCCCCAGAATCTAAAATGGTGGGCTATTTGTGAAGTCCCACCATTCCAGGGGCTTCATTGTCCTCTGGGCCACGGACTTCTTACTCAGCCACGTGATGGAGTGCCGGATTTTGTCATATAAAGGAAGCAGCCCACAACTAGGAAGACTTCTCAATAGGAAACGAGAGGATCCAACTGTGTCATGACTCAAGGTGACTTCTTCAGGCTTACTCATTTACTTAGTGGCCGAATTAGTGGGGAACAGTGGCTCCTGAGCAATTCAAGTCATTTTAATGATCTCAGTTGTAAAAGCTTTCCACTTCAGAGATTTATGCTGCAGGTTATGTGTTCATCAGCTTTCTGTCACTGTGACAAAAATATTTGAGACATGCAACTTAACAGAGGAAAGATTTATGTAGCTCACGGCTGCTTACATTCAGTCTGCGGTTGTCTTGGGCCTGTCCTGAGACAAAATACTGTGGCAGGGACCACATGGAACAGCCAAGCTGCCTACCTCATGAGGCCAGAAGGAGGGAGAGCAGCAGAGCATTTTAAGTCCCGTGAGAGCTAGTTTTTGTCAATGTGACACAAACCTAGACATACCTAGGAAGAGGTATCTCAACTAAGGAATTGCCTTTATCGGATTGGCCTGTAGGCCTGTCTGTGGGGCGTTTCCTTGATTACTAATTAATGTTGGAGGACTCAGCCCGTGGGGAGCTGTGCCATCCCTGAGCAGATGGGCCCGGGCTTTATAACAAAGGTAGCTGAGCAAGCCAGGGGAAGCAGGCCAGTCAGCAGCATTCCTCTGTGGTCTCTTCCCAAATTGTTTTTGGTCATGATTTTTTTAAACCACAGCTACAGAAAGCAAACTAGAATAGGTCCTAATATCACCTTTAAGAGCACACCGTAGTGTCCTAACTTTTCTCCTACAGGGCCCTACCTCTCAGAGGTTCCACTGTCCCAGAACACTACCGGAGGCTGGCAAGCAAGCCTTTGGCACATGAGGCTTTGGGGCGCATTTGAGATCCAAACTGTAACCAGTTAAGAAGATGGACAATAGGTGATACAGATTGGAGAAGACAGCTCTCTTTATTTGCCCTGAAGACTATACAATTGAAATCTGGGTATTGGTCATCACCATTAATAGTAATTCTTAAATTCAAGTGGCATGGATGATCAAATCCATGATAAGACGTCTATCAACAGATGAATAAAATATGACAGTGTGACACACTACTCAAGAAAGTTCTATTCAGTCATAAAGAAGGATGAAATATGTCTGTCTGAGCATAGTGGCACATGCCTTTTATCCCAGCACTCTGGAGTCAGAGGCAGGTGGATCTCTGTGAGTTTGAGGTCAGCCTGATCTACATAGTAAGTTTCAGGACAGCCAGGGTTACATAGAGAAACCCTGTCTCAAAAAAAAAAAAAAAAAAACAGAAAAATGATGCTATCAATAGGAAAATGCATGGAACCATAAAAAGTATAACTATCGCACCTCTTCCTACATGAAGAATCCAGAATATGAATATATATGTATCTTTATATGTATGGCATAAAAGTGGGGGTATAAAGCTTGAGTTTCAGGTTTTCCAGTCAATCAGTGAGGAACTTGGGGCCCTGTAGACTGTTTAAGAAAGGAAGACAACATAGCCAGCAACAGCGAGGTGGGGGCATCCCTACAGTTATGAAGAGGCCGTGGCACGCCTCCGTCCTTAGGGCATATGTCATTGTTCACCTTGGAGCTAGAGTTTATCTGAAAGCCTCTGTCCCACCGCCCCAAGGAGGGAGCTAGTCCCATTAGCCCCTCAGACTGTAGAGAAAATAGACCCATGCTTTATGTGACACGGAGGAAGGGAGCAGTCTCTGAGACATCTGAAGAGGCCAAGGGTTGGTCTTCTGCTTTAAGGAAAAGAAATGTCTAGGGTTAGAACCATCCATAGAGACCCTGGGTGGTTTTCAGTGAAGATGGTTATTGCACTGACATAATTGAGACTGGGCGAGGGTTAAGACACAGTGCATGCAAGGGGATTTATACCTAGCAGGTGCTTAAATAATACCAGCTGCTGAAGCACAGCTACGTATTCATTAAGTTATGTGAAATCCTATAGATACAGTTATTAGCACATTAATTATGTTAAATGTTTGCGGTAGACGATGGCGGTCCAGCTGGTGTGCACCGGCATTTGGCTGCGACAGTGGAGACCTTGGATTTGTCTATTAACCACGAGGCCTTCAGCATCCTTCTGCTTCTCTTTACCTCGGTGCCCTTGTTTACCCAGTGGATTCTGTGAAAGTCTTTGCAAGGATTAAGCAAGACCAAACATGTGTAGCCCAAGAGGTATGCCTGGCACACAGAAACTGTGCCACTAAATGTTAGGCAGGAGTAGTGTTGAATAAGTAAGTCCATGCAGATCTGCCATTCTCTGCTTCAGCCATGCTGACACCGTGCTTTAATCTAAAGATCTAATGTAAGTTTTTGTTTGTTCGTTTTATCGTGTATGTGTGTGTCCTGGTTAACATTTATTGTCAACCGGACACAAGCTGAGACGCCTGGGAAGAGGAAACTTCAATTGAAGAATTGCTTCAGATTGTCCAGTGCCCATATCTATGAGAGACTTTCTTATCTTAAAAGAGAAAAACAATAATATCAAAGCAAACCCCCCAAATCTAGCAATGTTTATCAGACCCTGTAGCTCAGTGTTCAGTATGAACTTCTGGGTTCCAAAAGGCTCCAGCTCTGCCATGGGCAGCACACACAGCTTGTCTTGTAGCCCCAGGCAGGCTCCAGTCCACACTTGCTGCTGTCCTGTGTGGATGTCTCATACTCTTGGCATCTGCAATATCCTGTGCTATCCAAAAGCAGCGTGTGTTAACACTCACAGATAACAGTCCACCACTGAGGGAAATCAGGGTAGAAACCCAGAGGTAGGAACTGAAGCAGAGACTATATTATGCTTAGCGAGCCTTTTTAATCAACCCAGGTCCACTTACCAAGGGATGATGTCACCCACAGTGGGATGGGCCCCTCCATATCAATTATTAATCAAGACGATATCTCACAGGCATGGCCACAGACCAACCTTACGAAGGCAATTCTTCAGTTGAGATTCCCTCTTCCAAGGTAACTAGTTTGTATCAAGTTAACAATAAAAACTGTGTGTGTGTGTGTGTGTGTGTGTGTGTGACAAAAGGACAAGACAGATAGAAGTCAGCTCTGGGACTCTACTCAGCATGAAGTAGAACTTAACATTGGGGATCAGAACCTAGCATCTAAGAGAAAGGAAGAAACAAGAAATGGAATGCTGTACTTGGATTTCTTTCTCATCCCAAGGCAGCCATTAATACTCAGAATTTTCCAGCTCATGTTTCTCGTCCTCCTGAATCTTACACATTCTTGCTAATTAGATCTATCCTGGCTGAAATGGTCCCCATGTTTGTTCTGCCACTCTCAACTCCACGTCCAGTAAGGATGATGGTCCTAGTTATCTGCACACCTCCACTGCCTGGCACAGTGAAAGGGTGTGGGAGCGCCAACCCCAGAATCCTCAACTTTGGATGGAGGTCATGCGAAATAATGTCCTATCTATCAGAAGTCAGTCTGTGACAAACATCCCATACCTTCATATTCACTCTGCCTTTCTTAGCTTGTTTAACCACCTCATTCACCTGTGACACACAGAACACTCCTATTAGGAAAATTCAAAAGGTCACATCAAATCATCTGCCTCAGAGCCAGACTTACAGGTCCAGACTATCACTCTTTGAACCTGGATGAAGCCTCATGTTTTACCTTCTTGATTGGCTCAGGAAGAAGAATGGGAAGCAGAGGAAGCTACCACACAGCCTGTCACACTGTCCCCAGAAACACTGCCTGCCAGCTCACAGAGGTTCTTGAGCACACCACACATTCCCCCAGAAGGACACGGGACTGACCCAGAGCCACCCAGGGCTGGCTTAGTCCACATAGTAATTCAGGTAAGGTAGGTGTCTTCCAGTCTCATGCAGAGGAATCACTGGACTGGAAAGAAACGGAGTATCAGGCAGTGATGACTTCGGGGTTAGTCATTCAGTCTGCATGCCATTGAAACGTTTAGATAAAACGTGAGACATGATTCTAAATGAGACATTTTCTGTATACTCTCACCAAGATGAGATATTTGGAGGCGTACATGGACATCACAGCATCTTTTCAAGACCAAAACATGACAGCCAATAGAGGCTTCCTTTCTGAGGCTTTATGAAGAAAGAAGAGATAAACTTGGCTAAGTTTTAAAACTACAATGTATGTGGCTACTAAAATAGCTGAGAAAAAATAACATTATCCTAAATATTATAGACTGACTATTCATATCCCCCAAATTTGTATGTTGGAAGAAAGCCCGGTATGATGAGTTTTGGAGATTTGCGTCGGTGATTAGAGTTAAGATGGAGCCTCCGGAAATAGGATTAATATGGTCCTAAGAGGTTAGAGAATTAGGGTGAATTTTATCTGATCATACAAGAGATCTGCAGCACAGCAAAGAACTCACTAGCCCTCAACCATGTTGGCACGCTGAACTCAGATTTCTAACCTCTGGAACTGTGAGTGATGAATTCTTTATATGCAGAGCCTACCTAGTCCCGTGATCCTTTGCAGCAGCTGCCCAATAAGACTAAAGCTGCTATGGTTTGAATGGAAACTTAAGCACCAGGTTCATGTTTCCAATGCATGCCCACCAGCTGGTGGTACTGTTTCTAGAAGCCATGGAGCCTTTAGGAGGTTAGGCCTACATGGAGGAAGTGTGTCACCAGGGACAGGTGTTTGAAAGTTTTACCCTCCTGGTCCCCTTTCTGTTCTCTGCTTCCTAGCTCACCATGATGTGGTCTAGCTGCCATGAACAGAGACAATCCTCCATGCTTCCCTGCCTCCATAGATGGAAACCTTTCATAACCATGAGCCAACAGAAATGTCTCCTCCCTTCTGTGGCTTCTTTCAGGTATTTAGGTCACAATGATGAAAAGTAGCTAATATAGACACATAATGAAGTTATATTTTCCCATTTAGATTAGGGACATACAAATATGGCTATAGAATAAAACAAAATGTCTTCAAATCAGTGATGGATTGTGTCATCACATTTTTTTAATGTTTTTTTTTCTTGAGACAGAGTATGTAGCCCAGACTGGCCTCAAATTTTGATCCTCCTGCCCCAGGCTTCTAAGTGCTGGAATTATAGGGGTATACTACCATGCTTACCTACTTTTTGTTTGTTTGTGTTTGGTTTTTCAAGACAGGGTTTCTCTGTTGTAACTCTGGCTGTCTTGAAACTCACTCTAACCAGGCTGGCCTCAAACTCACAGAGATCTGCCTGCCTCTGCCTCCTGAGTGCTGGGGTTAAGGGCTTGTGACACCATCAACCAGCATTTACCTAACTTTTATCCCATTGATTTAAAAGGAAATAATTGTCAAGAAAAATTACAACATATAACAGAAAACATATATAACAGAAATTTTTAGTATCAAAAATGTAAAATACTTGGTGCTAGGGTTTCTAGCATATGCAGTGTATTATAATGCCTTTTGCATACGTTATGATTATGGACATAATCATACGGGCATAAGAGACACAGTAGTCCCTTGCTAGTTCTTGTGAATAAGATCTATGGAGAAAAATATATTCAGGGATGGAGAAGTGGCTTAGTGGTTAAGAGCACTTGGTGTTCTTGTAGAAGACCAGGCTTCACCCTCAGAGTAGCTCACAAACCTCTGTAACTCCAGTTCCAGGAAATATGATACCCTCTTCTCAGGAATGAAGCATATACATGGTGCACAGATATACATACAAGCAAAATACACATACACATAAAATGGTAATTGTAAAATTTTTATTTTTCGGCACTTAGTAGTTAAAAGTACTTACTGCTCTTTCAGATGACACAAGTTCAATTCCTAGCACCCAAGTCAGGCAGCTCACAACTGCCTGTTAACTCCAGCTCCAGGGAATCTGATACCCTCTTCTGGCCTCTACAGGTACCCACAGACCCATGCATTTAGATACATACACATACACACAAATAGTACAAATAAATCTTTTTTTAAAAATCTCTTTTAAAAATTAGATTTACTCTATTTATTTTATGTGTGAGCGTTTTGCCTGCATGCATGTACATCTATCACGTCACACATGCTTGGTGCCCATGAAGATCAAAAGAGGGTATCAAATCCTCTGAAACTGGAGTTAAGGATGGTTGTGAACCACAGTGTGGGTGCTGGGCATCAAACCTGGGTCCTCTGCAAGAGCAGAAAATACTCTTAACTGCTGAACCACCTCTCTGGCCCCTACAAATAAATCTTTAAAAAAATAAGGAACTCTGAATTTTGTTTGTTCTTGTTTTTGAATGTTTTCCTTTGATGCTAGATTGGAGTAAGACATCTCCCACCCCCACATCTTTCTTTGCTTGAATTAAAACATTTACTGGAATATAAGCATTTTGAAGATTAATAGGCACAGAATAGGAGGTAATGTATTCCATCTGTCCACTTGGGGGAATCCATACTTTTTTTTTCACAGTTAAATTTATCATGGAATCCCTGATAATAATATGACTTGCATCTGACAGCAGAACCAGAAGACAGTAGATATAGAAAGCTATCAGATTAGTGATTGAAAAGAAGGTGGCAAGAGTATGTTCTGTGAGTCTTGGAACCCTCCCTGGGAAATGAATGCTGGGGGCTGAAACAGGTATATTTTGACTAAGTGAAGAGATATAGGTTCTAACACAGAGCAGGATGAGTGTGTGAACTCAGGAGACACTCAAAAGGATGAGCCCTTCTCAAGGAGGAAAACCGTCAAAACCAGCACACATTGGATCTGCAATGTTGGTTGTGAGGTCTCTGCGTGTGTTTATATCACACATCTGCTACTTAACAGAATGAGAGCAGAGCATAGTTTTTGGTCAGCTCGAATCTGCAGGGAGGCTGCTGAATGGACCAGGGTTATTAATGTAAGCAGAAAGACTGTTTTCCAAGAACGAAGAACACTGCCGCTTACTCTCCCTTTACACTCCATATGTTTCTGGGATCCTTGGAAGCAGTGCATTTTGTATCCAGAACCTTCTTCTCCCCTTTCTACCATTCAGGATTCTCATGCACCCCCTTACTCATGGTGCTGGCCGTGGCACACTTCCTCCTGGTGGTTCTACCTTCTAAAGCACTGCTGACATAAAATCTGAGAGTCTCAAGAAAAACTCCCAGGCCATTCAGCCTGTTGAAAACAAGGACCTCTTGTGGTGAGAAGGGGAGGAACAGATATAGCAGAGGCTACAGGAATGGGTACAAGAAAGGGAGGCCTTTTCTACCAGTAAAGGGAACGATTGGAAAGCAACCCATGCCTTCCCTCTGCACACGGCCCTCTAGTATCCTGGCACAATGGAGAGAAGCAGATCCTTCCTCATGAAGCACAGCTATCTACATGGGGCATTCCACAGCCTACTGGAGGCTTCTGCGCGGCAGATGAAACGCTCCACAGCAAGACTGCATTCAGCATAAGGAAATAATACCAGCCTGGCGAAGACCTTCTCAAAAAAGAGTGGCCCAGAAAGGGACAAGACTTGAAGCCAGTCGATGGAAGGACAGATGTTGAGCATGCTTTCTGCTGTTTGGGACTGTGATTGATTTGACTAAAGTGAGGTGTTTGTGCTTTCTGAGTTCCAACACAAAAGAGGGCAGCCCAGTTGGGTCTCAGGCACTGAACAGGGGATCGTGGTGTCATACATAGTCAAGGCTCCTGATGCTAAACATGGCTCCTAACCTGAGCCAGACACCGAGACCTCACCACAAGATGCACGTATTCAAAGACTGATGTGTGTATGCATGTGTGTGCACATGCCGGTGTGTATACAGAAACACAGACAGCCAGAGACCTAGTTAATTCGTTCTTATCATTGGACCAAATTATCACAGAAAGAAAAACAAAAAAACCCATCATTCCAAACTCAACTAGAAGTGCTGTTAAGGCAAAAGCCAAGGACGTGAGTGAGAAAGGAAAGCAGCCTGGACTCAGCTCAGTTGTGACCAAGCCACAAGATGTTTTGGGGTGTTTCTGTGGTACATGTCTCCGTGAATTCCTGATCCTTTTCAACATTGTAGAACTGGAGAAAAGAGGACTGCTGTAGATTGAGCAGACCTCAGACGAGGGCCACAAAATACTTACACTGCAAATGGTTAGACTATGCATCACCTGACAACCTCACGTCAGAGAAAGGTGTCTTCACCCGGCACAGCAAGGAAGAAAATCTTCAAGAGTAAAGGGAGAAGCATGCACGGAGCCACTTCCTCTCATTCCTTATATGTACAAACATGAATAATTTGACATGATGTTTAGACAGTTTCCCCTAACTTAAGTCTTTTAATTAAAATGAAAGGCAGAAAATATGTTTTAAATATGAATGCAAGAGGTGTGAGTTGGCATCCCCCAGCCTTCCTCCTCCTCTCTCTCTGTTGTTAGCGAGCACAATAAAATCTCATTTCTCCTGCCGTCTTTTCATAATGTTTATGGTTGTTTTAGGTAACACATAAACCATGCTGAATATGATATTCCCCTTATTACATGTCAGGGGCACATATTAAACTGGAAGCCTGTCCCTTTTCCTGCTATTTACTTTTGTGGCAAATCAGTCAATGTATTTTCCTCGACTCACCAGGCAATATTGCAGAGCTGCCTGCAGTACTGAAGGTAAATGCTAACTTTTCAGCCTGTGCCAAGTGGCACGCCCTGGGCTCGCCACCGAGTGAATGAGAGCAGTATATTCTGGGCTGAAAAATGGGCTCGGATGTTGCCCCTAATAAATTACGTGATTATTAAATTGCTGTGCAGTTCCAACCCACATTATTTTATTTTACCTCTTGCCGGCTCCCTTGTCGCCTGCTCTACTTTGCCTCCGTTTTCTGTGTGCTTAACTTGTAAAATGCTAAACAAGTTTTGATATTTACCTGTTTATGATTAAATTGCAAAATGATCTGCTTAGTTCTGTTCTAAATTAAGGTCCGCATTAAATGTCATAGCATTTATCTTTCATAAAATGAGACAGCAAGGACACTAATTTCCTAGGTATTCAATCACTGCCCTGTGCCACTGGAGAGACAGTCCAGGAACAAGCCTGCCCACAGTTCACAGCTCACTGACAGCCCTGAGATGGAATCATAAAAGTCAATTAATCATTAAAAGCTGTTACAAGCACATATCGAACCAGTCTGGCACAAAATGTTAATCAGTCCAATATCAATATAATAAATTCCTGCAAATTGGAGCGATCGATACGTTTAGGGTCTAATGAATCAATTTGAGGGCACTGGGCTGTTCCTTGGGGTCCCCATGACATGGCAGCCGGGTGAGTGCTACATCTCTAGGCGCACTGCCAACAGAGGTCACCTATCCTAACAGGCTGTTCACTTCAGCTGCAGTTACCACGGTGACAGCATGTCACCGTTGCCCTAGTGTCCTTCTAGGTAAGGTGGAAGCCAATGCATCACTGCCCTTGATGGATTTGTCAATAATACTTAGCAGGGGAGGGGGGCTGCTCGCATAACACAGGGAGGCCTCCTGTCCCCTAGCAGTTTGGTGTGATTTAATTGTCTGAAGAGGTGTGTGCGTCTGCATATATGCAGGAACTAAGCAGTGGTTACAGGCAGAGGGAGTTGGCAATTGAGCTGATTGCCTTTGGAAGGATAGGGAAAATAACAGAAAATAGCAGGCAGGCAGAGCGATGATCAGGGTGTTACATTAACTAAGTCTCTGTGTGAGTAAGAAATCACCTAGAGTCTCTCAGATTAACAATTTATTACCTACAACATTTTAATACATCACTCATGAGTGGAAATGAAGTTGGGTATTAATACCCCAAGGCCTAGACTCATAGTAGCATTTCTAGGCACCTGCTTACAGCTCTGTATGTCCAACAGGGAAAGTCCATCAGGGTAAACTGGGGTGAGCAGAAAGGATTGATGGGTTTGTTTCCCTCCTTCTCCCCCTATCTCTATTACCTGCAGTCTCCCCTTGCCCAAACAACCATAGCTTTGGAAGCTTGAAGCAGACTTGGCATGCAGAAATGGGGTTTTAAACAATCCCCTTCGTCATCTGTTTTTAAAAAGCAGAATTTTCGTGTTTCAACACATTTTATCTTTCGTTGCGCCTATTAAAACTGACCAGTGAAGGGAAGCAAGAGCAGTTTCGGCATTGCACAATGGAATCAAACCTCTTTAGAGATAAAAGAAATCTCAGCTTCTGAGACTCTAGGGAATCACCATGTTCCAGAACCTTCACTGTCATTTAACATAAAACATAAAGGTTAATACTGAATAAAATAATACCCTGGGTGATTATTTTAATAGTCTCAAAGTACAAGTTTCCCCCTGGATTGCTCTTCCATAGGGCACGGGCTATACAGAACCTTGTTGTTCTATACGTATCTGCTTTACCAATAGGATCATTCAATTCCATTGAGTCCCCAGAAGTTACTGTGTACATTTTCCTTAAAGTCATTTATTCCTTTCTAGAAAAAAAAAAAAGGAAGCTATGCCAATGGAAAGAAATGTTAATTTCTACTGCCTAGTTATTTTAAAAGATTTTTTTCTTACCTGAAAAAAAAATCATTTTTATAATAGTGGTCTGAATTATAGGAAACATCAAAATAAATTACAAATTCTCTGCTAAAGAAATAACTATTCAACACATTGAGACAGGGTGATGTTGCTGGTGTTCAGACAAAGGTAACAAAGTGCCTCCACTTAATTGCCCTGACATCCTGCTCAACCACTCCAGCTACACTCTTCCAGCTTAAAAAAAAAAAAATCTCTCATTGTTATTAATTGTATTCCTTTTAGAATGTAATGTCATATCGCTGCAGGCTGAGCTAATGAAACATTCCCATATAACCAAAATAGGCATATTGCTTTTTGTTCAACACATTCTATCAAAACTGTCTACTAAAGACATTGTGTTAAGATCTTTTCATACAGCATATAAAGAACATCTCAACTACTTCAACATTTCTATTATCCGATTACTAAAATGCCCAGGAGGACTAAACAATATAGTGTGGATTCAGTTATCCTATAAGACTTTGGAAATATTGCTAATTCCAACCTTGGATTTATGTTAATATTAATGCTAGATTACACGCTATAGCGTCTGAATACCTTCTGCATACCAATTCTTACAAAAGCAGGATGCTCCCACGCACAGGAGCTATGTGCCTCTATGATAATGAGAATCTGAATTATTTATCTCTATTTATCCTACAGGAGTTCACTCGACCCCAGTCCCATTTTCTTTCTCTGCTGCACATCAATGCGTGTAAACACGACTTCAGAGCCTCTGCCCACTCTCTATGTTCATCTGCTCTTTTTCAGCGAAGCAGTAGGCAGTAGACGAGAATGTTACACCGCTAGGAGAATCCGTTTAAGCATGTATTTGAGGTAAACCCTCCTAATTAAGTCAACTTTAACACAGACACGCAAATGGCACCATGCATATGTGTCTGGCGCCTAATATCTTCTGCTGAGCCCAAAGGAAGTCAGGCAGTAGCGGGGGCCAAGGAGACAGTTAATACATTCAGCCTCTCCTTCCTTTAACCTTTCTGCCAGAAAACTGTTTGTGGGGCGGGGGTGGGGATGGGCAGCTTCCCACTCCAGCCTAAATCAGCGATGTTAAGATTACAGGCGTTCTGACTTTGCTCTGGCGCTCACAATGTTCCTGGGTCCATCTTGCCCAGGGAAAGACTGTGATGAGGCTGAATGATTGAAAGTCGAAGGAAGGAATCAGCTTCGAAGCTGTGTACAGCCTCAGCTTCCTGCAATGAGGAACATGCCAGAAAGCTTCATCAGGAACATTCCAGAGGGCTCTATCATTACATGGAATAGGGGGCTCCATAGATGGTGGGGTGCCATGAGGGGAGTAACATTTATAATGATTTACCAAACTGCATTTTCATGAGACTAAATAGTTAGCAATGTTTTCAGTGGCCCCCAAGTGACATGTGAAAGGGACCACCAACACACTGCTGTTGAGGAATTGCTAGAGGGTCAGTTACTCAGTACTAAATCACCTAAAGAATGAACTGGAGAAATCCTGCTAGGTGATCTAGTCAGACAACATTAGTTCATCCAGACCTATAGAGTGTAGCTGTTAGCCAGCAACCCACATGTAGAGTGAGACTGAAAAAAGTAAAATGAAAAAATTTTCAGAAGTCATGGCTTGTTTTTGCAAACAGTGATTGTTCCTTATCCTCAGGACACACTACCCAAGACCCTGACCACAGATAACATTGAACCCTAAATTTGCTTTGTTTTCCTATATAAACATACCTATGATGAAACTAACTACAAACTGGGCACAGGACGAGATTAATAACAATGAATGATGATATAAAGGAGCAAGTATATCAACATGCTGTAATAAAATTTATGAGAACATCCTCCCTATCTCTCTCTGTCTCTGTCTCTCTCTGTCTCTCTGTCTCTCCCTCCCTCTCTCCTTTCTTCCCTCTCTCTCTCATTCCTCAATATTTTGATACTTTTCCTGAAGGAACTGTTTGTACTCATCTCAGACAGAAAGGATAATGACAAATCAAAGAAAAGAATTCCGTTTAAATTCAGCTTACAGAGCTAGTGAGTTTATTAAGGGTTACTTACGGAGCGTAGGTGACCAAGAAGCTCCTTATCAAAAAATCGCTGCAGGTTGGGTAACACTTGTGAAGCTGCACCCCTGGACTCCAATGTACAACTTGCAGGCAGCTACAACACTAAATAGTCTTAACTCATTCAGTAACTGTCTACTGCTTATATAGCCTCAGCGAGAGGCTTTGTAAACTTTGTTGGTTTTGTGAACTTCCTAAGTCTTAGAGGTTTCTTGTGAGATTCAAGGACCTCATGAGATTTTTTTTCCCCCTCAAGACAGAATGTTTCAATCTAAAGGAAACAGTGACACAGTTCTCCATTGCCAATATTTTTTTTAAATGTATTTTTTAATGAGTGCTCTGTCTGCATGTACATCTACATGCCAGAAGAGGGCATCAGGTCTCATTATAGATTGTGGTGAGCCATCATGTGGTTGCGGAAAATTGAACTCAGGACCTCTGCAAGAGCAGCTGCTCTTAACCACTGAGCCATCTTCCCAGCCCCACTCCCAATATCTTATTGTAGCAAACTCCTTCTTCTCCTCTCTTCTTTTTCCTCTTCCTCCTTTGGTGGTGATGATGATGATGATGGTGATGGTGATTACGTAAGATTGTACAATATACCCAGGTGATGAGATGTAGCAAGGTGAATAGGGCGGATGTTTGACAGCCTTCTGCTACTAATGTGATTTATGGGATATAAACACCTTAGGACCACAGCAGCTGATGTAATAACCCAGGTGACTCAGTGACTAAATAGTGGGTAGCTATAGAATGGATACTCTGATCAAAAGGATGATTCATGGCTGGGTGAGATGGGATGAGATAGCATAAGATTTCATTGCACTGCTCTTCAGATCGGTGCACAAGTTAAAACTCAAGAATTATTTATGGAATTTGCCATTTAATACTTTTAAACAATAATAAAAAAAACATGGATAAGTGGGAACTACTACACAAAAGCTGATTCAGAAATATCAAGTAGTAAAATATTAATGAGCATTTAAGGCAAATGATAATACAATGAAACTACTACGGTTGATAACTAACTGATCTACATAAAATAATTCTAAAACAAGAGTATATAGATACTGAAATCGTGAAACTAAGGCTTTGAATCATGTGCTACCCTACAACAATTTTTATTCTAATACTGCTTATCCAGGTCACGGTGTGATAGGTAACATGGCAAATGTGTACTCAGCAAGCTTAGTAGAAGGGCAGACAAGAAGTACATTGATGCCTGTCCTTCACTAATCCAAGCTCTCGTAAAAGAGAAGCCGGAGCTCCAAAAACTATGATGCTGTGGGTTCGAGAAGGGGTAGAGAGGGCATTGGCAGCCAGGCTGGCAGATAATGCCAGGTGATGCAGTTTAGGGAGGAGGAGGGCTGAGTCGCTGATTTCGATGAATTCCTCAGGCCCGTCTTCCCAACTGAGCTCATGACAAATGTGTTAACTGGAGGATGCCGAAAGTGGAGCCATCGCCCTAGGATCCTATGAGGATGCTTCAGATTTAAGCAATAATGTTGCTTTATGGGTACTATTTTGAGTCTAACTATTTGATATTTTTGGTCAGTTTTTGTAGTTTTGATTATTATCCCAAAGTATTAAATGGTAAATTCCAGAAATAAACAATTCATGAGTTTTAAATTGTGCATAGCTCTGAGGAGTTAGTGTGACGATGTCGGCTCATCTTGGTTGGCAACTTAACTACATCTGAAATCAATTAAAATGCAAGCATCTGGGCACATCTATGCAGGATTTTCTTGATTGGATCGTTTGAGGTAGGAAGATCTGCCCTAAATCTAGATCACTTGAGGTCAGAAGATCTACCCTGAATCTGGGCCACACATTAAAAAGAAGACATGGAAGATAGAAGCATTTGCTTTTTTCCCACTTGTCCTCACTCTTGATGGCAGGTTCGTTCTTCCATCCTGCTGCTGAG
Organism: Cricetomys ansorgei; assembly: GCA_026225945.1. Classification (NCBI taxonomy): domain Eukaryota; kingdom Metazoa; phylum Chordata; class Mammalia; order Rodentia; family Nesomyidae; genus Cricetomys; species Cricetomys ansorgei. The sequence goes on along the minus strand of JAMJFZ010001815.1, from coordinate 3,429,503 downwards.
GCATTACTTTGCTGGTGTGAGAACCTGCTTCTTTGGGATTCCAACATAAACCAAAGATCAGCTGAGACAATCAGCCTTGAAAGCTGAACAACTACCAGATTCTTGACCTTTCTAAAGGGAGACAACCATTGCTGGACTAATCCAATTGCAGCCTGTAAGACACTCTAATAAATCCCTTTTTAATATATATATATTCATCCAATCAGTTCTGTTCCTCCAGAGAACTTTGATTAGTACAGGAATGAAGAACTAGAACCAATTCTATGGATATTTAACCAGCACAGACTGATACAGAGACAAAGCCCAGCTGGGACCAAGATAGAGCTCCAGGTCTAGCTGATCATTTCCAAATCTGAGTTGACCAGTTGTTTTTATTCATCCCACGATAACAAATTTGCATGTTATACAGAGGGCTATGTTAGGTTTTGCTCATTACATGACATCAGACCTTCCTATGTAATTAGTCTCTTTGAAATTGCATTCTATTACCGAGGCAGTAGTGGCACATGCCTTTAATCCCAGCCTCAGGAGGCAAAGGCAGGTGGATCTCCGTGAGTTTGATGCCAGCCTGGTCTACAAGCGAGTTCCAGATAGCCAGGGCTTCACAGAGAAACCTGTTTCCAAAAACATAAAGAAAAGAAAGGGAGAGAGAGAGAGAGTTTCTGATTCAAATAGTAATGTTTTATGTATGTGGTGCTGAATTGTACTTATGTACACATAAACAGGAGCTGAATAGGAATTTTACTATAATAAAATTCAACATGCCCATTAGACATCAGTGTGCCTGATTCCTTGGGGCTGGTAAAGAAAACCACCACAAACAAAATAGTTCAGAACAATAGAAATGTATTCCTTTGTGTTCTGGAGAAGGGCAGTCTGAAATCAAGGTTCTGGTAGAACCACATCTTTGAGGGCCTACGGAAGAAGTCATTCCTCAAATCTCTTACTACTTCCAGAGTTTCCAGTAATCGATGCAGTTCTTTATCTTGTGTCTTCAGTGCTCTAGTTTTTTACAGTGTGTGTGTGTGTGTGTGTGTGTGTGTGTGTGTGTGTGTGTGTGTGTCCTGGTGGATTAGTGTCCATCCCAATCCAGTATGGCTGAATCTCAACTTGGTTACATCTGCTAAGGCCCTCCTCTTCCATATATGGTCACATTCTCAAGAGCTGTGGGTAGGATGTAAACAGGGCTCCTGAAAGGACACAATCTAACCACTCAGATACTTGGCTGCAGTTATCCTTGGGAAACTTTGAATAAATAGATGGGATTTAAACCCCCCCAGAATTTGATGAGTTCAGTTAAATTTTAACTTTGAGGTTTTTGTTTGCTTGCTTGGTTCTTGGCATACACACAGGTTTCTATATTTACATAGTCTGAGTTTGCATGTGAGTTTCTCACATGGTTTTTAATTTTTGTATTATGCATAGAAATTACTTCCTCACTCCAAGATTATAAAGTTACTCATTTACTTCTGTCTTCGATACGTTTGGATTTATTCTAAATTAGAACAATGTCGCTGTATCGTTTTATTATTATCATTATTTTAAAGACTTATTTTATTTTTACTTGTGTGTGTGTGAGACAGAGACAGAGACAGAGACAGAGAGAGTGGGAAACCGGTGTGGAAGGCAGGTGCTTGTAGCGGCCAGAAGATGGCAGCAGATCCCCGGGATTACAGGAGGTTGTCAGCAGCCTGACAGTGGTGCTGGGAACTGAACCCAGGTTATCTGAAAGAGCAGCAAACACTGCAACTTGCTGAGCCATTTCCCCAGCCCATGTTATGTGTTTAAAGAACTAGTCAAGCCACACAACATGTGTATAGTAACACAAGCTTTCTGCTTAGGTTTGTGCTGTAGAAGTTTATTTTTAGTTGTGCTTAAAATGTTGCTTTATGCACTGTTGGTCTTGGCACTTTGTCTTGTCTGCAGGTGTTGGATTCAATGTGGGGGATGTTTGCTTGCTGATGATCTGCATGTGCTATCAGTAGAACACCTGAGGAGTTCTGGATCAATAAAAACACCTGAACTGGGACACCCAGAGTTCCACCATCCAGTATGGTGCTTGCCGTGATGGTGGTTCCCTCTGTTGAGGTCTGGCTGAGTTGACATCTATGAAATGCCTCCTCGTCTTCCTTGCTGAGCTGCCACAGCAGTGTACTACCACAAGTTTGTGTTTGGATCTATCCCTGGACTGACTATTTGATCTGTTGACTCCATTTGTCTGTTTCCACACTGATTTTCTGCACCTTTCTTTATTGTAGCTTTGTTTTATATGTGAGTAACTGGTGGAGACTATTTTCTGTTGTTGCCCTCTTGATTTTAGCCAGGATTATCCTAACTTTGTCCCAAACAAGTGAATGTTGGTAACATTTTTGTCATTTTTAAATTCTGTTGTAATTAAGCCACAAAGTTGGATTTCTTCAAACCATCCACATTTGTCTGTAAGTACAAAGCTGTCTCTATTACACATACCCTTTTTAGTTTTTTCCTTCTTTTTCTTTAAACCCCTCAGAAAATATTTTGAGTTTTTGTCACATAGGTTTTGGACATTTCCTGTGTGATTTATCCTTAGACATTTTGTGTTTTTGTTTGTTTTTCTATTATGAACGGAATCTTTGAGTTACACCCTCATTTCCCCTCCTACTCATTCCCATCAGCAATCTGTTAACAAGTACTGCTGGTTCTTTGTGCATCAAAATGCAGATCAAAGCTATGCCTGTTTCCCTAAATTCACCCCAGACTGTCTCCTTTACTCTAGGCCACAGACTGGTTTCTGCTCGCTTCCTGATGTCCATTGTCCACATATCTGGCAGAGGTAGTTTTCTTACAGTCCATGATGTCATGCTAGAGTATCCTTCAAAGTCCTTCGCTGATGTTCTATGGCTCCAAAATAAGATGCAGCTTCCCAAAGGTGAACTGCTCAGTCCTGAGCTCTTCTGAGCACACTGACGCACTTCCACACACAGCTTTCTTCCCTCCTGCTTTCTCCCTTGAAGGGATCTGCAATCCTTGCCCTCAGCTCTTTCTCTAAAGGCTTTTATGTCTCCATGCATTCTGCCTCCTAAGGGAGACCATCACAGAACCCCTAGAGCAATGGTTCTCAACCTGTGGGTCGTGAACCCCTTTAGGGGTCAAATGACCCTTTCACAGGGGTCACCTAAGACCGTCTGGGTATCAGATATTTAAATTATGATTCATAACAGCGGCAAAATTACAGTTGTGAAGTAGCAAGGAAAATAATTTTGTGGTAGGAGTTCCCCACAGCATGAGGAACTGTGTTGAAGGGCCACAGCATCAGGAAGGTTGAGAGCCCCTGCTCTAGAGGTCATGCGGAGCTCCCACCACCACCTGCACAGACCTTCCTAATCCTTTACCCCAGCACACAGCATTTCCCCGCTGCATGCAGCCTATCTGTGTATTTGCTGTTTGTGCATTGTTCACGTCTTCTACCGCAAAGCAAGTTGTTGGCAATGACTCCATTCAGTGCCCGCTACATTCCTGCAGCTCATCACAAAGGAGCTTCTGAGGAACGTGGAGTGAGTGGCTGGGTTGCAGCAAATGGCCACTGTTATTTAATCACTGCTTCAGCAACTGGTCGCCTACTCTTTGCTCATATCTAAAACTTCATTTGGTTCCTGTGGGTTTCCACCTATGCAGTTCTTACATCTGCAGGTATGGAAAATGTTACCTCTGCCTTCCCACTCCTGATGTCTCTCAACATGTTATGTAGATTCTTTTTAACGGAGTCAAGTTTTAGTAATATCAGGGATAAGAGGAAACCTTTACTCACTATTCATTTTAGTAGAAACCCTTTCCATTAAGTGCAAAGCATGGTATTATAATGCAGATCGTACAGTAAGTGTGAGAGTTTGAATGCACACTCTGTGTGTGTGTGTGTGTGTGTGTGTGTGTGTGTGTGTGTGTGATAGCTTTATCATATTAAGTAAGTAAAGCCCTAAACTCATTATATATAGGTATGTTTGTTTGTTTGTTTAGATTTTTCCAGACAGGGATTCCCTGTGTAGCCCTGGTGTCTTGGAACTAGCTCTGTAGACCAGGCTGGCCTCAACCTCAGAGAACTGACTGCCTCTGCCTCCTGAGTGCTGGGACTAACAGTGTGCCTCCATGCCCAGCTATAAGTAGGTTTATAAAAATCAGGACTAAAGGCTTGGAAAGGAGACTCAGAGGTTTAGAACGTTTGCAGTTCTTGTAGATGGCTTGGATTCAGTTCACAGCACCCAATGGTGGCTCACAACCATCTATAATGCTGATTCCAGGGGATCTGATACTCTCTTCTGGCTTCTAGGGTCACCAGGCATGCACACAATGCGTATACATAATGGGCAGACAAACACTCTCACACACAAAATGCATAAAATAAAAATAAATATTTTTTAAAAGTCGGAATGGAATACGCCTGGCTAGTTTTATGGCAACTTGATACAGCTAGAATCTTTTTGGAAGGGGGCACCTCAGTTGAGAAGACGCCCCCACCAGACTGACCTGTGAACAAAGCAGTAAGCAGCACTCGTCCATAACCTCTGTATCCGTTCCTGCCACTAGGTTCCAGCCCTGCTTGAGTTTCTGCCCTGACTTCACTCAGTGATGGAATACTACCTAGCAGTGTGAGATGAAGTAAACCCTCTCCTCCCCAAGTTGCTTTTGGTCATGATGCTTTGTTATAGCAATGGAAACCCTAACTAAGACTTTTTAAACACACATTTTGGTTATTAGGCGTATCAATCAATGATTGATGGTTGATTTCTTTCAGCAGTAAAGTATATGAATAGTTTTTTTTTCTTTCTTTTCTGAGACAGAGTCTCACTTTGTAAGCCAAGCTGACCTGCAGTTTGTGAGCCTCCTGCCTCACCTTCCTAAGTGCTGGGCTTGCAGTGTGTATGGCCACAGCTGGCTGGGAGTCCTTAATAGTGCTTCATTATTGCATTCTGCTGTGCAGCCCATCCCATCCTTCTGAAATGCACTGTTTTGTTGTTGTTGTTTGTTTATTTGGTTTTTTTCCTACTTGCTGATCTTTCCTTCGGATTGGGTCTATCTGAGTGCGGACGGGTAGCAACCATGTATATAGTTACTCCTGCTCTGCTCATCTAGGGTGTCACTCTCACTTTAACGGAATCACTGCTAGAAGGGAAACTTAGGCAGAGAGAGGCAAAGAAAACAGGTTTCAGGACTCATCTCAGCACACAGGTTCACAGCATCGTGAACAGAGATGCATAAAGATCTGAAGCCACTGATAAAATGTGCTCTAAAATGTGCTCGTTTGGAAAGTGACTCTCCGTGAGGGGCTGGGGCATCGTACTGTGTGTCAGCAACAACACATACCTGTAATAAAGGTCTGGAGTTGGCTCCTATTTATGTTTACTTTTTCTTTCTTTGTTTTTTTGTGTGTATTTTTTATTTGTTTGTGTTTTTGAGACAGGGTCTCCTCACGAAGCCATGGCTGGTCTAGAATTTGCTATGTACCCGAGGCCTTAGACTAGCAGAGATCTGCCTGGCACTAAAGTCCAAGTGCCTGAGCAAAGGCATGCACCACGCATGCAGTTAACTTCTGTTTTTAGACAAAGGGTCCTGCTATATAGCCTCTGCTAGCCTCAAGCTAGAAATTCTCCTGTCCCAGTCTCTGAAATGTAAATATATGTCACCATGCCAAGAATGAATGCCCTTTCCTTTGTTGTTCCCAGTCCTGGAGATTGAACCTAGGGCCTGATGCATGCTAGTCAGGTACTCTAGCACCAAGCTGCATTCCCAAACCTTAATAATTTTTTTTCTCCATTTTGAGACAGTGTCTTAATAAATTGTCTAGTTCATGATGGGCCTCTGTAGCCCCGGACCACAACAGTAAATATTTGGTCCTTCTAACTTGCTACCTAACTGAGATTTTAAGATCTGAGCCATCAGGTCTGGCTTGAGTGTCATCTTAAATGCTTGTGACCACCTGTTCCAAGGGCAAATGAGCAGCTAAGGAATCTCCCACCGTGCCCAGGATACATCCCACTGTACCCAGGGTACATCCCACTGTACCCAGGATACATCCCACCGTGCCCAGGATACATCCCACCGTGCCCAGGATGCATCCCACTGTACCCAGGGATGATGGAACCCTCTGTTAACTATGTGAATCTATGTGAACTAATGATGGGACATAAGCAAGGGAGGGAAGCCAAGACCAACCGTCATCAAACACAAGGGGGTCCCCCTTTCTCCAGCTGTGCATCCATGCAGCTGTGCATCCATGCAGCTGTGCATCCATGCAGCTGTGCATCCATGCAGGTTCAGTTAAATCTCGCTTATGTGCAACTTCACTAAAGTCTTCCTAGCAGTCTGCAGGGAAGAATGCAAGAATTTAGCCCTAATCTGAGCACCACACCCAGACACCAATTATGCTAAATTATTTAATTTGTTCCATAAATCATTAAGGCTAGATAATAATGCTTAAGTATAACTTGGAACTTGAGACTATTCACCCACCACTGCCCCCTGCATACCAGGATTGTAGGCCAGGGCCACCACATTCTACTTCAGGATTGACTTGAATTAATTTTCTATATTGATTAAAAAAAAAAAACAATGCTAAGGTAGTTATGACCCATGGATAATTCTATGTAAGGTACTCTGGCCAAGTGGACATCAAGTCTACACTTTAAAACATTCTTTTAAGATGTTTTTTTTTTCTTTTTAAAAGTTCTTCTACTTTTTACAGATTTCCTAGAGAGCCATATGGGTGATGAAAAGTCTCAAAAAATACCAGGTTTCGCATGTGACACTAATATTGGGAGAAAAAAGTGATGCTAGAAATTATTTAGTTATTCTGAAATCTGTCGCTTCTTGAAAACAGAGTCAGAATTAGAAAAGAATTAACAGTGTAAAACCATGTTCTCACATTTCCAATGCAGCCAGCGAATCATGAAGCAAAAAATTCCTCAAAACGGTTGCCCCAGAGTCTTAGTCTGAGCCCAGGCCACTGCCTAAGAATTTCCAAACTGCCCAGTGAAGCAAAAGCTACGCCCATTGTCCCAGTTGTCCTGATGGCCCCTTCGGAAATCTGATCAGAAGCAGATTCACTGGAGAGCAACTGATGACAGCCTGGGAAACGAAGGAGGGTCCCCACACTCAGGGGTGTAATCCACACAAGAAGCAGTGTCCCGAGGGGAACTCTCAGGAGCCCCCAACCCTGAAGTCTGTTGAGTGTTTCCCACTCTCCTTAGCCCAGCTGGTTGTGGCCCTGGGTGCCCCTGCTTGCCCCTGAACCTCTGCACCTGTTGGCTGTGCCCACCACAGCTGCCTTGGCTGCAGGCTGAGCAGGGTCAGGCTACTTCTCAGATGGGCTTCCACCAGTCACAGTGAACTCCCATTTTGACATGAAGCCATTTAAATGGAAATCCAGTTTTACAGAGCTCAAGTGACTGGTAATGAAGATGTGAATGATGCTTATGAGATTTTTATTTAATTTTGAGTCAATTGTGTATTCTAATTCATTAATAAAGGGGAAAAGAAAGAATACAGGAATGCCTGATTTCGTTGCCGTTATTCAAATGGAAGAGACTACTTCTTCATAGAAATTTCTTAGGGAAATTGTCAATTTCCCATTTTCTCTGAAAATCTATTTTTATAGAACTTAGGTCCAATTTATTCTATAAAAAATTAGATTTGGCTTTATTGGACATTACATAAACAAGAATTTTAGAAGGTCTAACCAAGTATTGCACAGAAATTTTCAGAATGCAGTCATTTTTTGCTAATGTGGGTGGTCTAAAATAAAGTTACATGCAACAAACAACTTGGGCTTGGTACTAATAAAGTGTCTAGGGAAAGAAACTGTGATGGTCCTTGTTTTGGACCTTGTTCTGGAACGAAGTACTGAAAATGCTCTATCCTAGAGACTTAGGAGTGTGGGATGAGGTTATTCATCCCAGGTCTTCTTTGAGCAGTGCTGCGATAAATGGGAGTCTTAAGAAGGTCCAGGGTGGGCAAGGGTGGTTGTTCTAGCTCTCATCAGCTCCTCAGAGGCGCAGAAGACGAAAGTATGTACATGCAGTGTACTCCACGCCTGTGATCAAGCAAGAAAGAAAAGAAACCTTCCAACTTCTCTTCCTCCTCCTGCCTGTTCTCTGCTCCATACGTAGTCACACAAATGTGGGCTTTCCTTTAAGATCTCGATATGTAGCTGATAGGACTGTGGTGAGGATTAAATGAGAGATGATTATCAACTACCTGTGACTTTTAAATGCTTAGCAGACTGCCAAATACTTCAAAATATCTGATATTGCCATTGCACCTGAAGTACAGAGCTGCTGTCCCAGTGGAAGAATGGCTTCCAATTCATTCAGAGTTAATCAATGGGTTTGCACTATCGTTTTGTTGGAAATGGGATCTACCTGACTTAAGAAAAGAATGTGGTTTACTTTTTTTCCTATCTTTTTTTCTCAAGATAGAGATCGTGGTGGTTTGAATTGAGTCCTGGACATTTGAACAGTTGGTTCCCCAGTGGGTGATGCTGTTGGGAAGGGTAGGGAGTTGTGCAGCCTCACCGTAGCAAGTACATTACTGGGGTGGGCGCTGTGAGCTTGAGGCCTCACATTTCTTACACTTCACTCTCCTGCTTCCCACTTTCAGTTCAAGATGTGAACTCCCAGCTTCTGTTTCCTGCCACCATGTCTGCTACCTGCTGTCATACTTCCCTCCCACTATGGACTCATAACCCCCTGGAATCACAGACCAAAATGAATTCATCCTTCTATGTGTTGCTTTGGTCATTTGATATTATATCACAGCAACAGAAAGGAAAGTAATTCAGGGGTCAAACCCAGGACCTCTTACATGTTAGATAAATGCTCTAGCACTGAGCTGCACATTAGTGCAACACTATATATGGCTAGAATGTGCTGTGTGGTTCCTCACAAAGGCATAAAGAACCACAGGATGAAGGGAAAGGGCCTGTGATGTGGGCACCCAATGCCCTGTCTACATGACAGCTAATGGTGTGGAGGGGGTGAAGAGGGCCCATCAGCCTGAGCTGTGTGATCCTGTCCTGTCTGAAAAGCAGTTTTCATAAGGCTTGAGGTCCGCTTTAATGACGTGGAGACTCCACAAGCCCCTACACGGAGAGAGCAGAAGACATGAGTGTCATTATCATGAGTTATCCAGACCAGCTTACCACAGAGGTGAGGAGATTGGAGGGGGAAATGGAAGAGGATGGAAAGCAGCCACAAAAGAGGAACCACCCCAGCCACATACTCATGGATTCAGGAAAATCTATCCTAGCAGAGCCTGACAGGCTGAGTCTCAGTCATGAGGTAGGAGAGAAGAATATTTTCTTCTGTACTGGTGAGAAACAGAGACAAAGGAAATGAGTGGAAAGAAAGGAAGGAAGGACAAGGGAGGGAAGGACAGAGGTCAGGTGAAGAGAAAGAAAAATAACTATTCAAGTTCAAGTGATTGCATACAAATCATTACACTAAAAAAGCAAACAGCCAACGTTCAGACATCTTCCCCCTGCAACACTCAATACCAGTGTTTCTGGGGAACTCCTGTTACTGCTCTGTGGATGTCTATGCTACCCCAAAAGTCCCAAGGCTCACATGGTCCTCTCCCTTGGTCACAGTGTCAGCCACTGCAGCTGGGACACCAGGGCTTGCTCAGGTTTGTGGAGAAGGGATGGGGACCAAGCACCATGGATGTCCAACATATGCCTTTTTAGTAAAGGAACAAACGTGCAGTGGCTGGGAAGCACCTTGCCATAGTCCTTTCACAGAGGTCACTGGCTGCTCTACCCTCTGGAAAGGGTGGTCCTGGACTCTTCTTGGCAGTCCTTTATCCTCATGCAAAACTGTGGGATGCCATGTAGAAGAACACTTAAACAAGAATATAGGATAGCAGGAAGCCCCATTCTGTCTGAAGAGCTATTGGGAATCGATGACTGCTGGAGGAGGGAAAGGAAATTTTCTTCAGGGACATGGGCCCTTAAAGGCTACTCATGCTCGAATACATAGTCCTATATCTGTGCGTACACGGACAGAACTAAATGGACCCAGTCAGTTTAAGAAGAGCGTATGGAGTAGGGAAGGAAATGTGGCAAGAAGGATAGAGAAGGAACTAGAGAGGAGAGAAGGAGGGTTAAGTTTGATCAAGATGTGCATGTATGAAATTCTCAAACAATAAAAGGAGCTGAATATCTGGATGAGGGTGTGGCCCCCGAAAGTTTTCTCTAACAAGTAGGCACAGGGGACACTGCTTAGTACATGGTGGCTTGGCCCTGTTTTTCCTTTCAGGATTCCAAGGGATTGTTTCTCTGCCCATTCTTCAGGATTAGAAATGAAGATTAAAAATGCAAATTTAGTTAATTTTGTTACTTTGTCTTCTCTTATTTTGATGTAACAAAATGACAGCAGCTTGGAGTCCTGCAGCACTGTAGCCAGGATTGTATCTATACCACAACAGGACTGAGCACTAGCAGGAGACCACTCAGGATGCTGGAGACAAGACACAGCAGGCAGAGTAGAGACAAGCTGCAGAGTACCATCATCACCCGCAATGCTCCATGAGGACAAAGACACCATGATGTCAGCCTCTGATTCTGAGATGTGCGACATTTATAGCTCCAATGCCGCTGTCACCTTGCGGAGTAGTCTGGGTTGGTTTTGGACAGAAGGTTCTGGAACACTTTCAAGCATTACTCATCTCCAGACTCTAGTTTTCATTCCATAAATTTTCACACTTGAATTATTACTTCATTTACCTGGATGGAAGAGGAAAAATGTCACAGGGCTTCCTAAGCAGACTTCAAAAGCTTCAAACAGCCCAAAGCACTGGGCCGCTGCCACAGGCCCCTAGGCAGCCATGCTCTCTGGCCCACAGGCCAGAGGTGAGCTTTGAGACTCAGTTAGCTGCTGAGAATAGAGAGCTATTTTCCTCAGGGTGTCTGAGCTTGGAGCACAGGCTCGTCAGAAGATTTGAGCCACCAGATCTGACTCAGGTACAGCAAAGTTTAGAACTTGGATGGAGCATTTTGTAAGAAGGTGTGTGAATAAGGTTGGCTTCCCAAGTCCCAAATGAGATTTGTAATCTTTGTCAGTGCATTTAAGTAACCTCACTAAAGCATGGAACACACACAGGGATCTGTACAGCACCTGCACATGAGCCCAGCGCACAGGCTGGGGTGTCTCTTCTCTGTATTCAAACTCCCATGTACTTCAAAAAAAGACAGAGGCTAAGCACACTCTTATGACCCATCTTTAAATTGGAAAAATGTTTGTCCAGATGCGTACATAACCCGTGTCTTTGAGCAGAGGCTCGCTCACAGACAGTTTGGGTCTTAGGCCAGGAAGCTGTTACACAGCGTGGGAAAAGACAGCTAGTTCTGCTATTGTCCCTTACATGCTGCTTCCATTCCAAGTCCTCTGTCAAAGCCACATTCTTATTTATCCTTCTACATATGTTCCTGGGATATTTCTGTTTAGTGGGAAAGCAATACCAGCGAGTGTCTCTGTTTTATTAAGTTTGTCAAGCAACAGAGTATCTGGTCTGTTGGCCAGAATTTGTTAATCTGTTATCACGGCTCTGTCCCAATGTGTCTCAGAGAGGCTGTTTTCCAACACATTCTTGGGTTCATCCTTGGAAATGGTGTGAATCCACTCATTAACAGAGGGCTGGCTAATTATTGATGTGAAGTCTTTCTGTGCGTTTCCATGTACCTTCCTCTGCTCCCAGCTCTGCTGCTGGATTCACTCATCACATGAACTAACCATTTCATGCCAAGCTTCACTAATGAGAGTAGAAGAAGAAACTGAAGAAAATGTTTGTTCTGTTTTGCTTTTTTTCCTAAGGAAAAAGTAAGATAAAGTGCCATATCACTCACTGGTCACCCAGGGCCTTCTGGATCTGATGCTTTTAATTTACAGATCCTTTTCAGTGTATGAAGAAGTTGAAAATACAGTAACTGCATATGCATTTAGTATACCTTACTTCCAGGACGTCACAGCTCAGCCTACCCTATCTTAAAGAGCACCAGAGCAGTTGAGTAAGACCATTTAGCACAAAGCCTTTTTATAAGGCATTTGAATGCCTCACACACACAGTTTCTTGAATACTGTACTACAGTAAAAAACAAAATCATTGTGTGTATATATGTTTCATTCCAGTTATAAACTGGACAATTCTAAGTCTGGGACTGTCTGCATTGCCATCAAATCACATTGATTAAATAGCAGAGCTCTAAGCTGGGGCCCTGGGTGTTATCCATGCTAAGAACATGGTTGCATATGTCTGTCTGACAATTGGCAGACAGGCTGAACCAGAATCGAGAGGAGGTGGACTTGAGCCTTGGTCAAAAGAATAAGGAGAGCCTTATCGTATGACTACATAAGGTTACAGAGAACTAAAGGGGGAAAGGAAAGGAGACTTTGACCTTCAGCTCCTCTCCCCACTGAGGATGAGCTCTGATCCCTGAAGGAAGTGTGCGGTCAGAAGCCACAGAGAGGGTGAAAACTTGTATGGTGGTGGTAAGGGAGGACCATTTCAGGGCTTAAGTGACAGAGGGTGCTAGCCTTCCTGCAGAGTCTTGTGGGTAAATGGAAGTGCCCTAATGACCTATATATGCCACAGGTACAATAGCCAAAATGTACAGGTGTGGTATGTGTGGTGGTTGTGCGTAGCATCTGGGTCAACTTAACGGTCAGGAAGCCTATGGTGAAGGTTGCAGGAGGCTGGGATCCAAGCAGACCCAGAGGCCAGAGCTTGGGAATCTGAGTTATCACTAGCAGGTGATTCTATTATAATTCACCATTTGGAGTGACCCAGAGTAAAATAGACTAAGCAAGTAAAATTTGTATCCCAAGGTATATTACTCTTTCTAGTCTTTTTTACGGAATTCCTGTATCTGATAGACTGTGTATCCAAGGTCTTCCCTGAAGTTCAAGTCAACTATTGACTCCAGCTGTGAGAATTTGGTGGTTCCAAAATGTCAAGGTCATTGGATGAATCTGAGCCACACCCAGTGATTGAATGTGGATCAAATTTATATATCTGTCTCTTGCCCCCTTGCCCTCTCTATAACTGAGAGCAAATCTCTAGCCAAAGTGAACAGCAGAAACAGTTTCAGTCTAATAAATGATGAAAAGGCTCTTCAGACTGCTTCAGAAAAGGTTAGGGAAACATCCACTCTCTGTCTTCAACTCTAAAGGAAAGGGTGACACATGAGTGTCCATGACAGTCAACATAGCCAAACTGATCAGAGGTCACTGTTCCGTAAGCACCAGCATCAACCAAACAGATCCCCACAGACATAGGGAGAACCCCAAATCCCTCAAAGCTAACCACACATCATAAGTATCATTAATTTCACCCACAGAAAAGTGTTTCCACTATCCTTTATGTTAATTGATACCTTGGAGTGAGCTTTAGAGAACCATTTTGTGCTCTTGCTCCTGGAATGTAGTGGGGTCCCTTTGCCCTTGCGGATAGTCACCTCTAAGGTGTGTTTGAGGGTCTTTCAAATCCTGCACAGCCCCTTCTATGGGGTCCTTTATATGTGCGCCCATGCCTAGTCCCACATAACTGAGTTTGTATGACTCTCCATGTTTAAAACGTATTTTGCAAAATGCTACATTCATTCTGTAATGAGCTTTCAAATATTTATTTACTATTTGTATATTTTCTTTTTCTTTTCTAGTTATTTTGAGACAGGGTTTCTCCGTGTGGCCCTGAATGTCCTGGAACTCACTCTGGGGACCAGACTGGCCTTGAACTCAGAGGTCCACCTGTCTCTGTCTCCCGAGTGTTGAGATTAAAGGTGTGCACGACTGCACTCAGCTACTTATGTATATTCGTAACACGCATCACTTGCACGTATTAATGGAATTCAGTGTGATGTTTCCATATGTGCACCAGTTAAATCCCAAGTTCATTGCACTTTGTGCAGGAATCTCAAGGGAGCTAATACACAAAAGGACTGTAATGCTCCTACTTGATCGTTTGGAAGGAAGAAGATGACTGGGTCCTGGTGGTCACTCACTCACCAGCATTTTAAAACTCCCTGCTCTAACATCCTACTTCTTGCCAATACCATTTCAGAGGCCAAGGAATGACTTAAGAACTTGAATGGTCCTAGGCACTGCCAGGGCATAATCTGATTTCTCTGGAAGTACAGTTCCCTTAAAAGCTCATTTGTTCCTTTCAGCTCAGCACTTTGGGCAAGAAGCTTCTTCATTCAATCGCAAAGAGTTCCAAGCCTGAAGCCTTTGAGATCTTTCGTTTCCAGCCATGCTTGCTGTCCGCGTCTCCTCTCAAGCTTGTGACCACAGCTTGAAACCCACTATAGCAGCAGTCCTGACAAGGAAGGACTCACTTCCCTAGTGTTCGGCGCTGCACTGACTCACTCTGTCCCCCTCTTCCCCTCCCTTCTTCCTCTCCCCCTTCTTCTTTTTCCTTTCTCTCTCCTACATCACTTCTTCCTCTTATTTGGAAAAGAAAGTAGAACAACACACAAGGAAAAAATGCCTCAAAAAGGCAGAATGCTCGAGAACAATCCTGTGTGACGAGCATATCGCCTCCAAGCCTGGTTTTACTTACAACAGCCTCATTCCAGCCAGGAAGAGCAGCCGCAGCCCACCCGATAGCTGTCTCTGATCCCCAGACCTATTTTTCAGAAGAAACTCCTTCTACCACCGCTTGTCAACTACCTATCTCTTGTCTGAATCCATCGCTGTCTCTTCTTCTTCTTAGGTCTTTGTAGAAAAAAAAAAGGCGTAAAAGAACAGTGTGTATCCATCAGTATTCCATTACCCCAAAGCTAGGACTTGGTCAGTATATAATCTGACTCCCAGGTTACTGCAGATATGGTTGCACCAAGCAATTTGCCAAGTCACAGAAGGGACACTGTCCTATTATGCTGTTGTATCTGAGGGCTAAACTTGGCTTTTACTACAGTGCACCTACCAGCTATTCCAGGAACTTCTAGATCCAGTTTCTGCTAACGTGGGGAATGCTGTACATATAGCTATTACGCGGAAGGGATTCAAAATAAGAGTGACTTAAGACACAGACATTTAGTCTCACTTACGTAACTGTCAGGAGGGATGACGTGACCCAGGCCTGTGTGCAGCTCTGAGCCACTGTAAGTCATGTTTCTCAGATCCTTGCACATCTACCACAGCAGAACCAGTAAGTGGGAAAGAGAAGCTGCACCTCTTTCCTTTAAGGAGTTTATCCAGAACTTGTGTCTGACATATTAATTTGCCTAACTTAGTTTCAATGGTCACACCATTAGGAGGTAATAGGTCCAGCTCTCAACCAGGAGACACATTACTGAGAGAAAGGAGAAGAGAGCAAAGGTCACAAACCTCTCTGGGCAGCTGGACAGCAAGCATAGAGGTGAGTGAAATTTCTGGACGAGATGCCTGTACAAACGCAGGGTACTGTATAGAGTCACACTGTGAGTGGGAGAAAGGATTCGAAGAAGAAGGCAGATGGGAACCTGTGTCCCCTAACAACAACAGCATGGCAGTCTGCCTGATGTGGCTATTTTGAAACTCCGGAGTCCTTTTGAAGATTGATAACTTGTGGGTAAGGATTGTACAAGCAATTGGGAATTTTGGAAAGCCACATTACACTCCAGGTAGAGGTCCAGGCCCTTACAAAGTCCTGAGAAGTCCTGAAGTTACTCTGTAGGCTAATCCCCGTCACAGACACAATGCAGGGGCTGGAGAGCCAGCTTAGAGGTGAGACTATGTGCTGCTTTTGCAGAGGACCAAGTTCAGCTTCCAGCAACTCAAACTGCCTGTAACTCCAGCTCTAGAGGTTCTGACACTTCTGAGCTCTGCAAGCATGCGCGTGCGTGCGCACGCGCACGTGCACGTGCACGCACGCGCACACGCACACACACACACACACACAAACATGCACACACACTAAAAAATAATAAAAATAAATCTAAAAAAACCCCACCAAAACACAAAAATAAACTCAGTAAATCCTCTGGAATGAGGGCAATCTAGTTTACAATTATTAGATTCAAATATCTGGTTTTGACAGCAATAGCAAAAATCACGACATACAAAGAAACAGGGGTGTGTGGCCCATTTAAGGAAAAACTAGTAACAATCTATACAATGCATTCGAATGCAGTATATGATGACCCTTATTCATCCAGGAAGGAGCACAAGTCTGTAGTCTTCAGTAGAATGGGTGGAACTGTGTGTTAAGCAGTGTGTTAAATGAAATAAGCCAGCCTCTGAAAGACAGATACCAAGCAATACTTGTCTTTTATATTTTCTCACAGCCGTAGAGTCTAGTTTTAAAATCAGAGAAAGACTTGAGTGCAGACAGAAGCGGATCACTTGGGAAAGGAAAGGGGACCAGTGAGAGGAGGAAAGAGTAACAGGGGGCTGAATAAGATCAAAGTAAATGATACACATGCGCGAGCATGTGACAAGGAAGCCCTTTCTTTCTTTCTTTATTTTTTTTTACAATGAATTTGTGTTAATAAAATAACAGCAACTGATTTGAGACTATCCTCAGAATGAAAAGAAGACATGGAAGAGAGCATAGAAAATGATGTGTGGGCAAAACGAAAACAGGGAGAAAGAGATGAAAATCTTGAGGAAAGACAAAGAAATTCTAATGATTATGAGAAGCATGATAACAGAAACGGGAAATTCAGCTGCAGGAACTCGGAGGCAGAGGAAAAGAATCATCAAACTTGAAGACAAGACGATTAAAATGATTCCATCTGAGGAATACAAGAAGAAAACAAACTGAAGGAAGATGACCGAACAATGGAGGTGGGTACTGAATGAAGCCTGGGTCCTGGAGAGAAGAGATGGCTGGTTGGATGTCAGAGGGCAAGAAGTCTAAAGGTTCCCAGTGCTCTGGATCCTTGCATTCACGCCCTCATGCTAAAAGGAGATGGGGATGGCAGAGCAGCAAGCCACACCCTCCCTGGAAGAGGCAGAACCAGAACTGTGATGGTGAGTCTCCTGAAACCCCTTCGGAGGAGCAGGACAGAAATCTAATGGTACAGAAACAACAGGGAGTGATCTGATTAGTGGCCATTCAGCATAGAATTCGAGGTAAGGAGAAAAGACTCCTGATTTTCTTCACAATTAGAGAGGAGAACCCTTCCCTGAGTCTGTTTGAACCTCATTCTGAAAAGCTTAAACGAAAAGAGCTGATGGAGGGGTGAGATTCTGAGATAGCATTTGCTGCTATGCACCGATTTAAGACAACATTCTGTCCAGAGTCTCAGTCTGTTCAGGCAGCTCTGGCGGCTCTGACACAGTGCTGTAGACTGGGTGGTCTCAACAATAGTCACTGTCTGCATCTTTGGAAGGAAGCTAGACGTCAAAGATGGAGGTGCAGCAGACCTGGTGTCTGGTGAAGACCGTCTCTGCCACACGGATGGTACTTTCCACGGATTCTCACACCGTGGGAGGGATGAAAGGCTCTGGGGCTCTTTAAATACAGACACTAATCCTTGAGGTTGTACCCTCATGACATAACTACCTCCCCAAACTGTATTTCCTACTACTATCACCTTAGGGGTAGGTTGTAACCTGTGAGCAAATGTTTACATTGTTACTTCAATGGCTAAGTAGGCTTCCTACTGACACTGACACAATGAGAGAGAGAAGGGAAGACAGAAGAGGAGGAGGAGGAGGAGGAGCAGAAGGAGGAAAAAGGGATTTAACTTTCTATTAAATATCAGCACTTTTGTTTTGCTTCCTTTTTGAAAGGTCTCTCTGTATAGCCCTGGTTTTCCTAGAACTCTTTATGTAGACCAGGCTGTCCTAGAACTCACAGAGATCTGCCTGCCACTCTGCCTCCCAAATGCTAGGATGAAAGGCTAGTACCATGACATCCAGTTAGCACTGTTTTTATTGCTAATAATTTTTTAATTGAAAATAGTTTTTTTTATACACTACATTATCATTAAGGTTTTCCGCACCTCCAAACTGCTCCCAGATCCTCCCCGACTCCCTACCCCCCCTTTTCTTCTCTCTCTCATTAGAATACAAAAAAATAATGAAATAATATAAGATAACATAAAAACAAACAAAACAGAATAGGACAAAGCAAACAAACTATGAGGAGTAAAGGAGCCAAAGGGAAAAAAAACACAAGAAACGCATAGAGATGCAAACACACACACATGTGCACACACAGAAATCTCATAAAACACAACACTGGAAATGATAGTATATACACAAAATACTTGTAAGGGAAAAAAAAGGAAGAAGGGGGTTTAAAAACAATGCCCAGGGAAAGCATTATCAGACAATGACCCTCCAAAAGTGCCATTGAATTAGTTTTGTGCTGGCCATCTACTTCTGGACATGGGGTATATCCTTAAGAGTAGTTTGTATACCCAGTGAGACTTCTTTGGAGAAAACTAACTTTTCCTTTGTGAGGGCTTATTAGTTGGAGATAACTTCTGGGTTAGGGATGGGGCCTGTGTCCACTTCCCCTCTCAGGGCTAGGACCACATCTGGCTTGGACCTGTACAGGGACTGTGCTTGCTGCCACAGTCCCTGTGAATTCCTATGCATGTTGGTGCTGTTGTGTTTAGAAGGATTTATTTCCTTGTTGTCTTCCAACTCCACTGGCTCTTACAATCTTTCCACTGCCTTTTTCACAAGTTGATGGAGGCATTACGTTTAGGAGTGACTATTTGGGGGTCTCTCATTCTCTACACTTAGTTCCACTGTGAGTCTCTGTGTTTGTTCCCAGCTACTGCAGGAGGAAGCTTCTCTGATGATGGTCGAGCAAGACATTGATCCGTGAGTATAGCAGAATATCATTAGGAGTCATTTCCTGGCTACATGACTTTAGTAGAAGAGTAGTATTTGAATTTCCCCTAGGTCCCTGGCCTATCTTGTCTCAGGTTCTTGGCCACCTAAGCAGCACTGGATGTGGGTTTCATCTCATGGACTGGGTCTTAAATCCAATCAGATATTGGTTGGTTATTCCCACAAGTTTGGTGCCACTATTGCATGCTCATACCTTACAGGCAGGTCACTGTTGTACATCAAAGTGTTTGGAGTTGGGTTGGTGTTTACCTTTACCTTTCTCACCTGGTCATGTGCAGAGTACCTTCTAGTATCATGAATATTAGTCAGTAGAGCCAGGATCTATGCACCATACTCTCTTCTTTAGGGCGCTCTGTGCTCAGAGACAGAATGGGGCCCAGGACCGCTTCCATACCCAGCCTGTCCCCAGGACTCTTCGATGGGCCAGGGGTTTCTTCATGCTCCTAACGTGGCTCTTTCATTTCTCTCCCCTCCTCTCTTGGAACCTTGTGATCTACTTAGTCACTTCAAGAGTTCATTTGTACCTATGTGTTAATGTCTAGTATTGTAGTGGGTGCAGAGCAGGAATTCAAATGTTACATGAAAACACAAATGTAGAGTTTGCCTCCTTTCACCTGACATGTCCCTTTCCACAGACAAAAACTGATGAAGAGTTCTGTGTATGCACTTTTGGAAGAGAGTGTACTGCGTGCCATGCTTAGGAAGGACCTCCCATCATAATGTCTCAACCTAAAGAAGTGATTGGTATAAGTAAGAATTTGAGGCTTAATAATAATGATGAAAAACTTATTTGTATTTTTTATTATTATTTTAGAATACAATTAATGGCAGTGTCTAAGACTTATTAGCAATTATTTTGATTTGTTTTAAAAAACTATTTTTTTACATTTACTGATTTAGTGTGTGTGAGTGTGTGCACATGTGTGGTCACGTGCATGCCGTTGTGTACATGTGGAGGTCAGCAGACAGCTCTGGAGCATCACTTCCTTCCACTCTGTGAGCTCTAGGAGTCCAGCTCAGGTTGTAAGGGTTGGTGGCAAGCGCCTTCCTTTGCTGAGCCGCCTCAGCAAATATCTTCACCCACGTCATCTTCACCACTCAGCCATCTCTCCAGCTCATTCATGTTATCCTAACTCCACAGTTGCCTTGTTGTAGATTTTCAGATTGGACCCATGGAGACCCAGGTATAAGTAAATCTTTTACCAGCCTAGTACATTGTTTTTTGTTTTTTCTTTGGAGGGGGGCGGTTTGGTTTGGCTTGGTTTGGTTTTTCAAGACAAGGATTCTCTGTTGTAGCTCTGGCTGTCCTGGAACTCACTCTGTAGACCAGGCTGGCCTCGAACTCACAAAGTTCTGCCTGCCTCTGCCTCCAGAGTGCTGGGATTAAAGGCGTGCAGCACCACTGCCTGGCCTGTCTTGCACTGTTAGTCATAACATCAGACAGCTATCACTGCAGGGAAGGGACACACACACACACACACACACACACACACACACACACACACGTTGGAGCCACAGAGAGAAGAATAAAAGTACCATGCAGAGCCACCCCAAACCCCATGTTCGAACTTATTTTGCTTTTTTTTCCAGTAGCTTTCTCTCCTAGGCTGCAGGTCCCGACTTGACCACCACAACTGTGTCAGTTGCCGCTCTGCGAGTGTATTGCAACAGAGACCTCCGCGCCAGGGAGTGCGCACCGCTGCCGCTGCTGCTGCTGCTGCTGTCGGTTGTACGGTACATAATGAACTCACCTGGACAAAAGAACATCTAGAACGTGCTTGGCAGTCAGGAGGAGGGAAGGGCAAGTGTTGAGATGGGATGCGCCCTTTCTGCCTCCACTCATCACACCTCCAGTCATCAAAATGGAGGGAGAGAAAGGGCAAGGGAGAGGTTACAGCCTTGGAATCTGGGCGGATAGCTGACCCTGTCTCACTTCCCAAAGGAATAACGTTTGGTGGCACAAATGCCAACCACCACAGCTGCCTCTTTGACACGTTTGGACTCACAGGACTGTTTGGAGGTGAGTGAATACAGTTATTTTTGGTATTTACAAGGAAAAGGATACTGGTGATTCCTAAGCCACATTTACTATATTTATGATTCAGTTTCTGTTCTGCTCAGAATGATGGCTAGAAAAATTGATTTACACTATGTAGCTGGGCCTTATCATTTACTTTTGTTAATTATAAAGGAAGCAGAAATCCTAACACCCCTCTTATATTAGAATCTTCTGGATGTTATTATTATTATTTTAGATGGTTTCAAGGACAATCAACAGCCAAGTGTGAGTTGCAAATAGGAATCCCGAGAAGGCTGTTAAGCAATCTACCTTCCATCACTCCGGAATGCGGTCAGATATAAAAGCTGCAGAGGCGTTTAAGAACTATTCACCATGGGGGAAAAAAAGTAATTAATTGGTGTTATACACAAAGGACTTCTCCCTCTCTTGTATTTTTTTGGGAACCAGCACAGCTTTAATTACAAGCAATTGTCTCAAAATCAGCTGCTGGTAAGTTCTGCGCTCTCCACAGTGACTATGCACCAACCCACGAATCCATCACTTCATTATTTTGGTCATTTGGGTGTGTAAATTTGTATTTAATTCAGACAACAAACTAGGCAATCCCTACTGTTACTTTCCAGCAAAGTGTGTCTCCTAAAGGCACAAGTTAGACGCATTAATTTGATTTCACTTAGGAAAATAGTAACAATGCATATTTTTATTTAGCTTATTGGTGTGTTGCTTTTTTCTGACTACTAGATAAATAGCATCAGAGATGCTTCTGTGATCGGTTCCTAGTGAGATTTTACTATGTGTCTATGAACTGTATTGGCTATCTCATTCCAAAAAGCAGAAATCTGCAGAGTTTTGCTATAGGAGAATCTTAGTGGATTAATAGTGTCCCATGCTATACGTCTTTCAAAATTCCTATAACACTTTCCTCCCAGCTATACGCTCCAGCTCTTGCCCGCATGACTGATTCAGGCACACCGTTTACTCTCTTTTAGGCTTTGGTAGAGCTGCATGAGTTTCAAAATTCAAATCCTAAGACTATCCAGGATGCTGGGTGGGGATGTGCTAACTCCACTTCGTCTTTCTGGATAACACTACTGTTTTGTCTTCTCACCTCCTATGTGTGCATTCAGCGATTCCTTATTTCCTGAATAAGTGAGTTTCCTTGAATGTAAAATAAATGGTGTTGCCTCTTGCTTCTTCTGTAACTTGCCCTTTGGTAGGATGGTCCTATTGCTGGGCCAGGGAATTTTACATACAAAATTTGATTTAAAAAATTTCCCAATTATGAACAAGTAAAATGGCCAACTGGTATATTTTAATCATATATGTGATGAATAACCTTCATACACACACACACACACACACACACACACACACACACACACACACACACACGCACACTCTATTTCAGTTAAACTGGAGATTACATTATCTGATGACAAGCTATGCAACTTTCCATTTCCAAATCTACATAAAATTGGGACATCAAAAAAAATTTACGTTTAAAACCAGTCGTTGGGAGTAAATGTGATAGATGTGCATGTGTGTATGGAAACATCATCACAAATGGTCACAGCAACAACAGCGTTCTTCCTTGTTTTAGGTTTCCTCATTAAATGTGCACAGCCAGAGTTAAGCCTGGCACTAGACTGTGTTAGGAGCTTTCACCCATCTTCCCTTCCCAGTTAAAAGTTTTACTGATCTCATAATAATTTTGCCTAAAAATCTGCCAGGACATTGACATTTATTAAGGCTCCCCCTATGATAACAGCTATTCATCGAGAATAAGACTCTCGAAGAATCAGGAGGAGACAGGCAGGAGGAGGAGACAGACGTACCCCGTCCCGAACACTCACCATCCGAGCAGTCACACAGGCACATGTGCACATGAACATTCAAGTGCACAGACGAAGCTCTTGCTCCCCATAAGAATATAAATATAATAAACACAGGGAAACTGGGCATTTAAAACCTGTCTGAAAGTGGAGGGATCAGATTTATTCTGGGGTTAATTAAGAGCTCTTGCAGAAACAGCAAAATGAGGACTAGCAGTCTGTGCTTAGGTAAGGTAGACCCAAGTTTGATTACATCATCTTTATTTCACAAGAGGTTTTTAATTTTTCTTCTCTTGTACAACTTATAGAATACATCCTGGCCCCCTCCTCCCTTTCCTTCACCTCCTCATCCCTTTCCACCTCCACCTCCCCCATTTACTCCCATCACCAGCAACTAACATCCCTCCCCCTTCTCCCCAGAAAAGAGCCATCCTCCCCAGGGTTACAGAACAACAGGGGCATGGCATAGCAGGATGGAATAAGGCCAGGCACCAACCCCTACATCGAGGGTGAACCAGGCAGCCCAGCAGGAGAAAAAGGGTCTCAAAGGCAGAGACAATCCCACTCCAGCCTGTAGGAGTTTTTCTAGGACACCAATCTATATAGCCTTGTGATGTATTTAGGGGATCCTACAGGTTCTGTGTCTATGGCTTCAGTCTCTTTGGGCACCTAGGAGTGATAGTTGACAATGTGGGGCTTGTTCTCCTGGTGTCCCCAGAGCCTCTGTTTTCCACCATCCCTCCTCTCCCTCTTCTGTGTGATTTCCCAATCTCTTGCACAATGTTTGGCCTTGGGCCTCTCCATATTCTCCTCTTAGCTGCTGGAGGGGGCCTCTCTGGTGAGGACTGGATTAGGTACTGATCCATGAGCAGAGCATGACATCATTAGAAGGATGTTTTTGTTTTTGTTTTTGTTTTTGAGACAGTGTTTCATGTAGCCCAGACTGGCCTTGAATTTCCTACGAATCTAAGAATGATTTTGAACTTGGGACTCTCTCACCTTTACCCTCCTGAGTGCTAGGCTCACAGTCAAGAATCACTGTGCTGGTTATACGGTGCTGGGGATTGACCCCAGGGCTTTGTGCATGCTAGGCAAGCACCCTACCAGATGAACTATAACTCCAGGCCTCACCAGAATTAACTACTGCTTACCAGTCTGTATTACAGTTATCATTTAAATGAAAACTTTAATGAATTGTCTTGGGAAGCAGTACTGAGACTCCTGGGGGATGAAAGGGCAAGAATACCTCCACTCTCAGTGAGCAAATCATAAATGTGTGATAGGCTATGTGTTTAGCCTACAGCACCTCAAAGCAAGTGGAGATTGCAGAGATGAAACCGATATCTGACATTGTCAGGGGGCCCAGACCGGGCATTTTTTTGCCTTCTAAATTTGCATTCTCCGATTAATGGATACTAGAGTGCTGTCCACTGGAGAAGATCCCGCTTTAATATATGAAATCATGAAGGAAAATGGCACCGTAGGTGGAAGTGGAACGTGCTACTTCTGTTTCCGATTAATAATGTGAACCAGAAAAGCTGAATCGACCGTACTCTGAGCTGACAAGCTTATATGAGCGTTTTGCCTTGTGCTTGGCACACACTGGGTGCTCTGTAAGTGCGTTTTGAGTTCAGGAGGTTAATTTTCTCCTTTACAATGAAATAGGACCTACACACAGAACTCCAACAGCACCTCAGTGAGTAGTTGACGGGTGAGGATTCACCCTGTTGTGATTCAGCTGAGAAAACAGTTACCGGCTGCTCAGTGGGTCTCACACTCAGCCCAGCCCTTCATGAGCGAAAACACACTTTTCTGTTGGGTTGGCTTCTTCTGTGGTCTGAAGAAGTTATTCTCCGGGGGCTACACAAGCTGCAGGCAGTAGGAGGTGCCTACAGTAAAAATTAAAGATTTGGAAGCCAAACGGTAAATGGGTATTATTGGTATTGTTAGACTTTTGCAAATCTAATAAACAAGCGACAACTTAAAATTTCAGCAAGAAACCCTGACATCTACATCTCTTTTCTTCATGACTGTGTAAAATCTGACACAGAAAGAGTTCTCTATGATGTCAGCAAACAGTGCCGTCGTTGATGAAATTTCCTCGGGGTTGCTAGGTAGGTCTGAAAAGAGTGTTGTGAATGGACTTGTCATTTAGGTAAAGACTGGGCAGCAGAAGTAACTGCCAGACCAAAGGTTGATAAAATGATGTGCCCTGCTGGCTCAACTCCAGACCTTTTAGCATACTGAAGGGTGGTACCCTAGTGGAATTAGAGGGCAGCTTGGGATGGGGTGGAGGGGTACAGGTGAAAGCTGTGATGTCATATAAAGCATCTTGTCTATTAGAAAGACTTTCTTCTTCCCTCATTTCACAGTACCCAGCGCTTCTTTGAGCAGTACTTGCTAAGGGGTATCAAAAACTAGGCTTTGTGCCCTGAGTACATCTGCACCATCACCATGAGAGCTCTCTGTGCAGGCTTGTCTGGTTGTTACAATCACCTTTAAGATCACAACCTAACAATACACCATGGTTTACTGAGTGATTTGAAGATCACAACTTAGAGGATGCTTACAATCACTACCCGCCTCTCTCCACCCCCGCCTCTTATAAATAACCCATAAACCAAGACCATGAACTAGTTTTCTAAGTAGTCAATTATTTCCCCAGGGAGGACAATGGATACTCACTTCTCTAGAACACCCGGGAAAAGCTTCCTTCAAACCAAGGTGGCTGGGCACTATGCACTTAGTTACCAGAACACATCACATCAGAGGGGGGAGCATTACGGAAGGCAGTGCATAGGGAAGGGCAAATCAGTGACCCAAGCACTATGTCTTGGGACAGGAGAGGTACAGGCAGTCACTGGTCAGGCTTACTGCACAGCCTGGCAAAATGTGCCCTGCCTTCGCTTTATTGCCCCATTTGCTGAAATCACAGTCTGCCCTATAACTCCTGGAGAGGAGTGAGGCAGGCCAAGATCAAACTTTTCTAAAAGTTTTCATTTTTCTGCATAATTGCAACCTTCCTTTTAAAACAAAACTACTAACTTCAAAGATCTCCTTGGTCTGCCCTGACTGTTCATTGGGGCAGAGAACCATGTGTGGTATTATTATTATTACTTACAGTTATCATTTTAATCTACCATCTCTGTCTTCCCAATAGCATCTGGTGGATCTTTCAGTGCTTGTCTGGTGATAATGAAATCATTAAAAACCCACACCAGAACACTTTTTGCTTATCTCAGTACCATGTGGAGCATCTGCGAATAAGCTGAACGCAACTCACTCACTGGTGTGCTCCCTGTTTGAATTCAGTCGCTGATGGAGCCAAAATTCAGACTAAAGGAGGAGACCAGAAACTCTGCTTCAGCACCCCTGATTTGGTCCTCACCTAAACAGCAAGCCAAAATCTACCACGCACATTTCTATAGCTGCAACAACCTGAAGGCTAGGACTTTTCTTTAGAATCCAACCTGAATTTCCAGTAAGCAGAGCTCACTGCAGCTTGAGCATCTGTCTCTCAGATCATTCATGGATGAGCATGGAAGGTGAGCTGTGCAGTGGGAACCAGCAGCTAAAACGTGTCAGAGTGCTCAGCACAGATCAAAGACCGCCTTTCCCTGCCTTGGAAGCCACATTACCAGCCTTTTCCAGCCACAGTACAAGGCTGTGCTCAGTGAAAAGAAGGAGAGAAGCAGCCGCAGCTCATCCCTAAAGCAGCTCCCAGGAGGAAGGGAAAGATGTTTCCAGAAGGGGATGGTACAAAGAATGAAAGTTCAGCCTTTAACCTATTATTCAAAAAAAATTTTTTAAGGCTT
This sequence comes from Cricetomys ansorgei, assembly GCA_026225945.1. Taxonomy (NCBI): domain Eukaryota; kingdom Metazoa; phylum Chordata; class Mammalia; order Rodentia; family Nesomyidae; genus Cricetomys; species Cricetomys ansorgei. The sequence goes on along the minus strand of JAMJFZ010001815.1, from coordinate 3,403,021 downwards.
TTATAAGGAAACAATTTAAACCCAGCTGCACTTATTGATCAGTAGTTTGATTTTGCTTTGTTAGGAGGGATTTGTAATCTGCTTTTAAAATGCTGTTTTGTTCCTGGACTTCCTTGATAGCAAGTTCTGCCTGAGGCTGCTTCTTAAAAAAGAAAAAAAAGAAAAAAGAAAAAGAAAAAACTTGTCACTGGAGGTTTCAAGTCTATGTGAACAACTAGAATAATTTTAACACAAGCCAATCTCTTTCTCCTTCACGGCTATACATAGAAAGAAATATTAAAGGGTTTATACAATTTTTTCCACCAAATTCTGCCAAACTTGAAACCTATGAAAAGGAATCATTTGCCTTTAAGGGAGAAAGAAAAGGAAAGGATCTGTGTGTAAAGGAGCAAATTCTATTTACAAAGTCAGAGGGTTGTTTAGACCTCAATTCTCAAGTGCCTTCTGAGAGTCTCAAAGGACCGCTCCTGAGGCCTCTTCTCCCCTGGAACCTGGTGCAACTGCAAACTAAATTTCCCAAGTATCCGACCTTGAGCTCTACAACACTTGTAACAGGTATTAAGGACATTCCTTTTATTTATTTATTAAGAGTTGAACTGTGCCTTTCCCGGCTTTGGGAATGGTTACTCTGACATCTTCCTAAGGATTCACCACCACAAGGACTAGAGAATGAAAACCGGGCTCTTAACCCAAACCAGTCCCTGCCGATGCTTCTCGAGCTTAAACCAAAGGCACTCGGGAGATAACGGTTCTTTGGTTTCCTTAATGAAACGCACACGTGTTATTGTTTCTAATGTAAGCGTATGCTTACGCATGTATGATCTTTATGAGTTTATTTAGCGAGAAACCAAATATGTGCGGGAAACCCCACTTTCTGAGCGGCGCTTTAATTGTCGCTCATGCGTAGTCCACAGATCGTTACTGAATGTTTACAAGGTCTTGCAAGGAATGACTTTTCACCTCAGAAGAGTGTAACATATCTTCATTGTTTATAAAAATGACAGCTCCTAATGGACCATATTAGCTTTAACACAAACTATTAAATCCCCTTCATTAAGGCTCTCTGTGTTCTGGCCCAGGATCCCCCGAGCTCTAGGAAGTAGGTGCAAAGTCCTAAGGAAAGCCGGGCACACACTGAGGCGATTAGAGATCATGCTTATTAGATAAGACTCAGGAGGATGTTTTTCTTGGGCTGCTCACAAACATTTTGAAAGAGTCGTGTTCCAGGTTTGAGGTCCAATGTTTCTTCCTCTCAAACTATGAGCAGCTGTAGCACATGACCTACTTCTGTAGGGCCCTGTAATGATTTCCTTCCTTTGGAGGCATCAGGAGCCTTCCTTCTGCCCTGTGAAAAAAAAAGGGACAAATATTTTAATCCAAGCAAAATGCTGAAGCAGGTTTTGTTGGTTTCAGGGAAGAAACTCAATACAGCTCCAGCGTGGTGTGTAGGCCTCAAATTGGAACCATCTGGACTGCAGAAGGGCTCGGAGACCTCAGGGGAAGGCAGAGGCAGCCCTGCCTAGGGCCGCAGCTCATACACCTGCGGAATCCCCCAGCCTCTTGGCAAGTGGACTCACCCAGGACGTTGGTGGGAAGGCTGAATGCATCTGTAGCTGGGAGCATCGTGCTAGGAAGGGTGACTATAGCACAGCCAGAGACTGGTCCTCCCAATGAAAGAAGGCCTCCTCAGGCTTCTGGAACACAGCTGACACAAGCAGACAGAAACACATTTCCCAACTTTATTTTTCTCCCTAGCAGTCAGCCAGGAAAGTCCCCAGGAAAGCATCGACTGCTGTATGTGTTGTTTCTCAATTATCCGTAAAGCGAGGGAGAGGGGAATCCATTTAAAAAGCAGCACGTGCATGCTCGGTATCCTCCGTGACATTAAAATCATTTTAGTGTCACGAGGGTGATCCTTCTTGTTGATCAGTTGCGTTCCCAGATAAGCGAAGCTACAGTTTCACTTTCCAGTGGTGTGATAGGTAAATCCAGAAGAGGCTTTCTTCTGCAAGGGCATCTCGAACAAAATAGTCCTAAATGAATACTCTCATTGTTCAACAGTCAATGATAGGACAACTTTCTTTTAAAAAAAAAAAAAAGTACGAAGATTCTAGGTTACCAGAGTTGTGCTTTGGAAAAGCTACAAAAAAACAAAAAACAAAAACAAACTTACTGTGTAATATTAGGAGTGTAATATTCTTTTTAGTTTTGTATTGGAATTCTTGAATGGGTGAGGGATAAGAGTAGGAGCCATTTTTAAATAAGAGAGACCAGGATCTTTGCTTAGACAAGGATCAGAAATCTAATTCTTTAATTTTTGTAAAGACAATTCTGAGAACGTTATCTTTGAAAAGAAAACAAGACACTGAGAACAGACTGAAACTGCACATGAGGTTGTCCTGTCCCTTCGGTACATGAATCTTCCAAACGCTGCTTGATGAGAAAGGCATTCTTTTCAAACTGGGTGAGGAGCGGAGCCAACCCAGTGTGGCAGCACAGAACCCTAAATATCAAGAGCAAACTAGACACTCGAGGACGAGAGCCCACAGCCACAACCCTGAGGCAGAATAAAATGTCATTAGAGAAAAGAATAAAAGGTGAGTGTACACAATCAGTTTAAAATCTTAAAGGTGTACATTTTCTTGTAACTCTTTTTTTTTCCCCAATGCTGGGGGTTGGTCCCAAGGTCCCTTGCTTGTTGGGCAAGTGCTCTCCCACAGATACCTAGCTTTAGCTCTGCACTAATCTTCTAAAAGAAGCCATTAGACCTCACGCATTTGTTCACAGTAAGTACACTTATTGGATTATTATAATGAAATGTATCGACTGTTGGAAATTACGCCATCAAGAAATAGATAATACATATGAGGTACAAAGTTACATATTTTTAGAGGGAAGAATTGTCAGAAAGAACACATTTTCTTTTTAAATTCCAAAAGGAAAAATAAGCACTGAAAAGGAATATTTGGCTAGCAAGGCTCACAGAACATCTTGCTTGCTTTAAATTGTTCTAAGGGGTGCATAGTGTAGCTTCTCAAGACGTGTGGTAGAAAGCGACGTGAATAAGATGTTTCACTGGGGAGGGGATTTACATGCATGCTTCGTCACTGGCCGGCTGAGAAGGGTGTAGAATACAGCCTCTCCCCTGCCCCTCTCTCCCCATGTTCCAAATTTATATGCATGAATCTAAATTTTTAACCAAATCTTTGTTCTCTTTCCACTTGAGGCTGTTTCACACCACGGCCCACGCACCCAGCTGTACTCAGATAGCTCTTTCTCCTTCCTTCCATGCCCGACAGTCTCCATACACCACTGTGCATCTTCAGGGTGAGCCTGCTGGCCTCAGCTTGCCCTGTGAAGCATCGCTGGGAGTGAGAGGCCAGGTGAAAACCGAACAGCGAGCGAACCTGGGGTGGCATCAGAGAGGCAGTCCCCACCCAGAGGCTATGATGTTAGCATCTTGAAAACAGGCTTGGGCTCTCTGGAAAATACCAGCACTGCTTCCTTCACACAGCCCTGTCAGTGCTCATCTGTACTTTGTCTGGGACAAGCTAGAGCACCAGCTCCAGCGGATGTGACTCTCTGGAAGTATCGAAGCCTACACTCAGGGAATCAAGAATACTGTGGCTTATCTTCATTTTTAAGGACAAGACTTGTTCTAGTCCACTGAACCACCACTGCCAACAAAGAGTGATCATAACACTCACAAAGCAAAATAAAGTCAACCTTCCAATGGCTTTCTTTGGGGAAAAAAATATCACTGTTCTCAACAAAGGGGAACTGATCAATAGCATACATATATTTGAGAGAAAAGCCCACTCTGTTCTCAGTAAAATAAGCAGTTGGGAGTGAATAATTTCAGATTGATTTATGAACTGGGAAAGTATTTATGATTTTGAAAAAGAAAGAAAGAAAAAGGAAAAAGAAAGAAACAAACAAACAAACATTTTGGTAGAAATGGTCAGGAGATGATGGAGACCAGTTTCCCAGCCCCTTGCTTGGCAACTCTTCACTGCCCCAAAACTTACAGAAATGCATGATTAAAACTAGAATAAAAATCTCCAGCTGCCTTCAGCAAACCACAGCACAGAACAGCAGAGTGTGCCAGCTTGCAGTGGAAGTATAGCTACTTGGCGCCTGCAAACAGTACTGCCCCCTTCCTGTTTAATAATTAATTCAACTCTAAAGCCCCAAGGATCTGGACTCAGCACCCGATTCACAAAGCAGTACAGAAACAAAATGCTTCCAGAACTGGAGGGGAATAGAGGAAGAAAGGATCTAAGATTTCAAGGAACATCACGGCATGGGGCCACCAAGCCGGCCTAGGGGGAGGCGGGTGTTGGAGGTGGAAAGAACTGGGGCAGAGAAATTTTTTTTTTTTTAAAATGCACAAAACTGAGGTTATTCACGGCCACTGGCACCAGGGGTGTGAGTCGCACAGTGAGCTGGAAGCCATCCATTCGGGGAAGTAAGCCTAGTGCCCTCAGGCTCTTGGGGACCCAAAGGGTAATGGGCTCAGTCTCTGGAAAAGGAGAGACCCAGCCTCACTCCTCATTAGTGGCCTCTGCTCATTAGTCCGAGCGTCCTACTGGAAAAGGCATCAGAGGAAGACAGCAGTCCTTCCCTGGTCTCATCTTCCACCCACACCTGCCTTTAGAGCCCCAATTTTCCCTCCCAGAGCATGGCCAGAGCAGCCTTGGGGAATCGTGGACACACACACCACACACACACCACACCATACACACACACCACACACACACACACACACACACACATCACACACACAAACACACACACACACACACCACACACACACACACACACACACACACACAAACACGCATCACACACATCACACACACAAACACACACACACCCCACATGCACACACACACCACACACACACACCATATACATACCACACCACACACCACACACACACACACACCACACACACAAACACACACACACGCATCACACACACAAACACACACACGCCACACACACATCACACATACCACAAACACACACACCCCACATGCACACACACACCACACACACGCACCATATACATACCACACCACACACCACACACACACAGACACACACACCACACACACATCACACACACAAACACAAACACACACGCATCACACACACAAACACACACACGCCACACACATCACACACGCCACACACACATCACACACACCCCACTTACACACTATACATACATCACACCACACACACACACACACCACACACACCACAAACACACACACCCCACATGCACACACACACCACACACACGCACCATATACACACCACTTCACACCACAAGTATACACATCATACACACACACACAGCACACCACACACACACTACAACACACACACAGCACCACACACACAATACCACGTATACACCATACCACACACACACCACCCACACAACATACCACACATACAACACACCCTACGTACACACCACACACACAACACCACATACACAACACAACACAACACAACACATACACACACCACACACACACCACACACACACCACATCACACACACACACACACACACACACTGCACTACACATATACCCCCCTACACACCCCCCTCACACACACTATACCATACATACACCCATACACACTCACTCTCCACACACGCATCACACCATACACACAACACACACAGGAAGAAGGAAGGTTTGCTGATTGTAACTGCACTGTGCATTAAGAACAGAGAAAACCAGACAAGTTTGTGGAAGTAAATATTCAACAACAGAAGTTAGCGTCCAACACAGCAGCAGGTAACTGTGCCAAGGAGCCAGGCAGCCAGTGAGACCCTTGCATTATTGTTTGTGATTCTTATAAATCATTTACTTTTCCCTCAGTAACGTACTGTGGACACCAAACCCAGGCAGAGAAGCTTATCAAATCTTTTATCATACACAAGATACAAGGAAATATACTTCCAGAATAGCCCCACAAAGACCCACCTCCAAACACGCAATCCAGTATCAAGCCCCATGGACCTCCTGTCTTATACCAGGAAATCTAAGTATCGCTACGCGTTGCCCAGAGATGGTTCGCAGGAACAGACTAATTAAATGAAGCGAAGGCCTGGGTGACCAATGAACAGAGGAAAGCTATTTAAACACCAAATTGTATTTACTTTCTGCTTGTTATTCTTATAATGAAGATGGGACATAGAGCACTCACACGCATCCTCTGAAGTCATAGCTGGCTGGGCATTTTGAAGAAAGACACTGACGTAATGAAATGGCTGGACCAGCAATAATGAGCTAGGTTGTTTTGCCTGACCCTTAAAAGGGATGTTTTGGGAGGTACTCTACACGTGTCAAAACTATATAAATTTTCTCCATGTTTTGCTTTATATATCAATTAGTGGTAAAATATTCAAAGGAAACATGTCCATTTTACTCATTCCTTGCCCCAACTCAGACTGTTGCTGGTGCCTTGAAAATGCAGAAACTCTTTAAAAAAAAAATTTGGATTCCTCCTAAGTATCCCCTTAAAACTCTGCCAAATCAAAAGTTTAAAAATCCGTTTTCAGTTATTATGCAATTTCTCCATTTTTGAGTCAGTGGTTGTGTGGGTGCTCTTTCTGTCTTTTTAATTTCAAGCTAATATCCAAAGTCTGTCTTTCTTCTCTTTCTCCTCCTCCTCCTCCTCCTCTTCCTCCTCCTCCTCCTCTTCCTCCTCCTCCTCTGCTTCCTCTTCCTCCTTCCCTCTTCTTCTTCTTCCTCTACTTCTTCTCCTCCTCCTCCTCATGTTCCTCCTCCTCCTCCTCTTTCTCCCTCTTCCCCTCTTCCTTCTTCTTTCTTGTTTTTTCAAAGCTCATAGTGGGTTTGCTCACTGAGGAACTTGATCTCACAAAAATTACCCAGCACCTACTGACCTCAGTTTTCTGACCTGTGCTGACAGTTTTTCTGGGCATTGTGTCTACTGGGCGGTAAGCTCCAGTTCAGGGCAGTGAAGGACTGCCCTTCCTTATTTGGCCATGACTCTCTCGAAGGAGCACTTGGAGCAGGTAATAGTTTAACCTACCCAGTAAGTCACAGATGCTTTTCAGTCCCCTTTACTTTTAGCAAAAACCCGTGAGTTTTTAGGAGTAGCAGTAGAATTCCTGTAAAGCTATCGTGGTCCACATCCACACACTGAGTCTATTTTCAAGGAAGCTCAGTAGCAGATCCTTGCCAGAATAGCAACTTCCTTTGTGACTAGAATAATTACTTATCAGCTTATCTGAGAGAGAGGGGCTGGGGGGGGCTTTCAGATATTTCTGAGTCCATGTGCTATATGTGCTATGTGGCAAGGACACTGGGCATTGAGCTGTGTCAGCACCATGTGGGTCCTGCACACACAGGAAAGGCTGGCAAGTCACATTCACTGGTCCAAATCTCAGGCATCAGAGTCTGTGGGTATGTATACTGACAGAGGACTTGCTTCCTGGCTTCATCCAGACACCTTCGCCAAGGGCAGCACATGGGGGTATTTCAGGGAGCCCATTGTGGAGAAGGAAGATTCTCAGATCCTGACCACTCTAAATTGCCAGGATATGGTAAACAGCCATGAATCAAGTGAACCCACTTGGGGTGTACCCACACCCCTGGGCAGCTCAGTGACTTGTGGATCCATCACCAGCCAGGCTGATGTTCAGTCAGCAACCTCTCCCTGAAGGCTGACTGTTCCCTGCTCACGTTTGGTCACATGTTCCATTTGGTACAGTCTAGAGAGAATCGAAAATACTAGGTAATTTGAAACGTAAGCTTCTGGTGGTATACACATGCCCTGAAACAGAAAAGATATGTCCCCATAATTAACAGAGTGGATACCAAGTTTCATTGCAGTCTAGCTGGTTTATTTGCTTGAACAAGTGTACCCTGTTTAAAATTCACTCAAATGTGATTAAAGCATAATGTCTGTTTCTAAAATGAGTGTAGAAAATGAGCAATATGGAGAAAGGGCCTTATCTCTTTCCTGCCTTTCTAAGAGCCTCCCTGCTGCTGGTTTCAAAAATGGTACACTTTGCCCAGCGGTCAAGTGTGGGGGGCACACACTTAGGGTGCTTTACTTCAGTTTCTCTTGTAAAAGTGACTATTTCAGCCGGAATGGTTGCCTCTAATATTAAGTAAGTGTATATCTGCAAATCCCTTGGCAGGTAGGATTCCCGGGGCTTTCATGTGTATCCGCCATTTACTAAGTCATGAGCTGTATTTAACCCAAGAGCCTGCAACAAGTATTACTTATTACACAATAGTATTATCAAGCTGGGCATTTTGCCTCCGGATTAATTTGCTAGAACTGACAAGATAGTCCCATGGATACAGAGAGGGGCTAGAACGGATCAGTGTATTCTCAGGGTTAGTTTTACCTGAGGCTTTGCCTTGGCCTGTGTCTGCTGTCTCCTCCCCATAACTACCCAGGGTTTTACTGTAAACAGTAATGTCTTGAGCTCCTCTTCTTCATTCTTCAATCACTACTATTGATTGTAGTGCCACCCCAAAGACCGGGCCTAAGCTTAAAGGTCCCTTTAAAGGCTCTTCCCAAAATGCAGTCACAATCAGAGGTACTCAAGGTTAAAAACTAAACACAGGGACTTTTGATGGGTACGATTAAGACCACAAAGGCCTCCACATCCGTAAAAATATGGCTTCCATTAGTATTTAGAAGTAACAGATGCTCAGATTTGTACAGCTGGGTATATAAATGAATGAACAGGAAAGTAGACACCATGTAGACCCTAAGGCAAGTCACTGTGTTCTCTGACAGCCTGCTGGTGGAAACTGAACTCTCATAAGCTTTAGCTAAGTTACCCAAAGGAGTTTTTTTTTATCATAATATACGTGCGCCTTCAACTCAGGAAGCTTTGATAACATAAGCTAGTCGAAGCCTGCTTAAATTGGGGTTCATTCAAGCCAGGGGAGAAACTGACAAACTACCTTAATCCTTTGATGACTGGATCCAGCACTGAGATCTGGAACCTACCTCTTAAATGACGGAAAATGGATATCTCATAAGTTCTGCTCTATTCCCAGCCTCCAAGAGAGCTGGTGGATGCATCCTCTTCTTTGGGAATCTTCCTCAGGAATCTTCCTCTTGACACCTTGCACGCGGGAGCCTGGAAGCCTTCTTTGGGGATCACTTGTGTCACCCCTGCTATTGTACAGTAGGGAATGGATTAATTATTGAGTTTCTAGTTTAAGCTTTTAAAGATTTTCCTTTAACTCAGAAGTAAGTTTACGTTCGTGTTCCTTTCCGGTGTTTCTCTATTAAGTTCTGTAGACTCTCATTTTGGGGATTTAATAAATGTGTCAGCTCAAGGAATATCTTGAATAGCATATAATTTCATCAGATATCGGTTACCACATTGCTTGAGCGTTAAGCTTTTAAAGAAAATTAAAGTGAAAAAATAAGATCTGGTATTGGTTATTAACTCTGCCTCAGGGTGACTTCTCTTCAGGGGCGATTAAATATCAGCTCTGGGCTGTTAAGTTTAGTGGCTTTACTTGTAGGTGGCACATTCTACTTCAAGGACAACGTCAACTCACAGCGGCTGTGATGTGAGATGGTAGCATGGAGGGCGGCCTCTGCAAAGCCAGTTTGGTTTGAAGCATGTGACCTGTGAGATCTCTGTGCTCTGACCTTTCTTCCTTAAGAGACAGCTTTTGCATTTACCAGGTAAATGCCCTTCCCGTGCAATTTCCATGGAACGCTGGGGACATCCTGTGGTCAGTATGGCTTAAGGCAGCCATTCTTCCCAAGACTCTTGGGGGAAATAAAGAAGTCTCCTCTGCAAGTCCCAGCTTGCTTTGCAAGACCAAAAAGAAAAAGAATGAGAGAAAAGAAAAAAGGAAGAAAAAGGAAAGAAAAATACCACATTGCATTCCATGCCAGACGCATCGCTTTTGTGAGCAACGCAATTATTTTCAGTGAATGGGAGCAGAGCAAGACCTCACAACAACCTTGTTTGTTTAGCTGAGATCAAACACAGCTTCATGGGCACTGCGGAGGAGGGCCGCGTTGCTGGGCTTTGCTTTCAGTCCTACCTGCTTCTTACCATCTGCTGTTGCAGGGTAGCTGTACTTTGGCTCAACTTCTAGTCCTCACAGGAATCAGGTTCTGTGAAAGAGCACCCAGCACGGTTTAACGGGAAAACAGTGGGTCTTTTGGCAGTTTTACATCACAGATAGTGCCCCAGTGGCACGAAATTGAAGCCATTTAGCTGTAAACGTGATATCGCACTTGACGGTTTCCCTTGGCAAAGCTCTGAGCCGCCCACGTTGAATAGAGGCAGAGAAATGGAACTTGGGGAGAAAGCCAGCCACCAGAGAAGCAGACCGAGGGGGCTCATCAACGTATTTGTCAGTCATTTACCACCCTAACTCCACTCTGCACGCGAGGCGACCAGGAGCAAACAGCACCCACTTACGCGGTGGAGAGCAGGCAGTGAAGTTGCTGTTGTTCTTCTGTTTATTAAAAACGGATGGGAGCACTTGACAGAAAAATCAAACTTCTGGTCATGGCTCATTAATCCCTGTTGTATCTGTCAAGGGGATGTGCTCCGAGTTCCAATAAGCCTCCAGAAGTAAGTTCGCTTCTAAGCTTGGGTATTTTCTTTAATTTTGAATGGAGAAAGACATGCCAGTCATCTCCAAGGAGAGACAGACTCTGAACTCGTTTTTAACCCATCTAGTAGGATTAAGTATAAGTAAGTTGGTTTAAGAGAAAAGTGATTGTGGTTAATAATTTTATTGCTGACATTTGTCATAATGCTCTCTTTAAGGGAAGAAGGAATGTAAAGCCAGGGAGCTATGATAGGGTCTGCTAGCACAGCTTTTCCAGGATGATTTATACAGTTCTCTCTATGCTGGTGCATGACTCTTGCAGACCGATCTTAGAGGGGTACCCTTGCAGACTGCTTAAATGTGCCTGCAGTCACTCAGGTATAGCCCTGTATCAAATACTCTTTAGCTTCCTTGGCCAGTTATAGAAATACGACCCTCCTCAACCTAGACTGTCCACAGAAACCCAGAAAGACAGAACTAGCATCCTCTAGCCCTTTCCTTAGAATAATTACGTTTATAAGGAAACAGTGTTTTTGAAGCATTTACTTTAAGCTTATGGCGTATTCACAGTTAACATCAGGGCCAGGGGAAAGATAGGTTTCCCTGCTCATTCAGGGGTTTTGAGACTCATGTCCTGAGATCCCCAAAGTCCTTCCTCATGTGTGGCAGCGTGTAGGACACTTAGCACATCCCTTACAGGGGCAAATAAGGATGAAATGAAGTAATGAGTATAAATCGAGTAACCTTAGCACGCGTCCTGTCAGAAGCACACAGGAAGCCATCGCTGCTTATACCATTCCTCATTCCCATCCATCTTCTAAGAGAGATGTTGTCTGCTGGGAATTACAGTCTTTCCCCACCCGTGTTCCTAAGTCGCATGCTAGGAGTGCTCTGGGAAAGGAAGGCATTTAGGGCAGGCTCCTGCCAGGCCTGTTCACTGGATGACGACAGAACTCATATTTCTGGACTCTGTTCTGGTCTGGCTGCTGTGTCTGGCACAGAGAAGTTTGAAATGTTGGCTCTGCACCTAATAAGCATAAATTAACCCATGTTAGTGCTTATGGGAAACTCTCCATGTAGGATATCTGAAGTCAGGAGCTTTAAAGTTAAAATAGGTGAAATCCCCATAGGGAGCCTAAGGCTGAAGGGAGCAGGGAATCGAACCGAGCACCTGCTCCACATTTGGGTTCACCCTCAGATCAGCGGATCAGCTGGAGCCTTGCCTTCCAGCACTTCCAGTGGAGGCCAGCTTTTCTGCGTGCATTCCTGGTTCTTGTTTAGAAACACACATGGCGGGTCATTTTTCTTTCAGTACCTCTAGAGAATTGAAACCACATCTCCTGAGCACAGAGCATGGTTCAGACAGAAGCCAGAAACACAAATGATTGTTTCTTCCTGTAAGACCCCAATTCTAGTCAATTTTTCTGGAAATGCTCACTGAGTGCCCATCATGGTGAGTATAAACCTCAGTGCCAGATCTAGCAGGGACTGTCTGGGACGCCTGGCTTCTCCAGTGGGACGGAGACCTGTATGCTGGGCAAGGAGCTTGGATGCTTAAATAACCTTATGTAAAGCAGCAGATTTTAAGAGACTACAGTGGCTTGGATTTGCATTGAGTATATTCCCCAAGGTCCATGTGCTGGAGGCCGGGGGCCAGTATGGTAAAATCACAATGATAAATCTTTGAAGTGTAGCCTGTAATGAGAAGCAGTTAGGACATGGCAGCACTACTATTGGAAGGAGTAATTCTCATCCCAGGAGGGAGTTTGTTCTCTGGAAAGCAGACTGTTACAAGGCAAGACCACGATGCATGCACTTGGCTCTTTTTCTTTCTCTACCAGATCCCAATGTAGCCAGGACATTCACTAGCAGCCAGATAGGTGGGAACAGCTGATTTGGACTTTCAGCCTTCAAAGGTGTGAGCTAAGTAAATGTCTTTTCTTTCCAAGGTACCCAGTATCAGACACGCTGCTGTAGTAACACAAATACATGTAAAACAACGCCAAAACAAGATAGAGCTCTCTTGAGAACAGTCAGAAGAGCTTTCTGAACTAAGAGATTTCCTTTTAACAGGATATAGGAGGACTATTAGGGTGATAGACATGCCTACTACAGCACATTCTGAGTGGAGGGGTCAGCAGAGCAGTGGCCAGGGGTCAGTACATTATGGCATTCATATGGGAAGGGGTATTAGTCCATTTAGAAAGAATCCTCTAAAAATCTCAGCTTGGGAAGACAAAATGACTCGAGGAATGCTTCTCATGGGTGCCCTTATCCCACTAATCTTGCTGAAACCAGTTTATTCTCCGTGAAGAGGTACATCAAGATTTGGGAATCTAATTCATGCTGTAGTTTTTATTTATATTAGAACTCAAACCTGTTCATTCCTCCCCTTTGCACTGGCCCAGAGCACGTGAATCTGGGGACCACTGGCAGCAGCTCCATAAAAGAGCATCTCGCCTGTGAGCCGTATTTTCTATTTTTATTAGCATTTCTTATTTGCCCACAGCCTGATTTCTTTTGGGCTTGACATAATTTGCATGATTGAGTTAATCCAAGTGTGAAATGCAGCAGAGACCTGATTCAATGGGTGGCCAGAACGCAGCATGATTAGGACATAAAAGAGATGGAGAGAGGCTCTGCCCCACAACGCCAGGTGCAGACACACCGAAAGGGGAGACCCAGACTGATCCTCGGGACCGAACAGCGCTCCAAGAGTGAGCTGAATACACTCAGTGCACGGATGCATTTTTCAAGGCATTTCTTTACATGTTTCCCAGGGTAGGTTTGATATCTGAGATGGACAAAGGGACAGCATCTGTGTGGTGTGAAAATCCTGTATCCTAAGTCGTCTCTATAAATGAGATATTTTCACATACTGTGTATCTAGGCTTACATATCTATTTACACTTGCACGTTTTATCTTAAAATACCTTTAGACTCATGGAGACACAGCACAGAACAATCCCTTGCATCATCTTCCACGTTCCCTAATGCTAGCACCACATATTGCTCCAGTCCAATAATCAAGACTGAGATGCTAAAACTAATGCAGTGCTGTTGGATAAACTACTAATCAGAGAAAAAATTCCGAGTTATCCTACATCTGATACAAGGGCCGAGGGTGTCTGTCTGGTGATGACAAGAGATGAGGAAGATTAACAGCCAGGAGGAGCTGAGCAAGACGACCGTAATCCTAGCATGTGAGGCAGGAGGATTGTGAATTTGATTCCAGCTTGGGCTATATAGAGATCTTGTCTCAAAACCAAGCCAAAACAAACAAATAAAACCATACTAGCTATGAGCCAACAGCAACAGCAACAGCAACAGAAAACTGTTCGCAAATGTTATAAAAGCCTTGACCACAATCTTATCTTGACTTCTAGGCACCGCCACACCCTTCTCACAACCAGTGCTGACACAAATACTTTCCTTATGAACTGACTGCCTTCCCATTCCAAAACTTCCCATGATCCAAGTTGTCCTCCCTGTCTATTCTTGATATAAGCAACTTACACTTACCTTCCCTTAACTTTTTAAAAATAGAAAGATTCTTCACTCCAAGCCCAGTGATCTCTTGCTTCTGCTACCTGACCTGACAGATTGCTGTGGTAACTCAGCTCAGGGTATGCCCTTGTCTGATTATCTAATATAAAGACTCAAAGGATCTCTTACTTTTAGGGATCCTTCAGACTCGAGATCGATTTGATTGGGTGCTGGGGAGATAGATCAGTTGGGACTTAACACGATTGCATAGTGTCCTGAGTTCAGTCCTCAGAACCCATGGATCAAAGTTGAGCATAGTGATGCTTGCTTCTAATCCAGTGCAGGGAAGGCAGAGACAGGATAATCCCTAGCCTAGAATAATCAGTAACTCCCAGACCAGTGAGACATCTTGTCTAAATAATAAATAAATAAATAATAAATAAAAATCCGTGTACGGCTCCTGAGCTAAACCGAGGCTGACCTCTAGCCTCTACACATATGCATGCATATTTGCAAGTGTTCTCAAACATAAACCATTGATTGCTTCAGCACTGCGGACTTCATTCAGCTTACCCCGGTTTTCCTAGTAATGCTACCGTATTCATTTTGAGAGACATATTTCACCCTTACTCATTGTGATAATTATTTTTAAGCATGAGAAGTGTTGTTTCAAGTTTTTAAAAAATCTGTGTCTATTATATTCATGCCTGCAATACCACCAGGGTGCAGGTGCCCCACAGAGGCCAGGAGAGGGGGTTGGAGCTCCTGGAGCTGGAGTCAGAGGTGTGCCTCTGGTGTGAGTGATGGGAACCAAAGCCAGGTCCTCTGGAAAAGCAGTGTTCTAGTTTACTTACTTACTATTTTTTATGATAAAACACACATGACCAAAGGCAAGTAGGAAAGGAAAGGGTTTATTTCGCTTGCACTTCCACATCATGGTCCATCATTGAGGGAATTCGGGGCAAAAACTCAAGGCAAGAACCTGGAAGAGGGAACTGAACCAGAGGCCATGGGGGAACACTGCTTACTGACTTACTTATGGTTAGCTACTTTTTTTTTTTTTTTATCCCTTTTCAAAATCTTTCCCCCTGGGGCAATACTGCTCACAATGGGCTGGATGCTCTCGCACCAATTATTAATCAAGGAAATGCCCCTCACAGACTTGTCTACAGGTCAATCTGATGGAGACATTTTCTCAATGGAGACTCCTCCTCCCAGATAACCCTGGCTTATGTCAAGCTGACATAAAACTAACCAGAGCAAGCAGTAAGTGCTCTTAACTGCTGAGCCGTCTCTCCAGCTTCCCCCCTTCCAATCACATTTCCCACACAGCCAGCCAAGCAGAGCCCAAGAGCCCCACGCTGGCACCGCACCCAGCCTAGGCTGCCCATTAGTTTCTGGAGCATTGGGAAGGTCACAGAGGTGCTTTGTGGAGCACCGGTGAGTCTGCAGGCAGCCAGCCGATTTTGGCTGTGAGTGCAGCTGTCCTCAGAGATCTTCAGACTCCAAAGACGTTCCTCCAAGGGTGACATGAGGACATTCGAAGAGCAGTGCGCAGCACGACTGTTCCAAGCACGGGGTCCTGCGTCGTGGTACAGGTAGTCGGTGAGGTTGCCGTAGTCCCAATATTTGCATTGTTTTGTAATGAAAATCCAAGTTAAAGTTTTATGCTGCTGTCATATAAAACCATGTCTCAAATTTTATGTTTAACAATATTTAGGCATTAGTATCTGTAAGATACATCTCAGCGGTATCACGAGATAAATGACAACACGATTCATTTGCCCTTAAGTTGAAACATAGAAAAAAAGAATATTTTATTGATTAATATGAAGGTGATATAATACCTCATCCTTAAAAAGTGAATATATATACATTTGGAGAGCTGAAGAAATGGTTCATTTGTTAAAGTTCTTGTTTCCAAATCATGGAGACCTGAGTTCTATTCCCAATACTCATCTAAATGCTAGGAACAGCACTGTATTCAAATAATCCAGTGCCAGGGAAGCAAAGAGGATTCCTGGGCTCTTTGACCTCTCTGGCAAGACAGTGTAGCTGAAATCAGCAGAGCCCAATATTAAGAGTATAAATAATAATAAATAAAATAAGGAAAATAAGAAATGGATAGGATCATATTCCATTGTATTACATGCATGAAATTCTTAAAGGATTAAAAACTAAGGTGGGGAAGAGGAAATCAGGGGCTCTATACTTTACTGCTGAGCTAATGGCTATTGATAGATTCAGAGAGAATGGAATCATTTCTTTAGTTGTACAGCCACTGATGACACTACAGTGATCATACACATGGCCCTGATTAAACTAAATGAAACACAAAACCAAACCAAAAGTCACGAATCTAGGAAAGGAGACTGATAGGGAGGAGAAGGGGCACTGTTAGGGATGGAGAGGGTGAGGGAGGGTGTAGGGAGAGAATAATCAGAATGCATCATATACATGTTTGAAATTGTCAGTGAATAAATCTAATTTCAAAATAATTAAAAATAGGGTGAATAACAATTGAAGAGAATATTCGAAATCAACCTCTGTCCTCAACTGGCACACATTCTCCTACACACATGCATGAACACACACACACACACACACACACACACACACACACACACACACACGTTTTTGATCTTTTATGACACTGAACTACTAGAAGATGGCTATGTATAATATGGGATAATCTGCAGGTCAAAACAGACCACTGTTGGGGAATGTGCAAACTCATGACCATTGTTGGGTTCTTGTCAACCATTTTGCTCAGTTCTAGTCAAGAGCCGAATATAATTTTAAGCTTTGTATCTAAGAATGAAAGTGTGTTAAGCCTGTAGCATGGAGAAGAAGACCCCATGATGGTGGATGGATAGCAAACCCACAGACTCTTTAACAATCCGTCTTAGTCTGTTTTCTTTTATGATAACTGAATGCCACAGTTTGGGACTTTATAAAGAAGAGTAGTTCGTTTAGTTGGCAGTTCTGCAGCCCACTAGCATGGTGATGCCACCTTCTCAGCACCAGGTGAGCACTCTACTGCTGAATCCCAGTGTGGAGGAGGCCACCTAACGGTGGAGCCGAGAAGGCATGCTAGCTTAGGTTTCTTCCTTCTCACAAAGGCAGCCATTGATTTAGGGTACCACTCTTCTGACCTACAGTTAACTTCAGTTATATCCCAAAGGATGCAGCTCCAGACAGCACAGTCTGATTAAGTTACCATTCTTTTGATATTGTACAATAGGGAATACATTTCAATGTGGGATTTAGTGGGGCCATTGAAGCCAGAGCAATGCCATGTGATGCAGAAATACTCTCAAGCTCTAGATAGCCAGCTGAAGACTCAGAATGTTTCAAACCTTTGCACTTTGTGAAACCATATTGTTATCTGCAAAGTTCATGCTCCAAAACTATGAAATTGAGTGAGAGTGATGATGATGATGAGGAGGAGGAGCAGGAGGAAGAGAAGGAGGAGCTCACAATGTTCTATGCAAGTTTACAATTTTGAGTTGGGCCACATTCAGAGGTATCCTGTGATACATGTGGCCCCCAGGATGCATGTGGGCAGGCCTGGTTTAAAGATATAAGTATTCCAAGAGTTTTTAAATTTTTTTAAAGTTTGAGCAATGTGGCATTTAAAACTCTAGGTTGGGGAAAGATTCATGAAGAGGAATCACAACTTAATGCCATGTAGTAGAAAAGGGACCAGAGTTTGGCATTTTCTTTTTATTTTTCAAAAACTTCAACCACATAAACTTCTTCCCAGAAGCCACACATTATTAAACAAAAGTCTTCATGCCAGGGATGAGCTACATTCCTATAATATACATTCCTGTTGATCAGGGAGACCCCTGAATCCCCAGAAACAGTACATACTGTTGACACTGTTGTTGATTGTCCATCAGAACTTGATGGTGAGATTCTACTGCTAAGCTAGTGCACCCTTTAGTTGTGGGAACTCGGTGGGAAGCTTCTTCTTTTCTGTCTATCCCCCATAGTGCCAGAGGATGCTACACCGGCTGCTGGGGAGAGTTGCCATCAGCAATCTCACTCAGCTGTGGACCTTATGTGCTATACTACCATGCCAGAAAAGTGATGCGCCCATTGGTGAAATAGTGGCAAGCCCCTTGTTGGTTAACCAAACTATTTCTTACTGGATTTAAGGCCTGTTCCTCGGAAGGACTTCATATCTGATTCTATAAACCTGGTGGAAGGCCCATAGCATGAATCCTAGTAGAGAAGCTACTGCTGTTATCTTATTGAACAGACAATGATGTGCCTGTCAAATTGCTTTCTATAATAATTAAGCTTATGCCCTTAGATCATTGGTGCTTTCAGCTTTGCAATGGACAGTAGTAACTTCAGAGACTTGCAACTGGGCAAAAGTGAGAATAAGTGATAATTACTGAATGTTCAACTCCAAATGAGACATCTGCATCACATCTTCCAAGATCAGGGAAAATCATAGAAGAGAAGAGAATGTAAAAGCTGGAAGAAGAGGTGTGTTGGGAATACTGTCCTCTAGAGCTGACATTGCACTCTTGAACTCATGGCTATGATTACCTAAGATTGAGCCCATCAGCATCCCACAGGGTAAAGGAGAATTTCTAAATAGTTAATGGCTGCCAGAGGAGGAAGAGATTTTTTTTCACTATCCTGGCCACAGATAAGGTGCCTGTGCTCTTGTAAATAACACCACACCCATGCTTCTGTAAGCAATCCTGCTTTAAAAAAAAAAGACAAGAAAGTGGATATCTGAGAAAGAGTAAAAACAACAGTGGGAATAGGGAAGGCACAAAAGAGGAGTGAATATGATCAAAAATATGCTAGTCCATGTAAGAAAATATAATAAAACCCATTATTATATAATTATGAGAAATGCATGCTAATGAAAACATTAGAAAACTAAACGTTGAAATCATAGAAGTTTAAAAAAATCATCTGCAGATCTTACACCGTTCTGCTTTTCTTCTTCCAAAAATAGGCATGAATAGCTGGACTTCCAGATCTTACCGTGAACAGATTATTAAAATTTCCTGGCATAGAAATTTTAGCAACAAATAGAATTTTTCCTTTATAAGGATTAACCTTCAACTTCTGGAAAAAGGTAATGAGTGAGAAAACAGTATATTTTAAGAGGAATATTCTACAGTAGGCACCAGCTAATTCTCAGTAGAAATGTGACTTGGTGAGGTCATGTCTGATGGTCAAGGTCTATCTGGTATGAGCCATGGCTAGACCGTGTGCTGAAAGATGGGGCACAGTCCATTTCAGGACAGAGGCAGGATCTGAACTCCTCTGCCCTGCCCTCCTCACTTACCCATCGTTTGTTTGGACTTAGATTTTAAGACAGAACAGCCCTTGCCTTTTTCATTCAAAGAACTGAAGAAGATTGTCATTCCCCAGACAAGCAAAGACATTACTTGATGTCATTTTACTTTTATTATAAAAAACACAAAATGTGTATACAAAAGCATGAAGCAATGAACTCCCACAACTCATCACCCAACTTCAATAGTTGATTATCAACAAGAAGCCAAACATCTGTTCCCTGCTTAGTGGTCACTCACACCTTAACTTACACTGAATTTTTAAAATTGTGCCAACTTGCCCCAGTATAAAATCCACGAAGTCAGGGCTGCAAGCACACAGTACCATATTGCCTTCCATCTGTATTTTGTTGCACATCAGATCCCAGGACCCATCCTGCCTCTCTACTCGCCAAACAAACTCCCCACTTCCTCTTCCCCTCAGGCCCTGGCAGCATCTACTTTGTTCTCTATTTCCATGAGTTTGATCGCGTTAGATAAACTCATATAAGTAGGATTGTACAGGATTTGCGTTTTGTGGCTGGCTCGTTTTATTTAACAAAATGTCCTGAAGGTTCTTCATGTAGCTTGTGACAGATTTCCTTCTTTTAGAAAGCTAAATAATATTTCACTTTACATGTTGTTGACTTTTCTGTATCTTTTCATCTGTCAACGAACTGTGCCCTTCTCTTGGACATTATGAAAAATTATGCAGTGAATATGGTTATACAAGTATCTCTGTGAGATAGAAGAGCAATTGCAGGGTGTGTGCCTTGGCCATAGGCTATAGGCTCATATATTTGAATGTTTGGTCAGCAATTGGTGGAACTGTTTGGGAAGGATTGGGAGGTGTGGCCTTGTTGGAGGAGGTGTGTCACAGAGGGAGGGCTTTGAGGTTTCAGAAGCCCACCCATCGCCAGTTAGCTCTCTCTCTCTCTCTCTCTCTGCCTCTTACCTTGCAGAGAAGGATGTAAGGTCATAGCTAGTGCTTCAGCACCATGCCTGCCTGCTGCCGTGTTCCCTGTCATAATGGTCATGGGCTCTAACCCTCCAGAACTGTAAGAAATACCTCGGCAAACACCTATATAAATTGTTTTAGTCTACATCTTGTCACTGCAATTGCAAATAACTAAGACACAGGGTCATATGGTAATCCAGCTTTAATTTTTCTTGAATAATCAGCATCCTGTTACTTATAATAACCACAGTATTAGATTCATAGAAACAGTATACAAGTATTTCAACTCCCCTCTTCCTTTTTGTCTCCCTTTCTTTCGATGGTATTGGAGATTCTACTTACCACCTTGAATATGCTAAGTGTTCTACCACTAGCTATCTTCCCAACCCTGTATTTACTTTCTCTTTTGAGATAGGGTCTCTGTGCATAGTCCAGAATAGCATTAACTCATTCTGTAGCTGAGGGAGATCTTGAACTTACAATATTCTTACCTTAGCCTTCCAAGCAGCTGGGATCACAAGCCTGTGCCACTAGGCCCAGCTCTTCATTCCTTTTTGTATTGTGGTGTTGATCTTCATAAGTAGCAAATGATAGCTCATTATAATTTCTATTTCCATAATTAATGATGATGTATTTTCATATGTGCTTATTGCCATTTGTATACCTTTTTGGAGAACCTTTATTCAGATAACTATTCTACTTTAAAATAGAGTTTTTGGTCTTAGGCTACTGAATCCTGGGAGCTATTTATTATGTCTTGCTCATCTGTCCCTCCTCCCTTGAGAAATATAGCTTGCAAGCATTTTCTTCCATCCTGAAGATTGCCATTTATTTGGCTGATTGTTTTATGTTGTATACAGAAGTTTTCAAGTTTGGTTTAGTCCCAGTTATCATTACTTTTATTACTTGGACTTTTGGTGTCAGACCTATGAAACCATTTGCCAAATCCAACGTCATGATGTCTACTGCGAAAGTTCTTTTAGGAGTATTGTAGTTTCAAGTCCTGTCTTGAGGTCTTCCATTCATTTTCAGCTAATTTTTGTACACGACATGAATACCTACCTATCCGTTCTCTTTTTGCATGTGATGCCTCAATTTCTCAGCAGCCCTTGCTGAAGGGTCTGTCTTTCCCCACTGTGTAGCCTTGGTAATTTTGGCAAGAGTCATTTGATCGCATGTATGAAGGGAGTATTTATGGACTCTCTCTGTCATTTCCCTGCTTCCATCTCTACCAACGCCATGCTGCTTTGATTAGTATAACTCTGCAATATTTTGAAAAGTATGAGCTCTCCAGCTTTGCTCTGCCTAGGATTGCTTTGACTCTCCATCACTCCTTGCACCTCTCCTTGTGATTTCCTCTTTGGAGCACCCAGATGTTTAAGAACATTTAATTTTCATATATTAGTGATTTTTCCAGTTTTACTTTTCTTATCAATTTATAATTTTATCCTATAGTGATTGGAAAAGATCCTTGATATGATCGAAACCTTCTTACACCTATAAAGACCTGCTTTGCGGCTCACAATAATGATCTATCTTGGAGAATGTTTTACCTGCATGAGAAGACTGTACATTTCGCTGTCATAGTACGGAGTGCCCGTGTATGTCTGCCAGATCCCACTGGTCTCTATTGTCGGTCAAGCCCTCTGCTTCCTTACGAGCATTCTACCTGCTCTCTCTATCCATTATTAAAATGATCCCTTATAATGTTTTATATCATTCTTTTCCTCTCACTGACTCCTGCTATTCTGTCAGTGTTTGCTTTATATTATTTGGATAGTCTGGTGCTAGATGCAAACATCATTGTTACTGTAATATATTCCTAGAGAAATTACTCTTTTATCATTATATAACATCTTTGTGTGTGTGTGTGTGTGTGTGTGTGTGTGTGTGTGTGTGTGTGTGTGTGACAGCTTCTAACATAAAATCATTTTATATCATATGAGGCCACTCATTATCTTTTTATTTACTATTTAATTGGCAATAACATATTTTTCCCTCCTTTCATTTCAGCTTATATGTGTCCTAATTTTTTAAGACTTGTTTTATTTGCATATATATGTGTTTGGCTATTTACATATGAGTGCATGTGCCTGAGAGGAATGCAGAAGAGGGTGACAGGTTCCCTGGAGCTGGAGTTACAGGTGGTTGAGAACTGCCCAACATGGGTACTGGGAAATGAACTCAGGTCCTCTGCAAGAGCAGCCAGTGCTCTTGATTGCTGAGCCATCATCTCTCAGGCTGTGTTCTTAAATTTTAATTCTGAACTAAATCTCTAAAGAAAACATATAGTTATATTTTTTATTCACTTCTTAACTGCTCTAATATCTTTTAATCGAAGGATTTAAATTCATTTACATTTAAAGAAACTTGACTGAATCTTTCTATTTCCATTTTGTTAATTATTTTCTGTCTGTCATAGTGATTTTGTCTTCTCTTTTACTCTCTTATTGCTTTTCCTTGTGTTTTGTTGGTCCTTTGTGGTAACATGCTTTGATTATTTTTTTCATTTCCTTCTGTATATCTACCATGCAAACTCTTTTATAGTTGTCATGGGGCTGTTATAAAATATTGTATAACAACCCATTTTGAGCTGATAACTTCAATTAGACACTCAATTCTTCTATGATTTCCCATACAGAATTTTTATTAGTAAGGTGACAAATTATCATCATAGGTAGTTGGTATCCCTTAACATAGCTTGATAGTTTTTTTCATCTTTACTTTTAGAATTTTTATATCACACAGTGATTTATGAATTATCATTATTGTATTATAATATCCAGTGTTTTTCTTTATTGTATTTACCTTTAGCAAGGAGGTTTACTTAAAAATACTTACTTTACTTAAAAATATTTTAAATGATTTATTTATTTTTATTTCGTATGCATTGGTGTTTTGCCTGCATGTATGTCTGAGGGTGTCAGATCCCCTGGAACTGGAGTTATAGGCAGCTGTGTGCTGCTATGTAGGTGCTGGGAAATGAATCCAGGTCCTCTAGAAGAGCAGTCAGTATTCTTAACGGCTGAGCCATCTCTTCAGCCCCAAGGTTTATATTTTTCAATATTTCTATGCTGTTGTTTAATGTCTTTTTATTTCAACATGAAGAACTCCTTTTAGCATTCTTACAGAGCAGTCCTAGTGTCAATGAATTTTGTCAACTTCTGTTTATCTGGAAGGCTTTATATTTTCATTTTTGATGTGTAATTTGAGAGAATGTACTATTCTTGGTTGGCAGCACTTTGAACATAAATATATTATTCTACTTCCTTTCAGGCACTTGTAGGTTTGTGCTAAGAAATCTGCTTTATAATAATCTTGTAGAAGCTCCCTTGTATACAGATTGCTTCTCTCTTGTAGCAGACTCTCTATTTTAGACTGTCTATTGGCTATTTGATTATATTGAGTTTCAGTGTGGGATTCTTTTGGGCCATCCTCTTTAAAGAAATCTTTTGAGTTTGTTGATTTGTATATCCTTTTTTTTTTTTTTCCTTTCAGAATTGGGAAGGTCTTAAAAACCATTTTCTTTAAATTAGCTCTTTGATCATCCTGTTTTTCTGGAACTCACATGATGCATGTGCTTGTCTGAGTGATGGTATCCCTGTGTGCTTTGGGCTTTCTTCACCTTTTCCATCTACCTCCATAATTTCCAGACCACTTATTCAGTGGTTTTGAGTGGCCTGTCTTTGACTTTGCCCATTCCGCTTGATCAAGGCTAATGTTCCTTCCTGTGGTGAATTTTTCAGTTCAGTTCTATAGTCTTCAGCCTGAGATCTTAGTTCACTTAGCATCCTAAGAATTATTGTTATTTTTAATTGTGTTTCTGAAACTTAGGTGTTTAGAGTCATCTTCTAGGAACTAAATGTGCTCCTTTGATAGGACAAAATCCACTATTCCTTTTTTATCTTTCATTAGAGTATTATCATTTAAAAACTCAGCTACTTCTTGTTTATGTCATTTGGTACCCTACAAAAAATAAAAATAAAGATAAACCTTTCATTTGTCAGTCTGGTTAGAGACTTCTGGATTATATGATCCCTGGGCCAATACTCGTGTATAATCTCCTAATTGAAGAATGCTGCTAGTTTCTACGTAGGAACTCCATCCTGGTACTGGTTTGTGAGACTCTGTTCACTTAAGTTATCCATCACCGTATTCTCAGCATTACCTAATCCTAGTGCTGTGCTAATTGCATTGCCTAGACTCAAGCAAGACAGGCCAATTCTTTGGGTGGTCCCCTGATAGGACAGAATATTAGATATCATTCCTACTCTTCTTGTTTTCTCCCCAGGGAACAGTGGGAGTTCAAAAAGGGTTTGCTGTTGCCATTTGTTTTGAGAGACAGTCTCTTAATGTAGCTCATGCTGGTTTCAAATCTGTAATTCCGCAGCCTCAGGCTTCTGAGTGTTGTATGTGCCTCAAGATCAGCTACAACAGGAGGTTTCTCTAACTTAGGCTGTGCCGAGAAGAGGTACTCTAGTGGGCAAATGTCACAAGTTCCCCACTATACTTTCATGCAACTGGCTTCATGCTCCCATAAGACAGTTTCTGAGTGGGAGAAAGAGGCTCTAGGAACTCCAATACTACAATATGCTGGTGTAAATTTTTTTGCATTGGATTATATGAGAGCACTTTATTCAGGTACTTTACTGGCCAAGGCAGTCACCCAGATCTCACATTATAACTTTAAATGAAAGAATAAATCTAGCCAATGATTATTAATGACTCCTAAAGCACAGCTGGTGGAACACTGTCATAGGCACATATGTCTGGCAAGATATTGGTACATTTAAAACAATAACAACAAAACAGGGTCTCTCTATGTAGCCCTGGCTAGCCTGGAACACGATATAATAGACCAGGCTAGACTTGAACTCACAAAGCCTCTGCCTACTGAGATCTGGAATTAAAAGTTCATGCCACCACTAGCCACCTTGTAGATATTTTTTAAGACAGGGTCTCATGCCACCCAGGCTGGCCTCAAACTTACTCTGTAGCAGAGGCTGGCCTCAAGTTCTTAAAGGAGTGGGTTACCACCCTCAGCATATAATATTATTCATAATCATGTCAGTAAATATCCCTGAAAGATACCTATCATTATCTACAACCCAATTAGAAAGTCTTTGATATGTTAAAGTTACAATTACTATTAAAAATTCCTACGTGGACCTATAACTATTTATTCACATTTGTTCATGGGAGGGCAAGAGGTGCTTACCCCAAGCCTGACAAATCTGAGACCAGTCTCTGAGACCCACAGGTGGAAGGAAAGAACCATCTCCTACAAGTTGACCTCTGACACACACCCCCTGCTAAATAAATAAATAAATGCAGGGCATACTCTTTTTCAAATCAGAATTCAAACAAAGCTCAAGCAGCATTATCTGATAAATCATTTAACTCTCCTAATCTACTGATCTTGCTCCATCCCCCACGCTACATCTTTTCATTCTTACATTCTATCCGTTGAGAAAACCAACTTGTTTCTTCATAGAACTTTCTACGTTCGTGATTGACATCGCACGTTTGTGGTGGTTTCGTTTTGGTTTAGTTTTGGAGATAAGGTCTCGCTACACAGCCCAAATGTGTCTTGGGACTCACCTCCAACTTGTAATCCACTTGCCTTAGCCTTCCAAAGGCTGGACTTACAGCCCTGTACCTCCACACACAGATCGTGATGTCTTCTAAGGTGTGCTTCTGTGCCCTGTATTTTCCTGTACCCTGGTTGTTACGCTTAGAGAATTAGTAAGACTTAAGTCTGCGCCAGGCTCTTCCTGTTACATCGCATCCGAAGAGATGCAGCGACCTCTGTTTTGTGATAGTGAGTCTGATAGATAGGTTTAGGCATTGGCAGACAGACGTACCCATTACAGCGTTCCACCAGCTGTGCTTTAGCAGTCATTAATAACCATTGGCTAGATTTATTCTTTCATTTAAAATTTTAAAGTGAGATCTGGGTGATGGCTCATCCAGTAAAGTGCCTGTCTGGCAAGCAGGAGGACCAGAGTTTGGACCTCCAGAACACATGTGAGAAGATGAGCGTGGCGGCATGTGCCTGTGGCTCCTGCCTTGAGGGGTAGGGCAGCAAGGACAGGCAGAACCTAACGCTCACTTGCCTGCCAGCCTTGCCAAACCGATGACCTTCAGCTTCAATGAGAGATTCTGTTTCAAAGAATAAAGATGGAGAATGATTGAGGAAAGACACACAAAGTCACCTTTGGGCTTCCACATGTCCATGTGTAGTTGCAAGCACATATACACATATGTGGGACACATATGTCCCACATGTATGACAACACACACGCACACACACATTCTCTTCTAATTTACCATTCCTTGTAGATGCACATTCCTGTATGTATGTATGTATGTGTGCGTGCACGTGTAGCGGTCAGAGAACAATTTTAGGGAATCCGTTCTGTCCTTCTGTCATACGGGATGGGGGATTGAACTCAGGTCATTAGGTTTAGCAGCAAGTGACTTTGTATCCACTGAGCCATCTTGCCACCCGAGGAGCATATTTCTTTAATTTTTAAAAATTTCTTTATTTAAATAAATTAGAAATAATAAGAAATAATAATATGAAGAAGAAATTAATTCTTTATTTCTTTAATTAAATAAGTTAATTATTTAATTAAAAATAATTTTATACAATATATTTAGGTCATATTTTCCCCCACCACAACTCCTCCCAGATACTCCTCACTTTTCTACCTGCCCAACTTCATGTTTGTTTTCTCTCTCCACCTCTCTTTATTTCTCTCTAGGAAAAAAGAATCTAAAACAAGAAAGCAAAAACTAATAAGATAAAAAAAAATACCCATAACAAAAAGCACACAAAAATATCATGGAGTCAGTTTTGTGCTGGCCAACCATTCCCATGCATGGGGCCGGCTTGCAGTGTGGTTGACATAACCGGTGTCACTCCATTGGAGAAAATGGATTTTTGTCTCCTAGTGAGTATCAACTGAACATAGCTTCTTGGTAAGGGGTGAGACTCCTTCTTAGCGCTGGACTTTTATTTGGTTTGAACCTGTTCAGGTCTTGTGCATGCCTTCACAATATCTGTGTTTTCATGTACGTACCAACCCTGTTGTACCCAGAAGATGATGTTTACTTGGAAGCACCCACTGTCTCTGGCTTTTACAATCTTTCTGCCTCTTCCTCCATGACTCTCTGAACTCTGAGGGCAGGGGCTTGATAGAGACATCCCATTTGGGGTCTAGTGTTACAAAATCTCCCCCCCTTTTTTTTTACACATTGTACAATTTTGTTTCTCTGTTAATTACCACCAATGAAAGAAGAAATTTCTTTGACGAGGGTTGAGCAATACACTGATCTATGAGTATAACTATAGGAGTTGTTTTACTGCTGTACTCCTTTAGCAGAATAATAGTAGGTTTTCCTCCAAGCCCGTGTCCTACCTAGTCCTAGGTTCTTGTCCATTTTGTTAGTATCAGGTATGGGTTTTATCTCATGGAGTGGGTCTTAAATACAATTTCAAAAGAGTGGTTGGTTACCCCATATCATTTGTGCCACTGTTACACCAGTACACCTTGCAGGCAGGTATCTGTTGTTGGTTGTGAGGTTTGTGGCTGGGTGATGTTTATAATTACTTTTCTTCTATGGTAGCATGCATAATATCTTTCAGCACCATAAATCCTAGTCAGAATGAGCATAGCTTCTGGTTGACAGCCAGCTCAATGATATAAGTGAATAATGTCTTCAGCAACAGGGACTTACTGCCAGGTCGTGGAGGGTAACCAATGGCCTTGGCAATAGTCTGTTATATTTGAAGAGGATCTGCGGAACCCCCTTGACCAACAACTCAATAAAATGTAACTCATTCCTGGCACTTTAGGTTTTATTAGTGGCATAAGATGTCCAGCTGGGATTTGTCTCCCCATTATCTGATGACTCCATTCAAATTCCTTTCATGTACGTATATCTTCTAGGAAGTTTCCACAGTAGTAAGTTTCCATAATGGCTTCTCAAAAGATCTTTGGTGTCAGCTGTTTCTCCCAGTGTTCCCTCCTTTACCTTGCCCTCCCATTAACCTCCCCTAGTTTTCCCTTTATCTCTTTGTAACGCTCTATTCTATTTCTTCTTCCTCAGGAAGAGCCTCTCCTTCCCCTTGTCCCTTACTAGCTACTTAACATCTGTGATAATTTTGATCAGAAGTGCATTTCTTAAGAGCAAGGAATTATGCCTCTATTACCTTGAATATAAAATAAGATACATGTCTCACTTCCCTCATGAAGATATTGGGTGGGTGCGGAATCAAGCAACTTCAGCCCATATGATTAAGAACCTCCTGTTAAGAATTACAATGTTTATTATTGGTAGCCAGTTTGAAGTGATGCTTTGGTTGGGATAGGAATCACTCATGGCTAGTAGACCTGGCAGGGATGACAGCGGTATGGCAGCGATGAAGGGGTGAAGGGAAGATTATAGCATAGAACCAGGGAAGGATGAACGATCTGAGCATTCAAACATTCACTTTTGTCAGAACCTCTTATGCTTGTGTTCCTTATAAAGCACTGTGCAAAATATGGATGACATTTTGCAGATGATTGTAGAAACATATTATAGGAAATTTCTTATTAAAACCCAGCAGCCCACCTCTGGGGACAGTGATACATAGTTTTAATCTCAGCATTCAGGAGGCAGAGGCAGGTAGGTCCTTATGAGTTCCAGGCCAGCCAGGGACACCTAGAATGACTCTTTCTTTAAAAAAAAAAAAAAAGGAAGAAAAAGAATGATCCATCAGTTCTGATTTCTGTCCTAGAAAAAGATACTCAGATCATTTCATGGTCCCTCTTGAGTCTGAATTGCTCTGTTATATCAGGCTATTTCTAAATCATTCCGTAAGGTGGAGAAATCACCAAATTCGGGTTGCATCTCCAGAAAGTACCAGATGACGGATCCAAATTGTGACTTCCCACACATGCTGTAAGATGCTGTCAAAAGCAGCTAACATGCATGCTGTCTTTCACATCTGAGGAACATTTTCCTTTCAGAATACAAAATAATGTGAGACATTCTAAATGATGCATTTAATATGTCAATACAGATATATACTAAATCCCAGCAATATTCTCTATACACACAACCTTACAGCTCACTTAAAACCCTCCTCATTCTAAGATGGCAATAAGAAAAATGTGGAGTTTCCGAAATGAAAGAAAATGAAGAGGAGAATCTCTAAGAGGATTCTTAAACCTCTAAAATGCTACTGGGATTCCTCATTGTTAAGCATCAGGTTAGGTGTGAGGGGGTCTCGAAACCATGTATTAATATGCTGCCTGTTACTATGCAGTCAATTACCTTATAAGAAGAAAAGGTACATTTTCCCTCAATAGTCATGGAGATGCTGTTCTAAAATCCGGCAACACTCTTGTTTCAGTTCTCTGGCCAGAGAGGAACGTCACAGAAGGCGTGCACAGTGGAGTTAGCCACTGGCCTAGCAAGGCAGAATGCTTAAGGAGAGACTAGACTCCCGATGGCATGCCCTAAACTACCCAAAGACGTCACACCAGGCTTCATTGCCTCCCAACAGCAGCACCTGGGGACCAAGATTTGAATACATAGGCCATTAGAGATCCCAGGAAGTATTCAAACCACAGTATATAACTCTTGCCAAAACAAAAAACAAAAACAACAGCAAAAATCTCACCAAAATCTATTTCCTTGTCAAGGGGTGGGAAATAATACAGACTAAACACAGGTCCAAATCAAAAGCTCCAAAGAGCCAAATCGGAAAAGCATAGTGGGTGTGAATGCAAAAATAGAAAAGGAAGAATGGGATCCCGGACTTGGCTCCAGAGAGCACCAGTCTGGAAGCTTGAGCGACATATGTGAAACATCAAAGCAGACGCCAGAGCCCCCTAAACAAATCAAACCAAGGCACACAATACCAGATAGCTCTAGAAAGAGGGAAGGTCTTCTATTGTTACAGGGAGATCAAGGCCAACAGGGTTATCTAGAGTGATTAGCAGGGTAGGACAGCCAAGATGAAGTTTCTCCTTAAGCAAATGTGACGGTCCCTGTTATTTAAGGGGACAACATCACCTTCCAGGACACAGGCAACCTTCTAAGAAGGGGATAGCACAGCAATGGGTGAATCCTGACTTCATTGAGTCTTGCAAGTGTAGAACCTGCAGACTGCAAGGGTTCAGTGTTTCAGATGGAATCAAACCACTTGGTATGTGTAATGGAAATGAGAGTGTGAGAGTCTGATTCCAGATGTCACCAGACTCCAAGGAGGAGAACCACCATATCAGATCAACGTTCAGTAGTAGATGATTCACAGAGAAGGTCAAGAACCAGAGTAACTAACGCAAGAAGCCAAATCCAAGGAAGATTATAATCTTTAGAGCAGTTCCAGGGGAAAATTTAAGGTCAAGGTCAATGAGTGTTCACAAGAGAGAAGGGCTAAGGTTATCAGCTGTCAACAGATAAGTGATACTGATGTCTACTTGAAAGATATCACTCAGGCACCCAGTCATCCCACAGGCACCCAGACATCATGTAGGTACCCAGGAGAGGGCGTTTCTAAAGACTGACTGGTAACTTGGTCATTATCCTGTGGATAACAGAGCATCACTGAGGCTTTCCAATAGGAGAGGAATTTGATTGAGTTTTGTTTAAAACAGATATTCTAAGATTACATGTGGACGAGATCAGAAAGATCAAAATGACTCCTTTGTTTTTTGTGGATGACATTGAGGGTATCCGTGGAAACTTAAGGAGATCTATCTTTTTTGCATGTCCCCAGCCACAAGAATCACCCACAGACAAAGGGCTCTGAAATGGCCCAGATAATGCAACAAGGGGAAAACTGTTCTCCAAGTGTAAAAACTGTCCACTGTTAACCTGCAACTGCAGGAAGGGCCCCACCTCTCATTGCCTTCCTCAGCCCAGGACACTCCTGTCCTGCAATGTGATGCACACTATGTGGAAGCAGACTTGGAGCTGGGGCTTGTCATATTTCCTAAATGCTAATGACAAGAACCCTGTGATCCCAAAGTAGAAAGTTTCTATCCATGTAAACAGTGGACTGATCTTCCTTCAACTATAAACCCAAACAGGTTGGTATAAAGATGAGGCAGAGACTCTTACCATGAACAGACTACATCAACGGAAGAGCCGAGTATTGCTTTTAAATTCTCTTACACATTCCAAAACTACTTCCTAATTTAGACAGGGGACAGAAATGAGTAACTGCTGGGAGCTAGGTGGGATGGGAAACCAACTCCTAAAGTCCAACACTGAACATCCAGACTCTTTTGTCCTGTGGTGACATAAACATGGTAATTGGGACTGTGGAGACCTAAACTAGAAACAAAACAAAGGGATGTTTTGAATCCTATCTGAGCATCCTCTTCATACCAAAGTAGTTGACTTTGCCTTTGAGGAAGGCTCAGTCCATCATGCTTAGCGCTGCAAGAACAGGCTCTGGAAATTGGAGAAAGCTGCTCAGGTTGTCACAGATCAGAGGGAAGGTCCTGGGCTGCCTCCTTATAAACACTTCCAGTCAATTTTCAAAATGGTCATCCAAGGACAGAATTATTACCAGGTATTTTGAGAAAAGTGAACTAGAACTCAACAAATTACCCAGCTTCAACTGTAGCAAGCAGGGGTGGAAAAGATAGCTTTTTGACTTATATCTGAACAAGGTCTTGTGTTTTTCATTGTTTTACACTAACTTCTTTTTAGTATTTTATTTTCAGAGTGTGTTCTAGTTTGCTTTCTATTGCTGTAAAAGAAAAAAAAAAAACCTAAAAGCAACTCTGGAAGTAAGGGATTTACTTGATTTTCATAACCTAATTTACAGTCCACTGAGGGAAGTTAAGGCAGAAACTCAAGGCAGGCTCTTCATGGTTTGCTCAGTCTGCTCTCATATACAACCCAGGAACTCCCGGCCATGGGTGATACCCTTCCCCTCCAGCTCCCAGTCATCTGGGTCCTCCCACATCAATCATTAATCAAGAAAATGCCCTACAGACTTGCCTACAGGCCAATT
Organism: Cricetomys ansorgei; assembly: GCA_026225945.1. NCBI lineage: Eukaryota > Metazoa > Chordata > Mammalia > Rodentia > Nesomyidae > Cricetomys > Cricetomys ansorgei. Next base: position 3,370,640 of record JAMJFZ010001815.1, on the reverse strand, counting down.
TGATGAAGACATTTTCTCAGCTGACGTTCCTTCTTCCCTGTCTGACCCAAGTTTGCATCGAGTTAACAAAATCAAACCAGGGTAGAATGCTTGCAAAAGAGGCCAAGAAGTACCTCACAGCTGAAGATGGCTTCCAAATCTGTGCCCACAAATCTATTAACAGCTCCTAAGAGGCACCCAGAGGCTATGATCCATGGGCATTCCAATCTAAAACTATCTTTTTATCCCCATTTGTCTGTTTATCATCTCCTCTTAATGAAAAGAAATACCCTTATCCGCCTATTAAGAATTCTTGGTGGAGTTCAGCTGGAAAAACCGACAAGGGCTACTTATATGAAATCCATTCACTTCTCTAGTTTCTGTAATTCCTCTTCTCTTCGCACCTTTGCAGCATGTTAAGCACAAGGCCATTGCCGCCTGCTAGAGGGCTTCAGTAGCACAGCCATGGAGGCCTGGATGCCCTCTAATGCCTCAGGATTGCACTTCACGGTCCAGAGACACCAATTCTGCTCCAGGCAGTCTCAGGGTTTCAAGAGTGGCTGAAAATTTGAAGTTTCCAGGTGTCAGTCACACATACTGGCTTTGTCACCCGGTGTCCACTAGGGGACCGAAAACACTCTGAGCTATCTGAGCAGAGATGGTTTGATGATAGAGTAGTGTGGGCAAGAATTCTTTGCCAAGAAGCTGTCTGCATAGGCAGATTGACTGATTAAAACTTCAGTGAGGTGGAGAAGTCGGGATGTTGCAATTCCAGAGTCTAATTACAGTTTATCGGGTGATCTGTAGCCTACTGAACAGCCATTCCCTGTCTGCAACCTCTGTATCCGACCAAACATCCTGCTCTTAGCTAGAACTGACAGCCTGACAAAAGATAAAAAGGGAAAAAAAACCTTTTGGAGTCTATTAACGTAACAAAACCCTGGCTTTCCATCAACCAAAGGACTATACACTTTGTCAGCTAGCATCCAAGGCAGAGTCCCTCATCGAATCCATCCCTGTGACAGACATGGTGGAAAGACAGAAACAAATCCTACAAGTTCTCCTCACTTCCTCAAGTGCACCGTGACACAAACCACCGACCTAAGCAATCAATAAATGTAATAAAATTTTAAATCACACCGGCAAGCTAAAGACTGTCTGAGGTAACGTCAGAAGTAAAGACAGAAAAAGCAATTTTTTCAGTCTATTTACAATTGCTCCAGAGAGATGGTTACACTGACTGCCAACGCTGGTAAGGACCGTATCCTGCTGGCACTGCCGCTGTAGTCTCTGTTCCAACTAGGGATCAAACTCAACTCTCTGATGTCTCTGCTAATAATACATCTTAAAAATGCCATGATTTATAACATTCTTTGTTTCATTACCACAACAATTCCGTGAAACTGCACTCACACTGGGGAGACCTCAATCTATGTGCCTGGGTCATGGTCACTCAGACTTTGCTCAAGAATAAACCATGTCTTTTATAATCTCCTTTGTGGTGAGAGCTGTTTCTTCCAATGGCAGTAGCTAACTACAGATGGCCAAGTATTATATTCCTAATCCCAGCACTTGGGAGACAGGCAGAAGGATCTTGAGTTCAAGGACAGCTCGACTACACAGTGGTTTCAAAGCTAGTCTGAGTTTTGTAACATGACACGGACTCCAAAAGAAAACAAAACCCCAAGGACTGAAGATGTAGCTCATTGTTTGAGTGCTATGTAGTGCTACAGCTGAGCTCAAACACAGAGAAATTTTGGGGGTGCGGAGTGAGGGACAGGGCTGGAGACGGCTCAGGGAGTAAACTGGTTGGATCCTCAGTACAAAAACAAAACCAAAACAAACCTGGGAGTGATGGTACAGGCCTGTAGTCTTGGTGTTAGAGATCAGGAGGTGGACACAGGTGGTTTCTGGGGGCTTACTGGGATCCAATCCAGCCAAATTGGTGAACTCTTGGTTCAATGACAACCCATGTTTAAAAAAAAAAAAAAGCTGGAGTCAGAGAAGATAGCTCAGTGAGTAAAGACAATGGCTGTCTAAATGAGAGGACCCGGGTTTGAAACCTTCAAACCCAATTAGAAACCAGACACCCCAAGATGAGTATCTGAAATCCCAGTACTCTGTAATTCCAGTATGGAGAAATAGGAGGAAGAGACAAGAGAATCGTTGTGCACTCATGAGCCACCTAGCTTGGTAAAACAGCAGTGAAAAACTAACAAAGAGAACCTGTCTCAAACCAGGGAGAAGGAGAGGATGGACACCAGGCATTGTTCTCTGACCTCTATGTGTGTGCCTGTGTGAGAGCACACATGCACGCACACGCACGTGCACACACACCCTACCTACTAAAGAGCTGAAAAGGCAGAAAGGGAACAGTAAAATACTAAGGGGTTAGTAGCTGCTGAAAGTAATCCCCTCTTCTAGGACTAGAGGTTAAATAGCTTCTGAGGAGGATTGCCCACAGAGGTGCTGGTATCTCTGATGGGATAGGATGAAGCTGGTTATGTGTGTTGGAAAATCTGCAAACTAAATTCAGTTGTCATGACTGCAAGAAGCTGCTTCTGCCAGAGAGATGTAGTCAGGTGGAGACGACTCTGCAGGAACGGGAAGCAAAGGAAGTAGCCAATTCCCTTTCATCTTTAAAGGACTCTATCCTTCTACCCCATCCTCTAAGCCCCTGCAGGCAATGGTTATTAGGAAAAGCAGCAGGCAAAAATATAATTTGCATTCTTGGTTCTGACATCACCAAACCATATAAAGGTAAAATTAAAATTAAGAGACAATGATTTAATAAGTGACATATTCATTAAGATTTTTGAAAACAAATTTGACACTATAAATCCCAAACAAAAAGGAAATCATAGCGCCAAAGAGACTCATCTGGGAAAAGTGTTTTGAATGTAACCAATTGCTCTGTATACGAAGTCATTGTCTTGGTACTAGAAAGGGAAAAGAGTTAGATTATTATTGGAAACCCTGAATTCAAGTAATGCAAATCTGTCTTCAAGTTCATTTAACAAAGTGACATTTAAATTACTAAGAAGAATGGAATAAACTCTGTGTTATTTGCACTCTCCCAATATTCTGAGATGAAATTGTCCTGGGATCAGCAACTGATTAAGCTGATTATATACCTCATACGTGTAGGATGTGGTTTTCAGCCAGCCACAATCAAAATACAATTTACCTCTGTTAGTGTAATAATGTAGATACTATAAAAGGCTTCTCTTGGTAAGTGTTTTTCATTTACATTTCTCCAACTATTAGTGGGGTATTTTTACAGCCCCACTCTGTCTTCTCCCTGCCTTTAATGTCACATTCTGACCATGGAATTGTTTGAATCTCTTGCAATTGGTACTGAAGGCAATCCAGATGCATGAGAAGGGAGGGATCTGTTAGAAACCATATGCAAATGCTACCAGGAAAACTGCAATGAACAGGGTGTTTCTTGAACAGGCATTGGGCAGAGATAAATCATGCCAATAGAGTCCTACCAACAACAGCCAGTAGAAATGGAGCAAGAAGACAATAACGAGGCACTGTTTATATGCACCTGCTCTCAAAAGAAACAAACTGGGGGTGTTGGGGGAGGACTCACCTGGCAGCAGCTCATTCAAAAGGAAGCATTTGTCAGTCACCATTTAGACAGCTGGACTCAAGCTTATCTTTTCTCTCATTAATATGTCATGTCTACTGCTTAACTCCCTGACCATACATTGCAAGAAGCTACCAAAGAGTGGGACACTTTTTCGATTTACTCCCAGTTTACTGCACAGGAACAGATGTGAGATCCAAAGCTTTCCCTCCATCTCCACTGTATCACACCATTCCATGCTGTCAACATTCTTGCCTGGACTTCTGCAATCATAATGCATCTGGTCATAGTAGTCTCTTCCAAAGAAACAGACCAATAGGATGTGTGCATGTACATACACACACACACACACACACACACACACACACGTTTCCAGAGAAGATTATCATTTGAATCCATGGACTGGGTAACAAGGATCTATCATTCTCAATAAATGAATGGAACAAACAGCAGAATTGCATGCAGATGAACACAAGTGCATGGCCCCCCCACACACACACACACACGAGAGTGAGATGAGATTATGAAGGGTTAGTTCATACAAGTATGGAGTCTGACATCAGAAAGCTGGAGACCAGAAGAGCTGCCTATGCAATATCAATCCAAACCCAAGGTCTGACGATAAGGATGGCTAATGGTACAAGTCCTGGTCTAATTCCAAAAGTATAAGGCCAGGCAGCTCCAATATGTGAGGCAGTAAATGAATGTCGCTGCTCAGGACAAGGCAGAAGATTCATTTTTCTTCTGCCTTTTAGAGTATGGTGCCCAACCACACTGGTGATAACAGATCATCTTTGCCGGGTTTATTGATGCAAATGATAATCTTCTCTGGAAACATCACATGAAGGCGTTTCAGCGTTTCAGGCTACCTGGACACTCTTCAGCTCAGTCAAGCTGACATATAAATTAACCACTGTATGAGTCTTTCCGGCCTGTTTTCCATCTAGTGTCCAGAGTGAGCATCCAGAAACTGAGATTAGAATATACTCTTCCCTTTGGAGAACCTCTTCAAAATTTCCATTTCACTTAAAATAAAATCAGAATGTTTGCACAGAGCTTAAAGGCCCTGCGTGGTCTCATCCATGTTTGACTGACAGCTTCTTTCCTTGCCACTCTCGTCTCAACGGTACTAACTGGGTACCCGCTGCTCTCTCCTGTCCCGTACCTCTAACATCTCTCTTCCGTGTCTTGCACATCAGGCTCCTATTCATCCTTTAACTCCGAGGTTGAGAGTCGCTCCTTAGAATGCTACCTTTATCACACCTTACCCTTTCCTCCAGTGAATTCGACTTCCACCTTGATCTTGCCAATATTTTTATTCTTAGTCCCTTACAATCTTAGATCCCAATCCCAATTCATAACTCAAGGGCATTTATTTAGTTGATATCATAATTCTACTAGAAAGTCAGCTCTAGCAGGGTAGGAGCTTGGCTTTTTCTTTTCAGGTTTTAAAAGTAGTCGATACATTCCTGATGCCTAAAGAAGGCTTGATGCGTAAAAGATATCCAATGAATGTCTGCCGAATAAATCAGCAGCACAAAAACATATTATCCATATTACGGGTCACAGTTGTCTTCAAGAGCCAAAGTCGGGACTGAAGACAGAGTTCAGTGGTAGCATGCAAATTCAGTACGCCATAGCCTCTGAGTTTCAACTCCAGCACCGCACACAACATGAGGCATTGTCATTCCCTGGAATGGGGATTTTTTTTTTTTTTTTTTAGCCAACTGTATGCATGAGATTCACCTTGTTCTTGTCTTTAAAGCCAAGCTCATTCTCACACAGCCCAGAGACACTTTTTTTTTTCTACCTGGCTGTCAGCTGCCAACATTGAAAATCATGAATTTATCTTCTGCCTCAAGTAAGATCTGCACCTCAGCAGACCCCGAACTATGCACCATGCCCTCACCTCTGCATTTCAAAGTTTACTGAGGCATTCTGCCAAAAGGAGGGCGTCATCTGTCTACTCCCCATCGTTCAACGTCACTCGGAGACACTGTCCTTGGTCTGGTTCTCCCAATACTAGTTCTTATAAGTGTCAACAAAACACACTTATTTAATGTTATTTTTATTTGTTAACGTTACTTTCACAACCTCCTGGGGTCGTGAAAAAATAGTTTTCCTTCCTATGACACATGTGTTCTATATGTGATGTGGTCACAGGGCATGGATTTCATTCCAGAATTGAAGAAAGCCTGCCCCTCCCGGCTGAGTCTGGCTTTTGTTGATCAACATATCAGGCACCTGACCACACATCCATGCTGTGCCACACACCGCCCCATGGAGCATGCAGTTCAATGCATGATAACAGAGGGAAGGGGCTTCTGTTCTCATGTACATGATGAACATGGAAATTCTCATTTTCAGCAAAGAATTCATCTCCTTGTTAGATTCCCTAAAATATGCCAAAATGTTTTTAAATTCAGAGCTCTACACTTTATGTCATGAATATTTCATTCCTTATCTTCAGATATTCTAGTTAGCATAGATGCTGGGGAGAATATTTTATACCAGATAAGGAAAGATTACATTTGCATGCACACTCACTGTCTTAGTCTGTTTGGGGCTGCTATTACAAGATAACATAAACTAGGTGATTTTTAAACAACAGGGATGTATTATTTCTTAGCATTCTGGAACCCGCAACTCCAGGACCCAGGCACTGACAGATTTGCCAACTGAAAACGCCCACTTTCTAGTTCATAGAAGGTGGGTTCTCTCTTAGTTCTCATGTGACACCAGGGGCAAGTGAGTGTTCTGGGAACTCCTTCAAAAAGACACTAATTCTACCCACTCTGCTCTTGTGATTAATCACCTCCCAAAGACCTAATACCAGCACACTGGAGGTTCGAATTTCAACCTATGAGTTTTAGGGGAACATAAACATTCCGCCGTAAGAGGGAAAGAGTCAAATGCACCCCAGATCCTGTTATTATGCTGGCATGCAGCATTTTGCTTTATCCAGCTCTGTAAACAGGCAGAGGAAGTGGGCTCTGTAAGTAGAGATACATGGGGAGGCTTCATGAACTAATGGCTGAGGCAGAATTAACATTTAAGTATTAACTAAAAGCAAGGAAAAAAATCCCTTGCATAAGCACTCTCCTGGGTTGACCACAATCAGATGTTAACATCTCTGATGGAATCTTGCCCAGTGGTATGAGCAAGCTCCTCCATGATAAATCTGTCCCTGGGATTGCTGGGGTGGGTGTTGGATTCTAAACACAGCAATCGCAATGGCAGAATCCATCAAACCTAAAGACAGAAGCGAAATATGCATAGTTAAGCCACTGTCACACCGAAATATCCAACCCAGTGACACTGCAAAAGCCCAGGGGTTTTCGCTATGACCAACGGTGAGGGGTTTGGCTCAGGGTTTGTTCGTTTGCTTGTTTGTTTGTTAGTTTAAATAGCTTAGAGAAATAAATACAACCTAATTGGGACTACCTAACTTTGAACTTCCAAAGGCTCTTTCCCCGCAGTGTGCGTGCTTTTGTGTGACAGAGGTGTGTTTGCTGCTTTGAGCCCTAGGCTAGAAACAGGTGCAGGGGCAGCTGCGCTGGATCATGGAGTATCAGTCACTTTAGACTCCATCAGTGACGTTACACAGAAATTTCAGTGAGTGTTAGATCTGCGTTTTCCACTTCCATGCCATTCAGGGCAAAAGGAGACATTTCAGAATTGAGCCCGGGAGAGGCCTCCACGGTGTGTGGAGGCTGGTTAATTCCGCGTTCTATAATTTAAAAGAACTTTTTAAAGATTTTTATTAGAGAGGTTCTTGATTTAAAGTGGTGCTTCAGGAAGTAATCAACTGTTTTACTGTCATATTGAGATAATAGCTACTTCTCAGCCTGTATAAACTCAGATAATATCCATATTTTGGGCTACACTCGGGATCACGGAGCGTTTGAGAACAAACCGCCCGGAACAGGGCCTTTACAGCTAAAAGCCCACAAGACTCATGACTCAGGCGAGAACACACACTGATCACGGAAATGAGAGAAGTGGCGAATCATATCTATACCAGTTTATTTCTGATTATGCGGTAAATGAGGAAGAGAATGTGACAGTGAGTGAAAGGAAACAAGAGAGAAAAGGAGCAAGAGTGTAGGAATGTAAAAACGACCCCATTGAACCGAGTACAAACTGTGCTTCCCTTATCTGGGAGCCTCCACCTAATTTAGCTCATTTACTCAACTTTAAAAAGTCATTAAAAAATTCTTTTTGTCATTATGCTTTCTTTACTGATGATTTAGTTTTAGAACCATTTACAAAATATGTCAAAATATTGAGATCCGGAATTTTGGCTCTTAGGATAATTACTCATTAATTTGAGCCAGCCTTTTCGAATGGAGGCAGATCACCTTAGGGAAAAAATTAGGGCCAGGACAAACACCCTAATGTCACCACCACCAGCATCACCACCACCATATTCACACCATTGACACCAATATTACCAGCATAACAACAAGCATCACCAATATCACTACAATAACACCACCACTACCATCGTTCACTATCACCAAGTTAACACTTTTACTGCTAATCGCACGAAGACAATCACAAAAGCCACCACCACCATGTCACCTCCATTACTGTGACATCTATGTAGCTACCATCACTGTCCCCACCACACCACCACTAATTTTCAGGTCAAATTTAAAAGCAAATGCTCCTTTCGCATTGTCTAAATGTTGTCTACATGTCCATGCTTGGAATAGGGCATGAAGCTTTCCTAAAGTAAAGACAACCATGTAATTAGCAGTAATGTAGCATCTTGAGTATATTAAATGTTTATTAGAGTACAAATGTATACAAATGTAGAGGTGGCGCTTGGCCTCCGTGTGAGCAAAGACAACAAGGTGATGTTCCTTCCCCAGAGTCTTTAGTCCTTGAGTTCACACTGTCAGTTACAACAAAAGCCTCCCTGTTCACTTGTTTTATATAATAGCACTTCACAATCAAAACAGAGAATGTCTTCCTTGGGTTTTAGAATATGGGCATTCATTTACAAAATATGATGGTGCTCTTATGAAAAGGTGATCATTTTTCTCCTCCGTGCTTTGTAGTCCGAAAGGTGAGTATCCCTTGGAATTTCATAGTTGACTGTTGGCAAGAGTAGAGAGACCCCAGCATAACCAAACCAGCCCCTCTCTCCTGCCACTAAGTCATCACACTGCCCACTGACTCGATTGGCGTTGCTAAAATTCCATTCTGAACTCAAGCTACACACAGGTAAGAAGCTTAGACTTTGGGGCAGTTTTTTAAAAAATTAAGACACATTTCTTACCGAATTTCAAAACTTTCTTAATGTGGGGAATTGTAAAATTAAAAAAAAAAAAAATTCCAGCTTCATTTTTCATTCAGCAAGGAATAAAAGCAGAAGGATGACAAATTGATATAATCAAGCCGTTGACTCAAAATTAAGATCTAGCCTGCCTTTCAAGTTCTCCAGGCACACAGCTTGGCCCTTTAATTACCCTTCAGCATCTAGGTGAGCAAAGGTTTAATGCAAATAACCAGGTTCCTTTCCAATGAAAATAATGTTTACTTTACATTTCAAGGAACGGCAGCATAATATGTTGGTTATATTTGCAGCAATAATCATTTCAGAGATTCTGACTTAATTTTTTTTTTTACCATTGGCAAAGTATTTAAGGGCACAGTTCCACACTTATCTCTCATTTGCATGAGGAAAGGCTATCAGCTTAGGCAGAGGAAATGTAGGCTTCCATTCACGGATCCATTCATTCGGCAATTAACTGAGTGCCTACTATGTGTTCTGTGGAATAGAGATATAGCCTAGAGAACATTGCCCTGTGCGCTCACAGGTTTCGTGTCCTGCACCTTAGCTGAGGACAGACAATAAATGAAACAGTAAGTTTAATGACAAGCAGGGATAAATGCTTTGTATAAAAATAAAGTAAATGTTCTCTGAATGCTTCTCTCTCTCTCTCTCTCTCTCTCTCTCTCTCTCTCTCTCTCTCTCTGTAACAGTAACAGTTACAGAAAAAGAGGCCCTTGGTTTGAGAGCACAGGTTGTGGCGTGTGAGGGGCTGAAGGGAGGAAATGGAAGGGGAAATGAAGCAATTATATTCTATTTAAAGATAAATAAAGAAAAATTCAGTAGAAAAGGAAAGAGTGGAAGGTTTCCATGCTCTTGGTGGCCCAGGAAAGCGTGAGTTGGAAAGGGACATTTGAACATACTTTGTAAATGGTCTATAGTCCTTAGTCTATATCAGTTGTATACAGGAATGCCTCATGATGACATTTCCATACACATGCAGAAGACACTTGCATTCCGCTCTCTTGTCCTGTTCCCACCCTAATTCCCTTCCTCTCCCGATCTAGCTCCACTTCTGTTTCCCTGTCTTTTCTTACTGACACAGTGAGTTGCGTTAGGGCTGGTGAGGATTTGTTTCTAGGCACATGAGCATATTGCCAGTGGCTACACTACTGAAGAAAAGATCTGTCTCTTTTCCCTCAACCTTAAGAAATGGAGAAGCTCCATGAGCTTCTGCTTCTTCCGTGACAGAGTGTTGACCTACCCCATTTTATGCAGTGTAAGAGTGTAACAACTACGTCATGCCCAGATGTCTGTTCTCCATACCACCCTCATTCCCCAGCCTTTACAGTCTTTCCACCCTGGTTCTATAATGTTCCTTGAGCCTCAGAGGGAGGTGACACAGATTATAGCGGGCATTCAGAAGTCACTTATTCTCAGTTCTCTGGCCAGTTAAGAGTCTCTACAGTCACCATTGCCCACTGGAAAAAAAAAGTTCCCCTGACTAAAGCTGGTGGCAGCACTAATTATGGGCATAGACACAGTTAATTGAGAAGGCTATTTCATGGGCTTGAGGATTATTCTTGAGGGGTTAATGGGGCCTCATGACTATCTGACCAGACATGAAAAATCTGGGGACCCAGCAAGATGAAGGAGCAAAGACGAAAGCCCAACATATGCACATGTCAGGTGTATTCAGGAACAGCAAATGAATAAATAGTGGAGTGCGTTGGGACAGGCTAGCAAAGAGGACTGAACAAGAGATGATGTTAGGGTTAGCCATTGCTGTGTGACAAGGCTTCTCCTGGGGAGATGCAACATACACATTTATTCAACCCAGGTAGGGCACCAATGGCAGGCCAAAGTAAAGATACCACCAAAGTCCAACTTGGTGAACCATGAGTTTTATTAGTGTTTACAGGAATATGGGCGAGAGATTTCTTACAGGATCAAAATGACTCAAAGACTCAATGATCTGAATCACCAAAGCCCACCCCAGCATGGGTGACAGCTTATGAAAGCTGGAAACCTAGTGTACACTACAAAGCCTGTAGGCAGCTCAACAAGTTGGAGAGTGTCCTTTCCAGGTGAGTCAACAGTTAGCCTAAAACTCTTCTTGGCAGCTTGGGTAGCTGTTGCTTCTTTCAGGCAACTGATCTGGACTCAGAGTCTGCTTTGTAGCTTGGCTCCTCTAAGAGTCTTTGCAGCTTGGTCTGTCTGAGAGAGTGACTCTCAGCAGCTTGGCTTGTTTACTCTTGGGAGGAAGGGCCCAGGTGAATCTGGTCAGCTTCAGTGACCTCCTAGAGATAATATGAGTTGTTTACCTTGCTGCTTAAGGAACTTCCCTGAAGGATGGAATGTTTCAGTTTTGGAAGAAACTGTTACACAACAGCCATTACCGGACTTTGTAAACTCATTCTTTTTCTCTGAGCAAGAGGGAAGCCAAGGGCAGATCTTGAGTAGCTGAACGACACACTCCACTGACATTTTAAGGCAGCAGCAATACAAGCAACAACTTCACTCAGGAAGGTGAAAGAAGTTATGACAACAGTCCAGATGAAACAAGAGTGGCTTAAATCAAACTGATGAGCAGTGTAGTTTGTGACAAGGGAAACTCTACTTTTCAGGTCGACTCAACAGGATTTCCTGGTAGGTTGGAGCACAGGGCTGGATAGAGGACGTTAAAGATGATTGAACTTTCATCTATGCGCTGGAAGATGGAGCTGCCAGGACTGGGAGGGAGGAGTGGAGTTGGAGCAGGACTCAGAAAGGGATCATCAGTCACCGGGGGGTATGGTTAGAAGTGTCTCCTAGATAGACAGGTAGAGGGGACAAGTACACAGCTTGATTTGTCAGTCCCCAGTTCAGAAGGATGATCAGATTTGGGATTTGAAACCATAGAGCCCTCATAGGCTAGCAACTGAAAAGTGTCCCAGAGTGACTAGACGTTCCAACACAAGGAGAGAATGAGGAGGAACTGGCAGAGGTAGAAGACAGAAACTGAAATCTTATAAAGGACGCACTGCTCAGCCTTGAGGATGAAAATTCACATCACATCATCAGCTACAAAGCAGAAGTCAGTGTCAGTCTGGTCAGTGGGTTGAAGACAGAACAGAGATATTGAGAAGACTTTAAGAGAATCTTTAAAAGCAGCAGCCAGAAATTGTCAGTGATATCCAAATACATCACCAGTTCAGCCGGAAAGATGGTGGGTGTCCTAGCTGACGCCAAGTGTCAACTTGACAAAACCAAGAGTCCCAGTTAGTCTTTATCAGGGAGCTTTGTGGCTATAGCTGTGAGGGCTTGCCTTGATTGTCTGGTTGATGTAGGGGAGCCAGTCCACTGCGGGCAGACCATTTGCTTGCCAGGTGGTCCAGGACTATATAAGAAAGGTAAGCTAACCAGGAGCCTGTGAGCAAGCCAGCGAGCAAGCAGCATCCTCCATGGATCCTACTGTATTTCCTGGACTGTGAGTGAGTCTCCTGGTGGGAGGTAATGCCCTATGGAGTCGAGAATGGCCTTCAAGTTCTGGAGTTCCTGCCTAGTTTCCCTCAGTGATAGATTGTGACCTGTAAGATGAAATAAACCCTTTTCTGCCCAACGTGCTTCCGGCCAGTGTTTTTATCTCAGCAAGAGAATGAAACAGCAGTTGGCACTAGACTGGATCTCCCCAGCAATCAGTATGAAATGTTGCCATGTCGCAGTCCAAGCAACAAAGGGTGTCCTTGTTATAGTTTTCACAAACAACTTGTACAACTCTCTAACAGACCCGGAGATACCAACAGAGCTAGTATTCAACAAAGGACCAGCGTGTACACTGACGGGATCAAGTATCCATTACCGTCTTACGTTGCGTTTATCTTGCTGTTCCAGCAATAATGTCGGTGGTTGTGCATTGGCCACATGCCTAAATGCTGGTCCAACTCTATAATTTAAATACATATCATACTAATAGCATCGTTGTGCAGAAGCCAAGGGGTATTTGGTGGCTGATGTTTCCCTCCTTCCTGAAACACAAAGAAGCTTTCTCTGCTGCCAGGGATGCAGGTGTAGCATTGGAAAATGCTTCAGAAATTCCACCCATTCATTTGCCTGGGAAAAATAACTAATTTCCTAAGTTATAAAAATATACTTGCTCTTCCACATGAGTGGGTGGAGGGAAATGGGTAAAAATGTACCGTTCCCAGCTAATTTGTTTATGTAGTGAAACCATGAAAATGTTTCAAAATAAACTGTCTTAAAAAATTAGGCTATGTTTTCCTCTGACATGCCGGTTTTATTTGTTGTTTTATGCTGAACTTTCACCTGCACACATGAGAGCTAGATGAAGCCCATTTCTGCACATTTAGAATTTGTCTTTTTAAGTCGTCACATGTTATGGATACATGTCAGGAAAAGCTCGGATATCTTCTTAAAATCCCAAGTGCAATGAATTCGGAGCAACATTGTTTTTAAGAACACGACTGGAAAAGCTTATTATGCCACGTGCATCTCCCTGTGACACAAAGTACCAGACACACGCGAAAAGTCATCGCGCATCTCTACAGTTGACCGTGAACCTTCAGTGGCTTCTACTACAAAATGTTTTCAGTTACGGCCTGGGCTGTTCTCTTGAGTTCAAATTAAACAGTTCTAAAATACAACACAAAAGATAACCAAGGACCTATTTGTTTGGCATCATGGGCTAAGAAAGAAAAGGTATAATCAATATTAATTGATAATCTTCCTCATCTCACTAACTGTTCTGGTCCAAAGTAGGGCCGTCTGATTCTCAGGACATTCTTACTGGAGTGGTCAAAGAGGTGATATGAGGGGTTTGGCTTGCACGCTGGTATATCTCTTGCTAATATCCTGTTTTCTGTTTTTTGGTTTTTTTTTTTTTTTTTTTTTTTTTGGCTAGTTCTCTTGATGCAGTGGAGAAGGTGGCACTGAAGATATTAAAACATTGTGAAAACTACTAAAATTAGTCCCACGTTATTTGTGACACTTTTAATTTCCCTACTTCCTTTATTTCAAATCTGGCTTGCTCATTACCTACCTTGAGCAGTGACCTGCAGCAGAGGCGAGGCTGTGTGTAAGCCCATCCTGTTGATGTATGTAACTCTTCATCACCTGAGAACAAGCCCAGTCTGGCCTCTAGAGGAAGGAGCACCACCTGGATGAGAACCTGGCTCCTGAGCTACCTCAGCTTCCTCAACCCTAAGCAAACAAGAGAACCTTCCCAGGAGAGCCACACAGGGACCAGACGAGGGCACTCCCTGAAGAGCCCCCATCACCAGGATTTGGCATAGCTTCTTACAGACAATGGCTGTACATGGGAAAACATAGGCACACACACTATGCTAACACTAGCAGGGTCTCCTTCTCTTCCTTCCCATTAAAGTATCAACACTGACTCCACCAACCTTTATCTGAAGGCAGCAGTTGTCAGAAACTGCTTGGTCTGTCCTACAGGCACAAGCTGAACTGTGAACACTGTGAATATCTTTTCTTTGGAAAAGGTATGTTAGCTATGAAAAAACAAACAAGCTATCATCTACAGCACACAGGAAACCAAAATGTCCCCTGATGAAGGCGCTGTAAACCAAACGCCCCAGTGATGAGATACTTCACAGAAACACCTGAAAAATAACATTTAAAATCTGCCAGCAGCAGAGAGCATGACGTGCTTTTGGGGAAGACTCTGCTCCCTTTCTGCTCAACTTTGATCTTTGTGGATCTGGAGCCCTAGGAGCAGAGTGAAGAGAGGGGCATTGCATTCCTTTTTCTCAAGTCCCACATGCAGAAGCCTCAACTGAGTGGGGAGAGAGCTGTAGGAACATTGAGGAAGAGGGGGCAGAAAGATTGCAAAATGCAGAGGAATAGGGAGTTTGCTGTGATACTGTCTCCTAGGAATGTCAGAAGCTACACCCGTTAAGTCTCACCAACATGACTGCCAAAATGGACAGGGAAAAGCCCATGAGGCCTCAGCCAGTCTCATTTTATCTACTCTGAGATGCTAACCACCATCTAGTTTACACCCCTCTTCACGGGGCTGTGTCTAGGTTTTAAGAACTCCAAACTCTCTCCTCTGTTCTTCCAGGTCTAGGTGAGTCTGCCTTCTGTGTTTATACTATTTAAGTACTGTAAGTACTACTGGTACTTCATGGATTCAGATTGATGGGAAGCTTCTAGAAACTGAGAGTTGATACTAGATAAACAGATGCACAAAAAAAAAAAAAAAAAAGGAAAAAGAAAGAAAAGGAAACAAAAGGCAGGCAGGAAAGGAGACCAGAGTTTCTAAAGCACCTGCAGGACCGACATCTATGTGTCCAGAGAGAAGTCCTGTCTGAAATAACACTCATGTAAAAAATCCCTGCCACAGGAATCCATGCCAGCTTGGACTATGCATGACCTTGCTCAATCTTGGTTTGCACATCCTAGGGATAAATGATCCAGGAAAGGCTCCTGTCCCTCAAAAGTGAAAACCAATTCAGGGTGAAGTTAGTACCCATTTTACGCAAATACACAGGAAGGGGAAACTATAGCAACGAGAGTGTTAGCTCATCAGAGGACAGGAGCCGTACAGCACAGGGTGAGGGCAAAGCTAGGAAGGTGAGCCCGCAGGTGCACCCTCAGAAAACGGAAAGGGAAGAGCCAGGAAGCAGACAAGAGAGAGTCTGTGTAGGTTTTGCAGATCATTAGGTTAGACTGAAGTGACTGGGGTTGGAGTAATCTTTTATCCGTATTGCCTTTAAGAAACATGTTTGAAAATTATCAAGTCTCCATTAGGACTCAAGGGAAATTGCCAGCTTTGAGTCTTGGCTCTTTATCACAAGACAATTGAGGGCATCTATTTACTGGTAAATTAAAGAGTGTGGACAGAAAATTCTTCATGGCAAGCAATCAGTATCAATAGCACATCCAAAGGCATTAGCATATGATCTATGTACCTCATCAGTCTTAGAAAGTATAGATTAAAACCTTATATTTAATCATGCTAAAAAGCATCAACTTATAGAAAACTAAAACCCAAATGCTGTCTCTCGGATATGATTAAGGACATCTAAATTAAGACAATAAAGCACATCATATTTTCATTAATCATTCAAGACCAAAATAAACACTAGGTCAGGGATTGGGCTTAGATTTCAGTGTGGCAGAGCGTTTGTGTAGCGTGTGTGGGCCCTGGAGATTCGATCACCACACAGTGCCACAGAAAGAGAAGAAGAAGGGGGGAGGGGAGAGGAGAAGGGGAGGGTCGAGGAGAGGAGATATATGGATCATCTACTCTCATTTGAGCATGAAACAAGCCCAACAGCTCCACCAAATGAATTTATACACCTCAAGCTTAACAGTATTGCTACGAAAATCTATCTCTGTGGAGTGCCAGACGGTCTTTGATTTGACTGTACTGTATCAGATTTGTATTTTTATTATCTATTGTATGAAATAGTTCATGTCTTTCATTCTTAAAAATATATTAAATTATACTTAACATTTAAAAAAAAAAACAAAAAACAAGTAGAAGTACAAAGAAGTTTGAAGACTACAATTGTTGAATAAAGAAGTTGAGTCGTGAAGTGAGTGTTAGGATGGGTTCCAGCCTGGGGAGTTTTGTGAGCGGCAGATCAGATCAAACTGGCATTAAGAGCACAGGGAAGGAAGCATTTGAGAGATGTATAATGACTGAAAGATTCTTAAAACGTGCATAAAGAAAGCAAACCATCACAAAGGATCTAAAGATGGTGGACTTCCTACCTGTGTCCTTGGTATCCACAAAGCAGTAGAAGATTTTTAAATCAAAGGGAATGACTGGGTCATTCTAGTCTCTGGGTCAGCCTAGAACCATGGTCATAGAGAGACCATGACTCCTATGAGACACCACAGTCTGACTATGGCTCGTCTTCCCAGAACTCAAAAAAAAAAAAAGTGTTCAGAATCTGCCCTCTTGAGAAACTTAACCTGTGTGGTGTGCAGAGACGAGTCTCTGGAAAGTGATTAGATTAGATCAGGTCATTGGGATACAGTCCCTGTGATGGACTGGTCGAACTCTGATAGCTTTATAGGAAGGAGAGAAACTTACCACTCAGAACCACAGCCTCCTGTCATGACATGATGCAGTCCGAGGGTCTCACGAGAGCTCACACCATAGAGTTTGAACCTTGCATTTCCGGGATCGGCAGCCTAAGCAAATCCCTGTTCTTTGCAAAGTAGAATGCCATTTGGTTTCACGATAGTAATTTAAGAACTGAATAAGACAGGTGGAAAGCGAGAGGCCTGGAAAGAAGTGAGGAGAGGGAAGGTCCAAGATGAAGTGCAGCTGAAAGGACATCCTAGCAGGGAAGCAGATGGAGAGCATGTAAGGATGTGTAAATCACCGTGGTTTGGTTTACAGTAATTCACATTGCTAGAATGCAAACCACTCGCCTGATCTTCCCAGCCTTTAAACCTGACAACAAAATAATCTCTTCTTCTGAATGTGTGCATGCCCATTGTTATAAGATTTGGTTCATCTCCCTTTCCAATATTTTCTGTGAACCATTTTAGATCTTGGGGCTCTCTTTCCAAGTACCCTGCTTTGGCATTATAGCATGAGAGCAGCTAGAGGTAATGTGTATAGGAGCAGGCATGGCTGTGTATCCAAGACATGGTATTTTAAAGTACAGGGCAGGGTTTGGCCCCTAAACTTCTGTTGCCAACTCCTCCTCTGAGCAAGCATTTGCCAAGGTGGATTCCTGTCTCCTAGGTTAGCAAGTGCGTTGAAGACCTATGGGATAGCTGAGTCTCCGCAACATGGCCTGAACTTCCAATGCATGTCCAAATCTCTCTGCAAGCTTCTTACAGATTTGGAGATTTCTCAAGGTGGTATTTATCTCTAGAGTCCTTCTTTGGCTAGCCTCCTTCTGCCCTGGGAACCCTGCTCTAGTCTGATGGGTGCTCACAAGTCCTCTTCACTAACTCATGTTTATGACTATGTGTGTTTTCTACATATGTTATTAGGAAGTACCATTAGCTGGTTGCTTTGAACAATAGAAGTGTGTTTGCCCATGGTTCCAGGAGCAGAAAGTCAAGGTGCGGGCAGGATCAGTTTCTTTTGAGGTCCTTCACTGTGGCACAGAGATAGCTGTCCTCTTCCTGGGCCTTCATGTGGGTGCCCAATAAGCACGTGTTTGTCTTAATCTTTTCTTATAAAAACAACAGACATATTGTACAGAAGATCATCTAATTACCCCATTTTTAATTTAGTTATTGTGCTTTTTGTCAACTTGACACAATTTAGAATCATCTGGAGAGAAGGACCCTCAACTGGGGAAATTACTCCATCAGAGCGGCCTGTAGGTTAGTCTGTGGGAGCATTTTTTTGATTAATAGATTTATGTGAGAGGGTTCAGATCACTGTGGGTGGTGCCACCCATGGGCAGGTTGGTTTGTTTAAAAGAGAAAACTGAGTAATTCACAGTAAGCAAGCCAGTATGCAGTGTTCCTCTGTGGGCTTTATTTCAGTTGCTACTTCCAGGTTTCTGCCTTCAGTTCTTGTGTGACTTCTCTTCATCACTATAAGCTGAAATAAATCCTTTCCTCCCCATGTTACTTTTTTTTTTTTGTCATGATGTTTGCTCACAGTGATGGATAGCAAACTAGTACAATTACCAATTTAAAGACCTTATCTCCTAATGCAACCATATTTTGCAGTGCTGGGACATAGGAGATCAGTGCCTTTTCAATGTGAATTTGAGAGAAACACAGTTCAGCCCTCAAGTGGGTACATTTTTTTATAAACAGTTTATAGGTAGAGGTTATTACATATTTAAATAGTAAAACTTTAAACTGCTCATTAGCCATTTCTTTTGTTAAAAGCCTTTTTACACTGGGTTTACATCTGTAATCCCAGCATTCTAGATGCTAAAAGAGGAAGATTGTGTAGTATTTGAGACCACATTGGGCTATATGTCTCAAAAGATAAATAAGTATATAAAAATAGAATCATCTTTCTATTGTGAGCTTTAATCACTCTCTATATTCCAAGTAGTATCCAGGTTTCAGAATCTAACCAGCATTCCTTCCACCCACTCCTTTCTCACATCTTTCCCTCTTTCCCTCTAGGTGAGCCAGATGGACAATCAGTCATCAATCCTGTTTATGTAACGAAGACCCCTAATGGAAACTCTGGGCCCTGAGCTTGGGGGAACGTTCCTGGGCCAGCAATCTTCTAGCATATTGCTACACATCAGTCTGCTCAGAGACTAATGGATCCTGACCTCTGTCAAGGAAACGGACAACTCTTTCTCCCAAGAAAATACCTTGTAGCTGTGTCCTCTGAATTGAAAGACTCCCAACTGGAGAGAGAAAAGATGCTCATAAGATTCAGGAAGCTAAGTGAATTTATGAGACACAGGGAGAATCACAATTTCAACATAGAGGCAAGTAAACTCAGCAGGAAAAGGAAAATTGCTGTGGTTTGAGTATGAAATGTCCCCAATAGGCTCAAGTGCTTGAATATTTGGTTCCCAGTTAGTGGTGCTGTTCTAGAAGGTGGTGAAACCTCCAGAGATACACAGTCTTTCCAGAGGAAGTGGGTCATTAGGATTAAGTCTTGAGATATGATTCTCTGGATGCACTTCATGTCTATGTTCATTTATTCATGCATTGATTTATGACTTCTTGACAGAAGACATACCTGACCAGCTGTGTCATGCTCCTGCCAGCGAGTTCTGTACCCTAAAACTGTGAGCTGGAATAAATATTTCTTTCCTTACATTTCTTTTGTTGATATTTTGTCATAGCAATGAGAAAAGTAACTAGTGTGTGCAGACACATACACACACACACACACACACACACACACACAATGATTTCAGGAATGGATGGTAACAAACCTGACCACATGGTACCTAATAAGCCTTTGGAATGGGTTTATGGGAGGAATCTGAAAGTGTTTAGAATTTGGGAATAGGAAATCTCTAGAATCTTTGGGCAGAACTTAAGGAATGATTTTAGTAGAAGTTCAAAAGACCATGTTACTGAGAGAATTGTGGCTAGTGGAAGGGCAGCTCATAGCATTTTAGAGAAGAACAAGAGATCTTTCATGTTGTATTCTGGCAAAGAATTTGGCTGCATTCTGGCTGTGTCCTGAGAACTTGAATGAGAATGTATTTAAAGGCAATGGTCCAATTAATATATTTGACTGGGGAAATCTCAAGGCAGGAGAGAATCCAGGCTGTGGCATTTTTACTGTTTACTCTTCTTACCAACGTCTACTATGAGGGCAAAACTGGAACAGGAAAATATGAAAATGTTCAGTTTGGCGGAGAATGGATTCAGTTTAAAATTTTAGATAAAGTGAATGCTAAGAAAATAGTTATAATTGTTAAAGAGTTAAGCACCATTAAAAAGAAATATTGTACTCTACACTGGGATAAGGGAAAAAGTGTCAAAGAGCAAGACCTCACTCATTCAAAGCTCCATCTTGTGTACATGCAGATTAATTAGAAAGGAAAGCACCAAAGCTAAAATGTCACTGAAGAGATTCCCTGCTCAAAATCCACCACCCAGGGGAGCCATTTCTCTGGAGTCAGCACATAGAGCTTGGTGCAACTGTGGTCCAAGAAATTGAGTCTCAGGCTAGCAACAGAACTTGGCAGCATTGTCCTTAGGATTTTACACAAAAGATACAAGTGTAAGGGGATAACAGAGGTTTATACCAAGGTTCTCAAAAGCTTCTGAGGTTTGGCAATGTACGGCAGGGTCAAAGTTTCTGCAAGGTGGCTCTGAGAGACCACTGTCTGAAACTCCAAGTTACACTGGAGATAGCGCAATGTTGCAGATGCCATTACTGTGGGACAACCACTGAAGAAAGTTGCAGGTGTGATCTGGGGCCAGCCAAAGAGGGAGCTGTGTGTGCTGCAGGCAGCAGAGCTGGAGGTACATACTGGGCTGTGCAAGCCCTCTGGAGTCCATGTAGTTCCATCACACAGCTAAGATACCAGACAGGGAGTTGTAGAGCATGGTGTTTTCCCCGTTGGGTTTTGTTCTTGAGTTGTACTGCTCTGTCCTTACTCTGCCCCCATTGCCTCCCTTTTAGGGCAGGAATGCTTACTCTGTGCCATTATATATTGCAAGTATGTAACTTGATTATTTATTTATATTTTTTGCATTTTAATTTACTGATTGATTGGTTCTTATATGTGTGAGCATTCCTCTGATTGTGATTTTTTAAAAATATTATATATATAATTATAGTTCATTGTCGAGATATTGCCTTGAATCTCAAAAGAAACTTTGGATTTTTGTCAAAGGCTTTTTTTTTTCTTAAATACTGGAGTGAATGCATTTTCATGATGAGCTTGGTATGAGCCATAGGAGTCAAGGGCAGAATGCTGTGGTTTGAGTGTGAATTGACCTCTACAGGCTCCTGTATTTAAATACATCGTCTCCAGCTGATGGCAGATTCTGAGAAGCTGGCTAACCTTTAAGAGTTAGAGCATTGCTGGAGGAAGTGGGTCACTAGGGGCGGGACTTGGAGTTTTATAGTTTGGCCCTATTTCCATTTTGCTCTCTGCCTCTTATCTGTGGACTCAATGTCACCAGGCACCTGGTGCTTCTGCTGCTCTGACTTCCCTGCTGTGATGGGCTGACCCCCAAACTGACCCAGACTAAACCCTCCTTCTCTAACTTTCTTTAGTCAGTATTTCATCACAGCAAGGAGGAAATTAACTGTTGCAATAATCTTTTCACAAAATAGAGGTAGAAAAAATCTCATCACCATACATGGGTATTATTTCAGTCTGAATTTCGTGGTTTGTAAAAATTAATTTGAAATGCATCATATACCCAAATGCAAAATCAAAAACTAAAATGTATTCAGAATCAAATATAAGATGAAAACTACAGTAACCTTTTGGTCAACCAGAGATAAGCATCACAAAAGAGAAATCTTGTGTTCGGTACTGGGAGTACAGAGTAAGTAAGAATAAAAGAAATCCCCTAAAAGGAAGGTTCCACTTTTTCAAGGCTCTGCCTTGCAAAAATGTTCAAGTCCTTTAGAGCCCAGAAAGAACTTAGCCAAGCGTTCTTCTACAAAACATTTCCTTCATTATGAGTATGCGGAAAGCAGAGGTGCATGTGTATTTGGGTGCCTGCAGAGGCCAGAGATGTTAGATTCCTTAGAGGTGGAGTTACAGGTGGGTGGATCTGTGCTACCTAATGTGGGTGTTGGAAACCAGGCCCTCTGTAAGAACAGTAAGTATGTTTAACCACTGAGCCATCTCTCTAGCCCCAAGCCAAGAGTTTTAAAATATGACCCAAAAGTATGAATTATGAAAAATAAAAAAATTCAAAGTCTTGCTTCCCAAAATGCAATATTAAGAGCCGGGCTAGGTGGCATACATTTATAATTCCTGCATTTGAGTGGTTGAAGCAGGAAAACACCAAGTTCAAGGGTATCCTAAGTAGCAAGATACTTTTTAAAGAGAGCGGAGGATATAAGAAAATGAAAGACAAAGTATAGAGTCAAGGTTATCAGAAAAAGATATGTTCAACAAAGGACTTGTACCTGTAAAATATAGCAAGTCCTACAGCTCAGGAATAAGAAAACAAATAAGTTTTTTAAATGGGAAGTAGATTTGGACAGATACTTAGTCAAATAAAACTTGTATGTCAAGCAAACACACAGATGGATGTGCAACATCATCACTTACTGGGAAATTTCAAATTAAAACCTCAAGACATCCCTACACACTCATGAAAATAACTATCCCTAGAAAGACTGACCGTACCCAGAGCTGGTAAGAAACCCAAACAACCCTCAGCTCTGCACATCACTGATAGGAAGATGTAATATTGCAAGTACTTTGAAAGCTTGACAATCTACTTAAAGAATTAAATGCCTACTGTGTGACCTACCCATTCACAGGTCTGCACAAGATTTGTCAGACTGATGTATAAAGTGGGTTTATTTACAGTCAGAAAAAATTAGAATAGGGATTGAAGAGACAGCCTAGTTGATAAAGTACTTGCCGTGCAAGCATGAGGACCTGACATTAAAACCCAGCAGCAGCAGGACTCAGCTGCAGTCTCACTGTTGGGGAGCTGAGACTGGACGGTTACTAGTGCTTGCTAGCCAGTTGGTCCAGGCAAATCCACAACCTCCACTGGCAATAAAAGGCCCTATCCCAAAACTAAGATGGAATGTGATTAGGAAGATGCCCAGTACCAACCACTGGCCTCTGTACACATGTATACACACACAACACACACACACACACACACACACAAACACAAACGGGGAAAGAGAGAGAGAGAGAGGGAAATAGATAGATAGATAGATGATAGATAGATAAGTAGATAGATAGATAGATAGATAGATGATAGATAGATAGATAGATGATAGATAGATAGATGATAGATAGATAGATGATAGATAGATAGATAGATAGATAGATAGATAGATAGATAGATAGGGAAGTAGAACACCCAAGTGCCTATTAATCTATGAGTGGATCAACCAAAAATGTGGTTACTACTTAGCAGGCGCACTACCGGATATTATAAAGGGATGAACTGCTGGTACCGATGCTCATGGGCTAACTTTAAAAACAGTTGTATTAAAGCAACCAGAGCCACTCCGCACTGTCACCACTCAGGAGTGTTTGGAGCGTGATTCCATTTCTGTAAAATTCTATCAAATGCAGGGTAACCCATACTGAGAACAACTCAGTGGCTGCCTGGGCTCGGGGCTGGATAGAAAGATTACCTATCCGCATTAGTAAATGTAGGGGTGTGATGGATATTCTCGTCATCATGACTACAGTGAGTGTTTCCAAAGGTGCAGGTGTTGTCAAAATGCATCGAGTTATATTCTCTAAATAGGTGCCGTTTATCTATGTCAATCGCAACCCCCAATAAAGTTGCTGAAGCAGACAACTATTAGTCACTGATATCAGGTAAAAATTAAGAGGAATGCCATCACGAGATTTTCAAAAAGGCCATGCTCTCCATGTCAGGGCTCACAGGGTCAACAGCTGGATGAAGCCAGGTCCAAAACAGTGCAGTAGAGGAGCTCAAAAAAGTGAGAAAGATTCAAAGAGGAATTCAATACCTGGTCCAGGAATTAGGAAAAACCTGAACAGGGAGACACCATTCAAAGCAAGCCCTGAGATGTTTAAGGAGAATAGAAAGACAAGGACAGAGAAATTCTTGTTTACTGAACTTTCTGAACAAATGTAACATCTGGAAACTGAGTTAAATGCATTGTCCTACCTATGTGCCTTTAGTTCAACTTTATAAACATTCAGATTTGCTGCTTCAGTACTAATTACCTATTGTCATTTTTTTAAAACAATACAGTACATACCCATGTTTGAGAATCCTCACTTCTTACAGAGTACCAGTTCTTTTAAAGGCCCTGATCTGCAGCATCAGCTCATAGATCTATCGAATCAGCCCCTGGGAAAGTTCCCTTTAAACTGAAGGTCCTTTCATGATAGATGAAGGACTAGGAATTTTTTTTTTTTTTTAGTCTCTGAAGGTAACTTGTAATTTCCTCTATGTTCTCAAAGGATTTAAATTTAAGGCTTATCTTATAATTATGTAAGAATTGTATAGTCAAATAAAATACTTATGGCATAAAGGGAGAAAGGTCTCCCACGTTTATGCCACACTAAATATCAGTAGTATCTGGGTGTTTACCTGTAGAATTTTAGTACACTTCTGAGCATAAGGGTGACTAAGATACTCAAGTTTTTGTTTCCCATGAAGATACTCCCGTGTGTTTAGAAAGCTAATGGATGGGTGAAATGACTAGGTACTTTTCAATTTATGTCTGGGGAATTCCATCTGCTCAAGTACTAGGACTTTATAGTGCATTCTAGGAAAGCAGCACCCACCTGTAGTGAGCCCAAACCCTGGGTTTGTGTGTGCAAAACACATTAATTCTCCGTAACTTTCTCACATGAACAAAGGAGACAAATGCAAGTCAGGTTAGTTATACACAGCATTCTAACTTACTTAACCGCAAGCATGTCAATACTCTCCACTTAAAGCTGGCTAGCGGAGGGCTGAGCCCTAGTCTGTCCTGTTTGGATATTTAGCAAGGCTCCTGAGAGAAGCTTCCTGATAGTCAACTTTGGTGATGAAGCCCTCCCCCCCCACCCCCCGCCAATGGAAATCTGTGCATTTGATGAATGCTAATGACATGGTTCCAAATCTTCTTTAGCCAATCCATTTGCAGCTGTTACCCGAGTTATTTAGTAAAAGTCTGAAACAGCTGTCAACATTCTGTGAGGGAAGCTCTTCAATCAATGAATTGACAGAAATGCGATGCTTGGGATATTCGGAGCAGAAGGCAAGAGAGCATAATATACATCTATTTAGCGATGTAGCCAGCAATGAAAGGGAGGGGTTGATATTGCCAGTGGATTTGGAAGCACTGAAGAGAATTCCATGCTCGTGGGCACAGAAAGAGAGCATAGCACAGTTCTTGGGTGAGAGACTAGAAAAATCAAATGAGGCGTTCGAGTGTCCTAAGGATACGGGCAATGTTATTTTCTGTCAATACAAATGCTTGTGGTGGGGCAAAGCAGCATTGTAAATCATATTTTAATTAAAATTTTAGTGCTTGTTGATGTTATTTTTTATTGTCTCAATAAAACATTTTTTTTAACAGATGACATCTGGACATTTTGTTTAAGTCCCCTTCTCTTCTCTATAAAATTCTTCAGTAAATTTAATTGTCAAGAAAGTCATCAGACTGACAACAGTGGGAAATGAATCCTTGTATTCAGAATGATAGTTTTGGTTTTGAACGTCCCCTAAGGCACATGTGTTAAAGACTTGATAACCAGGTGGTGTTAATGGGAGATGATAGAACCTTCGAGAGTAAGGCCTGGAGGGAGATCGTGAAGTCATTGGATGGTGTCTTCAAAGGAGGTCATGGAATCCTGGACCTAAATCTTTTCTTCCTGGCCATCAGATGAGTGGTTTGCTACCATCCTGTATTCCTACCTGCCTTAACACAGGCCAAATGTTATAGACTAGAGCCCCACAAAACGTGAGCCAACCTTTCTCTCTGTAAGTTGACTATCTTAGGTATTTTTTGCAGTGATAGAAAGATTGTGTTAGTTCAGTTTTAGTGTTTAGAAAAGAAAGGCTGTGGTGCTACCATTGGCTTCACTTCTTCCTGGAGAGACCATTTCTTTCTTTCTTCTTGTTTTGTTTTGTTTTGCTTTTGTTTGTTTGTTTTAAGACAGGGTTTCTCCGTTGTAACTCTGGCTGTCCTAGAACTCACTCTGTAGACCAGGCTGGTCTCGAACTCACAGAGATCCACCTGCCTCTACCTCCTGAGTGCTGGGATTAAAGGTGTGCACCGCCATCGCCCAGCCTTAGGTCACTTTGAAGTTGCTGTAGTGTTTGCTTCCTGGCTAGGGACAGGTTTGAATGACAAACAATAATCTGTTAGCACAGTGGTTCTCAACTTGTGGATTACTTTGGGGGGTCAAATGACCCATAAACAGACATGGCCTAAGACCATCTGCATATCAGATATTTACATTATGATTTATAACAGTAGCAAAATTACGGTTGTGAAGTAGCATCAAAAGTATTTTTATGGTTGGGGGTCACCACAACACAAGGAACTATATTAAAAGATCAAAGCATTAAGAAGGTTGAGAACCAATGTGTTAGAGCATGCTTTTCAGAAATTAAATTGAATCAACGATTTTGGAACACTGGAGTCCATAGAAGGTCTCAAGCTTCCAGAAAATTAGTTAATCTTTGGTCAATCTCAGCTTACAATAGTATTAGCAAAGACTCTGAATCCGTGTGTACAGTGGCTGTATGTCAGTTTTCAAAAACCTGGGTGAATTATAAGGATCTGTCTTTCAAACACAGAGGCTCTGCCTTTGACTGCTGCTTCTCATTCTGAAGGTGCAGGCACAGAAGCAAGTAGCCATTCTTATAGTTGTCAGGGTTGTATGTCAGGTCTCCTTGCTTCCATCTGAAACAGCTTCTGGAAATCTAAAGGGCCAGTGGCTTTAAAATTTCTTTTATCTTCTCTTTTTCTGTGATTTGTTCTTGATCCAGACACTGAAGACTAAGTAAGGCATTTAAAAATCACAACGTGTAAGAGGAAATTAGTCTTAATTAAATTATTAAATAAGTAAATCCATTTTGTATTAGGTATCATTTATGACCTAATTTGTAAAAAAAAATCTTAATAGGTGAGAATTTGTAAAACAAAACATGATGATGTATATGATGTGCAATAAACTCACTTTAATTTCTAAAGGTTCTGAACTTGGACACTTCAATTAAATAACTTTCACAATAATTCACTGTCAGAAACACACAGACGCTGGCTTTGTACACAAATTCAAATGAAGGGTTCTGCAAGCATGTAAACAGAAAGACAAACTCCAGTGAATGTCTTGGTAATCCCTAGGAGAGAGCCTGTACTTAGAAGATGGTTATAAGAGAGAGGCATTTGCAACATCATGGACATTTCTTGATACCCTTCATCTCACATCACAGAAACGGTCAAGTTGTAAAGATCTGGGTCTTAAGTGTCCCCCAAGGGCTGTGTCACCAGCTGGCAGAACAATGGGTGGAGCTTAGAAGAAGGAAGTTAAGTTGCTGGGATATAACCTTGGGCATATTTGAACACCAACCCCTTCTCAGCTGTTTGCTTTCTGCTCCTGACCACGGTGAGATAAACAGGTATGCTACTACACACACCCTGCTACGTGCCCAGAGCAATGGGAACAAGCACTCACTCGCTGAAACCATGGAATGTATAAGCAGACACTTCCCTCCAGTTAGCAACAGTGAATGCCCACGTGCCAGCAAGTACATGATGTCTGTGTAAGTGTCAAGATAGTTACCATTGTCCAAGCCTCATGCTGCATTCAGCATGCCTCAGGAACCCAGATGCTTTTTCTAAGGTCCAAAGGAGGGCATCTTTCTCAGGTTTACAAGTCTTCATTGATACTTTCCCAAGCAATGAAAACAGAAATGGTCGGCTAGTGATACAGCTCAGTGGTAAATCTTGCTTAGCATGCACAGGGAGCAGGGTTTGATCCTTAGTACTTCAGAGATGAATGAGTGGGTAGAGAGATGGTAGATAGATGGATGGCTACATAGAAGAAAAACTTCATCACACAACCACACTGTTATTATAATGGCCAGTCCTGCTCAGGAATGTCAAATATATTTAGTTGTCATTTTCAATAAAAAGTGATGGATACAAGTGTACACAAAGTACACAAGGTACTCACAAAACCTCAATGTATACACACTCTCAATTCAGGTAAAGAAACAAAATGACAAAATTATAAATTATTATCCACAGGGCTTCAAAAGTTACAGAATGATAGTAGATGAATATTGGTCACTGGACGATGGCAGAGATAGGAGAAAAGAACAATTTTTGTTTTACATAACTTCTCCTTTAATAAATCATATATTGACTGCCTAGATAGTACCAGGAATAGAACTGAGTCAGGGGTACCAGATGAACAGAGCAGATACTGCCCCTGTCCTTAAGGTCTTTGAAAAGGACCTCAAATTCAACTCATCTAATCATTAAGTGCAGTGGTTCTCAACCTTCCCAATGCTGTGACCCTTTAATATAGCTACTCCTGTTGTGGTGACCCCAATCATAAAATTCTTTTCTTTTCTTTTTCTTTCCTCCTTTTTAAAAATGTTTTTTTTTTAAATCTGGATTACCTATTTATCTTATTATTTATTTACTTATTCATCTCTCATATTACATCTTGACCCCCATCCTCCCTCCATTCCTCCCAGCTCCCCAGATCAAGCCCCATCCCCACTGCTTCAAAAAAAAGCTGGCCTCCCAAGGTTACCACTGAAACAAGGCATAACAAGATGGAACAAAACCAAAGCATGAGACATCAAGGCTGGACCAGGCACCCCAGCAGAAGGAAAGGGGTCCCAAGGGTACGATAAAGGGCTAGAGACCTTACCTGGGTCCAACTTTTTTGTATTTCTACAAGAACACCAAGCCAGACAACCCTATGATATATGTAGAGGACCATGTAGGCTCTGTGTTTGCGGTTTCAGACTCTGTGAGCTCATAAAAGTGCCTGTCAGTTGACTCCACGAGGCTAGTTCTCCCGGTGTCATCCACTCCTCTGATCCTTGCTATCCCTCTCCCCTCTTTTCCACATGGATTCCCAAGCTTTACTCAATGTTTGGCCCTGGGACTCTGCATTTGCTCTGATCAGCTGCTGGAGGAAGCCTCTCTGATGATGATTGGGCTAGTCATCGATCTATGAGCATAAGCTGAATATCTTTAGGAACTGTCTCCAGGCTATCCAGTCTCTAGTTTCTGGCTAGCTCTGCAGTGCCAGGCATGGGCTCCCTCCCTTGATATGGGGTTCTGCCCTTCCATTGCCCCAGCAGACTCTGCTGGTGGGATAGGTTATAGGTCAAAGGTTTTATGGCTGAATTGGTGTCCGAGCCCCACCAATGGAAGCCTTCCCTGGTTACAGCCTGTTTAGGCTCCCTATCCCCTGTGGATCCTCACTAGGGTCACCCTTGTAGATTCCAGGGAGCTTTCACTGCACCAGGTCTCCGGATCTCCTCCTAGATGTTCCCCAGTTCTGATAGTCTCTCCCCGTATTCTCTCCCTCCATCCCTTTCTCTGTCTCTTCTGTTCCTGTTCCCATCCTGCATCAACCCTTCTGTGATGTCTGTTCTATTTCCCTTCTCAGGGAGATCCACATGCCCCCACTGGTACCCCCTTCCTTGTTGCATAATCTCCCTGGGTCTGTGGATTGTAGTATGATTATCTTTTACTTAACAGCTAATATCCACTTATAAGTGAGTACATACCATGTTTGTCTTTCTGGGTTTGGGTTACCTTGCTCAGGATAATCAAAAAATTATTTTCATTGCTACTTCATAGTTGTAATTTTGCTACTGTTATGAATTGTAATGTAAGCATATGATATGCAAATGGGCTTCATTGACCCCTGTGAAAGGGTTGTTTGACTCCCTAAGAAGTCAAGACTTGCAGGTTGAGAACCGCTGATTTAGTGCGTTCTTGAGACCTTGTTGCAGTATGCTCATTAAGTGGTTGTCTTAAAAGCTGTAGGTTAGTTTCCAATTTCCATTCCAACTTTCTTTCTCTAGAAAGATCTGTGGGGACTGAAGAGGTGGCTCTGTTAAAAAGAGTGCTTGCTTTGCAAGCATGAGGACATATATTCCATCCCTGGCACTTGCATGAAAAGCTAGACATGGTTGCATGCATTTGTAATCGCAGCATTCTGGGACCAGGAATGGGAAGCATAGATGCCAGCCAGCCTAGCTTAATCAGTGAGACACTCTATCTTAAGAAAACAAGATGGATAGCTCCTATGGAAGAACACCAAGGTTATCCTCTGGCCTCCATAAGCATGTGTGTGGTGTGTGCATATGTGTACCCATACATGTATACCATACACACACACACACACACACACACACACACACACACACACACAACTATGTTTGCAGGTTCTGGATACTGCTGGGAAAACAGTCTTTACTGCAGCAGCAATCAAAATAGTTCAATAGTCACCTTCCTTGTATTGCTAACATGAAGATCCGGAGCTCCAGGTATGATTCAGTGTCTACTGCCAGAGGCACTCAGAGGAGCCTGGACTGTAGCTGAGTTTAGTGTTTGAGAGTAGAGGGCTCAGCTGTCACTGTCAGTGTGAGATGCAATGCACTTGTATGGGGCTGGGAGGTGCTCCCAGAGTTCAACTGTGTTGCTCCCAGACTTCGCCTTCTTTTTCAATGAATTGGCAGGCTAATGAACACATGGTTGGCAATATATCCCCTTCTGCTGCAACCAGTTAGAGCTGTTTCTGCTGCCTCCAACCGGCCACATAAATGGATGCAAGGCGATTAATCAAATGGTCATGCCCATCATTTAGCAAGAGCTTCTCTTTCTTACTAGCACAGCATGCATCTACAACATTTATTTCCATTTTTATTAAATATGTGTGTGTGTGTGTGTGTGTGTGTGTGTGTGTAAGCCACAATGTGTGTATGGAATTCAGAGGTCAACTTTTGAGAATTGGTTTTTCAGGGATTGAACTCAGGTCATCAGGCTTAGAGACAAGAGCCTTTACCCACTGAACCATCCTATCAGCTCTCATCACCATTCTTTGTAGATGTTGATTTAGGTCCAAAATCATTTATTCCTTTGTCTAATTAAATCACTGGTTCTAGGCCTGGAGTCCTGGAGCCCTAGTGTTTTGGTCTCTTTACAATCTACTCTTAATCCTTGAACTGAAAGGCTTCAACCTCAGCCTCCGTAAAATCTAATAAACCTCTGAGAACTACTGTTGACTGAGCCACTCTGACTAGCTCCTTCTGAACACTGACTCTTCCCATTCAACTCACTCTTGTTCTGGCTCAAACTCTTCTCCAAGCTGCTTGGCTTCAAACTGACTCATTCTTCCTGTCTTGATACTGACTTCTTCTGCTGAGCTGCCTCCGTGTCTGTGTCTTTCCCTGAGATCTCACTGCTTCGTCCTGTCTCAGTGAGCCTCAATGCTCCTCAGTCAGATGGCCTCATTTACTCAGCCTCAATGTCTTGCCCCCCATCTGTCCCATACTGCCTCTGTAACTGACTCTCTGGTAACTGACTTTGTAACTGACTCTGTTGTGCCTCGCACCTTTTTCTCATGCTTCCTCTGTAACTGACTGTGTAACTGATCCTATTATACCTTGCTCTGAGCAGAGAGTTGGGCATGTCCTTATTCCTACTCGGTCCGCTTGCTAACTCTTCCTCTGATTAGTCACTTTGCCTGCCATTCACTCAGACTTATCTCATATGTCATTTCCTGTGTGACACTGACTGCTTCTGAGCTCCGCCTCCTGTGTCGGCTTCCACATTCTGTTTTTCTTAGGGATGGAAGACATGCACCACCTCTGCTTTCTGAATGCTAAAATTAAAGGTACATTGCATCCAGACCACACAGGCCTCTGAATGTAGACTCTTTGATGTAGACCCTAGTTTTTACTACTTCTCTACAATTCTTGTCATTACCATATTCACACATGTAATGTCAAAGGCTAAAATTCCATTGTGTTTTCAAGATCTCCCTTTTCAACAATAGGCCAAATATGTACATTTTTGTTTTGAAAATGCAGAAATCATACAAAATTCATGTTATCAGTTTGATCATCCTATAAATAGTGTGTCCATTTCTAAATTAAAATTTTGGGGTTTTTAAAAGTTTTTTGTTTTTTTTTTTCCCGAGACAGGGTTTCTGTGTTGTAGCTCTGGCTGTCCTGGAACTTACTCTGTAGACCAGACTGGCCTCGAACTCACAGAGATCCACCTGCATCTGCCTCCTGGGTTCTAGGATTGAAAGAGTATGCCACCATTTCCCTGCTGAATTTTTGGTTTTTAAAACACAAACAAACACACTGTCCTGAATGAGAAAGAAATGATAGAAAATATGACTATTTGACAGCTGCATGCCCTGAGGTCAGCAGTGTACATCTACAGTATGTTCAACATATAATTTGGATGACAGGGAAACATGGAGTTATCACATAAATGTAAGTATGTCTAAGCTTCGAGTGTCATTAAGAATGTATCCCTAACAGCTTGGTTGAAAAAATGATATGCTTATTTCAAGAAATCTATATTTTTCAGGATAAAGTGTTCCTTTAAGTCTAAAGTCAAAATAGCATCATGCAGGTGTTTACAATTTAATCGTAGCAAACTCTGTTCATAAAGAGTTTAATCACATGCTAGGCAGAGATACAATCTTTGAAATTGGACACAATTTCAGATATCAGATCTGATTCTTGATTTTTGGAAAAACACTTCGAGAATGGCTGGAAATGTTCTTCAGTGGAAATAGGAAAGGTGGCATGCAAGCGCTTAAGAGCCATTTAAGGATATTGAAGGATAATTTTTAATCACATGATTTGATGAATTGAGACAGAAAATTCTACCTTGTAGGTATAAAAATGGGGGTAGTTGAATTGCTCTCCAAAAGTTTAGAAGTAATTCTGCACCAAAGTAGAGAAATGAATTAGACAGTTTCTTTATTTTGATTTGCAGCTCTGTAAAACGTTTAGGAAACAAAGCCATCTTGATCCATTTGGCAGGAAGCAATGTTTTCCTTCTTGCTTTCTTAAATTACTTTGCGATTCTTTCGTGATTCTATCACAGTTTCTCCAGAATTATATTTATGTGAATATCTTTTCCCCCTATAAGGTTATAAGCCTCTGAAAGGCAGAATTCATCTAACTACCCAGATGCTTCCTGTCACCAGAGCCTTGCAAAAATACATTTCAATACATATTGATAAAGATTAAATAGACCTTGTGTAGATTAACCTCTTACCTCAATTCCTGAAACATCCATCTTGTGCTTGCCAGCTGGGCAGCCTGGTTAGCAGGAATGTTGGACGGGAAATTCCACATCTCCAAAATCATGAAATAATCAGTATCGTGGATGGCCTTTCTAAAAGAATCATTTGGAGTTTAGAATTCTAATTCTTTCTGAATAAGCAAAATCTGAGCAATTCTGAGGCCCGTGTCTGTACTGGGTAGTACTAGTGAAATGAATGCATGAGAACATGTGTAGCACTCAGGATACATCGCATAGAAAACACAGGTGTAACCTCAACTTGAGAATAGCCTGATTCAGGACACCAAGGGGGAAGATAGGGAGGTGTTGTGGAAGTTTATTTTTAGTTATGTATAAAATAATTGTTTTGTTCACTGTTGGGTGAGGGGCTGCCTAGGTCTTGGCATTTTGTATTGTCTGCAGGTGTTGAATTTATGTGGGGGATGTTTGATTGCTCATGTTCTGCACGTGCTATCAGTACAACTCCTGAGGAATTCCGGAACAATAAAAACACTTGAGCTCAGACGCTTGGGGTTCCACTGTTCAGGATGACACCTGCCATGATGGTGGTTCCCTCTGCTGAGGTCTGGCTGGGTTATGAAAATGTCTCCATGTCTTCCTTCCAGAGCTGCCACAGTAGGTACTCTATTACAGGGAGGTCTTGGTAGAAATGATATGTGATAAGCTGAAAGCACTCATGTTTGAATTTCACACACTCCCAGAACACTCTTTTGGATAAAGAAATAAAATAGGAGGTCTGCTTTTTACCACTGCAAAGCAAGCCAGATCAATATACTGTCCTCAGATAGGCAGTAGGGAGGACAGTAGTTCACACAGGAGAGTAAGACTGGATTCAGAAACAGAGAGGCCACTGAACGTGGTCCCTGAAAAGAAAGGTACTGATGTACAGTTGCTGTGAGAAAGGAGGGCTGGTTAGTCATGCTTGGCCTTAAACAGTACTGGTTTGATTGTGCATAATCCAGATCTCAGACACATACCATTTGGCCCAACCCCTCTACTCTGAGCATCTCCTTGCCTCTGCGTCTATGGTTTGATAAGATATGGATAGAACTCTCCTCAAGTTAGGACTACATGAGATAAAACAGGAACTTAAGGAACTTAGAACTTAGAACAGTGTTCAGTTAATGCTATATAATGCTCATTTTAAAAGATTTACTTTATTTTATGTATGTTAGTGTTTCCCCCCACAGCCTATGTATGTATATCTGTACGGACATCATGTGCATGCCTGGTGTCCGAGGATGCCAGAAGGTGATGTCGGATCCCCTGGAACTCGAGTTACTGATGGTTGTAAACCACAATGTGGGATCTAGAAACTGAACACAAGTCCTCTGAAGGAACAGCAAGTGCTCTTAACCACTGAGCTGTCTTTCCAACTCCCATCTAATGTTCTTTATGTTTGTACTGATCCATCCATCTATCTCTATCTATCTATCTATCTATCTATCTATCTATCTATCTATCTATCTATCCATGCACACATACATACAAGTATATACCAGATATAATATATATGTATCAGATATCTACATAGATATCAGATATATCTGTATAGATAGACACATATGTCATGTGTGTGCTTATGTACATGACTACACAGGATTTACATATTTCTCATTTACATGTCATAGAGCTGTCCTCACAGTCCATCTAAATCCCTGTCCTGTTTCTTATGGAGACACAAGATTCCTGTTGCTCTTGTCTGTGTTTCCCTTAAGGGCTGAGACAAAGACACACCTGAGACCTTTCTCGCTCTGCAGGCCTGGGGTGCTGCTTCCTTCCATTTTTAACATTCTCAGGCGCCACCGTGCTTTACGAGCAATGCGCTTTTTAAGTTGCCTTCCCTGCTGTGTACAGTGCCACCCCCTCCATTTGTCCTAAAATAGTCTCTTTCATGCCTCAAGGGGTTTCAATTTAGGTTCTAGGTTTCTGGAATTTTGTTGTCTATTTGTTGCCAAATCCTTTAAGATTACACTAATTTCAATTATTAATTTCTTTTTTGATTTGTAAAGTTCCAGCATCCTAGATATTCCTAGTCTTCAGTCTTGGCCACTTAGCTCTCTTTTACTGGGTCTGCTTTATATCCACTCAGCATCAGTCACAGTCTCGGGGGAGTTTGGAATCCAGTCCAAACCCACGCTCATGGACCCAGTGAAGAAATACCTATTGGAACCGGGGTGTAGTTCAGTGATAGAGTGCTTGCCTAGAATGAACAAGGTTCTGAGTTCAATCTCCAGCATATGAGAGAGAGAGAGAGACAGAGACAGAGACAGAGACAGAGAGAGAGAGAGAGAGGTGATATCATACATTTCAAGCACTATTATCTTAAGCAGAGGAATTGCTCATGCATGTGCATAGAAGTCTGAAGAATATCTTGGGTATCACACCTCAGTCATCTACCTTATTTCATTATCTTCATCATCATCATCATCATCATCATCATCATCATCATCATCATTCTGGGATCTCTGACGGGGATTTGAGACTCACTGATTCAGTGAGGCTGGCCGGCCAGTGAGGCCCAGAGTTTTTCCTGTCTTCCCCCCCTGATCCCTCCGAGCACTAGGATTACCAGTGTGCATCACTATGCCTGGCTATTTATGTGGGTCTGGGGGTCAAACCCAGGTCCTCATAACTGCATGTCGAACATTTTACTTAATGGTCTATTTCCCCCAAGCTTTGGAACTCCTTCAAAACTCACCCCCTGATTGTCATAATTTCTCTCAGTCTTAGCACGGTATTTGGGTGTCGGGGAGGAGGTAGAGTGCTAGCAATCAAACGCTAGTCTCCGTACATGCCAGGCAAACATCTGAATGCAGCTTTCAAAATGGCAAAACCTATATATGCAATGGAAGCACAGACACGGTTAGGGAATCGTGGGGCCTGAGCACCTCGACTCTGAACTTGTACATACTGAAGAATTTTGGTTTTTTTTTCATCACATAGAAGAATGGCATGATTGATTCCCCTTATGTTGCACGTGATTTGTTTTATTTTTGATAACTACGTCTGGAGAAATGCTGGAAGCGTCACAACAGCGTTGACTGACAGCTCCCTGCGTGTATTGTGTCTTTCATAGCAGAAAGAATTGACAGCTCACAGGTAAAGCACACAAGTGGTTGGATTTAGGCCACACTGTGAATAAAATCAAAGAAGATACTTATTCTATTTTCGGTTTATCGAAATTCAATTAATAATGGCAATATGCACGCATCTTGTGAGAACAGGTCTGTAGGCTCAGACAAAATTTCGTTTTTAAGCTATTATGGAAGTTTGACATACAGCCTTTCCATACCGAAATCACTTTCTAAATATTTTACCACTTCAGGGAAATTTACATTGCATATTTTCTTATCTTACACATACTGTTTATTTAGTTGGGAGGGATGTAGATAATGAGAGACTTTTCAAGTTGTAGACTTAAAATAGAATGCAGAGTCTTTTTTTGTAGGCATTGCTGTGTTGATAAAGTTTAAAAAGAAATCTGTTCACACTAAAAACAAAAATTCTCCGATTGTATTACTAGGTACATATCCATAAGAATTAAAATCCGGAGCTGAAACATATATGTGTTAATATACTCTCACATGCACAGCAGAGCTGGTCACAAGATCAAAAAGCTAACAAGAATCTAAATGTCTACAGTGGACCATCAGGCAAACAAAACATAGTACATCTACACAAGGGATCATTATTTAGCCTTAAAAACAGCAAGAGTCTATGCTGTTGTGGCCGAAGTGTCAGCACATTGTGCTACTTTCAAGTGAAATAAGACAGTCATTAGATGACAAAGATTGCATGATTCCACTCATATAAGGAATTAGAATCGCCAGATCCATAAAGACAAAAGGATGGTAGTTTCAAGGGGTCTTGGGATGTGATGAATGAGAAGTCAACGTTTGATGGGGACAGAGTCGAAAAAATTGTGAACCTAACGGTGGTGACCGTTGCACAGTAAGGAGAATACCCCTGATGCCACTCAGCTGCACACTTACAATGGTTAGGATGATAGTATTTGTGTTATGTTTTACCATAATAGTTAATAATGAGTGATGTAATGGAATCTGATAATGCGCTGTAAGTGCATAAATCAGTCCTATGTTTTGTAAGGAAGACCGAAGAATTTGTGTTTTAAACCAGTTCCTGGGTTGATGGGTTATCTATTCCTGTCTAACAAATCGCGTGCTATTTTAGTGCTTTAAAATATTATCTCAGCCAAGCAGTGGTGGGACACTCCTTTAATCCCAGCACTCGGGAGGCAGAAGTAGGCAGATCTCTGTGAGTTTGAGACCAGCCTGGTCTACAGAGTGAATTCCAGGACAGCCAGAGTTACAACAGAAAAACCCTGTCTCTAAAAACAAAAAAACAACAACAAAAAAAAATCTCATATCTCACAGTGGTGTCACCCGAGTGCCTAAAGTCTATGGTTTAGCTCAGAATGGCCTCTGAAGTGGCAAACTAGATGTAGCTAGGGGCTGTGGCCATAGGAAGGCTTGGTGGAAAAGTCACTTTTGGGGCAGATATTAGCAGAAATCTCAAATTTCTTGTTAGTTGGGTCTCTGAGAGCAGCAAACTATTTCAGCAAACCTGAAAAAAAAAAAAATTCAGGTTATGACATCCAGGTTTTCCCCAAAAGAACCCCTGAGGAGAAAAAAAACCAAAGATTGGAAGCCAAGATATCCTTTGTGACTTGAATGCCAAGTTCTATGCCAGGACTATCATGTCATGGTGTTCTTCTGAGGCAGATGATTTGCTCCAGCTGATCCTTAAAGGGAGGGTTCTACCTATTAACAAAAGGAGTACCCAACACTGAAGAACAGTTTAGTACTAACCCACTAGTTGTCTTGCTGTGACTGCTATGATAAACTTACCTTAAACAGGGTGGTCTAAATAACATAATCATATCCATTTTTATTTCTCAAGGCTGGAAGTCCAAGTTCAATGTGTCAGAAAAGTTGATTTCCTTAGAAATCTTTGAGACTAAACCCATCACACTTCACTTTCCTAGTTTCTGGTAACGTGTGTGTGTGTGTGTGTGTGTGTGTGTGTGTGTGTGTGTGTGTGTGTGTAGTTTTTGTCTATGCTTCCGTCCCTGTGTCCTACTTTCCTTCTTGTTTTTTATATTTTGTATATAGGAGGGCTATTCATTTTTCTGAGTTAATGTTATAACCTGCTATCATGCTGAAAGTGTTTGTCAGCTGTAGGAGTTTCCTGGTAGAATTTTTCAGGTTACTTATGTATACTATCATATCATCTGCAAATAAAGCTACTTTGACTTCTTCCTTTCTGATTTGCATCCTCCTGATCTCCTTCTGTTGTAATATTTCTCTAGCTAAGACTTCAAGTGCTGTATTGAATAGTTGTGGAGAGAGAGGAAAGCTTTGTCTTGTTTCTGATTTTTAGTGGAATTGCTTTGAGTTTTTCTTCATGTAAGTTGATGTTGGCTATGGGCTTGCTGTAATTTGCCTTTATTATGTTTAGGTACGTCCCTTGTACCCCTAATCTCTCAAGGATTTTTTATCATAAAGGGGTGTTGGATTGTGTCAAAGGCCTTTTCTGCATCTAATGAGATAATCCTGTGGTTTTTCGCTTTCACTTTGATCATATGGTGGATTACATTTACTGATTTACATATATCGAACAATCCCTGCATCTCTGGGATGAAGCCTACTTGATCACGATGGATGATCTTTTTGATGTGTTCTTGATTTGGTTTGCAAGTATTTTAATATTTTTGCATCCATGTTCATAAGGGAAATTGGACTGTAATTCTCTTTTTTTGTTGAGTCTTCTTGTGGTTTGAGTATCAGGGTAAATGTGGCCTCATAAAATGACTTTGGCAATGTTCCTTCTGTTTCTATTTTGTGGAATAATTTGAGGAGAATTGGCATCAACTCTTCTTTGAAAGTCTGGTAGAATTTTGTGCTAAAACCATCTGGCCCTGGGATTTTTTTGGGAGACTTTTAATGACTGCTTCTGTTTCACTAGGGTTACAGGTCTGTTTAAATTGGTTATCTGATCTTGATTTAACTTTAGTAAGCGGTATGTCTCGAGAAAATTATTCATTTATTTTATATTTTCTTATTTCGTGAAGTACAAGTTTTTAAAATATGTCCTTATGATTCTTTAGATTTCCTCAGTTTCTGATATGTCTCCTTTTTCATCTCTAATTTTTTCTTGTAGTTAATTTGGATAAGACTTTGTCAGTCTTACTGATTTTTATCAAAGAACCAAGTTTTTGTTTCATTGGTACTTTGTATTGTTGTTGTTCATGTGTTTCTATTTTGTTGATTTCAACCCTGAGTTTGATTATTTCTTGCCATCTACTCTTTTTGGACGTGATTTATTTTTCTCTCTCTGTCTTTCTGTCTTTCTTTTTTTCTTTCTCTCTTTCTTTATGTTCTAGAGCTTTCAGGCATGTTGTTAAGTCACTAATGTGAGATCTATCCACTTTTCTTTTTATGTAGACAATTGGTACTATGAACATGCCAATTAGAACCTTCTTAATTGTGTTCTGTAATCTTGGTTTATTTGTGTGTTCATTTTCATTCCATTCTAGAAAGTCTTTAAATTCTGTCTTGACTTGGGATTCTGGGAAAAATGTGCTTCTAAGAATTGGGAGCTGACACTTACAAATAGGGATGGGCTGGGAGAGTGAAAGGAATCCACAGACCTGGAGGAAAGCAGGGTGTTCCTCCAGGATCTGCTTAATCCCCTGGGAATGGGGTCAGAGAGTGAGAAGAAGCCAAAGCAGAAGGTCTGCTACAGACCAGGAGATGAGACTAGGAAGTTGGATTTGGAGGAGAGGAGGGAGAGGTAATGGTCTGCAGTTAGCCTACCTGCTTCTAGGGCCAGAATCACAACACCTCTGTTTAGTGAGCTCTAAAGTCTTGCTCTCCAGATGCTAGTTCTGGACCTCTGCCACCAACCAAAGAGATTTTCACTAAAGTAAAAGGTAGTAACAAAGGGGAAAACGATGTTTTTCCCCCTGCAAGTACAAACATCCCATTTAGAGTTTGTTCTCTTATATTCTCTGAAATTATGTTATTTCTGCCTCCCTAGAGCTCTGGTTTGTGAGACAATGACAGTATGACACCTGCACTTACATCACTTAAATAAAAAAAAAAAAAGATTTCTATTTTGCGTGTATGGTGCTTTTGCTTGCATGTATGTATGTCTGTACATCACAAGTATGACTGACGCCCTTGAAATACAGAGAAGACATCAGATCCCTCAGAGCTGGAATTTCTGACAGTTGTGACCTGTCACAAGAGTGCTGGGGACCACACCCAGGTCCTCTGTAGCCTCTTACTTGGTCACTCTGATCTCATTTTCTGGGTATGTTTTAAACGTCTATTGATCCTTTCAACATGTTTGGAAACCCTTCTAGAGTGGTTTATTCCATCCCTTAACTTGTGCCTGGTAGAAATCACCCTGGGAGTCAGTGTTAGGAGCATACAAGTTTCAGAAGGTCAGGCCAATTCACGTCTATGTAGCCACTCTGTTTTTACTGGTTTCAAGGATCAGAGGCAATGTCACAGGGAGAGCCGTGAAGCTGAGCAGAGCAGTGCCTGTCATCAGTCTGTGGGTCATACAGCTAAGAGTCAACATGACAGTGAGCTGGAACCTAAGGACAGCTGCTGGAGGAAGGTCTTGGCATAAATTCTGCAAACTGGCAAGTTCGAGAGAAGAAGGCCATTGTGAAAAAGGCAGGCGGACAAGAAAGCAAGCTTGGAATTCATAGCGTGGCAGCAAGTACTGCGCAGGGATGGTCTGACGGTGGGTACAGTGAACTTAGCTGGGGAAGAAATGATGGGTGAGGGCGCAACGCTCTTCCCACTACTAGAGGCCGGCTGAAAATCCACGTGCAAGCCAACCTGCAGCCAAAGTCCCGCGCACCCAATCAGCGGCGAGGGGACGGGCTGCAGGACACGCCCCCTATCTCCGATTGCTAAGAAAGCGTTTCCTCCTGGGCAGTCCGCGCCTGCGCAGTCTCCACATCCCCGCCCCTTGCCCGTCCCGCCGGGAGCGCGCTCACCGCCAACATGGCGGCTCCCTGTGTGTCCTGCGGCCGTGAGCTCTCCCGTCGGCTCTCCCACGCGGTTAGGGCTAGTCTCTCCGGGAGGCCCGGGTACTGGACAGCCTCGGCGGCTGGCTGGCCGACGGGTTGCGGGTCCCAGGTAAGGTCCGGGGAACTGGGGATGGCGACCGTGGCTTTGGATGAAGCGGGAGAGGTCGGAGGTCCCGCGTGGGGTCAGAGGTTCTCGGTGGAGCAGAGCTGCTGCCGGAGTGAGGCGGTCGGTCGCTCGCGTGGGACGGGAGCTGAGCTCTGCCGCGATCCGGAAGACGTCGTGCGTCCGTGGGATTTCAGTTGTCTTAGTTTTCCTGAAACTGCCTTCTGTGGGCAGAGTCTGTCTGCCTCGCTCAGTTCCGAGGACAGGGTGAGGCCGCGATGTCCAGCCTGAGTCTCTGCTCCTTTCCCTTGTCCGCCGACGGGGTCTCCGAGAAAGGGACGGAGCTGGATTTCGTATTTAAGATGTCTGTGGGATGTCCCACCGCTGGTTTCCAGTGGACCCTGGATGTGTCACCCAGGAAGGGTGTGCTACAGGACTGGAGGAACAAGGCCTTGAAGGACCAATAGATCAAAAGAGGGGAACCTCAAGAGATTGAGAATGTGCTGTCAGAACTGGGGGTTGGAAAACAACGTTTTAAGTAGGAGTAGCAGGTACAGATAAAGAAACACTAGCACCAGATATGCAGGGAAGTAAAATCCTGGATCTTAAAACTATTTTGCAAAAAGGGTTGGCCATGTTTTTCAATGTTATTTGATGTTTAACATTAACAAACTAGACTGAACATTGATCCATCAAACATCTGTGTTTTCTTTTCTTTCTTTTTTTGTTGTTGTTTTGTAAATTGGAAAATATGCTGGATGTTTTAAATTTCTATACATCTCTGAATATTTCTTTATACACATAATTGTATATGAGAGGAACTGGAGCATACAGAATATTCTTATTGGTGATATTTAGTGTACCTATGGAGCTGGTGGCTTTCTCTCCCTCTCCTACATTCCTGAACCTAGTGTCTACACTTCTGCTTTTTCTCCATTTCTAACTTATAGTGTAAATACACTATAAACCTTTTATTATATCTAAAGCATGTTCTAATTGCTCACTACTTTCTTTCTACTAATACTATCAAAGTAAACATCTTGCTTGGCTCTGTGCTTTCATTTCTGTGGGGAGATCTTCATATATGAGGTATTACTGTAAATTATATATACATCCTTAATTCCAGTATTTCATATAACTGTCCCCAAAGGCTGTGTACAGTTCCCATTGAGACACGACAGTATTCCTTTTTCTACCTTCATTAGGATTTGCTTGTTTATGTTGTGAGATATCCAAACACTGGTCTTTGCTAATATTTGTTCGCTTGTCCACTCTTAAAATGACCCATCCATCCCATTAAGCCAAATGTTTACTGAGTGCTTCTTGAGCCATATACTCTGAGGTAGATAATTACCTGCCTCAGTTAATCCTTACCATTCTCAAGGAATGGTTCTCTTGGGGCTGACCCTCTAAATTCCTGAATACCACCACAGCATAAATGTTTTGCCATGTGAAGTATATCTTAAATAATACCTGAAAAACTTAACTGCCTTAGATCCATGATCATTCCCATCCATACATACTGTCATAGTTACTTTTTTATTGCTGTGAAAAGATGCCATGGCCAAGACAACTTATAGAAGAAAATGTTTATTGGGAGCTTGCTTACAGTTTCAGGGGGTTAGTCATGATCATCATGGTAGGGAGCATGGAGACTGGCAGGTATGGCAGTGGGTAGTAGCTGAGAGCTTAC
The DNA here is from genome assembly GCA_026225945.1 of Cricetomys ansorgei. Classification (NCBI taxonomy): domain Eukaryota; kingdom Metazoa; phylum Chordata; class Mammalia; order Rodentia; family Nesomyidae; genus Cricetomys; species Cricetomys ansorgei. The sequence continues at coordinate 3,327,539 of JAMJFZ010001815.1, read as the reverse complement.
ATCTTGATCCACAAGCAGCAGCAGCAGCAACAGCAGCAGAGAGAAGGACAGAGACAGACAGACCAGACATAGAAAGTCTTGGGATTGACTTTTCATGGGCATTTGAAACCTCAAAGCCCAGTCCCCAGTGACACACCTCCAACAAGACCACACCTAATTTTCCCCAAAACAGTTCCATCAACTAGGGACCAAGCGTTTCATTTATAACCCTAATGGGCCACCCTCAGTCAAACCATCCCTCTCCCTCTTCTCCCCCTCTCCCTCCCTCCTGCCCCTCTCTCCCCACACGTATGTATGTATGTATTTATGTATACACACAAAGACATTTAGAAAGCTTTTTTGTACAGTGCCTGTCTGAAATATTAATGTTTCTTAATGTTCATATTAAAAAACACTTATCCACTTCTGCATCCAACATTAATAGCTGTATTTCTCCTGGGGCCCATGTTTTATAAAACAAACAAACAAAAACTTAATGACTTCATGAACAAATAAAACACTATCCAACCAGCCCCCCTCCTCATTTCGTATTTGGGTCATGTCCCATTAATTATGGGACCTCTTCAGAGGTTGTAAATGGCTTGAAAGGAGTAGAGGTAACGGAATAATAAAATGTGTTTCATAAAGAGTGTTTTTGCATTTTGTCTGCACTTGCAAGGCATACAAGGCAGTGATGTGGACAGAAGTTGTTGTGGGTGACAGTAAAGAAAGTCAAGAAACACTCAAGCAACAAAGAAAGGGAAGCAGGCCTTAATCAGCTGTGGCTCCTGGTTCTTAGCTGGGACCCTTGCTAGCTGACTTCCTCCTCTGCCAATCCTATGGAATGTCAGTTGTACATCATATCTCAGCACAGTTAGAGACTTGGTTAAGGATAGCAGTCTTGTTTATGTGTGATCAAACTTCTCACAAAGCACATCTGCACATATTAGGAACCTGTAATGTTCGGTGCGAGATATACAGAAATACAGAAGAGCCACAGAAGCGTGTTTACCTGATTCAGTCTAGAGTCAAATAGGGTTATAGAGGTGATTACTGGCAGCTTCCCAGGAGATGATAGTAAAGTGTAAGCTTCAGCAGCAACTAGTAATTTCATATATGTGGACATAGTTGTCCGAGTTATTCATATGTTATCTGTATTATCTAGTTATTACATTCTAGAAACATATGCTTGCACAAAGGTATAAAAAAAGTACAGAATAATCCTAGTTATGGTAACAACAGATAATTGGTTTGAGGTTAGAGACTGAGTCAGAGATTGGAGTTACCAAACAAGGCACATTATGGCCACTACTTAGCATGTCGATCACTGAAAATGTTATGAGAAAAATATTTGTTCACCTTTCAGACCACTGGACACAGGAGAAAAGTTTCAGCTTTGCTTCCCTGAGGACAGTTTATAGTATTTATGAAATAAAGCAGGGTTGTCTGGGAAAGGTGATTAGAGGAGGTGAAAGTGCCTGAATAGTGGGTATCTGCCATATCTAATCACCTTCCTGGCTCTTCACAGAAAGTAGCTGTATTTTCTTTGTGTTGCTGTGATAAAACCCATGACCAAAAGCAAGCTGGGAGGAAAGGATTTGTTTCGACTTAGAAGTTACAGTCCATCACCAAGGAGAGCCAGGCCAGGAGCTCGACACGGGAACTGAAGTAAAGACTACAAGCAGTGGTTTTCAACCTTCTTAATGCTGTGACCCTTTAATACAGCTCCTCATGTTGTGACACCATAAAAAGTATTTTCGTTGCTCCTTCTTAACTATCTGATATGCAGATGGTCTTAGGCGACCCCTGTGAGAGGGTCCTTTGACCTCCAAAGGGATTGAGACCCACAGGTTGAGAAGCGCTGCCACAGAGGAACACGGCTTACTGGCTCACTGTTTATGGTTTGCTCAGCTTCATTTCTAACACAACCCAGGACTTCCTGCCCAGGGGTGGCACTACCCACAATGGACTAGGCCTTACTACATCAGTCTTTTTATCAAGACAATTGCCCACAGGCCAGTCTGACGGAGGCAGTTCCTCATTTCAGGGTCCCTTCTGCCAGGTGACTGTAGTTTGTGACAAGTTGACAAAAAGCAGCCAGCACACTGGCCCTGCTGGCATAGTCGAAAGGTTGCTTGTTAGACAAAGGAAGAGTTGGTGCTTACAGCAGGTTTACGTTCTCTCCCAGATCTTGAAAAGCAGCGTTAATCTAGAAAGCGTGCATTGCTTAGCTAGTGGTCTCTAAAATTGGTGATAAAAGCAAGTAGCTAAAAGTAAATGGAGAAGGGGGATTATGCAGGTTTACCCTCAGTCTCAGTGGGATTGGAAATTTATTAAATGTTAGTGCATGTTCTGCCCTGGTAAGGTAGTGAAGGTTGTTTTGTTTTTGTTTTTGTTTTTAAAAAAACCTGTCACAAGGGAACAAAATAGTGTTGGTATTCTGAACAGCTGATTGTTCCCTTTCATGGTGCTCTGGAAAGATTACCCATGAATTTAAAAACCCTCCCTGTTTATAGTTTAATAGAGTGGCACGCTATTTTAGCTTTTTGAATATTTATAGCTTTTTAAATAAAAGAAGTAGACCCATTGCTATTTTGAAAAATATTGCTGTAAATTTTGGTGAGATATCTTTTTACGTTTTGTTTTCTACTAAGCATTCTTTTAGTACCTAATCATTAATTTTCGCCAAAGCCGACATGATGCCCTTGCTCATTTGGATGGTCTGCCAGAGAAGAATGACCACTGACACGTGATGGCTTAATCCTTGTACGTTATGGATTCCTAGTAAACTCTCTCCTGTCTCTCTGTAAAATATCTGTTCATTTTATTTCTCATGAGCTCCTGAGGATTGTAACATCCTATATTTAGCACATTACCATATTGTTCTATAGTAAGGGCTTTATAGAAAATTACTTTTTAATCAATGGCCAAAGGTACTTTGAAAGATGCATTTTAAAATTGACTTGCATCTTATCAGACACTTGCATTCAGTTTTATAAATTATCTTCCTTAGTTAATTTTTAATATCACTATCATTCATACACACAAGTATATATGTCACCAGTACATAAATACATATATATATACACACCCATATATACTATATACCTGTGTGGTGGTGTGTATGCTAAAGGTCAAGTCCTGGTCCTTGAACATGCTACTTGGATACTCTGCCCAGGCCTTGAGTATATATTTTTAACTGTAGTTTCTTAATAATGGGAAAAATAGCTTTTTTATGTAGGTATTTGTTCTTTTTAAAAATGTAATCCTATCCTGATAGAATATCCCTTATTGCCTTAATTATAAAAGTACTCCTTCATTAAAACTGATGTTTCCGTATGCAGCAATCTATAAATTTTTTTAAGAAAGTTTGATAATAGATGCTACAGTCATCCATACCTTCCCATCTTGTTTTCTCCCTCTCTCTCTCTCTCTCTCTCTCTCTCTCTCTCTCTCTCTCCCTCTCCCTCCCCCACTCTGGCTCCTAGGAGTGGGTAGTATGAACGCAGGCATTCTCTTACCTGCCTTACCCGTGAGTGGCACATCTCTAACAGAATCAGCATTTTCTCTTTTACGCCTAGCTTGCCTACCATCTGTGTGTGTGATGTGAGCAGTGACTTCGTGGCAGTACTGCTTATGCTCATCACAGTCATAGTTCCTTGACAGTTGCACCAATAACTTTTTATAGTTATTGGGTTGTTTTAATCATTATTCAGACATGGTCTCTGTATTTTATTTGATTGGTAAAAATATACATGATTGTGGAATGACTATGAGTGGGGATTTATTTATTTATTTATTTCTGACATTCTACCAAAATGTCTTACTAAATGCAGGCAGCAGCCATTCCCCCTTCATGGTAGCACCTCAAGAAGAATCCAGTGTTTGAGTCTTTTGTTTGTTTGTTTTTTAATATGGTCCAAAAGAACTGTGACTTGGGTCACCTGCCTCAGCTCAAGCTACTGAACTAAGAGACAAGTTAGTTGGCATCTCACGTAGTCCTAATGACTGCATTCTGATTATATTGAACCTGTTGTGAATCATTGGAATTTGTGTTTTTCCTTGCCAGAGAATTCCTCAGACCCAGCCTGCTTTTACATGTAATGGCGTAATCTCTTATTTATTCTTTTAAATGAGGCTGGAGAGATGGCTCAGGGGTTAAGAGCACTTGCTGCTTTTGCAGAGGACCTGGGTTCAGTTCCCAGCACACACAGAGTGACGACAACTGCCTGTAACTCCAATTCCAAGAGATCCTGCCATCTTCTGGCCATGGGCACCTGCATGCATGTGGTGCACATACAGACAAGCAGGCACACACACACAAACATTTTTTTTTTTAAAGCTCCTAGAAAAAGCTTTTTTAAAAAAATCACAGAAATAAAATGCTCATTAGTATATATTAATTATGTATGATAGGTTTCATTATCACATTTTCGTACATGTGACTAGTGAGTATTGATCATCCTCACCTGCTCTGTTATCCTCCCTAATCTCCCTCCACTTATCCCTTCCTCTTCTCAACTAGCAGTCCTTTTAGTTTGATGTCTTTTGGTTTATTATGGGGAGTTTTATTAGGGTTGTCCGCAGGAGCATGGGCACTGTTTACTTAGCTGCATCAGAGAGCTTTCTTTTGCCTATATCCAGAAGCTTCTAATTGATAAGACTATACATCTATTTGAAGAGGTTACTGTGATTCCTCTCTTGGAGTCCTTCTATAGTTTCTTTCCATTCATATTTTTTTCTAAAGTGAGTTCAATCTTTGCCTTTTAAAAAATTCTGCAAAGTATTTTTCTACCTTTCCTATTCAAAGTAGCAGCACAGTCTTCTTTTTCCTTTTTTTTATCCAATTAAACTGAAAAGAAACTGCCTAACATTGCTATAATACCATTAAAGTAATGTTGACACTGGCATTTGGTCAAATTTGGGACATCATCGCCGTCAGGATGTGTCTGCCTCTTTGGCAGCCAGCTTGATTGAAATTATAGTTGTCTGACCCACAGATTATCGTTAAAAAGAAACAAATTTGTCATGTATCTATACCATTCCTTGAACATAAGTGATGAAAATTCTGGCATCATCACTCTACGCTTGGAGATGGAACCTGTAGCCCATTCTCTCAGGATTGTTTTACTGTGGCAAAGAAATTCTCTCCTAGAATTATGCGTTTGGTAAAGAGAGTTTTTTTATTTTTATTTTTATTTTGTTTTGATTCTCATTCAGCCTCACCTTAATGAGCTGTACCAGGTAGTGGACTCTGTCAGTACACACACTCTTGTGTGAATTCATTGCTAGGGTAATTTAGAACTTTTAAGAAAAAATGCATTCATTGGGCCATTTCTTATGTTACAGCAAGTATTATGGGCTTCAGGATGTCATATTTTTATGCCTTTGAGAAAAAGATCCTAAAGAGCTGTTAGTAGAAACACCAAATTAGTGACATCTCTAAAAGTTTTTTTTTAAATGGACAGTAAAAACTTTTGTAAATATATTTAGGCCTCACTTATGTTAAAATTAGGAAAGCTGTCATCCCATGTCACAAATTCCAGAGGATATGATTGACAGGTCAATAATCAACTCTTTTACTTGAGAAGATGCTAAAATGTAGGAACCAAAGAAGCAAAGAAACAGTGGCCCAGATAGGCAAAGAGCTTACAGAGGGATGTTTCAATGGCAGAAGCACCACCACAGTTCAATTCTTTGTGGTCAGCTTCATTCCCAATGTATTTGTCTTGACTCTCAACAGCAAGACCACATCCACAGAACTTTTTCTGTCACAGTGTATAGTTAGACTGGTCCATATTATGAATTACTGTTACTTATCTATCATCTGTGGTTTTAGTTATCCACTCAGAGCTTGGAATGTTCCTCTCTAGGAAAAGAGTGACCAAAAAAAAAAAAAACCAAAAAACAAAAACCCTCATGCTTTACCACAACCATTTCACACTGTCAAGGACATTCTTGGAATGTTTAGGGGAGGGAGAGATGTGTGCACTGGGCCATGGCAGGCTGTGTTGGGGAAGCCTTCTGGGCACAGCGCTTGAAGACAGGCCAGCAACAAGGGAGAGCGGCGGCAGTAAGCAGGACTGACGCTGCAGTAAGCAGGAAGGGTTGTGGAAATGAAGGTTAAGAATTGCACAGAAGGCAGAGCAAGGGGCTGGAGACAGACCAGGAGGCACATCCATGGAGAAAGATCACTGCCATGACCGAAGTATAGAATATTTGGGGGGAAATTGATTATTAATTAATTAAATTATTTAATTTCCAAAGTTGATTGGAAATGTAAAAAATGTAAAGATAAATAAGATAGCAGCTATTAAAAATCAATGTAAGCAGGGTATTTTCATGTTTTAAAGTCTCAGATCATACACATACACATGTACACACACATGCACACGTGAGCGCGTGTCCAAACGCATATGTACACACATTCACACACCATCATACACATTCTCTACTGGCCTAGAATGTAAATGAAAAGTATGCACATTGATATTCCAGGGCAGCATAAATAGGAGGGTGAAAGGTTGAATTGAATTCAAAGTAAAGTGCTTCACAAGAGTGGGAAACTTTTTAGTGCTGAAGGGTATCATCTGCTCTACATACTGCAGAATGCAAGTCGGTGGGGAAAGAGAATTGACAAATTATTGCAGACTCAGTATGGATGGGAACTCTGGTTCACACCAGTATGAATGCCTGCTTGTAATTTCTCTGTCTACACTTTAAACACTGTATCACTGCCAGAGTGGGGAGTGTTGGTCCTTCATACCCCTCTTAATCACAGCAGACCATCTCATCTGCTTCACAAAAACAGTAGTAGTCATAACACATTTTTAGAACCCTCAACTATACGCTTTTACTTTCCATAATAGAGTTACATCACTGAACCGTTAATTAGTGCCTGCTATTTCCCATACTCCCAAAGTGTGAGCATCATTTGTCAAGCAGTTTTTACTTTTTTAAAAGATTTAATTTGATTTATGTGTCTGTGTGAGTATATGCCATGTATGGGGATGCCTGAGGCAGTCAGAGAGGGTGTCAAGTCCTCTGGAGCCAGAGGTACAAGTGGTTGGGAGCTGTTTGATGTGGGTGTTAGGGACTGGGCTCTGGTCCTCTGTGACATGGACCAGCAGGTCTTTCTTCAGTTGCAGGGTCTTGAGAGAGGACCAGGAGATCAAAAGGTAAGGGAATAGAAAAGTTTGGGGTCAGGAGGTCTTGCATAAGCTGTCTTAAGCCACACAAACTTATTAAGAAGTTTAGCGTCTTATATACTATTTTGGAGGAAAAAATGAGACAGAATCAGCAAAAAGCCATCATACAATGGGACAAAGTCAGTGAGAAGCTAATTGAACAGTTGCACAAGGGGAACACTGGACATCTCAAGGACTTCAGAGAGGAGCACATGGGCCTTGGGACTGATAACCAGTAGCCCCTTAGGGTAGCAAGAGTTGCGTTCTCAGAATCTGAAGCCACTGTTCACCCAAGGTCCTGGCCTCAGGCAATAACTGGCTCTGCCCAGTACATTCCTGGTTTTAGTTCCTTCTCCAGGTATCTGGGCTTCAGGGAGAAGCTCCTCAGGCTATTTCTGGCACTACCAAGCATGCTCCTGATTTAGAAAAGGAGCTATGATCCTTCTCCATACACCAGGGCCTCAGGGAAAGCCTAGGATCAGCCTAACCCTCAACACTGGAGAAGAGCAGCAAGTTCTTTTAACCAGTAAACCATCTTTCCAGCCCAAGTTTTGGGTGTTTGTTTGTGTTTGTTTGTTTGTTTGTTTTTGAGGCAGGTTCTCACTGTCTAGTGCAGGCTTCACCTCATTCTCGGCACCCTCCTGCAATAGGAGTTAAAGGCTGTGTTACCACTCCCAACTTCGAGTAGATTTTTAATGGGCAGATACCTCTATCTCTGAATTCCAGAACTGTTTGCTTCTGGGATGTTCATTTGACATCCCAACCTCAGCTTTCCTGCTGTTGGACACTCACCTACTCTAGAATCACTTACTGCAGAGGGTGGACTCCTGTTCACTTAGGCTCAAATCTGGTGCCTGTGGATGCTGGCTGCTGGGAAGTACACTGGCCATAACCCAAGACATTTTGGGTTGGTTTGAACCACTAGTTCAACTGCATACAGTGACTGTGCTTATCATGGTCAGCTCATCTGCTTTTACTGTGTGCAGATCCTTTAGGCACTGAGACAGTTAAGGGAATAATCTACTGTATTGCTGTGCTTTTGGCACCAAATTCATGCCTTTATCTGTTTTTTTAAAGCATAAAAGCATTTTTTTGTTGCCTTGAATATAGGAAGCAAGATTCTCCATTGCTGAAATTAGACCTGGAATCATAAAAAACAAAAACCAGCTAAAATATTAAATACATTGGATGATGAAACTCCTAGATTGGAGGAATGACTGCGCTAGACTGTGTGCAAGGGTATCAAATTAGGCTGTGTTTCTGGGAATGCATTCTGAGTTCACTGGATGTTCAAAACTGGAGCCAGTACCCAGCCCTGCATATGTTGTGCTTTCCTATAATGTATCTCTGGTAAGGTTTACCCTATGAGCTGTCTCACAAACGTAACTGATAATGAACTATAGCAGCTATAGTAGTGTATATGTTAGGTGGATATGTCCTCTTCGTCTCAAAATAATTGTATCACAAGCATCCTTTTTCCTCAGGTAACTGAAATCAAGAAAAGCAAAACTAGACAAGAACTGCTGGGAACTTAAGCCACTGCTGGTTGTTTTTACTCATTGATAACAACACTTCATAAAAGACTTGTATGAGCTTATAATTGTTGAGTAATTATATTTTTCAAAGGTGAAGCTCTGCTTTCCTAAGCAAAAATAAACTAAAGTTTTATGGAATTTAAATTTTTGTTTCTTGCCCATTAAAGAAAAGGCTAAGCTGGATGGTGGTGGCTCATGCCTTTAATCTCAGCACTTAGGAGACTGAGGCAGATGGATCTCTATGAGTTCAAGGCCAGCCTGATCTACAGAGTGAGTTCCAGGACAGCCAGAGTTACAGCAGAGAAACTCTGTCTCTAAAACCAAAAACCAAACAAACAAAAAAGAGTGGGCTGTTAATGGGTATTGTCATGCTTTCTCTATTTTTTCTTTCATTTTTTTACAACTGTAGTGACATATTACTGTAAAATGTTCTGAATTTAGGATTCTCAGAAGGAAAGGAGAAAAATGTAGAAGGGATGGGTTTGTGCTTGTGGAGGAGACTTTTTTTATGTGATGAGACAGGAAATGAGAGCATTACTAAGATGGAGACTTTGAAGTCTGAGTGTTATGAGTGCTTAAAATTGCTGGGGCAGAGATAAAGGGTTCAGTTCAGGCCTAAGAGACGGCCAGAAGTCTGTCTTATTTAGTCTCTACACTGCTCTTTAAAGGTGAAGTGTTACTGTCTGGGAAGGAGGTTCCTTGTGCTGAAGCATAGGAGTACCAACAGCAGCAAGTGTGGTGCAATTGCTGCTGCCTCAAGAAGGGTGCAGAGAAGCAGACGACAGGAAAGCCTCCATTTACACAGTTACATTCCACAGTTAGCATGTCGGGCCAAGTTAACTAGAAACCTTAGTTAATGTTGAGTGAAATAATTTCCATATAGGGTCATTTGCTCCCTTATATCAGTTTAAGGTATACACACACACACAATGTAATGAACACATATTCCTTATATAAACTGATATATGTGTACATGTATGTATATATATCAAACAAGGGGAATGCCTACAGGTCCACGGTACCATCCTCAACCCTCTTTTCTGTTTGATGCATGCATTTGTCTGTTGTTTGTTTCTGAGAGTTCTGTTGATATAGCCCTAACTGTTCAGAAACTTGATATGTAAACCAGGCTGGCCTCAGACTCACAGGTACCACCCCCACCTCCCACCCCGACACCCATACCTCTGTCTCCAGAGTGCCTATAAAAAGTGTGCTGCCTGGTTTTGTATATTTGTTTGTTTAAAGTGGTGATTTTCTCTTTATTTTTTATACCTCCAATATGTCAGCTCACTGTCACTAACCAAATAGTACCAGATGTGGTTTTTACAGTAAAGAGGCACAGCATACTGCCTGCAGGTGTTTTGGCTTTAACCTACTGAGATGTTCCTGCACTAATGTGCTTGTAAGTTTTTGAGCAGAGATTAGTTCTTGCACCTTGGTTGGGAGACCTTTTTACTTTGTTTCTGAATGTCTGTTGGCTGAGGATGACAAATAATGCTTTGTTTTATTTAGAGACCATGGCCTGTTACATCACTGCCTAATTTCAAATTCTTTTCTTTTCTTTCCATTTGTGTGTCCTTTAGGTATTAAAGCTAATACATACCACAGTTAGAACAACAAAGAAAAATGTCCAGGCCTCAAGACACGAATTGTATACAGAGGATTTTATTAAAAAGCAGATTGAAGAATTCAACATAGGGAAGAGGCACTTAGCCAACATGATGGGAGAAGACCCAGAGACTTTTACCGAAGAGGATGTAGACGTGAGTATAGTTAACTCCATTGGGAAAGTGATTCTGCAGAGTTGTGGCTTGGACAGCATTTTTCTAAGCATAAACCTCTTGGCTATGTAAAGTTTCCATCAGATTATCAGAATAAGGAAACACCTGAGTTGGAAACATGTCTTTTTTTTCTTCCTTTCTGAGACTTGACATTGAGTAATTTTAAAAATAATTTCAGCTTTAATCAGTTAACTTTAATATTTTATTTTCCTTCTTCCTGTGCTCTTCTTAGCTAGAGAATTTGTTTTTAAATACTTAGAACTATGATTTCAAGAGACATGCCACACTCTGTTTGAAGCTTTAGATCTTATGCAGAAATGAATGGTTTTCTTGATTTTGATTCAAGGTCATAGAAGCCACTGTGAGTACTTGTACAGTATTTGGGAATGTTGCTTTATTGTGTAGTTTAGATGATTACATGTGTGAGAGTAGAAGTAGAGTCAAGAAAAATCTGATAAGTCTTGGTCAATGTATTTATTAAATATATTTTGGAATTTTCAAAATAAAAAAATGTACAAGTGCTTTGCCTGCAAGTTTGTACATTTACCATGTGCATTTTTGCTGCCCACAGAAGGTAGAAAAGGGCATCTGGAACTGGATTTGCAGGTGGTTGTGAGCCACGGTGCGGGTGCCTTGAACTGAATTTGAATCCTTTGCATGAGCAACAGCTACTCTTAACCACTGACCATGAGTACTGTGTTTACATCATTTTTACCTTTTCCTCTCCACCTCCTGTTTCTCCAATGTGCTCCACTCCCTTTCAAATCATGACTTCTTTACTGTTACAAACACGTGTGCATGTACACACACACAGAGACAAGCACCCCCACTCCCACGACTCTCTTCCATAATGCTCTCTAAGCCTTGTGATTGTAATTGTATCAGTTGGGGTTTTTTACCCCATGGCCACTTATTTTCCACATTTTAACCAGTCGTGGATCTCTGTAATGGTCTCCATCTGCTGCAAAAGGAAGCTTCTTTGATGAGGGTGAGAGCTTCACTTACCAGACTGGGCTGGTACATAAGCTGAGAGACCCCCAGCTAGCCATGGCAGTGTGGGATGGCTTGCTGGGGATACTTTTAGTTTTTCTAGATATCCCAAAGAAGGTAGCAGGGGAATTTAACAACTCTAAATATGGATTTTTTTTTTTTTTAAGTAAAATCTAACTTCTCACATCGTTTTATATTTTAACCAAAGAAGAACATTTCTACTTATTTATTATTTTTATTTTTTTGTAATTTAATTTTCTGAGTGATGTGAATATAGTCTGAGAAATTTATCATTATATCATTTTGTCATTTTCCAAGAATGCTCTTACACAAACTAAGAAGGTTATCTTACTATTAGCCGATATAATTTATAGACCACATTCATAAATGGTGTTTATCATTGACTGAAATAACACGTTATTCATCATGTGTCTGAGAGCAGCTACCGTGGAGGACTGGTTCTAAATTCCTACTGATACCAAGATCTCATTTAAAATGGTTTTGTATTCTATATGTAGCCTGTACATCTTCTAAAACGCTTTAAATTAATCTCCAGATCACTAATTACCTTATATAACATGTTATTTACATATTTACTGTGTTGCATTTAGGGAATAACAAAAGGGAAAATAGTTCAGTACAGATGTGGTTTCTTTAAGATGGTAGTTGAATTTTTAAAATACAGAGAATTGACTCGATTGCTATTTTTAATCTTTAAGATTTTTGCATTTTAGTTTAATTGCTGTTTTAAAAATATCATTAAGATAGCTTCATTAGGCCTAGACCTACATTTTTGATTCAGTTAAAAGAATGTCTTTTTTGTTGTTGTTTTTATTTGAGGTAGGATCGCATATACCTTAGGCTGACCTTAAACTTCTGATCCTTCTGCCTTTCCTTACTTACATATAAGTCTGGGATTTCAAGCATGTACCGCTATGCCTGGTTATAAGAGGCGGGGGATCATGTGTGCTAGGCAGGCATTCTAATTGAGAGCTACATCCCAGCCCAGAAGGCTGTGCTAGTGCTCTTGTAGTACAGGTGATACAGAACAGGCATCTTATAGCTGCCGTTCTGTCGTTATATCCTGTGATAACCCAGAAAGTGTCTGAGGAAATGAAGTAATGGCACTTGTCTCAGATAACGTGGATATTGCTTAATTTTCCTAGAAACTAAAAATGCACACATGCAGAAAGGAATATGCTCCCATTTGAACTTTAGACTTGATAGTCTTTCCTTGCATAGGCTTCATCTCACAGCCATAGATAGATACTTCTTCCATATCTCTCTTCCATATCTCCAATTCTAGGCATCTCCATACACACACACACACACACACACACACACACACACACATATGTATTTATGTGCACCAGGTATATGCTGGTGCCTGTGGAGGCCAGAAGAGAGCATCAGATTTCCTGGACCTGGAGTTACAGATGGTTGTAAGCCATCACGTGGATGCTGGGAACTGAACCCAGGCCTTCTGCAAGAGCAGCAAGTGCTCTTAACCACTAACCCATCTCCTATCCCTAGGCATCTACTGCCTATCATTTGCTTGTTTGAGACATGTATAAATAGAATCATACAACTTTCTTTTTTGTGTGTGATTGGCTTCTTTTCACTTAACATAACAGTTTTAAAATTTGCTCAGTTTGTAACAGTGTTTTCATTCCTCTGCTACTGCTTTTCTACTGTTGGGATGGACAGCACATCCTTTACTTACTCATCAGTTGATGGACATTTGGACACTTTTTGTCTGTTGTGAATATTGCATGTCTGCTGTGACTATACATTTTTGTGTTGACATTTTTTTTTACTTCTTTGGGGTATTTACTTAGCTCATTGCTAAGCCAAAGTCATGAAGATTTGCCCTCCTGTTTTGATTTGGGGGTTTTATGTTTTTACCTCTTACATATACGTTGTTGAACAAGGGGTCCAGCTTATTCTTTACATGTGGATATCTAGGTATCCCAGCATTGTTTGTTGTAAGGAATTGTTTTATCCCTTGAATTCTTTCATAATTTTACCAAAAATCAACTGTATGTACATGTGAAAGTTTTATTTCTGAACCTTTGGTTCTGTTCCATTATCTATATGTTTATTTTATTGCCAGTGCAAGTCTATTTTGAGTATTGTAACTTTGTAGTACATTTTAAATTGGAAAATATAGACATTCTTGTCCTCCTTTCCCCTAAGATTATTTTGGTTACTGGGTGCCTCTTGAATCTTTGTATGAAATCTTAGGACTAGTTTGTTGCTTTGTGCAACAAGCCACCCAGGATTGTAGTTTGGAACTTTGCTGAGTGTTTAGACCAGTTTTGGAACTGTTGCTACCTGAAGGTTAAATTCTGATCTACAAGAATAACATCTCTGGCTGGCTTAAGTTTTTAGTCTAAGCTTGGTATTTGTTAAGGTTATTTCTTTGCCTTAATTTCTTTTTTTAAAAAAAAATCCCATAAATTGAATTATTTTCTACTTTAATTTCTGTATTCTTTAAGTGTGAAAATTTGATTTTTTTTTTTTTTTGTACAAAGTATGTCTGTTTTGTAAATTGACCCTAAATCCGCAGTATTGCTAAGACGATTCACTGAGTCTTTTAGTTGATTTCTCAGGATTTCTATTGTATCATCTTCAGGAAATACATAAAGTTTTATTCCTTTTCTATCTGAATGCCTTTTAATTTCTTTCTCTTATCTACTTTTTCTTATTTAATGGGACATGAGGGCAGACTCTCCCACTTGTGTCTGAGCTTAGGAGAAAGTAAGCTTTTGTTGTTTTACAGCTAGGTATGGAGCTAGCCGTAAGTGTTTTGTCGGTGCTTTGTCACATTCGGCAGTTACTTTTCAGACCTAGTTTATCAAATCGTTCTGTTGTTAACACGACGAATATTGCTTAACACTTTTTCTGTGACCATATGTTGTCTTTTATTCTATTTAATCCTCCTAGTATGTCATGCTAATTAATATTCAGATATTAAAATAACCTCTGTGTTCATGAGATAATTCCACTCCATCAGTTTTGTAATTTTATGTATTTATGGATTTGGTTTGTGAGCATTTTGTTGAGGATTTTCGAGTCTGATATTAGTTAGCTGATATATATTAGCTCTTTGGTTTTAGGGTCTATTTTTTTTTTTTTTTTTTTTTGAGACACAGTTTCACTATGTAGCTCAAGGAAGCTTTGAACTTCAGATCCAAGGCCTCAGTAGATTATAGGTATGTGCCAACATGTTCATGTTAATTACCTTTTGATGTGCGTGGAACACAGTAGCCTTTCGAAAGGAAGAAATTCACTTAGCTCATTGTTCTGTCTGAAGAATAAACTTTTTCTAAAAGCGTGACAGTGGAGAATCAGTAGGACATTCCAAACCTGCTGTTTTGAGCTAACAGGCTTCTAGATATCACTGTGGTCCACAGAGCAGGCTGGAGAAGTAGCAAGGAGATCCTGTACCAGCTACTGTGGCCTTAAACAAACCCGGTGTCTCTTTGGACTTTAAGATATGTTTCTGTGTAGCTCATTTTGTTTTCGTTGAATCAAATAAGCAGAAGGTTTAGCTGTGGGAGAGGTTAACATTTTCACACTATATTAAAAATGAATTATGTCTTTTGGAGTTGCTATTTCATTGCTTAAATGTTTACTCTGAATATTAGTTTGGGGAAATTAAAACTTTTTTGTGAGTATTTAATTTCTATACATAGACGTGGCCTATAGCTTAATTCAGTTATCTAATTAAAAGTTCAGGCTACTATTTTCACATAGGTAAATTAAGTGGCATTGAGACTATTAGATATTTGATATATTTTCTTAGAAATTGATTTTCCACATTACTTTGACAATGCTAAAATAGCAGTGCTAAATGCTGTTTTAAATATGCTAAATGCTAATGACAATGCTAAAACACCCCAAATATTTATGTTATGTATTTAGGCAAATATATTTAAGACTTAAAACAAATGCTTATGGAATAAAATGTCATAAAATGTTTTTGGTGAGGTATAAATGACAGGTACATGTTTGAAGACCATTTATTCTGTTGTTTTAGTAACCTTTAGCTTTAGCCAATTAAGCGATCACGAATTAATATAAAAAAATCCTAATGCTTTTTTAAAAAACTCTTTTAAAATGGAGTTGAGTTTCTGTGAGCAGTATAAACGCACAGCATGTAGACTCTTGATGTTATATGGGTTTCACCTTTGCGATGAACTTAAGAGAGTTTGAGGAAGTACAGGACACTGTAGAACCTGGGCTGAGGGTTCCTTGCAGTGTCTGTAGCACTGTGATGTTTAACAGGTCACGTGGATTTCCTTGTCAGGACATAAGGAGCACGAGCGTAATACAGCGATGCTGTTCTCATCACTGTCAGTAGTGCGGAGCACAGACTGCAGCTAGACCCATTGCAGAATGCCCCGGATGCCTTTGTCACACTGCCTTCCTCAGACGCGTGTTTGGCGAATCACCTGAGATACTGTTGCGTACAGTGATTTACTTAATTTAAAGGGGAAATTGCCAGGTGTCCTGTAGGCTGTGTGGCTTACCTAGCTCAGTATCCAAAAGCCCACGTGGAAGTGAGCGTTTGCCATTTCCATGACACACTGATGGAACTCTGCTGTGCTAGACTATGCTGCATGTGACTGATCAGCTTCACTGCGTCTTACACTTGATTACAATTAACTCTTGGCCTTTTATTAATTTTAATGGATTCCCTTTGGCACTCTAGAAGGAGATGTAAAGGCAAAAGCAGACAGTGACAGCCCACTCTCATCAGAATATTACAGTTATCTACTCGGTCTGGTCTCTGTTTTCCTATATTTTTATAAGCAGCTTGATTAAATATTAAAGTGAAAGGAAGACGGTATAGGTGATGAGCTGTATCTGGCAAATTCCACATGAAAAACTGCTTAGGACAGCAGCAGTTTATCCAAAACAAAAAGAAAATATTTTAAGCAGTCTTTGCACTTTCTCTTATATATTTAGATATCATAATGCTTTTCTCTAATGTGTTTTATTTCTAATATAAAGGTAAATACTGTAAAATTTCCCCTTTTCACTATGAGCAGGAGTTTAATATTTCACAGAAACCAGCTTTCCAGTTAAGGGAAGGAGCTGCCATGTTCCAAAAACCTGTGTGAGATGCTGTCAGGGAGTCTGATCCACTGTCACATTTCATCTTCACAAACAGCCTGAGGTGTCTTCAGTTGTGGAGGATTCCCAGTCAGTGAGCGGCCTTTATCTGAAGGCTGTGCTTTGCACACTTTTCAAGATTAGTGTTTGGGGTTAACAGCTTCTGAAATCAATTGCTGTCTCATTTCATGAAGCATAGTGACTTTAATGTTAGCCCACACTGCCTCGGGGTTTCCCTTTCTATTGTGGGTGCTGACTCCTGGCTGTGGCTGGAAGTGTGTATTTGTACTGTTGTGAATGGCCAGGCGTGGCTCTCTGTTACTGATTTTGTCTGTCTCTTGTGTCTGTCTGTGTGTCCACCTCTAGCTGCTCCCTGCTAACTAAGCTTCTGGCATAACTGAATTTGTTAGGAATGTGAATTACAATGGAGAGGAACTGATTGCTAGTTTATAAAGTTACCTTAGAGAATGGAGTGTGGCTAGAAATCTGGCTTCACTGAATGTTACATATATAATTTTTGTGTGAATACTTATGTTCAGCTAATATTACTCGCTAGTGTTTCTTATAAGACATTTTAAAGGATACTAAGTTTGCTAGCAAAAATAAAAAGAAATCTGATGGATATTTTTTTTAAAAATAAAACAATTTTTAACACTACTGGTGTCAAGACTTTAAAATTGTATCACTTGGAAGATGTGTTATTTTAAGGTTACAGCAGTATATGTCTGGAATCTCTTAGTGATTATCTGCTGTAGCTAAGTGTGCTGATGTAAGCCTGCAGTTCCAGTATTTGAGAGGAGGAACCAAAGTGGTTAGGAGTCCAGGTCTTCGAACGTACTAGGTTGGAGGCCGCCCCAAGCTGTGCGAGGCCTCGCCGAAACAACAACAAAACCTTTAAATTTTGCTGTAATTACCCTTAATCTCTGCATTAAATTTACATGAGGCCGTATCTTACATTTTTTGAGGGTTATTTTTTTTATATGAGTGATTTGCCTGCATGTATATTGTGCATGCCATGTTTTTGAGGGCTAAGTGAGGATATACAGTCCCCTTGTGATTGGAGTTACAGAAGGTTGTAAGCCACCATATAGGTGCTGGGAATCGAACTTGGGTCCTCTGAAAGAGCAGCCAGTGCTCTTAACTGATGAGTCTTTCAGTCATCATCTTGGAATAATAGCAAATTAAAATGAAATTAGATAGGTTTTTCTCTTTCTTCAATATAATAATTTAATTTTTGCCTACTATCCTTAAGAGTTATATTGAAAAGAAGCATAATCTTTGGATCTCACCCACTGAACTACTCTGGGCTGCTGAGAACCCAGAAGCTGGAGCAGAAGGCCACATATTGGCAAACGTTAGTGGTGTGTGGTATTGTCCTGACTGTCTTGGAGCTCACTTTGTAGACCAGGCTGGCCTTGAACTCACAGAGATCTGCCTGCCTCTGCCTACTGAATGCTGAGATTAAAGGCATGCACCACCACACCTGACTGTGGGGAGCACTTTCAGTGAGGCTCACTATTTTGAAAATAGGTCTCAGGTACTGTGGTTCTCAACTCCTCTTCTAAGCTACTGCCACATGTTGATAGATGTGTAAAATATTTCTGTTTATAGCAGTTCATGACTGTTGGCAGGAATTTGTCAAGTGGAACAGAGTTGAGTGGGTTTGTATAGTAGGAAGGGGAGAAGAGGCATCGCTGTGGGCCGTGAAAACTGTGAGGAACTAACAACACATGAGTGTGGGACACATGACAGTGCAGGTCCCGTCTCCTTCCTGAGCCCAGGACAAAAGGATGGCCCAGTGAATGGTGACAGCCAGACCTGTAGATCTTCTGGATGCCGGGATGCACTGTCCTGCTAGAGCAGACATGAGCAATTCTGACTGTTGACTGTCAGTCTGCATGGTGTTAGTGAGCCTCTTAATCTTTCCTTTGCATCGAAAGCTGTTGTGTTACAATCATGCCCCTATATTTTCCTTTTGACTGAACACATAGTAGTGATAAATTTTAAGTTAGAGGCATTGACTCAATATTAACTACCGTGAATATGGGCGTGTGCTTGTATTTGCTAATGCCTTTATTTGGGAATTAAAAGTTAAGTTCTACATGACTGTAGAATTTCAGGAAGAAAGCCAGCAAACTGATGTATAACACTGCTGAAGTCGACCAATTACTTTTTAATTAGTATTATAGACCTCATTCTAAACCAGAATGCTTTATTCTCCTCAGTGTGAATGTGGTGTATGAAGTTTCTCTAATTGATTTGCTGTGCCCATTCCATTTGATGTATCATTTTTCACAATATTTCATAATTTGTGCTCACTTCTAATGAACAGAGTCGTTAGGACAGGCATGTCTAAGTACAACTGACAGCTAACATTAGGTGCCAGATGCAGTTTATAAAGCTATGTAGAACTGTGGAGAACAGTTTAAATAAATTAGCACCTGTACATTAGTCTCACTTGCTGGTAATTCATAAGCGAATCAGTAGAGATGACATTTAGGTAAGTCATTGATCAAGTTAACAGCTGCAGACCCACTGTCCAGCTGGGATCCCTAATTAATAGAGATTGCGTTTCTGACCTGTGCTTCTCCTAGGCTGAGCATACAGTCCATGTACACTTTGGACTAAAGTCTAAGAATGTAGTCAGGTACAGTGCTTCCATCTTAGGAAACTGATGAATTGCCAATATTATACCGATATTAAAACAAAAATTACATTAAAAAAAGATATTTCCTAATGATGCTAACTTTATCACATAACTTGGATTTTTGCAATTTACATTCTTTGGCGGTTTTTTTGTCAGCTCTTTTGTTTAGGAGTCAGATTAGGCGTCCATACCATGCTTAGTTTAGTTAAATATTTAAAGGTCTTTGTATACTTAAACTAAATGTGTACTGTACTTTTTTCTTCTGGCAGTGTGTGTGTGTGTGTTGTGTGTGTGTGTGTGTGTTGGGAGGGGAAGGGCATCCAGTCCTTGAACCTAAACTTTAACAGTTTCTTAACATGTGACATTAGTTTAAAACTTCAAAGAATTTGCCAATTTAAATTCATACAAATTTGGGGACTTAATATAAAACTATTAAACTGGAACCCACAAGAAAATGCCTTCTGTTTTCTGTTCCTATACGTAACGTTTTCTTTGGGTGAATTTAAAGCTGACAGCCTTAGCCGTGGAATAGGACAGAAGGCTTGTATTGTTTCAGGTTGTTTACATATGTTTTGGAGGTGGTTGAATACCAGTGTATTTAATGCATACCATGCCCACAGTCTGGTTCTTAGCACTGAGAAACAATCTCTTAAAACACACTTGCTAAGTCAGAAACAGACAGACATTTGGCTAACAGTATCATTTGAAGCTTCTTAAAATCATTAGCAGAGTTCCAGCTGACACCGGTATTCTTTTGGTAGAAGGTTTGTTATTTCCTATTTTAAGTAATTATCTTCAGTGTAGATTTCATAGAAAGAAGATTATGAAAGTTTGGGAGGCGTACGTAGGAGGTGTGGCCTGTTGGAGGAAGATTATCACTGAAGACAGGATTTGAGAGTTTAAAAACTCACACCATTTCAAGTTCACCCTCTGCTTTGTAATGGTGGTTCAAGATCTACACTCTTAGCTTCCTGCTCTGGTCACCATGCCTGCCACTTGCTTCCACGTTTCCCTGCCATGACAGACCCTTATCCCTGTGGAACCGTACGCCAAATAAACTCGCTCTGTAAGTTGTCTTGGTTCATGGTGTTGAAGCAGTTGCAGAATTGAGAAAATAATGAGGCTGCACAAAAATTTCTGGAAAAGGGGACTGTTATAGGAAGTGAATGTATATGTCTAAGACAGGCTTGGGTTTGAGAATTAAGAATTATATATTGGCCTAGATGCCACCATAATTTGTATAGTCTGATTTAGATGGCTCGTTCACAGTAGTTTGCTCACAAATGTGACAACTGGTATGTTAAGGAACCCTTTGTGATAGCTGAACTTCATGTGGAAGCTGGTGACAGGATGAAGAGAGGTTCCTTTCTTGTGGAAGTTTATTTTTAGTTATGTATAAAATGTTTTATGCACTGTTGGGTGTGGCACTAAGCTAAGCTGGGTCTTGGCATTTTGTATTGCCTGCAGGTGTTGGATTTCTGTGTGTGTGTTGGGGGGGTTGATTGTTTATGATCTGCACCTGAGGAGTTCTGAATCAATAAAAACACCTGAGCTCAGACGCTCAGAATTCCACTGTCAAAGATGGCATTTACTGTGATGGTGGTTCCCTCTGCAGAGGTCTGGCAGGATTTGAGCCTATGAGAGAGCCTTTATGTCCTCTTCTGAGCTACTATAGCAGTGTGCAACTACAAATGGTGCACCAACGTAGGGCAGGAAACACTCCAGCTAGTCTAGTGTGGAGACCAGAAAGAAGAGAAAGAAACTCAAGACCTCACACAGTCTGGTAATGTACGCTCAGGGAAGCTACCAGAGGATGGAGATTAAGGTATTGATCTCCTGAAGAAAGAGGAGAGAGAAAGGAAACAAGCCTCTATGAAGAGAAAAGACTATGAAATTAATAAGTAAATAAGGAAAAAGCTCCGAGGTGAGTGCCACAGAATGGAGACCCTTAGCGATAAAGAATTCACCGGGGAGCAGGAAAAAGCAAGGTTCTTACTCTTTTTCCTGATCATGGAGCCAGTGCTCCCTGCTGCCACTGGTGGGTAGCACGTGCTGTTTTACAAACTGGGTTTTCTGATAGCTGTGTTGTATGTGTGTGAAGCTCAAGATGTTGTGTTTGAAGTCTATGAAGACGGGTATGTTTCCCCTTAGTGGTGGTGAAAGAATGCCAGACAGCCAGAATGTTTCAACCTGAGTTTACCTTGGGCCCAGGACCCCCTGTTGTGGAAGCCACCACAGCTTAGAGCCAAAAAGCCTCTTAGTTAAAGTGAGCGAGCAGTTTTTTTGTTTGTTTGTTGTTTGTTTTTTCTTTCCCTGCAAACCTAAGAGAAAGACAACTGATCCTGATACTGGTGATGGTGATGAGAACTCCACCCCATCAGGGAGCCCTTCCTGCAGACAAGGACTAGTTATTTTTCATGCAAACCAAACTCTGTCTTAAAATCTGGAAAGTGTTTCCTAAGGGTCAGCGCACAGAAGCTGTCTTCCAAAGCTGGTTGAGGTTGTGTCTTATGCTGGTAGCTGAATTTGGTACTGTAAAAGTCACTCAGGTGTTACTGATTTTGAAGGCATGAAGGGGTCTTGGAGAACAGCTGAGGTTTGGTGCTATGAGAGGCCAGGAGAGGCCATTGGTAAAAGTGCAGCCTCAGTAGTAATTGAAGGCCCAGATTGGGTCATGAGACGTTGAGACTTGGCACCATGAAGGGAGCCCAAGAGAAGCTACTGGTGAAAAGTGCAGCCCAGTTGCATCAGGGTAACCCAGCAGTTTTTGAGTTGCTAGTACCATGGGACAACCACCAAGAAAAGCAGCAGCAGTGGAGGGGATCCAGCCAGAGCCTGGAGGACAAACTGTGTGTTGCAGAGGGCAGAGCCAGAGAAGTGACCCGAGCCCTTTGGAGGGCCCAGAAGATCATGAGTGAATTCCAGATAATTGGACATAGATAATGTTTTTCTTCTGTCCAAAGACATTGTAAAAACCTTGATAGATGTTAGGTTTCATTTGGTTCTGTGCATTAGCAACCCTGTGATTGTTCCTCTTGTAAATAGTTTTACTAGTGTAGTGTTAAATTGTGTTGTAAAGGTAAAGCAATTTTTTTTTAATACAGAAAAGGGAAAATGTTGTGGAAGTTTATTTTTAGTTATGTATAAAATGTTTTATGCACTGTTGGGTGAGGGGATAAGCTAGGTCTTGGCGTTTTGTATTGCCTGTAGGTGTTAGATTCGTGTGTGGGGTGTTTGATTACTTATGATCTGCACCTAAGGAGTTCTGAATCAAAAACACCTGAGCTCAGACGCTCAGGGTTCCGTGGTCAAGGATGGCACTGGCCATGATGATAGTGCCTTCTACAGAGATCTGGCAGGTCTGAAAATGCCTCCATCCCTTGCTGAGCCACCCTGTAGGTTTACTGCTACAGTCCTTCTTTGACAGGGGTGGCAGAGCATGGGAGAATGTGGAGAGAATACTCTCCACAAAACTAGGAAAGGTAACTGGGAGCTGTGTGTTTACAGGGGCTGCGCTTGATCTAGTTCTGGAGAACCACATGGGTGTGTAGAGGGGGAAGTGGAACTGTAGTGTGGCAGACAGTAAGCACCGGTCCTTCTTAGAAAGGAGGTAAGAAAACCAGTTGGGAAGTACTACCAAACAGCTAACCGACCACTCTATTTTAATGTTTTATGTGGATGTCAGATAGATTCTTTGTCTCCTGATAAAATGAAGTTGGAGGCCACATCTTATTCATCTTTTTATTTTATTTTTTTATTTTTTCAGTTCTGATTCCAGGTATTTTTAGGCTGTGTATTATGTACCTGAGGATTCGTCTGTAAAATAGCGTTAACAAATGCATGTCTTATTCTTAATATGAGGAATACTATGGTTTATATAACCGAAGACTTTGTTTATATAGTGTTTATTGAGTGCCTTTTTAAAAAGTATCTATCCAACCCCACAACCAGCAGTCAGATTACCAGAGTGATGGTGTCTGAAACACATGGGTTCTGTGCTCTTCTGTCTCCATCCTGTTCTTCACTGCTCCCTTTCTCTGTGGTGTTTATAGCCCCCTTGTTCTGCCCAAACACACTGTAGACTGTTCAGCACAACACTAATGAAAAATCTTGTCCTTATTTACTCATTATTTATTTCTAAAATGCATTTGCTTGCGTTTTAACAACTGTGTGCTAACTGGGAGTTAAGTGAACCCAGAAAGCAACAAAATTATTTTTTCAGTAAAGCCATCGAGTCCTTTGTTTGCTTCAGAATTTGTGTGTAGGGGGAAATCTGCATAGAATGCCCATAGGAGATGATGGAAGTAGTGGGTTAGGTCGTGTCAGTGGTATCCTGTGCATGCTAAGCAGATGCAGACACCGTGCTGATAACCTGCCTTTTCTGTTTGGGATGTTTTCTTACTTGATTTACAGACAACTGACTGTAAATTTATTTTACTTACTGTTCTCCCTTATTCCATTTTTATTCATCGTCCACCTTATTATCTTTTAACTAGATTATAACATTGGGTTTCTTTCTTTAAGTTAGAGCTTCCTTTCCACTGAATTACAGAGTCTTTCCAGCAGGTTCTTTGTTCCCTTGTTTTTGTGTTTGAAGACAGAGGTTGCCTCTGCATCCTGGCCATCCTTGCAATGGTCTTTTCCTTTTTAACCACCCTTTACCAGTTAACTTCTTCGTGATTTTTCCGGGGCTTACCATGCTTGAGAAATTCAAAAGTGCAATGGAATTCTGACATTTGCATTTCCCTTTAGGATCATTCAGTGATCACGTGAGTCAGTTCTGCACTTGAAAATGACGCCAGTGATGCCTGGTGCTCACTGGAGGATGAGCAGCTTGTGAGCTGACAGGCGACTTAGTCTTCTCTGCCTGTGCTGTTCTAACCTGGGCCTTGACAGATGCTGATAACCTTGAAGCTGCCTGTAGACACGAGGGCAAGGAAGTGCTATAGGCCAGTGATGGCCTTATCTGGATAGGTTGGCTGTGGGAAATCTTATTATTTTAAAGTTTTTGACATTTATTTTCTACCTTTTAACTTCGGAATGTTTCAAATTTCCACGAAATTTGAATGTTCATTGAGTATATGTCTTCACCTATATAAATCCGACAGTGTTTTCCGTATTTCATTTGCCTCTGTGCAGAATAATTTTGACTGACCCATTGAAAATCAGGTTTCATAAGCTGAACTCCTAAACATATCAGCAAAACACTTATATGCACCCTTCATGCCATTATCTCCCATGATACATTACCAGCTCTAATATAGCAATTCTGTAATGTCATTTATGCGATTGGTCTATATGTAAATTTTCTAGATTGCCCCTAGTTCAATATTTTTAGTTCTTGACCACCTGCTCAGTTGTTGCATACTCTGGAGTTGTGATTGATTCCTCATGATCAGATTTGGAACGAATGAAGGAACTCCTTGGCTGACATGTCCTTCTCCCTGGAAGGTACAGTTTCTCCCATTGTTGATGATGTGACTGTCTTGCTTTCTTAGTAGTCCTGCTGGAACACTTGTGAAATTACCCTTTTCTCTTGCTCCTAGCAAGCAATCTGGAGGTGTGGTGGTGTGTATGAGCTGCTCGTAGTCTCTGGTGTTTAGTACTCGGCGCCCAGTTGGTGACACTGGTTGGGAGGCCAAGGAGGTCTGGCCTTGTTGAAAGAGGCATGTCACTGCAGGCGGACTTTGAGGGTTAAGAGCCTTGTGCCATTCCTAGTTTGATCTCTGCTTCCTGGTTGTGGTTTAAGATGTGAACTCTGAGCTGCTGTTCCAGTTGCCATGGCCTGACGCATGCTGTTCTTCCCAAAATCGTGGTGATGGACTCTTACTCATCCCTCTGGAGTTCTAAGCCAACATAAGTTACCTTTGTCATGGTATTTTGTCACAGCAATGGAAAAGTAACTATCACCAGAGAGGGTCATATCTGAGTCTGGGCTTTCCAGTCCCTGACTGTGTGTTAAGCAGGGGCTTTGCAGTTTTTGGTGAATATAACTGACTCATTGTAAAGCAATAAGCTTTCTCTCTATACCATCTCTTCTACTTTATGCTTGGTATTGTTGTGTTAAGCAGCTTTCTTCTTTTCCCTGCCCTCACTCCAAGTGTGTATGTGTGTACCTGCCTACTAGACCTACAGATATGTACACCCACTTACTCAGTGTGCTGTAGGGCGTTGTCATTCTTTTTGATGTTTAAGTTGTTCTGGGGTGTGTGTGTGTGTGAAATTTGTCCAAGCACTGCATAAATTGGGAGTGAGCCAGGAGTGCTCAGGGACCTGCGTGAGGGGAAAGACCACGTCTGAGGTAGCGCTTGGCTAAGCAAGGTCAGTGCATTCCCGGTGAGACATGCATGGAGGACTTGTTTTGTTTGGAAAGTGTAGTTTAAAACTCAGAGGGGCCGGGATAGATGAGTGTAGAGTGCATGCTCAGCGAAACTGAGGCCGCATGGTCAGTCCTCAGGATCGAGGTCAGATCTCTAGGGTGAATTAAAAGATGAAGGGAGCCATAACAGATGCTCTGCTTTGACTGAGAGCTGCCCCCCAGATCTTGGTGATTACTGAAATGATGAACCAAGATAAATGTGTCCCTTAACTGTTTCTCTCCAGTGTGTATCACAGTGAATGAAACACAAGCCTGCCTGTTGCAGTGTTCTGCCCTGGCCCGAGGTTGGAATGATTTCCCTTGAGCACAGTACCACAGGGTTGTGTAGGAACGCCTCTAGTTTTGCCTTGCAAAGGCAGACTTCTTGTGATTCACATTGGAGGACTGACACCCTTGATATTGACGCTTGAAAGTTCTCAATAGCCATGTTAATAATTACAGGTTTTGTTTTCTTTTTCTTTTGGGGGATGTGTGTTTAGTAATTGTGCTTTGCCATTTGAGTTGACACAATACATATGAAACTGCAGTTCAATGTCTGGTATACAGTATACATTCTGTAACTTGGTTATAAGTTGAATGTGTTTTTATAACAGTTGCTAACTAACCTTTGTATATATTTTCAGAGAGCTATTGCTTACCTTTTCCCAAGTGGTTTGTTTGAGAAGCGAGCCAGGCCAATGATGAAGGTAATCCTAAAGGCTTGTTAAAGAACGTCTTTTATGTGTTATAGAGGTTGCCTAATAACACCTTCCATTTATTTTACAGCATCCTGAACAAATTTTTCCAAAACAACGAGGTACGTTTGCTTAAGACCGAGATGGTTCGTTCTGCTTTTCTTTACTACAGTTTTGGGTTGCGCATCAGCAGTTTAGTCATGGTGGATGTGAAGTAGGTCAGAAGTGCCGTATGTAATAACAAATGGCTAGACTGCAGATTTGTGAGGCATAGGAAAGTTAGATTGAGTCAAAGCTGTGTCTGTGTTAACGTCACACTAATTACTGCAGTCTGCATTCCACTAGGCATCTGTGAGGAAGAGTTTGGGGTGTAGGTCTGCAAGTGACTTGTTCAACTATTGTTTGTGTGAAGTCTTCCTGTTTTTCTTTCCTTTTACTGAATATGGAGTGCTAATTCTTTTTGTTCCTTTAAGCTCTTTGCCTTAGCCTCCTGTGTAGCTAGTGGGCAATAGGCCTGTCTGTGCCGCCAGACCCATTCCACTTAAGCCTCATTTCGTCTTAGTACTTTACTTCATTCTTTTAAAATACCTTTTAAGGTGTATGTGTGCATGTGTGTACATACGTGTACACAAATAAGCATGCACAC
This sequence comes from Cricetomys ansorgei, assembly GCA_026225945.1. NCBI lineage: Eukaryota > Metazoa > Chordata > Mammalia > Rodentia > Nesomyidae > Cricetomys > Cricetomys ansorgei. The sequence continues at coordinate 3,300,600 of JAMJFZ010001815.1, read as the reverse complement.
ACAAAAGTCAGAAAGAAAGTCGGGGTGACTGGTTCTCTGCTTGCGCCACGTAGTTCTCTAGAGCTCAGGCTCAGGTGTGATGCCAGTGCATTACTCACTGCGCCATCTCTCAGACCCTCTCTTTTCTCTTTGAAGTAACTTATTTTGGGTTTGTTATAAATATTTTATATTTCCTTCTAAATATGTCCTATGTCTCCTAATTCTCAAATCCTAGTATGATTGATTATAACATACAAAACATTGGTTTCACAGAAGCTTTTAGAAAAAATGAATAAGTACTGTGTACACGTGTACATCAAGTTTGAAGATAGTCCATCTGCATGAGGCACGGTAACTTGTACCTCGTGCCTTTTCTGATAAATGTTTGGAGTGGCAGCAATTTATCCTTCCCTTTCTCAATGGCTTCTCTTTCCTCCAACTCCTCAGGCTTCCCACCTGTTCCTCTCCACCTCTAGTCCTCTTAGTCTGTCTCTGAGTTGTGTCTCTTCTGCCCTCTGTGGCTTCTTGGTTCCTTCAAATCATACCAGTTTCTCAGTATTAGATGCTCATTATTACTAGCAGCTGGAATATTACACCAAAGCATCAGGCTTTCCCTGCAAAATGCCCATGTATGGTTTAGAAAATATGCCAATATTGCTAGACTTGTCTAACATTGCAGCTAAGTGTATTTAATAGTGCTCCTTTAGAAATAGCAGAAGTTCTGCTCTCTGCTCTCAAATTCATTGTAGTTTTTATAGGATAAATCAGTCTGTAGGTATAAATAACAGTGAACTCTAGATTTGGATAGATTACGGCACTTGTACTGTACTGCTACATGGTTTATTGAATGACAGAAGCTTCTACATTGAGTCAACATAAAATACCTGTCCTGTAGGTGGTACAAATATCGGGGGAAGATAAGGATGCATACCAAGTTGATGACTGAACCAAGGGCACCAATATTAGACAGCCTTAAATTGGAGGAGGCTGTGGAATAGTCCAGTGAGATAAGAATGTTAATTTGTATTGATAAAACCTGTTGTCCAATAAGTGGATTTGATGACCTTGAACCCTTCTGTATCAAACACTTAGCACTGACATGTTAGAAAACAGGACTGTTTGTTAACTAAGTCTGAAGAATTCAAATAATGCATCATGATTTTGTAGTTATAGACACAAACCCAAAGAATTCGTTTCCTATGCAGACTACCAAATATTAAAAGAATTATGCATGGCGATGTGAAACATTGAGAATAAAATGAACTAAGTCCCAAGAGTAGAAGTCATATCAGTTAAATGTTCTGACTTAAAATCAATAGAACTGTATCACTATTAGATTAAAGAATCAAAATTGAAATTACACACTATTTGGAAGTATTTGGCAGTTCCCATCAAGTCCTGTGGAATATAGTCATTATATCATGTAGACACAAACATATGTTGTTAGTAATTGAGAAAAATAAAGTAAAAGGAAAATTAAATTGATGAATATAATGGCAAATTTAAGAGTGGCAGTGACACAGAACCGCCTTTGAGAAGGCCAGTGACATCAGCCAGAGAGTAATGTTACAGATACTTGCTTGTTTTGGCTTTTGGGGGAAGGGGCTAAATTGACCCTTAGGTCTGCTCTCGTATACCAGGCAGACAAACACTTTACCACAAAGCTGTGCTTGCAGTCCAGTATTAAAGCGTTTAAATGGCAGCATTCGGAGGCTAATCTAGGGACATAAGATAGCTATGCCACTGTGAATATAGAATAGTAACTTTATGCTAATGTGAAAACTCTTCCAAGTAATAACAGTAGCATTTATTGAATCTGTAAGTAGGTTAGGCATGATTCTAAGTGCTTCATACGTTTTATCTCAAAACTTCCACAACAGCTTTTTAAGCGTGAGTGATTATTTTCTCCAGTTTTAATTTCCAAGGACACCCAGACAGGAAGTAGCTGGGCATGTAGTTTGGCCCAGGTAGTGATGACTCATGGTACAAATATGTAACCACCATGCTCTCAGACAGATAGCTTAAAGAGTAATTTAATTTCCACAATCACCTCAATCAGGAAAATTCTGGGTAGACTAAAAGCCAGCCAGGCCACAGGTCATCAGGTCTACTGAAAAAGTATTGGCCCAGCAATGGGCCAGACAGTGAGTTCTATTATACCTTAAAGTAACAGGTAGCTTGTTATTGTGTATATTGTTGTAGAACAAAAAAGAACACCACCACCTAGGTTCACTTGCAAACTCGCATAATTGCTAAATTTGTACATGAATTACATAAAAAGTAAGTAAAACTCCCACCCCCACCAAACCCCTGGGAGAACAAGATCCTACTGTATAGCCCTAGATAACCTGGAACCAAGCTAGCCTCAAACTCAGAGATTTGCTTGCTTCTGCCTCCTGAGTGCACAAGTACAGCATTTAAAGAGACTACCAGAGAACATTTTTCTTAGAATTTTAAGTGTGGGGTAATAGCAATCGATATACCAGTGTAACTTTTTTGATCAAGGAGAAAGCATTAACATAGAGAAAACAACGAAATGGAGCCTTTTATTTTTGGTTAAAAGGTTTCAATTAGAAATGTAAAGAAGCTTTCTTGTTTGAGTAGAACTTTCATGAGAAAATAGAAACATCAAACCTTTAAATGTGTCATTAAATCCCATTGCATTCAGAAATAGCATACATCAATTGTCAACAGTTATTTGGAAGCCTTAACTATTATAATTTTAAAAGAAACACAGAGGACTGGGTGTTTAAACAGATCAGTTGTAGAGTGTTTGCCTAGCATGCATGAGGTTCCAGCCCCAGCCCCATTCACAAAAAAACTATTTAAAGAGTATAGGTCAGAACCAAGTAATTAGGGAAACTGATGACAGGAAGAACCAAGTAGCAAATTGAAAGCCACAGGAAATAAAAGTTATGGATATAGCTCAGAGATGGAGCATACCTAGCATGTGCAAGGTCCTGGGCCCAATCCTCAGCACTGCAGAACACACAACGAGGATTCCAGGAAATATGATTACTGTTCATGGATTATGGTGCCTGCTGAGAGAAGCTGATAAAATGTAAACAAAAGAGCTGTATTAGAGCATCACTGGAAAGTTGTTACTTGGGTGCCTTAGTTCACAACATTAAAATTGAATTGTTCTAAAATTTTAAAATCAAGTCTTTTATAAAAGTGCTTACGCTACAGAGGCGTTAAAAGGTGAAATGTGGAAGTCATCTGAGCATCCTGCCGTCTGTTACATCATAGTAGCCAAAACCAATCATTGTCTTTCTCTTTGCGGAAACACAGACCATCTGAAAAATACTGAGATTGAGCCATGCCCTTCTCATGCTTAGACAGGCATCGAGCCACTGTTCTCCAGCTACATTCTTGCTGGTTGCTTACACTGTTTTTGGAATTGCAGGCCTATCCCACTGGGCCCAGCTCTGTCTTCAAAATTACTAAATAACCATGCTTAATAGGAATTTGGGGACGTTTTTATTAAGTTTAAAGGTGTTAAAAGTAGCAAGAGGTTTTTGTAAGGAGTGTCGAGGACGACTTGCTCTCATGGCTTGTACTGGAGCAGAGAGCTCTGAAGGGTGAACTGGTGATTGGTAGTGAAGAGTAAACAAAGAACATCAAATGCCAGCTGATTTAGGCCAGAGTTTATGAATTTGAAGCTCTTCAAATTTTAGAACAGAGGACACTTTAAAATTAATATTAATTGAGTTCTGATGCGTGTTACGGGATGGTAAGCTTTGTAGTATATGAATACAAGATGGTGCATAAATCTATGTCACTTAAAATCTATGTCACTATAGATTCAGCTGAGTATGTTTATGCAAGAATATATGTATGTGTATGTATATGTTATGAAGTCTGGATTTGCAAGCACAGATACACAGCGCTGTGATTCAAGGTTCTATCCAGACTAACAGTGGTCTTAGCATAACCAGGATGCTTGTCTGATTTTGTTGTTTTTGCTTGCTTTCTGCCTACTTGAACAGTACAATAATATAGTGCAGGTTCAAGTACTAGATAATGTGGAAAGTGCTGTGGAGCTTATGAAAATGGAATTGGAAGGTGAATAGTCCATAATCCATTGGCTAGTAAGAACATGACTTTCCTTTCCGTCTAAACCCAGCCAAGACTTTTTCGACACTCATTCAATGTTGTTTCTCCATTTTAAGTGTATTCACAGTCTGATACTAATTATCCTCAGAGAAGAAAAACATCCTGCATATATAGGTATTTCAACAGAAAAATGTTTGCTATTTAAAGACAAAGGCTTTCTGTTTCAGTGGCACATATTGTAGGTACATTGAAGATCCAAATATGAAAATGAATCAGAATTCCAGAAGAAAATACAAGAAAATAAGTTTAGCCCAGGGTCTTTAAACCATGTTTCTTTTTTGTTTGTTTTGTTTTGTTCTTTATGGAGATAAAGGTTGCTTCAGAAGAGTAAAGAAAACCTAATTTCACAATGGCTTGTGGTCCTCCAAAGACCCACAGTACACATCAGAGACTGTACAGTGTATCTGTCTCAAGGAGTCAGATAACCAGGCTAAAACTGTCTGAAGAAGTGCCTTAGAGTGCTCAGTAGTGAAGACAGGGCTGCAAACACTGCTGAGAAGCACCAGATCCTACAGTGTGGTGTAGGCCGTAACTCTTGATTGTGAAGGATATTTAAGTTAAAGTAGTAGGAAGTAGCAGACAGGAAAACATAGTAATCCTATGAATGTAATTGTTCTTTGTTTTTTCTTGAGACAGAATTTTCCTATGAAACCTAGGCTGGCCTCAAAACTCCTGATTCTCCTTTCTCCAGCACTTCAAGGTGCTGGGACATGTTTACCACCACCTGTAACCTAAGAATACAGTCCTTAACACATGGGGTCCCTACAAACAGTTCAGCAGTAGCTCAGCAGAGAGTAGGCAAGAGTTGGAGTTTGTGTCTTCATTTTGTGTGGTGGCTTTTTAAGTGAGTGTGTATTTCAGAAGGAATCAGGTCTAACTCTTTCCCGAGGCCCCTTCTGCCTGTTGGAGTGAACGATGTGGCAAGCAGGCTCTCTGGTGCAGATATGTTGCTCTGGGCCTGCTTGCGTATCTGAACGCACTCACTGCCTGATTGACTGCCAGTTTTCACTTGAAAAGTGCGAGACCTGAATATTTTTATCCTAACAGTGATTTGGATTATCTTAGGAGATTTTATTTGAAACAAATGAACTAGATCTTCACGGTGGAACATTTTATTTAATATAGACGTTGTTTTAGTCTAATTCATTTGAAACAGCAAATCCTAAGCATTACATATTTACATACGCTAGATACATGAATTTTCAGTGTGAATACTTTTGATATCGTAGATACTTTTAGTGTGCTAGTTTGAATCACAGGTGTGCCCCATATTGTACTTATACTCAAAATTTGGTTTACTTCTCTACATGTTTTTGTTTGTTTTCATTAGCAAGCCAGTGGGGTGAAGATGGCCGTCCATTTCATTTTCTCTTCTATACTGGCAAACAATCATACTATTCGTTAATGCACGTAAGTACACTTGCTTATAAGCTATAAAACTGTACTAGAGACTTCTCTAGCGTCAGAACTATCTCATCATGAACAGAAGAGGACTTGCTGAGAGGAGACTGCTGTGAAGGGCCTCGTGTGCGCGCTCTCTCTCTCTCTCTGCTGTTGCATCAGAATGTTGACCCATAAAATGCTCTTGTTCACAAGTTCAAGGCCTGTCAATAATCCTCATGTGCACAAACTGAAGGTGGGCAAGAGGAGCCAGGTACTGTGTGCGGTCAGGTCATCCGCCTCCACAGTTATCTGCTTTGCTTCTGTTATATTAAAGTTTGGCTTTTCACTGGTTAATGCAGAGAAAGAATCCAGGCCACACCAAACAGGCCAAGCAGCGAGGTCCTACTGTGCCATGCCTTTTGAGTGTACTGGTTTTTTGTTTTGCTGCCTTCAGAGAGAGCTGTTTGATAGTGTTCGAATTTGAGGGTGGTCCCCAAAACTGCTGTGAAAGAGGAAAAAAAAAAAAGTTGTTTGCCAGTATCCATTTTTAAAAGACAGAACTCATTTTATTTTTAGAACATGGTGTCAAGTTCTGTTTTGCCCATAATGTGATTTTTAAAGCTATGGAAATATTTATGGGGCTTCCCCTATCCCCAGTCAGAGCCTGGAGTCTCTGCACACATTCCTCTACCTTCAGACCTATCTGTTGTTTGTTTGTGCTTCACAAACCCAAAGGACAAAAATCCTCAGTTGTCAGGTACATTTATTTCTTCGGGGGAAAAAAGAAAACCTTCTTTTTGCTTTTCCTTGACCTTGAGCAAATGAGCTTCTTGCCCTGGCAGAAATGAAATGAATGACAAATGTGGAGTGTGTCTTTGCTGAGTAATGGGGCTCTGCTCCAGCTTCCACAGAGGCTCCGGAGCGCAGCCTGCGGCTGCCCGAGGACCCCTGCTGCTCATTTAAATAGGTATGTCAAATCTGCCTCCAAACGCTGCTGGTTTGATCTGTGGTAATATTTGTGAAGGTTCCATATGGACTTGAGCCCCCTGCAGTGCTAAGAAATAATGTACAACGCTTCATGGTGCAGACGCAAATTCTCCCTGAAAAAGGATGCAGTGCTGCGTTTTAGCTGTCGGAGGGGATGATGGAGCTGACGCGCTAGGCCTGTCAACTTGTTACACGGATGGGTTGCACGCAGCGAAGCTGTGGAAAATCTGTGCCTTTTAACTTTTCTACTTAATCACGGTTGTAGCATTGCCTTTAGACTGTATGCTACATTAATTCTCTTCCTGCCTTCTGCCTTCATCCCAAGTTTCACGGAAAAAAAGTAAAGCGAGCAGGTCTTACAGAGGAGCCTTATCAAACAGCTGTCATCTGACAAGCCATTTGCATTTGTTTTGGCTGAAATGGAGCAACCCAAGGGCAAGATATTTTGTTGCATTCCATCATAATGAAGAAATTACACATTTTGTAAGAGGCTTGGCTTTATTTTTAGTTTGTTTGTGTGCTTTAAAAGGTATTGCTCCAGAAACTGATGGGTTAGAATTTTACTGTACTCTGACTAAAACGTCAAATTATATTTGACTAATAAATGTTCTTCCCTTGGTCGGGCTGGGTTTTGTTGCACACGGAAGAGCTCTTTGGGCGTTTACGTTTCAGTTAACTCAGGGAATCCTGAGTGTTTGCCAGTCACATCAGTGTCACTTTTGGCAAATGGCATTAATTACTGCTGCAGTCAGTCATACCAGCGTCCTCTCTTACAGCATGCACATCACTGGCCTCCGAAGTCTCGGACTTCACACTAAGCGTTCACTGAGGCCTACGGAAGCACTTTACGCCGAAGTGAGCACTACACATGAAGTCCAACTGTAAAACATAGACCAGTTTGTAGGCTCTCTCTCCTTTGTTCTGCCCTACCATCTTGTAATGGGGCACCTTCCCTCTGCCCTCAGGCAGCCTGGGACACAGCCCCTGTAGACTGGCAGAATGCAGAGCCTTAGGAATGAAGCTTTGTGGCCTCCATTTGCTTTTGTCGATACAATTTTTCTCTCAGGGTGACAGGGGAAAGACACCCAGCCGCACAGCTTCTCCCGTGTCTGAGACCAGCTATAATTGTGTGAGACAGGGCAGTCCATGGTCAGGCTTTCTGACAAGGAAACAGATCTCACGCCTGCGTGCAGCTGTGTGAGGAGACCTTTCTGAGCTCCATTAACCTCTCTTACTGTCTGTAATCATGCCGAGTCTTTTTCGTATGAGTGGCTGTTTGCATAATCAGAATACATACCACTCTATAACCAGTCAAAGATAGCCCCGATGCACACACAACTAAGAACAGCGTATAAACTAGACATGGTGGCGCACACCTTTAATCCCAACACTCAGAAGGCAAAGGCAGGTGGTTCTCTGAGTTTGAAGCCAGCCCGGTCTACATGAGTTCTAGGACAGCCAGAGCTACATAGAAAGACCCTACCTTTAAAGAACAGTAACAACAACAACAAAACAGTATATAGCTAGGCATGACACATGTAACCGAAGCGCTTGCAGGGCACAGATAAGAGGATCATTCCAAGTTCAAGGCTAACCTGGTCTGCAAAGTGAATTCCAGGCCAGCAGAGAAATTTAGCAAGACCCTGTCTCAATGTCTCAAATTAAAAAAGAAAAAGTCAATATATAATGCTTTAATGAATACTAAAGTTTCCAGATCATGTACAGTTAACCCAAGTTTTTAGGTAGTGATGAGATTTTCTTAAGGAAAAATGACAACGAAAAGAAAGATGTAGCTTAACTGTTGCCCTCAGGAAATGAAAATGATGGGAACGTACAAAGTGAAGGAAGTCTTGCTGATCTATGAGGTGCTCCCACTCTGTGTCACATTCTAGGGGGCATTTCTAGGGCAGTGGGGCCCCTGATTTTACTATGGACATGGTGATTCCTTTGTCTTCTAGATCCCGGGAAAGTCAGTAAGAACCTAGTTCGCAAGATGCATGTATAATGAAAAGGTATAAAACAGTCTGTCACAAGTTTGGAAACAATAGAAAGTGATTTCAAGAAGTAAGAGACTCCCTGAGTTTCTCGGAGTGACGCTGAATAGCTAAAAGGGACAGGTGCTTGAAAGTACTGGTGCAGCTGCCTTCTTTATAGAAAGTCAACGGTTTCCAGTCCCTCAGCAGCCATTTAAACAGCAGCACTTGTACACTTCTCAGACATGAGAAGTTTCAGAACAGAAGAAAGAAAAGAGAATAAAATGTTTCCTGGAAATTTTGAGCAAGGTATAGGACAAAGAAGAATTTTAAGGATATTGTTATATGTGTTTATTTTAAAAAAAAGGGGGAGGGTGGCTCTGTGGCAGACCACCTTCCTAGTAAGTGTGAGGCTCTGGACTCCATCTCCAGTACTGCAAAATTGAAATGGCTATAGAGCAGATATGCAAGCTGTGACTGGCTTAGAGAGAGCCTATGTGTAAGATTCAGTGGGGTAGAAGGGGCAGAGGGCTGGGCCAGGAATGTGGGCTCCTATGGCCTCTGGCCTTAGCCATGCTTTTCCAGAGCAGTGTGAGCTTGCCCAGGATGACTGTCTAGGCAACAGACATAGTAGTGGACTGTGTTCATGGAATTCACTTTCTGGAAGTGAGTTGAAATTGTGTTTGTTTTTGTTTTGACCTATGATACTTAAAAAATTACCTATGATAACTTAAAAAGAAGATGTTTCTTTGGCACGATTTGAGAGTTTCAAGCAATGCTATGTTGGCCCCTATTCTTTTGGATATATGCCAAAGGACTGTTCATCTTGTAGAGAAATGAAAAATAAAGGCAACCAGGGGCCACAGTTCCTTTCATAGTCATGCCTCCAGTGAACAGAAGAGTTTTATGGGTCCCAGCTTCCTATGGATGCCACCTTCCAATAGCACTCTCCAGAGAAAGCCTTCACACATGGCCCCAGGTTACAGACTGTAGCCAGAGTCATTAACAGCTCACCATGGGAGGTGGTTATCTGACTCTGACATGGGGACCACTTTGTCAAATTTAATTACTGTGACATGGCTGGAGTGCTCTTTCCCTGTAATGCTCTTTGAGAAAGGGGACTTCAGGCTTAGTGGGTCAAGTTTGGAAGTGTTGCATTTTGTACAGTGGGGACCTCTAGTAAATGGGTACTTAGTAAGTTGCATAACACCTCAGGGAAGACTTTGCTGAAGGAATCTGTATGTCTTACATGTTGTTGCTCAAGAGATAAGGCCTGCAGTCCTTTGTAGCCAGAATACTTCATGTCCCATGAAATCTGTGCTAGGACAGGCTGTGCAAAATAGTGAGATCTCATACTGTCCACATAAGCGTTACTCAGACACTTCCTTCAAGGCAGAGAGATAAGCCCTGAGTTTTAGGCCTGCTATAACTCATTCAGTAGGCACTCAAGAAATTTTACATAAACTTATCTCACCCAGACCTTTAAGGTAGACCAGATACCCAACTCTGAAAACTAGAATGGAAATTTAGCTTCATGTAGAAACCTCACTTATATTTTGTAACTAATTTTACAATTACTAATAATGAAGTAGTTTCAAAATGCTTGTTTCACATGGTCACTGACCAAAAAAAAAAAAAAAATACTGAGAAATGTGATAAATGAAGGACTAAGTAGCTCGTTATATACTTACACTTTTGTATTAAGTAGAAAAAAAGAAGTCCAGAGTAAGCATGGAAAGCTGTCATTGCGATCCCTGTTAGTTTTGCATAATCAGGCTCTGCCTTGTAAAGAAGTTGCTGGTGTTTCAGAGACTCTGCAGGTTTTCTCCAATGGCTTGAGTAGCCTCAGTTCTTCTGCCTAAGATAGCAACCCCTCAGAAGTGGGCTGCTTGATTAGGCTGCTATAGACTGCAAGCCAAGAGCCTGGGACAGTGTTCTGGCATTTGTGCTTAGCTTCAGTGTTTCTAGGTGTTCCTTGTGACCTTGTGGTGAATGTTTAAACCTTTTGGATATAGTGCTGCTGCCTCTAAAAATGGAGTTAAAATAACTGTTACCAAGTAAGTGTTTAACGATTGTGTGGAATGATTGTTTTTAAAAAGCCACGAACCATGCTGGGGTATATACATGCTGGTTTAAGACTTATTGGCAGCAGGAGTTAATTCAGTCATTAATTCAGCAGTAGAAATTGCTAGTCTAGCAGTATTTTTAATGTATATTTTCTTCATATACGAATAATTACTATTTATACCTTGTATACTTAAAAGTGTGCAGTTAGGAAAATAATGCTTTAAAAATAGGATTCAACTTGCTGCCCCTGTGATTTGATGAGATTACTTCTTTTGTAATGGTACAAATACAATATATGGCTTTAATCCGAGAAGTGAAAATCTGTGGGATGTGAATCCTAAGCACTCTGATACCCTCGCTGCTGGCAGAGAGCTTCCCAGAGTGGCTCATATGACCTGGAGCAAAGACTCTTGCCCAGTTTTATGTTGAATGGCCTTCTTGATGGTAGACCATTCTCAGAGGGGTGGCAGAGGTCTGCAACAGAATCATGTCACTGGCAACTTGAGCCACATAGAAACCATTCTGATTTATATTGGTGCTTAGTTCGTTTGATTTCTTTTACACCAGTGGCCAAAGCACTTCAGGTGGGTATTACTTAAGAAGTTGATTTTCGGTCATTCTTTAACATTCTGTCATTCTTTCTGTCATTTTCTATCATTCTATCAGTGACTGAACTATCTAAAATGGTGATTATGATTACTTAGTTACTATTTTGTATACCAAAATGCAATTGACTTTTCCTATGCTGTCCCTCCAATGAAATATTATTTGTTTACCCTTCCTAAAATTTGAATTTCCACATGATTAGTGTAACCCAAACAAATTTTGGAAGGATACTGAGATTCTTACTGCTCATGCTCCGGGAAGGGTTTTTAGTTTAAAAATTTCTTTTCTCAGCCTGAGCATCTGGTATTTTCAAATTAGGCACCTTCTAAATTTGACTCATACATTATGGAAATCTGATGGCACAAGGGGTGGATAGGCTTGCTTTGATTTTATGAAATATTAATCATAGCTGTGATTAATGATTCAGCATTTCACATCTGGGTTATTCCTGTCACATTTGAAAATTACACTATTAAGTACAGTATATAAGCTTAGTTGTAGGTGGGGTCATTCTAATTCTCTAGTGTCCCTTAAAAATTAAGTGGAAATATAAGAATCTACCAGAAGCTACCAGTGATAATCTGTGATGTTGACAGTTCCTGGCGTATTTTATGCCCTCAAGGATTTTTCAGTGCAAATCAGAACACATCTCTTCAGGGAATTGAAGCTATAGAGTTTACTTCCCAGAGAACTGATGTTTGTAGCGAACCATAAGGCAGAATCTCAATAGCTGTTTCTTACACTAACAGAAAGAATGCATATTAGTGGAACACCAGCACTGTGGTTTCACTTATTTGACTCTTGAATTCATTTTGTGGCCACTGCTGTAGGCCAAGTTCTGTGTTAAGTTCTCTGCTTCCATTTCTTATTGAAAGGGTGAATGCAGTTGGGGGTACAGGTTAGCATAGAGACTCCCTGCATGTCTGAGACTCCAGATTCATGTCTCAGAGCCCCCTGCTCAAGAAGAAAGAAGTCCAGGGAGCAGCAGGTAACTGGGTTTCACCCAGTCCAGACATTTGTCATCAGTGAGCAAAACTCACAGGGCTTGACATTTGATGCACACTTGTCATGCTTTCTTTCACATTTCTGTACTTAAATCATGTGTGAGTAATTATGGGCATAAACAGCGCCAGGAGGAAATGGCATAGTGAAAGAATATTCACAGAAAAATTTAAACTCAGAGTGAAAATTAGGCTGACAAGATGGCTTGGGGCGAAGGCACTTGGAACCCATGTGGAAGGGGAAAGCAGGCCCTACAGAGGCATCCCCTGGCCTCCACACATGCACCCACATACAGATCATGCACGTGCATACACAATAATAAATAGAATTTAGGTCAGCTAGTGTTAACAATAGTTGCCTTGGTTACTCTAGAAAATTAAACCCTTCCAAAGAGAGGAAGGTGTGTTCTGACCATGTGAGTGTTCTCGTAAGTTGCATATGACTCTGTTAGGAAGCCACATCTCTAGCCACTGCAGTGTCAAGTCCAAGGGCTAGCTGACTCTTCCTGGAGCACCAGCTCAGGCAGTGCCACTCATACCCTGACATGCTATGTCCTTTGACTTGCTACAGGTGAGTGAGATTCCCTTTATGGAAGGCTTTGCCTGTTGAGTATTGAGAACTGCTGTTTAGAAACCAGCATTCTGAAAACATTTTCATCTGCTGCCCATGTGGAGTTTTACCCTAACATGTGTTAACTGCTAAGAAGCCCAGTGGCAGAGCATTTGCTTAGCATGAGTGAAGATCTGGGCTCAGTCTCTAACGCTGCACACATACGAGCTAAAAGTACATTAGCCACAGTCAACCCAGCTTTTAAAATCTAAGACTAAGATTGAATGTTAGGTAGCTACTAAGTTATAGATGTCATAAGTTCACTGGGCCTAAGTGTAAAGGGTACATTGCTATATAAGTTAGGATTTCTATCTTAAGGGAAATTCGCATCCTATTTATGAAATTTTAAGGAAAAGGCATAGTTTACAGGGGTTTTGTTTTAAACATACTTAAAGATGTGAAATTTAAAAGGTGTTATAGATGTTTTAAAATCAGTATAAAGTGCAAGTTCTCATTGAAATCACTGCTCTTGGTTCAGATGAGAACTAGTTTTACTAAAGCACAGTTTCAGCATTTACTCTGAAGCTGGATGAGGAGGGGGCACTGAAGCAAGGGTGCTCAGGAAAATGTTGAATTGTGTTATCAGGGATACTTTGCGAGCTCTCTCATTTTAGCTGTGTACTTTGTCTTAGGACATATATGGAATGATCCTCCAGCTAGAAAAGCACAGAGATCCACTTTCAGAAAAAACTGAGTCCAAGTAAGTTCTCTTTCATTATTAGTATAATGCCTACAATCTGCCCAGTATGTCATCATTCGTCACTAAAGTTGAGTTTCTAAATAGGTGATTTTTATTTAAGAGGAAACATGCTGAACTTAATTTTACATTATATTTACTCATTCCAAATTTATGGAATAAGTGGTATTTAGTCACTTTTTTGGAGTGTGATGTTCTCAGAGTTTTGTGTATAGCTGCACACTTACTCGGCCTTTAATATTTTAGTGGTTTGTATTTCTGTTTGACCAATCCATCAGATCCATCAGCCTGTGCACCCAGCTTTTTACAGGCCTACTCAAGTGTTCCTGTGCAAAGGACACCTTATTCAACTCGTTCAAGTTGTGGCTGTGGCTTTGTTCTTTTACGGGGACTTTCTCACTGCTCCAGTGAGTTAACAGGAAAACACTGTACTCTTCTATGTTTAGTAAATTACACAGGCACAATTTTAAGCTTTAGGGAATCTGGTAGCATTTAAACGAGTTTCATAACAACACGATTGCTCATAGTACAGTGTCTTCTACAGTAGACGGGGGGAGTGGAGTGTTTCTCCAAAATGATGTATGTAGCACTCCTAAATAACATGAAAATTTGTCTCCACATCATGAATTGCTACTGTATGTAGACTCTTTTGTGATATAACTCTAATTGCATGCTTAATTAAAAATATATGTGATATTTTAACAGAGACCTGATTGGCAGCAGATGGCTGATTAAGGAGGAACTAGAAGAAATGTTAGTGGAAAAACTGTCAGATCAAGATGTGAGTAATTAATCTTTTTAATTTAAGGGGACCTGTGTCATGAGAATGCAGACAATTGCTGTATTAAGATCCTAATAGAGATGCTCCTTAGAGCCAGGTGTTCCCCAGACACTTACCCTTGTTCTCATATAGCCCTTGTTGATTTCTGCAGTCAGGAAAGTGACACATCTAGTCTCCAGATCCTCCTTTTCCTATTATAAGTGCCCTCGTGTCTTCTGCCAGTTGTTTTAGGGAGTGCAGCAGATGTTTTCTGTTCTCTTCAGTAAGGCCAATAGTTAATTTTATAAGCTAATGTCAAATGAAAGAAGCCATCAAGTAGGAAAGGATACAGCACATGGTTACCTTTGTGCAGTCCGTAACGTCTTGGCTTGCCTCATTCATATGTCAGGTTTACGAGGTCAATGGTGTTTATCTTGGGAGCTGCACATCAGCTGAATGGCAGACCCTTGGAATGCTGCCTCTAAGCTACATTTTCCTAAACCTCACCCCAGATCTGACACAGAATCCTTGGAGCGTCATCCAGGAATCCAAGGGAACAAATCCCTCTGTGAACCTGTGCCCTGTTAAGCTCGCAGCCCCGTTTTAGGTCTTAATTGTGAATTGTGTTGAGTGTTCTAATAGAGCCCAGCATTATTAGAGGAAGTAGGATGTATTACATATTTAACTGTAAATTAGAGAAGATGTACTCACAGACCCTGCTGTGGCAATGGCTAGTACTGCTAGTGCTTTACCACCATACAGGTTTTCAGTTGTGGTCATTGCTTGTTTTCATGTAATACTGGAGCAGTTAGTGGCTTGGGAAAGTTGCTGTTTGCTTAGAGTGTCAGGAATTTGGTTGGCAGCAGCTCTGAAGGTGATTGCTAGGATCTTAACTGCTGAGTCCTGCTGTGCGTGAATTGAATTGGAAAGATCCCTGTTTCTTCAGTGAATGCATCATTTCATTTTCATCCTGTTTCCAGCCACCACTTCCACTTTTGTAAAATTCGAGGTTTTTTGTCAGTTTTCCTCTTTGGAAATGCTCTAAGGACTTTCCGTGGCTTCTTAAACCATAGCCTGGTTCATGAACAGAGCTATGCCAGGCACAGTGACTGTCACCCAGAAGGGATTGTAAGAAGAGCTCAGGCCAAAGGCTCAGCCTGGGGAGGAAGAAGAGAAGGCTTAGCAGCCATGGACCACTGTGTCTAAGTTCCCCATCCTGAAATGTAATGCACATGCCTTCCTTTTATTCTCTTCTCCCAGGAAGCTATATTTGAACAGTTCTTTTACTACTAATCAGACTAACGAGATTCTTAAATATTTTGCATTATCATTGGCAGATTTTTACTGTACAGGCAAGTGTGGCAAAGTTGGGTATGACTTTTAGGGTTGGCAAGGAGCAAATAAGTCATCAAGAACTGGGCTCCACGACCCGTATTAACGAAGGCTCTTAAGTGTGGTCGTTTCCTTCTCCACAAGCACTTCAGAGTGATTATTCTGGCTTCTAATTTTAAGGGGTTAATACCAAGTTGTTTACTTTCTAATCACATGTTCAAGAACTATTAAAAAAAATGCACAGAGTAGCAAGGATAATTTATTTCAAGAGGTTGCCCTTTAAGTCAAGTATCTCTTGAATTTTTAAATAGCTTGATTGTTCAGTTTTAAAGGAAATCATAAACATTAAAGTAACACAGCTTGAACAGCCAAAAATATATTTGCCAAATGTATTATGAAATATAACTTAAGGGGAACATTTTCTCAAAATCAGACTCTTGCTATTTATAACTGACTAGAAATTATTTCTAATGTTCATTTTGATGCAGTTCTATTGACAGAACAGAAGTTACACTTTTGAAGATCATCTAAATATTTTTTAAAATAAATTTAAATACCAATTTCATAATCATAATGCAAAGAAAGATTATTTTGAAAGATAAATCTCTTTGTTTTTTGAGAGGAAAGCTAAAGCACTACAGATCCACAGAGAAAGGGATGCATCTGCATGCTGTTTTAAAAGCAGCATGAGGATGCCGAAGTGTCATCCTGTCAAAAGTCATCAAGAAAAGCAACATCGGAAAGATCAAGTATATAAAAATAGCAAAACTTTAGCAAATGCAATTACACTTGCTCTTCTAATGAATTCTATTGTCTGCAGTATGTGCAGTTCATCCGACTGCTGGAAAAGTTATTGACATTGCGGTGCAATCCTGCCGAAGAAGAATTTGTGCAGAGGTTCCGAAAAAGTGTGACTATTCAATCAAAAAAGCAGCTGATTGAACCCGTGCAGTATGACGAGCAGGGCGCGGCCTTCAGCACCAGCGAAGGTAATAGCAGTCTGCGTAGCGACTAAGTCCAGTCAGGGCTTGGAAACTCCTTACTGTTTGCTGTTGCTCTCCATTTGCTCTGGCGAGTGCTGCTGCTGCTGCTACACCGAGTTTCCTAGTTTCAAGACTCTATTAGAATTTTTTTTTAAACTGAATTTATAATGTTGCAAGAGAAAGTGTGGATCCACACCCCTGCAATTATTAAACTGCTTCACACTCTCAACTGTTAGAATCAACAGAATGTTTTGGATAAGGGTTTGTTCTCAGAAACTACAAATGCTCATTGAGTCTGCATTTCAGATGTAAACGTGAAACATGAAAAGTTGAGGCCTCCACACATTTCCTGGGTTATGAGTGAGGACGTTAGACGCGATCCCTCCTTCAAAATTGATGTTAAATATATTTACAGTTCTTAAAATTTCAGCCTCATGCCTTCGTCAGGTTACCTTTGAATGTCACCTTTGCTAAGGATTCCTTTCTTTCTTCCCGTTTGTGTTTCATCCTAATATTAACATATTTTAAAATTTTTGTAATGATTCATTTTTATTAATTCTAAGAAACATAATGTGAATTGGTTGCTGTTTCTCTAGCAAGACAAATGAAGGTGAATGTCTTGGTTCTTGAAGCAAATTTGAAATCATTTGTGTGTCTGAAATAGAACTGAAGAGCATAATTACTTCACAATCAGCTTTATTGTGGTGCGATTCACCCGTTAGTGTGGACTGCTTTTGTAGTAGTTCTAGAACTTTTCTCTCTGTGGGCTTGTGTAGTGTGGAGAGTGATCTTACTCTGGCGGTGCTCTGAAGCACAGTCTTGAACTCATTCACGGGCTTCTACCTTCTGCAGGCAGGAGGAAGAGCGCCACAGCAAAGGCGGTGGTTTACGAGCACGGGAGCGGGAAGATCCACGTGAATGGAATTGATTATCTGCTTTACTTTCCCGTCACACAGGACAGGTGTGGTTTTGACTCCTGCTTTTAAAGAAAGCATGCTTTATAATTCATCATCATAATTAAGAAGTCCCACAGTTTTCTGATTGTTTATCTGAAGGATTATTTCTCTTTACTAATAAACTAGCTGAGCACAAACTATTGACATTTTTCTAGATAGTTTTTCAGATTTTTAGAAAACTATTCCGAGACGCCCCCATTAATTGACTCATTTTGTCAGATCCTGCCGGAATTTGAATATTGTGAAGCATAGCTCACATCCTGAAATGCGAAGGATGCCGAAATGTAAGGATAATATTTCTACGTTCTGATGGGGAGACAGGTGCTCACAGAAAGTGAGAACCCCAGAAGCCAGCCCTGGCTGCTTAATTGACAAAGCCTCAAAGCCCGGGAAGTGTGCACAGATCTCCATTGCCTAGGCTCTTTTCTCCTTTTCTCCTAATTGTGAACATTAGCCAAGGTCTGCCTGTCTCTTTTGACTTCTTCTTGCTTGGGGGAGTTAATGTACATAGTTAGAGGAAGCGAAGAAGCCCAGGGTGTGAAGTCAGATTACAAGCTTTGCTCTGTTCCCGGGTGCTGTGTGTGCTATGGCGAGGTAGATAATTGTCATAAGCAGGTGTTAGGCATCCTCTACCCCGTAACTCTCCTCCCTTGGAGCTCCGAGTGAACTGTGATGTAGAGACGGTGGTTTTTGTCCCAGTAGTTGCTGTTGAGTCCATGTGTAGCAGACGCTGTGTGATTATTTCCTAGCTTCTACTCCTTCTGTTTCCTGGATGTATGCTGGTGGTGAAGGGGCAAGGGGGCTGAAGCTCTTCCCCTTGCATAAGGAAGCAAGGTCCCTTTGGAAGTGACAGGTTAGCTACCTCAGGAAATGTGTGTCTCTTGCATGTGTTATGCGTTCCTGTGTCAAGAAGGAATTTGTTCTTAACTGTGTTCAAGGTGAATTAAACCCATTCAGCCACAGTTCCCACTGGAATGAGATGGAGGAGTCTTAGGAAAAGCCAGAGAGAAGCCCTCACCACAGGACGGTGACTTCACTAGAAACAGTGAGGAATGGAGTGGCATTTGATGGGAGTTCTGTCTGTTGCTTGGTGTTCAGATATAATTCCTGATGATTTAACAGCAAGTCTCAACCATAGTTTGACCTGGCAATTCAGTTATACCCTAAATCTCATCCCACTTCCCCTTTTGAAAAGAGTCTCACTGCATAGCTCTGGCTGGCCTCAAACTTGCAATGAGACCAGCAGATTTTGGTTATTGCACTCTGGTGTTTTTAGTTTCTATTATGTGGCTACTGCTTGTAGTACTGATCTTATTAATGTGGCTAGTTCTGTTGAGTTGCTTTAAGTATTCTATCCAAGAGGATAGGTTTGTGTCTGTGGTTAGAGGATCGGCCCATCCTCGGATGCACCCTTACAAGTACAGTTTGCCGTGGCCCTGGAGGCCTCTGTGGGTCCACTCACAGGGGCTGTTTTTCTCACATGGTGTGAAAAGTTGCATTTGAGTCTCCACTGTATTCAGCTCTCAGCTAACAGTAAGATCAGCTTCATTTGGAAATCCAGAAGCTGCCGTGGCAGACAAAGCAAGCAGATACAAGATAAATGGACTCTTCTAAGCAGAAGTTCAGGAGATGTAGTTCATGGGTAGAGTGCTTGCCCAGCGCAGACAAGGCCTTGGGCAAATAATAAATTAAAACTCAGCAAAGGTAAAGGTAAAATGACAAAATCCAACTCTTGCAGAGATGACAGTGAACATCATACTAATATAATGATGTTCAGCAGGTGTTTATTCACCTGAGTGAGAGGAGGCCCAGGACCATGATTGTGTGTGGCCAGCTCTTTGGTTTTCTCCCTGGTCCTGAGGGGCCAGGCCTGACTGTAAATGCATCTTAGAAAACTACAGTAGGAATGTGTGACTGGGTGGAAGGAGGCGTGTTCAATGTGGTTTTGGTAACTTTAAAGACAGCATTACAGAGATGAGCATCAAACGTCATGCAGGAGCATTAGAATACACCTCATTTAGGAAAGCCTAATGGCGTTTGAGAATTGCTTGAGAAGGCCTATTAATTTATACCTGATCGTTGTAAAGACTGGATTAATTTATACCTGATCATTGCAGAGGCTGCATTCAGTGGGTTAGTATTGCTTCAGAAGGCTTATTAATTCATACCTGATAGTTACAGAGACTGGATTCAGTGGGCTAATGGACTTCCTCAGTGGTTTTCACAACTCACAAGGTTCTCATGAGATAGTAAACAGTAAGAGTGTACTGCTCTACTCTTGTCTGTAGGGTCCCCCTCTCCCTGAAAAAAGCATCTGTGAACCTTTCATAAGTAAAGCAGTCTTAACTTCAGGAGGATCAGTGTTTCTGTGCCCTGGTGTCAAATTGACTGAGAAGTGTGAATAGTGTAGCTAGGGCAGAGCAGGCATCATGGGGTTGGTTTTTATAGCTGTTTACACGTCTTTGTAGGAGGTTTAACCCATGTATTTGTGATGTGCCTTAGAGAGCAGTTGATGTTCCCCTTCCACTTCCTGGACCGGCTGGAAAAACATGATGTAACCTGCACAGTCTCCGGGGGTGGGAGATCAGCACAGGCAGGAGCCATACGCTTGGCGATGGCCAGAGCTTTATGCAGTTTCATCACCGAGGACGAGGTTGAGTGGATGAGACAAGGTAAGCAGTGTGCGTGCATATATGCATGGACAGGTCCTGTTGCTGCCCTTGTTGATGTCACCTTACACTGATGTATGAAGTCAACATGAGAACACTTCCTCGTGGATCTCAGCACAGTACCAACTCCTTCCATTCTCCAGAACCACAACTGTCATTTTTCAGGCTAGATTTCTACAGCATGAACCAAGATCAAGACAAGAGAAGGTACCCTCTTCCAGCCATTGAAGTTTGTCCCTGCTAAAATATCCAGCTCCAAGGCCAGTGGGAACTACTTTGGCCTTAAGGCGTAATCTTTTGTGCAGCTGAGCCAGCATATCAACTGTATTTGAAACAGATTGGTTGTTCTACTTTATCATAAGAATCGGTAATAATTGTTTAGTTAATGATAGATGAATTTTTTTCCAACATTATTGAGAATTTTCATTTTTTTCCACTGTGACATTACAATTTGATTTTATTTTTCTTTTTCGTTCCACTTTGCAACCCTGCTACCTGGGCATGAATGGGTCTCTGCATAGTAGCATAAAGAGTATACTTGATTCTTGCAGTAGGATATTGCTTAAACATGTTAGGCCATTGAAGCTGAAGATGGTCTTTGTACCACCTACAGGAAGAAAGCTCTGTATGTGCACCAGATGTAGCAGCTCTCGGGAATCAGTTAGTGCTTTGAACCTCACCGCTTTTCTGGCCATATAAAGTGGTCTCCCTACTTTCTGCCTGTGGCCCCAGCCACTGGGACTTGATAGAAGTGGTGCTTGTGACTTAGGCTACTTGATTTTTTCTTTTTTTTTTTAAGTCTCTTGACATGTCGCTGGCTTATAAATAATTCGCCATTTTATTGAATATGCCAACTTGTAAATAGATTGTGAAAGAGGTTGGGTAGGTTTGACTTAACCATTTTGCTCTTTGGAGCTATGTGCATATGACTTTTAATTTACTTAGGACATATCTGTATTCCATTCAAAATAATTATTCCATGAATCCCTACAAAACAGCACCAAAAGCCCTGCGCCGATAAGTTGCAGTGTTACAGGAGTGAAAAGGATCACGTTCGGTAATGCACACCATTAATCCCAGCACTTGGATGCAGAAGCAGGCAGATCTCTGTAAGTTCGAGGTCAGCCTGGTCTACATAGAGAGTTGCAGGTCAGCCAGAGTTACATAGTGAGACCTTGCCTCAACAACAAAAGGACAAGTAAGAACAGTGGTCTAGGTATATACATTTCTGTAAGCACTTGTGTGTTCCTGGTGTCTCTTAGCATGACTAACATTCCAGGGCTCCAGTCACAGCTAGAATTGCTCCCCTCTGGACCGTATGTTGAAAGTAACTTAGAGTTGCTTCAAAGCATGATTGCTCCTGATGACTAGAGAAGCAATAGCTTCCAGCTAAAAGTGACTTTATTCTTCCAGAATAAACAGCTTCTATCTGAAGAATAGCTCTGAACTTATTTAACTTCTGAAATAAGACATCAAAGAATATCATTTTCACAGAAGTTCTCACAAGATATTTCTTTTCTCAAATAAGTTCAGCAAACCCTGTTGCTTTCTATAGAAGCCTTCACCTGTGCTATTAGCAGGGGACTGTGCTTCCTCAGACCTCACTAAGGCACAATGATGTCACCCAGAAGACAGAGGCGTGAGAATCAGAAGTTCAGGTCACCCTTAGAATTGTGGATGCATTCCAGCACAGTAAAGAGTGGCTGGCTACAGAAGAAGAGCTTCGGCTTAAGCTGAACAGTTCTAGAAACCAGAGAAAGAGTCGTAATTCTCCTAAGATGCAGAAAAAAAGACTCATAAAATGTTGCTGGTGTTTGTATCAGCAGTTGGGAAAGTATCCCAAAAGAGTGAGAACAGCCTGCCATGGTGACAGGAATTGTTGATCTGGTTGCACGCCTCTTGGTTTTTCTAATAGCAATTGCTGTAATGTCATGTAGTTCACTGCTGGGCAGCCTGCATTTCCTACAGTTCACAAAGGCTTCTCTGTTTATCCTGCAGCCGGACTACTTACTACTGATCCACGCATCAGAGAACGGAAGAAACCAGGCCAGGAGGGTGCCCGGAGGAAGTTCACCTGGAAGAAACGCTGAGGGCTTCACAGGAGAATGGGGAGAGCCTGTCTGTGCGCCTGGCTCCTGGCAGACCACATTGTTGAACACTGACTGGGGAAGGCAGCACATCTAGACACTGTTTTGTGTTTGAATTATGACATGATTTATTTTTAAGTGCTATTGTGATTACCATTAAAAAATAATTTAAAAAAAAGAATATTGGTTTCTTTTTTTTTTTTAATTTCAAATACAGGAGCTTAGTTTACAAAACTGTGTATATTGGACTTAAAAGTTTGGAGAGAGTTGGTTACAGCAGGAGCTCAGCAGAGCTAGCAAGCTCTGAGCTTCCAGTGGGTGGCTGGTGAGCCCTTAGTCACTGGTCAGAAGGGAAAAGAGGCTAAGCCCATATTGGATCAGTTTGGGGTTTTGGTTTTATAAATCTTTAGTCATATATTTAAGGCATACAATAGGGTATTGATATACATAATGAAACGTTCACTTCAATCAAGAGAAATAACACATCCATCATCTCAGATGGCTCCTTCCTTTGTTCGTAGAATAAAAAGCAGACTCCTAA
Source organism: Cricetomys ansorgei (assembly GCA_026225945.1). NCBI lineage: Eukaryota > Metazoa > Chordata > Mammalia > Rodentia > Nesomyidae > Cricetomys > Cricetomys ansorgei. The sequence goes on along the minus strand of JAMJFZ010001815.1, from coordinate 3,277,853 downwards.
GGTGCATGCTGTGTGTTAACTATGCAGAACTGACTCTTCTTGTGGTGCTGAGACTTCTTACCTTTGACCAGGGTCCTCTCATTTTCCCTACTCCACCAACCCCCTCTACACACACACACACACACACACACACACACACACACAGAGGCAATAACCACTGTTGTACTGTTTCTCAAAAGTCCAACTTTCATAGACTCCACGGCTAAGTGAGATTGTATGCAACAGCTTTCTGCGCTTACTTATTTCTCTTAGCGTAATGTCCTCCAGGTTCATCCATGTCAGATGGAGAAGATAGAAAGTCTGAATTACTCTGTGTGTGCGTGTACTTGTGTGTATATAATTATGTTTTATGGCTTACCTTGTGTCAACTTGTTGCAATTTAAAATCACATAAACCTCTAGGCCTGTCTGTGAGGATACTTCCAGAATGTTTGTTAAACAGGAAGAAGTCATGCTGAATATAGACAACATCCTGTGGGCCAGCATCCCAGATGGGCGAAACAGGAGGTGCGTGAGCGTCAGCATTCACCTCTCTGCGTCCTGACTTTGAATGGTTCGCTCCTGCTGCCATCCATGCCTTCCCTGCCAATGATGTCCTCTACCCTCAAATCCAGACCCAAAGTACACCCTTTCTCACTTGAGTGCTTTCCGTCAGGCATTTTGTCATAGCAGTGAAACAGTTTTCAACACACTGATTTCTTTATCGATCCATAATTCATTTCTAATCATCAAGATGGAGGGTAGAGGAGGATAAGGCATCCTCCAGCTTTTCCCCCACCGAGCCTTACAGGTGCTTGAAAAAGGATTTGGTTCAAGACAGGTACCTCTGGGTGAAGGTCCAGGACTAAGAGCTGCTGGGCAAGTATCCTGGGGCAGGGAGGCAGGCTGAGTCCCTGCTGACTCCCTCAATGGTGGCCAGAGATCCAGTGGACCCCCAGGCCAGAGGTATGGAAACCATATGAGATCTGTCAGGTAAAGTGGCTGGATATGGCCCATCACACTGGTGTTTGGCCAGGAGGTGGACTCTTAGTCACAACTGACAGTTAAATTGGAGTTTGTTCTGGGTTCCTAACTGCCCTTAAATGAAACTAACCATTTTACAGGGAAAATAAGGCAAGTTGTGGTGAAGTACTTTAAATGGTTTTCTTATAAATGTGTATGTATATAAGCTTGCACCCATTGTACAAAACACATTTCATGTGTTTCCAACTTGCACATCCTGCACTTTATCCATACTTCACCGATATTCTTTTATATCTCTACCCTCTCCTGCACGTAACTTTCAAGTCTTTATTTTTTTAAATCTACATTCCACATGTAACAGAAAACATTTGTTTTTCTGAATCTAGCTTATTTCACTAAACATGAAATGATGTCCAGTTCTGTTCTTTTTTCCTGCAAATGACATAATTAAACTCCTTATGGCTGAAAATTCTGTATTATACCACAATTGCTTTAATTAAGCAAAAAGACTCCTTCAGAAGTTAGAGCCTAATTCTCAGTCTTCCTTACTAGAAAGGGTTGTTTGGTGCTGATTTCTTGGTAAATTTGATTTTGAAAATCTCAGATGAGTTTTGAGATACTTTGATACCAAATCTTCAGGGTGAAATAACATGATGCAGAGACTTGTGTGACAGCACCCAGTGCATCTAGTGAGCTTTCTGTGATTCTTGCCCTATAGCAGTCATTCTAGTGACGTGGCGTCTGGCTTTGGCCAACCATCTGTATTTAGTCCCAGTCCCTTCAGGCATGCTTTGTTTTAAATCAGTGTGACAGGAAAGACAACATCATTCCTGTGTGGCCTGGATCTGTAAAGAGAGCATTGGTTCTGCCAGCAATTCTGAGTGCTGACTGGTCTCTTGGCCTTACCTGGCATGCTTGTAATGGCATGGTGCTGACTGGAGTGTTCCCCATCTGGCCCTTACCTAAGTCACTTACGTGTCAGGGGCGTGATACAGTCGTTGAAGCCCAGAATGGTGTAATGATAAAAGCCACAAGGACCAAAGCCAGCCTAAATTCAGGGGCATAGAGGACATCCGAGTGTGATGGCAGAGAGAAGCTGGGGTGGAGGAAACAAGTAGGCATAAGGGGTGTTGGGAGGGAAGGGCTGAGGCAAGTCTGGCGGGCCAAATTGCCATGGAGATGTGACTACTCTGCCAGGCATAGCAATGAAACGTGAAGTAGGGTCAGCATAGTTAGTGTGATGGAAATATCTGAGCCTCAAGTCCTACCTTCCTAAGCAGCTGAGGAACCATTTGCAGGAAGAAGGGAGGCTGCCCAAGCGCAGAAGGCAGAATTCAGGGAGAGGGCTGTTTCTCAGCTTACCTAGGCAGACTCGATAATGCATTAAGAGGTGGTGCAGATCTTAAGTATAAAGTCCTGCTGGCCACGGGGCAGAACTTTTGAGAAATGTTGGCGGAGGGAAGTAAAACATCAAGGGGACCCAGTGAGGTCTGCTGGGGTTGCGTGTATCTGGCTACAGCACCTAAAATGTTTGGCCCACATTCTGAAGCAAGAGACTGGGACTTGGAAGGAATCACCAGGGAAGACTAGGGAGGCTGTCCCATGGAGGGGATCCAGAATATGGGCAGGAAAAGGTATGGTGGGAAGCCCCAAGCTTTTAGACTAAAGCCCAAAAGGGGGAGCAGAGCAGCACAAAGGGGAAATCAGGCTCAGGAGCATGGGCAATGTTGCCCGACAAGCACCTGGGCGTCCTTTAATGTCTTTTAGTTTAACTGTCCACAGTAGTCTCTAATGTAGATACTGAGAAAATCATCACTCAAGCAAGGTCTAGTAACTTACACCAAGCCATGCAGCTAGTGCCTGAGCCAGGCTGAGACCAGAGTTCCAGCTCCAGAGCTGGCGCTGTGGAACGATGCCAGGCAAGCTGCCCCCTAACCTAAGTGACTCCTTAGTCAGATGGAGAGAAAGTACATCTCCAAGTATTGATGGGATTTGGTGCATATGTGTGAACCCCTTGACCCTCCTGGAAGTTGTCTAAATGATGGTGTGAATGTCGAGCCTCTAACATTCAAGTTAAGTAGAAGTACATGGTTTTCTAGAGTTCTAGAGGGGATGAATGAGGGAGAAGGTGCAGTAAGTTGGTAGTTTCCTTGAAAATAAATGGCAGTCATTTAATGCATTGATCCCTTTTGCACCAAGTTCCTTGACGACCAGTAAGGGGGGCAGGGGGGAATGAATGATGTAAATTATAGGGCAAGCTGTTGTTTCAGATCAAGTGCATGGAAGCCTGTTGACGTAAGTAGACAACCTGCCCAGGAAACCCCACAGACAAGAATTCGTTCAGCCTGGCGGCCATTAGACCCATATTAGATGGATCCTGATAGGGAACCTATAGCTATTGATAAAAAAGGCCATTGTGCTGTTTTATAAATATCAATGTTTACAGGCAGAAGCAAGGATTGGTATATTAATTATAGTAATATACTAAATACTAAATACACCAAGAAATATACAAAAAAAATGATTGCCACCTATGTTAGTAAAACCCTGTCAGCTATAGAACTCTAGCCTCAGGGAAATAAATCTGAGACCTGATCTTCCATCCCCACATTGGGCCACCTTGTACCTAAGTTTTCTCCTTTGAAAAATCTATCATTTAGTGACTGACATTCTTCATGCCGTGTTTAGTAACAGAATGAACATTCTGTGTTAGTAATGGGGCTTGCTCCTTTTACAAAAACATTCTAAAAGGAGCTTTGCCTGGCTGATGTTCTCAAGTAACAAAAAGACAATAATAGAAAACTTACACTCTAGCCTCTCTTTTACTATGTGCTAGCAGGGCCTGGAAGTAAGAGTTCTTGCCTTAAAATGTACATTTTGCTAGTTTTTAACATGAAGAGAAGGGAGAGAATGGGAGTCCAGAATCAGAGAAGTAAAAAGTATGAGGGCTGGTTAGCGAACTGGCACCAACCAGTGAACTGGCTGAAACCCTCCTGTGGAGTCCTGGAGACTGAGGTCTTATGCTTTTGATGGTTCCGGGGAGTGGCTCCCAGGCCCTTGGAAGAATACATGCTGGCCATCATCAGCCCGTCTTGATGCCCACAAGGTCAGTGTGCTATCCAGGCAGGGCTCAGTTTTAACACCACTTTCCCTTAAATCACTGCTCCTAAATGAAAACTGCAGGAGAATATCAAATTTGTGCCTTTTTTTTTTTTCATTTCCCCAGCTCTTGGTTGCCCTCCTAAAAATGATTGAAACCTCCAGGGGAGCTGGTCTCACAGTGTGAGGTCTCTGTGTGAGAAATGAGAGCCACTTCTGGAGCCCTCCCCAGTGGTACCTAGCCTTACCTTCTCCCTCCCAGGTTGTTCTTACTGGAGTAGGCTGGCCCCTCCCAGTGAGCCCCATTATTCAGTTGAGTTTCTCACAATATCACTTGTTTGAAGAGAGTTGCAGAAGGAGTTGTTTCTCATGGTGGTGTTCAGTGGATAAAGTCCAGAAGGCTGGGTTCTTCATAGCAGGCTCTGTCTACAACTGAAAAGCTTAGGATGCTGATATAGGTAAAAATAAATAAATAAATAGCCCAGTTTGAACTGTCTGAGGAGGCATTTATTGATAAAGGCTCCTGCTGGAAGGGCAGTGGAGTCTCTGCAGGTCTTCCCCCTCTGCTTCCTTTATAGAAGTGCTGCCCTGTCTCCTTCAACCAGCTTTCCATACTTCCTTCCTAGAACTTCCAGAGATCTAAAAGATGCTGGGAACTGCTCACCTACCTCATAAACCTTCAGCTCACATTGAAAAGATGGTCATTCTGGCTAAGTCTGTGCTGGAGTAAAAGGTACAATTCCCAGGATACGGCCCTTCATCTTCTCAGAAGGTGTCAGGCTGCACAGAGGAAAGAACTCTGCCCTGGGGACGAGCCTGGGATATCCTAATATAGAGTTTGTCATTTTGGGTCTGGAGGGTATTGTTGTGAAAGTTTATTTTTAGTTATGTATAAAATAATTGTTTAATGCACTGTTGGGTGAGGGGCTCCCTAGGTCTTGTCATTTTGTATTGTTTGCAGGTTTTGGATTTATGTAGGGTTTGCTAATTGCTATTTGCTAAAGATCTGCATGTGCTATCGGTAGACTACCCAAGAAGTTCTGTATCAATAAAAATACCTGAGCTGGTTCACTCAGGGTTCCACTGTCCAGTATGGTGCTTGCCATGATGGCGGTTCCCCCTACTGAGGTCTGGCAGAGTTTGCACTTATGAACATGCCTCCTTGTCTTTGCTGAACTGCCACAGCAGTGTATATACTATTACAGAGTATGGTCTGAATCCTCTCTCAAAGCCACAGTGATTGAATGTTCTTGACCAATACACATACTCCCTTACCTGCTGTCCCATGGCCCCCTCTCCACCATGCCCTTCCAAGAGCCTTCTGTAAGGCTAAGTCCAAACACGCCTGCCTTACTCCTTGGCCCTATGCTTCCCTGTGCCTCCTCAGCATGCATGACCTGACTGCATCTGCTATAGCTCATATGAGGTGAGAGCCATGGGTGTGTCTAGAAGCCCAGCAAAGCTATAGGCAGGGCTCCATTGCCCTGTTGCCCAGAACCTGAACACAGAAAGCAGAGAAGAATTTGCCTGCTACTGGAAGGCCCTCGTTGCCCTTGTGCTCCACAGATGTCTTCGGATCGCTGACATGACAGCAGTCTCCCTAGGCACTGTTTGGACTCTTCTCTAGGCTGATATGCATCTTCCAACCTTTGGTTCAGTAGTAAGATGGTTACAAAACGGCCGAGTCTTTTTCCTCAGAGTTTACAGTCTAATCAGAGAAACACAAGTGCAGAGAAAATAATTAGGAGGCGATCAAGTCCTGGCGGCAAGGTGTCGGCTCTAGGTGGGAATGGGAATGGTCCACTCGTGTGGCAGGCGATAAGAACATGGCCTGTCACAGGAGGCTGCGAGCAAACAGGCTGAGAAAGGGCCAGCAAAATAGGTGGTGCAGAATACATGCTCAGGAAGCCAGGCTTTGTGTCTCCCAGGGCCTCCCCTTCCCTCCTGTGAAATGGAGGCAAAGTCCCTCTTCCAGGTTCTGAGGACCACTCAGAATATCCAGGTGAGAGCCTGACACTGTTGACACTGGGCAGACCCTTCAAATAACAGCATGGGCCGAAACCTTCAGAACTGCCTGAAGGAGAAAGTGGTAAATGCTCAGTCGGCCATTCAGTTCTCCCTCCTTCAGCTCTATGCGGTCTCTCCTTTCTGAGGAAAGAATCAGAAGCCCTCACTACAATATGTCACTGGACGTGAGTCCTGCTCCATGCTGATCTAGCTTTAATCTCCTTGTTATCCATGCTGGTTTGGGGGCTTTGTGGAGATCCTGCATGGCCTAATTTCCCTCCCCAACTTCTTTTGATCAGTCAATTAAATGACTGCCCACTAGGCCTCTTGTCTGCAGCACACATCTTGATTTCGGTCTAGGAAGACCAAGCCTGCAGACCCGTGTCGCACGTAAGAGAGTACAGGAGTACTTCCTTCACCGACCACCTCAGCGAGCTGCTGAAGTCACTTAAGGCTCTGGATTTTCACGGTGACAGGGCACTCATTAGTGTGACTGGAATACAGATTAGCCTGCCTTTCCTTGCGTTAGGGAACAGGAGGACTGATGGAGTCTGGGAGGTCACACATCAGGCCACTGTACCAAGCCAGGTAACAGATGATAGCGTCTTGGACCAGATTACTAACCGTGGAGGCAGAGAAAAGGGGACAGGCTGGTTTAATTGAATGACCAAAAAAAACCAAATCAAACGGAAATGACTCTTGATTTACCTAAAGGTTGTTACCACACCCTATAAGTTGATAGAGACTGCCAATAACCACCAGCTTGATAACTTAAATACCTCACATTGTGATTATAACTAAATTGTAGCCTACTCGTGAGTGGAGAGGAAACAGAGAATTCATTTCAATGGAGAAAGATGGGCCAATTAGAAAGAGTAGGATTTGTTTTACTGACGTTCTCCATCGGTGAACTTCAAAGTTAATGTCCACCGTGTTACCAGGAGGCTTTATAAGGCAAGTTGTGATCCTTCTCTATCGGGTTCCTGAGGACTACTACTTTCCTTTAGTAAATGTCCTCAGAGAGGCAGTGAGCACCTATAACTTAGGTACTCTGGAGGCTGGAGAATCAGCCAGGGGTTTCAAGACCAAACCAGTCACCATTGTGACCTGTCCTCAACAGCAGGAGCAACCACAGCAGCAGCAGCAGCAACCACTGCAGCAGCAACAGCAACCACCGCAGCAGCAGCAGCAGCAACCACAGCAGCAGCAGCAGCAGCAGCAACCACAGCAGCAGCAGCAGCAACAGCAACCACAGCAGCAGCAACCACAGCAGCAGCAACCACAGCAGCAGCAGCAGCAACCACAGCAGCAGCAGCAGCAACCACAGCAGCAGCAGCAGCAGCAACCACAGCAGCAGCAGCAGCAGCAGCAGCAGCAACCACAGCAGCAGCAGCAGCAACCACAGCAGCAGCAGCAGCAGCAGCAGCAGCAACCACAGCAGCAGCAGCAGCAACCACAGCAGCAGCAGCAGCAGCAGCAGCAGCAGCAACAACAACCAGTCCTCAGGATAGGAACTACATGGTTAAATGTCCCAGGCAGAGGGGAATTAAAGGATCATTACAGTTGTTACAAGTTAACTCTATTCCCGGGCAAGCAACATAAGCACATGGACCAGTACAAGGCCAAAGGTTGGAGATGAAAGAGAAACACGGTCAGCACGGCAAACCTGAGCTATGAAAATGCTGCATGTGGAATTGGCATCTCGGCGTTACCTCCTCATGAGGTAAAGAAAGTCAAGACATTCTCATCCGACCAATAGCCTAATTACCATGAAAATATTCAGTTGTTAGTTCATCTCGTCATACTGACCAGCTCTCCTCCCTGAATTGAGTTGAAATAGTGATTCATCTGAAGCCAAAAAACGGGGGGGGGGGGGGGCTGGAGAAATATTTTAGCAGTTAAGAGTACTTACTGGTCTTCCAGAAAGCTTGAGTTCTATTCCAAGCACTCACATAGAGGCTACTGAATCTAACTCCAGTTCAGGGGACCTGATGCCCTCTTCTGGCCTCCTTGGAAAATGCATACACATGCTTCATAGACATACATGCAGGCAAACACATAAATATAAAAACAAATCTTTTTAAACAGCCAATCACTGTTCTTATCTTATTACGTAAATTATTTAATAGAGTGTGCATGTGGCTATTTTTTTACTTCTAAGTACCTGTGTGTAGTTGTCTCGGATTCATGTGGGATTACGAATAATCTAAAAGCGTTCTTTTCCCTTCAGATATGTTGTTTATAAATCTTGTTCATAATGTTTATATGAAGTAAACTGAAGGTATTTTTTGAGACAGGGTCTGAGACAGGCTGGCCTCAGACTCACTATGCAGCCAAGATGACCTTGACCGTCTGCTCTTCCTGATTCCACCCTATGTTCTGAGATTATAGGTGTGCACCACCATTCCTGGTTTTAACCTCGCTGGGGATTGAACCCAGGGCTTTGTGCATGCCAGGTAAGAACTCTAACAACTGAGCTATATCATAAGCCATTGGTTTTAATTATTTTAAAAGTCACTTATAACTTTAATCACATAAAATATGGTAGTTCCCCTCAGCTGAGATTCTACTTTTCATTGTATCAGTTATTCAAGGAAAACTTTGGTCTAAAACGTTATTCCGGAAACAAACAATTCACACATTTTAAACTTCATTCCTGTGTGAGTAGCCTGATGAAATCTCACACTGAATCAGCGTGTTCTAGTTGGAATGTGACCATCCCTATATCCAGCACACTCGTGCTGTGTGCTACACCTGCCTGCTTAGTAGCCATACTGGTTACCAGGCTAACTATACTGATATCACAGGGCTGGTGTCCAAGAAACGTATTTAACAATGGCCCCAAAGGGGCAAGAGTGGCGATGTTGGAAGTTCAGATAGGTGCAGAGATGCAGCAAGGTGCTTTCAGGGAAAAGGGTAGCACAAGAACATGGAGAAAGAAAGGAAAGAAAAGAGGAAAGATGGGGGGGACACACACATCCATGGGTCTTTAACTAGAGAATTGTAACTGTTCTATCATAGTATTACTTTTTTTAAGGAAAAACCATAGACTATGTGTGGTTTGGTGTTCTCCATACTCAGGTATCCAGTGGGATCTCAGAGCATATCTCCATAGACGGGGGACAGCTGCTGTGCCTTGATTTTCTATGTGAAGAATAGTAGCATCCCAATTAGTACCCTTGCTTAACCACAAGATGGAGCAGTGTACAACAGAATAAGCATCGGAAAGCCCCAGCCATGAAGAAGGGATTCCAGTCTCCCCAGATTTAACCCAATGATTCCTGTGGACCTTTGTGCTTTCTGAAAATATCAGGTACGTGAGTGAATCGTCTTTCCAGATCCCCTCTCTGCAGGTACATTTCTAAATTCTCATTTATCCTATATGTTTACATTTGAACCTATAGTTATCTCACCGTTAAATCTAGTTCTTTCAACGAAAGAAGTCCATGGTTAAGAAAGAGTCGTCAAACTTCTGAGAAGCATGAGATGGTGGGTAAGAGGAGAGTGGGGGTCATTTAAGGCCACGGGGTCCTGGGAGAAGCTCGCTTTCCATGCAGAGCACAGGCTGACAGGGGCATTCCTTCTGCACGCTCTCCACCCAGTACCCACCCCAGTATGGTGCCTGGGCTGCAAACTTGGCTTTTCTTTCTTCCTTCCTCCCTTCCCCTCTCCCTCTCTCTGTTCCCTTCTCTTCTGTCCTTTACTGAATCAATGCAACAGTTTATTTTGCTTCTACATTTTCCTAATAATTACTTGCCTCTAACTTTTAGACTTCTGTTATAGTTATGGCGAGAACATCCAACACTGTCTTCTAGCCATTTTGAAAGGCCCAGTGCATTACTGTTAACTGTGGTCACCGCACTACACAAAGGGACCCTAGAGCTTAAGTCTATCCAGCTGTAGCTGTCTGTCTACTGGCCAACCTTGCCCCTCCCTCTCCCTCCTTCAACCTCTGAGCACTGCCAGTCTGCTGTCAACTTCTGGGATCAGTCGTTAGACTCATATAGGACAGCAGGCGATTCTTAGCTTTCTGTTGCCGGCTCGTTTCACTTTACCCGATGTCTGCCACGTCCTTTTAGGCAATATTACTTCTCTCAGAAGGATCCACTTCCCACTGGAGACACCCATTCCTGGCAACGCTCAAATCAAAGTGTGGCCTATAAGTAGATTCTAGTGGAATCACTCCACCATGGAAAATCCTTGCTCTCTGCTGTCAAAGCGGGATGGGTTTGGGGGGGCGGGGTAGATATCCAGTGATGTCATAAACAGGATAATCAGAAATAGCAGACTGAGGTTTCTTTGGTCTTGGTGATCTAACCAGAGCTGTAGCATTAAGATTAAAAACCAGATTACTAAATGGAGAAAGAAAACAAAAATTGTCCATGGTCTTTGCATTATCCCCAGCCAACAGCTGGTAATTATTAGGGCTTCTCCTACAGCATGCTGGTGCGAAAGGGTGTTCTCATAGTTGCCATTAGAGCACACACAATTTAAAAACCGATCTTCCATTTATAGTCATCGGCATCTTTCTGTAGTGCTATAAGCTTCATAATTATAATTTTAATGACCTCATAATATTCTATCCATCGAGCATATGTTCCATAATTTACTTAACTAGTTTCCATACCATTAGCCACATGCGCTTTTTAAAAATAATACTGTAAATAATGAACCACAAGCATATTCATATGTATGCATTTTCCACTTATCCTTAGGGTATGTCAACAGGATCCACCAGAATAGAATTCAAGAAAAAAGAGGAAGATTTATTTAAGAAAGAAAGAGAGAAAATAATTTGCAAACCATGGGGAATGGCAGCCTTCCTTACAAAATGAAAGGGTATGCCAAGGGCCAAAGGGAGAGGCTGGCTGCTAGAGAAAGTTCCCACCCAGGCTCCTATTACTGGCTGCTTATACAAACCTAACTCATTCCTCAAATGCCCCATTCTTCTCCCTTCCCCCTGCACATATCATACACCCCCATTTGAGTGAAATCTGGGAAGGCAGCATGAGTCAATCCTGATTGGTTTTTTTATATGTAAATGAGAAAAAAACACAACCATGTCCATTTCCGACTGGTTGATATTTATATATGATTTGTAGGTCCTAGTGCACTGGCCAGGTCCCACAGCAAAATTAGGCTTTTGTGAGGCTATTTATCTTGGCACATGAGACAGGAACATGACTCTTGACTACAACCACAACTCCAGGAACAGGGAGTGTACTCATAATGCCTTAACTATCAAGCACTAGGGAACCCTTTGGGAGCATCCTGTTATTCTTGATGTTCACAGGTAAAGTCCCCACACTTTTTGTCAGTGGGCATCAGCAGTGACTTTACTGCCAAATGCCTTTCCGAAAAGAATTGTCATGTTCAGCACTTGAGTGGCTTCTCTGCAGGAGGCCATTTTCATAGGCTCCTCAAATACTCACCTGGATGTGCATGCCCTGGCCTCCTCACCCCACCCCGCTGTCTGCCCTGCACCCTGTTCTGGGGTCTGGGAAGGAGCTCTGGGTGTCTTCAGCTTCCAGCAGGTCAGCTCTGCTGCCACACGCCCAGGAGAGCACTTGTCAGGACTTCTGTACCACTGCAGAAGAAATGGGAAACTTGTTAGAATCAAAGTGGAGTCACATTTGCCAACCTTAATCAGCAAAGAAGACAAGTTATGAAGAAAGGGTTCTTACAGTATCTACCACTAAGGTCTGCCAGAATCACAATCTTCCAGACACAAATGTTCAGAATGATCTGCTTCTTTACTCATCCATCCTTGGACTGACATCATCCTTGTTAGAGTGCTTTGTATAAAATGACATTATGAAGAACCAGACTGTCTCCATCTTAGCCTTAAAAGCCATCTTATAGTAAAGACAAACTAGGTTATTCCTATTTATGATTAAACCCCTGTTTCTCAAGGATCGGGCTGTGCCCCACCTGTAGCCTCAACTGGCAACCATGCTTTTGTTTCAAAAGGCTATTTTGACCACCTGTGACTACCTTATTATGCCCACCTTGCAACTTTTGTTTCTGTTTCAGGAGGTTCTCATGGCTGACTTATTATGCGTACGTTCTGCTCCTGTAATGGAGCCTATTTTGCCCAACACATCCCCCATTTGGAAACCTCCTATCCCTGAGCAGCATAAACCTCGACTTCCTCATGTACAGTGCTGACCTCTCAAATCCCACCTCAAGGAGAGGCACCCCATGTTCATGAATTTTAAAAAGCTTGCTTTAATTAATTGCTCACCTTAGTTAGTTTGGCCATGACGACTCGGGTTGGTGGTCTTTCTCTTCTCATCTTTGGAATCCGTGGACTTTTATGAGGGAACACTTTCCTGGGGTTGCCTCAGTTGTTAGCGGCTGTGGCACTTCAGCAAAGATGACAAGGAGGCATATTCATTGGTGCAAACCCTTCCAGAAACACAGTCTCCTCTGTCAAGGTCAGAGTACGGTCTCTGTCCTGCCTTTTGTCTCTTTAGGCTGCCTTAGAGAACTAATATTAACCATTGTGGCCAAGGATTGTTGTTTTAAAACACCCAACGCAAGCCTCACTTTTGCTAAGAGCTGCTCTTGGCCTCCGTTCCTTGCGCACACCCATGGTCTACTGGATTATGTGGCCACCGCTGCGTTATCATATTTTAGAGAAATTCTCGATTTTTGGTTCTGTTTTAAAGATCGACACCCACAGTCTGCACCCGCCTTTGTGCCTCAGTCCACAGCCAGCTCTCCTGCTTCCATATCTTCCACAATGTCTTCTCAAAATCACTGATATGGTTAACTACAAACATTAGTGGCCACTTCCAGTCCCATTCCCTGTGAGGTCTGTGAGGCATATGACACCGTTCCCAAGCTTCTCCCCACCGGTGTCCTTGTCCTCTCTCCTTGGTGATACTTCCTCCTCAACACCAGCATTCGTCAACACGGGAGAGCAGTGGAGAAGTGATGGCTAGGCAATACTGTGGGCTCCCACCCTCTTCGTGCTGCCATCATGCCCCAAAATTTACAAACCCCATAGAGCCTTCTCCCTCTGCTGGACAGCTCCCTAGGGCCTTGGGTTTCTGTTTCTACCTTTCCCCTTTCCTTCCCCACAGGTGATCTGTGGACAAATTCTGCTCCTTAAAATGTTCTAATCCTCCACTTGTGATTCTGTACCCCAACAAGGTCTTTCTGTAGAACTGGAGTTGCACTGCCTATTGGGGTCACCTCTACTTTAACATGTAGAGATCTCAGATTCAGCAGGGACAGGATAGAATCACCATGTCCTGCCTCCCATACCTGCCGGTTTACTGTTCTCTTAGTAAATGACTCCACTCTCCACCTGTGGGTCACGACCCCTTTTTGGGACCCTTTCACAGGGGTCACCTAAGATCACCTGCATATCAGATACTTGCATTACAATTCCTAACAGTAGCAAAATCATAGTTGTGAAGTAGGGATGAAAATAATTTTACGGTTGGGGGGTCACCACCACATGAGGAACTGTATTAAAGGGTCGCAGCATTGGGAAGGAGAAGAACCACTGACCTATGGGAGCAAATTCAAATCTGTCCAACATTTCTAAACTCTCCCTTCTTCAAATCCATCATTATTAGTGGAAACTTTTACATCACACCTGCTAAAAAACAGACTCCCCCTATGTCTGCTCTTTATGCTTCTTGAGACAGTTCACAGATTCCATTATCTCTTGCCATACCTTTCACCGCCAACCCCCAGAAGAGACCAGGTAATGTGATGTGATCTTGTTTATCTTAAAAAAAAAAGGTTTTTTTTTCTTTCATTGGTTGTTTAGTTTTGCTTTGTTTTTTAATTCCAATTTCATTAATTTCTACCCTGATCTTAGTTTCTTTCCGTATTACAATGTGAGGTTTGACTTGTTTTTCCAGGGCACTAATGTGCATCATTAAGTTATTTAAGCTCTCTCTGACATTTTAATATAAACATCTGTTGCTGTATCGTCCCCTCTTAGGACTGCTTTCATTGTATCTTATGATTTTTGGTGTTTTAAGTTTTCATTTTCTAGGAATTTTTTTCAACATAATATTTTTATTGATTACTTGGGAATTTCATACAATGAATTTCAATCGCACCCTCTTCCCACTCCTCCCAGGTCTAACCTCCCACCCCTGTGCCTCCCAACAAAAAAAATATGAAAGGAAGAAAGGAAGGAAGGAAGGAAGGAAGGAAGGAAGGAAGGAAGGATGGAAGGAAGGAAGGAAGGAAGGAAGGAAGGAAGGAAGGAAGGATGGAAGGAAGGATGGAAGGAAGGAAGGAAGGAAGGAAGGAAGGAAGGAAAGAAGGAAGGAAGGAAGGATGGAAGGAAGGAAGGAAGGAAGGAAGGAAGGAAAGAAGGAAGGAAGGAAGGATGGAAGGAAGGAAGGAAGGAAGGAAGGAAGGAAGGAAGGATGGAAGGAAGGAAGGAAGGAAGGAAGGAAGGAAGGAAGGAAGGATGGAAGGAAGGAAGGAAGGAAGGAAGGAAAAAAGCTCAAACATGTTACAGAAGTTTGGTTTTACTTCTGATTAAAATGGTTATTTTGTACATTATTGGGAAAGGGGCTGCCTAGGCCTTGGCATTTGTACTGTCTGCAGGTGTTGGATTTATGTGGGGGATGTCGATTGCTCATGATCTGCACGTGCTGTCAGTAGCACACCTGGGGGTTAGGGATCATGAAAAACCCTTTAGATGAGAGAGGCTCAGGTTCCACTGTCCAGTTATGGCACTTGCCATGATAGTGGTTCCCTCTCCTGAGGTCTGCCTCCTACAAATATGCCTTCTTGTCTTATTTGCTGAGTGACCCAGTAGGTATACAACTACACAAACCATAAATAAAAAAAAAAACAAGAAGAAAAAAACAGACAATAAGAAACAGAAAACAAAAACAAAGAAAGCAAAGAGACAAACAAAAATCAAGTCCAGTCCGTGTGTCGGTGGCATGTATCACCGGGCTTGTCAGGAATGTGACACCTGCGTGTGTCCCACAGCCGTCTGCCTGTAATGACTTTGCCATCCTTGCACTCTAAGGTGGCACCTGTGTTAGGTGATGAGGTGAGTTCCTTGTAGGCAAAAGATCTCTAAGTTTGTATCTTTTTATTGGGGAGTTAAGAAACATTGACATTCATAGATGCTATTGAAAGGTATGTATTAATGCCTGTAATTCTGCTGATTTTGTACTCTTGTAACAGAGTCCCAGACCTTAGCAGGCCCTGAGACCTTAACACAACTGACTCCATGATGGAAGTGCCATTCAGGCTGTAGGACTCAGCACATAGACAAAACTAAAATTAAAATAAAGGCCTACACTATCAAAGTCCATACAGTTCTGGAAAAGTCTCAAAATGTACTAACCTTGCTTTTCAGCTTCTGTAGCTCTGCTTCTGGCTAACAATTCTTGTTAACTGAAGTATTTTTTTGTGCTTAAAATCTCACCCTCTTTGGTATTTTTCTGGTCTTTATTTGCTGTTCTGGTATGTTTTATTCTTTCCTCTAGCATCATGAATATGCTTATTTTTCTCTTCAGCCTGAAGGATTCCTTCAAGTGTCTTTTGTAGAGCTGGCTTAATGGTCATATATTCCTTTAGCCTATTTTTATCATAAAAGGATCTTATTTCTCTTTAAGTTATGAGAGATCATCTTGTTCAGTACAGTAGCCTGAGTGGGCAGTTGTTGTCTTTAAGAACTTGAAAAACAGCATTCCACACTCTCCTGACATTTAAAGTTTCTGTTGAGAAATCTCGTTTGGGATGTGTGTGTGTGTGTGTGTGTGTGTGTGTACACTGGACTTTTATTACAGTTACAGAAAAGTAATTAATATAGCAGGTAAACTGGATAAAAAAGAGGGTGAGGTGGAGATGTTGGAAGGGAGCTGAGAGGGAAGGAGAATACAAATCAGAATGTGCTGGAGAGCTGCGGCTATAGCTGAGGGACTTGGAAACCCTGAGGATAGGCCAGACAGCAGGAAAAGAGAGGTAAAGGTGAAAGAGGATGTCCCTCACATCTGACCTTGAATAGAGAAGGAGGTCCATGAATCAATATGCAAATAGAGGCCTTAATAATGACCCAAAACAAGAAACCATAGTAAAAAAATTCTTAACATCTAAACTATCTGAATTGAAAACAAAAAAAAAAAACTTTTAAATAAGCAATGAAAGAGCCTCTCGTAGCCTGGTGTGTGAGGCTCTGGAGAGACGGGATCAGTCTTGAGTGCTGGGAAATGGAGAAACCAAGGTATGTGACCACTCATCCTTCTTTGAGACAAAGACTTCAGAGTGAGGGAAATCAATCCGTCATTTGAGCCACTAGAGAGACTTGGTTATCACAAGAGTCCCTCACGAAAATCAGGGACTGGAATAGAGGAACGATGGGCAGTGCTGAGAGAGCCAAGCATGAGAAAGGTAGAGTTGGATGTCCAGTTCCCCGGGCCCATTATTAGTTGGGAATCTCTAGAGGGACTGAACTAATAAAATAAATAAATACACACATGTATACAGAAGAATGTAGCCAGATCAACTTATGCAACTGATTAAATGTCAGCAACAGCTGCCTCACACCTGGAACACAAGAACTGGACAGTTTGCACAGTCCATGAGGCTGCTGCCTTGGCAGTCCCAATCTGGTGCCAAAGACCTGGAGGGATCCTGGAGCTCCAGTAGTCCTCATTCTGTGTTGGGAGCCTGGGACGCTGGTTCCAGTATGAGTGAAAGAATCAGCAGCAGCAACAAACTAAATTAACTTGGCAGCAAGAGGAAGGCCAAAGGATCAGAAGGTGAATCGTCTTCCCTCTGCCATGGCCTTTTTTCCCTCTGGGTTGCCACCAGAAGAGGCCGTGCACATTTGGCTGGGTCTTCCCACTATCAACTGAGGAAATCAAGACAATTCCTCAATGGAGGCTTCCTGCTCAGGGGATTCTAAATTGTGGCACTCTGAGATTTAAAATGAACCTTTACAGCTGTGTTCACAGGAGCGCTAAGAAAGGAGTTAATTTAGCAGGGACCTCAGGACTGGTATGGGGCTTTAATGGCTTTGCTCAGCCCTGTGGTGAGGCTTGGTCTTTGCAAGGATAGGAGAGGCTCTGGTGGATCTGAATGACTAGACCAACCAGCCTATAAATCAGTTCCACAATATAAATCATGTCAGCAACGTGCTAAAACAATCTAGAGGAAATGGAGCAAGGGCAGAGCAGGCAGAGGGGTCTCTCAGGGTCACTCAAGGCAAAGGTGGCAAGATTTGTATTGGGTCAGAGTTCCCAAGGGGGAAAAATGACAGGAAGACAAACGCTGTGCTAATGGAGCTTCTGGAAGGCTTCGAAGCCTTAAGAACAGTTCATGAATGGTTTAAATTATAAAAACAATGCAGATAAAAAAAAAAGATTAAACTTGTCTCAGGGGTAGGTGATGTCCCCCCTCAGAGCAAACTGTGCACATCTCTCGTTTTTCTCTGTTCCGTCTTGTTGTTGTTTTATTAACATATACTAGAAGTGAAAGTTGTTCGCTTACCTCAGGCGATCACAGCAGCCGTGAGTGGCCGAGGGAGGCAGCACCCAGGCTGCAGCCACAGTGAAGGCCCGCGGCCTGTCAAACACAGGGAGCCAGTTTGAACAGAGGGTGTCTTGGGGTTTCTATTGCTGTGAACCATCAACAACTTGGGGAGGAAAGGGTTTGCTTCAGCTTATGGCTCTCAAGTCACACTCCGCGGCTGAGAGAGAAGTCATGGAAGGAACTCAGAAAGGACAGGAATCTGGAGGCAGGAGCTGACGCAGAGGCCGTGGAGGAGTGCTGCTTACCGACTTGTTCC